>CM038119.1:17263770-17656168 GCA_001642375.2 Mentha longifolia | reverse complement strand
TAAGCAAGCTTTTGTCGCAGGTCATATGCTTTGTGCATCCACTGTCAATGATCCAGATCGCGCCGTGAGCTGCTCGCTTCCTCCTTTGAGTTTTCCCATCCTGCAATTAGATAGATTTAACAACCCATATGAACTTAGGTGCTTTGTTAGCATGGTTGAGTTTTAGCAGCTTGGTTTCCAAGCTTCTTCTTTTGGAAACTCCTTCTGTTGACTCGTGGCTTGATCCATTTCTCGTTTATTGAGTGGAAGGTTTCATGTGCAGACTTCTGTTGATAATGAGCAGGTTGATAATGATCATTTTGATAACATTACTCCATATATTCACATCTGCAGTAATCAGTTCCAAATCCACTTCCATTTGGAAATTAATAGAGCCTACTTGACAGCTCAGGATATTGGTACCAATGATGATCGTACCAGTAACCTTCATTGTCAAGTGTTTGACGATTTGCTCGCTGCTCATAGTGATTGTTTCGTTGTGATTGAGCAGTTTGAATAGTTCTTGGATGAGAGACTGCTTTTCTTTTGCTAGCAGTTTACACTTTTCTTAGAGCAGGTTGGCTTCCCTTTTGATAAGCAGGTTGACCATACAGGTTCCTAGGAAGCTCAACCTTTTTCTTTTCAACTGATAGCTTTAGCTGCTGCTTCTTGATAGCAGGTTTTCCATGCTCTTTCACCAAGATTGCTTGAGGTTGTCGAGCTGGATTCTTCAGTTTGAGCTGCTTGTCTGGTAGAGTGTGATGAGCTTTGCTTTCAACAACTCCTTTTTCTTTCTCGAACACGACCTTCTCTTTTTCTTTGGTTCCGCTGGTTTGACCATGGAATCTAATGCCAAGCTTTATGTGAGCAGGTCTCTGGGCAGCTTGCAAGGCTTCAAGCTTTTCACCATTTTTGTTCATTTTCATCAGGACTTGTTGAAGCTTGAGCTCTTTCTGCAACAGCTTCTTATGCTCTTTTGAGAGATCCATCAGTTTGCCATTCAGGTTGTTGACTTCACTATCCCTTTCTGTGAGCATTTCTTTAAGGTGTTCTTCCCTTAAAGTTGATTGACCCATGTGGACTTTTAGGGTCTCTATCTCCTTTTCTTTTGCTTCATCATATGGAGTGAAGCTTTCATCTAAGGCAGTTTTGAGTTTCAAGTTTTCATCTTCCAGCTTGGATCCTTCTATGACTACTTGCTTAAACATTTCTGAGAGCTTCTTGTAGTCATCAAGTTGTTGTTGAAACTCTTCATACGTTGGCATTTCAGGTATTTCAATACCTGCATGTTCAGAGTTAGCTGAATATGAAAAAGAGGGTTTTAGTATCAACCTTGTTTTGAACAAGATCGAGATCTTTTCCCATGAAGTATTCCTCATATTCAAGTTCCTCATCAGCTAAGCGACATTCCTCCTCATCCAATTCATCATCATCATCTTCGTCGGAGGAGGTTGAGCCTGATAATGTGGCAATTGCTTTGGCCTCTTCCTCAGCTGCGATCATGGCGTTGCGCTGCTCCTTAAGCTTTTGATCTCTTTTTGCGCGGAGCTCTTCGCGTTCAGCCTTTGATAAGTCTGGGCAGTCTGACTTATAGTGATCTTGTCTGCCACATTCAAAACAGCCACCCGTTGGAGTGTTAGAATAATTGAATTTAGAGGGTTTTGATATACCTTCACCTTTCTTGTTGGAAGAAGAGGTGGTTTGATTTCTCTTGAAATCCTTGTGATATTTACGGAATTTGTTGAAACGTTTTTCAAGCATCTCATTTCTCCTAGCCATGAGTGCATAATCTTTCAACAATTTCTCCATTTTGGAGCATAAATCCTTTGGGATTTCTCTTTCTTCTGTAATTGATGCAGCTTTGAATGCAACATCCTTTTCTTTCTTTTCGGGTTCAGTCTTCTTGCTTGAAGATGTTTGTTCTGACCCGTGAAGTCTGATCATTTCAAACTCATTTCCGATGAGTAGATCAAACAGTTGCTCGGTTGACAGGTTGCTGATGTCCGACCTGCCACGGTGCATGGCATTGTACACATGCCAGCTTGCTGGAAGAGATTGGATAACTTTGAGGTTGAGTTCGCGCTGTGTATATTTATCTTTCTTGAGAGCTATGATCTCCAAAGTGATCATTATAAATCTGTTCTTGAGCTGATCAATGGTCTCCATTGGTTGCATTTTGAATTCTTCAAATTTACTGCATGCCACTAACAGCTTGTTTTCCAGCATTTCTGCTGATCCAAGGCTTATGGCTTTTAAAGTGTCTCACATTTCCTTTGCAGTTCCAAGATTCCTTATCTTGGCCAGGTGGACTCCCTTAACTGTGCTAGACATCAACCCTTTTGCGAAGCTGTCAAGTCTAGCTTCCTTTCTTTCTTCGGTTGTGTATTTTCTGGGATCTTTGATCTTTGGCACATACGTTGCTTCGGAAACTTTTTCTCCAGAAACTATCAGTATCGTAGGGTTCGTAGATTGGTGTTGGACCATTCTCGATGACATCCCACATCAGCACATGATGAGCTTGGAAGCACATCTTTATTCGAAAACTCCAGTCTTCATATCCCTGCACAGAGAAATCTTCGCAGACGCGGAGAAGTGAAGCTTCCTTAATGACAGTTTATGTATATATGCGCAAACACAAGTCTAGAGATCTAGTTCAATTTGACACAAAAGAACAGAAAGCTTCTAGTATGCAGAAGCAGTGGTCAAAAGAACCTACCGCTCTGATACCACTTGTAGGTCCCGATAAATAGTTATTGGTGTATGGGGGGGAATATACCAATTAGCCAACAGTTTTGACTTTTCAAAACAATTTGATCTTACTGAGTCGTCACTACAGTATATCAGAGCAGTTTAGTTTTTCCAGCTCAATCAGTAAACTGCTGAGCTTGCAAAACTAACCTGCGTGCGGAAGTTTGGTGGGAAGGTTGGCTAACAGTTTTCAAAACAGTTTTCAACTAAAACTTTAATTCAGGCAAGTGTTCATGCAAGACAGGTTACAGTGATGCAGGTTGTGAACATGCAAACTGTGTAAATGAATAAGTAAATAACAAGAGAGACACTAGGAGTTTTTATCGTGGTTCGGAGTAAACAGCTCCTACGTCCACGTCAGATTCCGTCGAATCTGTAATCCCTTAACTTGAGATTTTTCGCTCCTTTTAACACTGGTGGAGGTCCAGTCCAAATTCAAGTCTTTCTCTTAGACTGAATCTAGCACGATTCTTGAGTCGTGTCTCTTCTTACTTACATACAAACTATCATACAATCTTACTAACACTAAATGACTAGTGCTACTATCCAAACTAGAAAGCTGTGAATAGCTATCGTCGTAAGGAATACAACTCAATCAACTACACTAGTTTTTCAACTTTGATGGTAGTGAGAGTGTGTGTGATGTGTTCTAGTAAGACAGATTCCAGAACGATTAGAAATCTATAATGATCAACACTTGGGAAAGCTCTAGTAATTTCGAGTGTTGATTGAATGAATTTCAGCTTGAGATTTCTGCAGAGTTTTGGCTTGTATATTGAGTTTCCCGTACTTCAATCTGGAATGAGTTGAGGTATTTATAGTGAAGCATTTGAAATAGAGCCGTTGGAAGTGTGTCAGGATTTGCAGTACCGTACACTGACACAATTCTTGTCGTTGGGTGAGAACAGGTTTCTCAACCACAGCTCAGGTTGATCTTCACAGGTCGAGCTTCCTATACCTCAAACTGTCTTCAGTCTTCTGTAACCTTCGTGTGAGATCTTCTGGCATGGTAAGAGCAGGTTACATAGACAGTTTACTTAGTGGAACAGTATGACATATTAGGTGGTTTAGGTACCAGGTTGCACTTGCAACCTTGACCTTTACATGAGCAACCTGTCCGAGTAAAGCTTGACTGATCCAAACACGGAGACCAGCATGTTCCAATTAAAACCTATATCTAAGTGTGGTTTCCAATAGCATTATCAAAACTTAGTTTTAAAGGGTTCCCAACAATATAAAAATGCATAAAAGTTTAGTGCGATATGCATGAAATTTTGACTTTTGTTTCTATCATTGAAGACGAAAAAAAGGTTTTAACTTTCCGCATCAGTAATTATATTTTGTATTTTAAGTAAGGTAAGTGAATCCATTAAAAAGCACAAGCCGTGATTTTATCAATTATAAATATCTTCAATTCACTTTTATACCCCTATTCACACGGTTTGTGCAATAGAAAAACATTAAAAATTAAATGTCTATTAATCAAAATTTCAATCCTATCTATCCATTAAATTTAAATCAATGGTGTATAATGGTTTTTAGATTCTATCTTAGAGATAGTTTCCACAAGAATCAACCCCTATACATACATATATTAATATATATAGGTGTTTGTATGAAATGAGCCATGAGATCCTCTATTGCCTATTGGTGTGACATCATCTATGGCATTCATAGATGGACAACACATGGTAAATCCTAAGGGCTCGTTTGGTAGCCAGTATAACCCAGGAAAAGCCGAGATAAAAAAATTTATCTATGCTTTTCCAGTGTTTGGTATCCGAGAAAAATAATATCATCGGCCCGCGAAATTACTTGGGCCCGGACTAAATTCACTGTTACACTGGCATATACTATACCGCATCTACCCCCGGATAAGTTGTGATTAGTTTTTTATTTTTAATTTTAATTATTAATTTTTTATTTTCAATTTTATCAATTTTTTATTTTCAATTTTAATTATCAATTTTTATTTTTAATTTTAATTATCAATTTTTTTATTTTTAATTTTAATTATCAATTTTTTATTTTTTATTTTAATTATCAATTTTTTATTATTAATTTTAATTAAAAAAATATTTTCAATTTTAATTATTAATTTTTTATTTTCAATTTTAATTATCAATTATCAATTTTTAATTTTAATTATCAATTTTTAATTTTTATTTTAATTATCAATTTTTTATTTTCAATTTTGATTATCAATTTTTTATATTTCTTATCCTAACTTATCTATGTTTGTACCAAACACACAATATATTTCTTATCCCAACTTATCATACTTTTTTTATCTCAACTTATCACACATTTTCTTATCCGCCATTTTCTCAGTATTGCTACCAAACGGGCTCTAAGGGTTTAGATTTTTTAAAGGTTAAGGTATATATTTTCCTTATATAAATTTTAAATCATCAACCATTGATTATGCCACGTGTCATCCGTCTACGAATGCAATAGACGATGCCACACCAATAAGCCATAGAGGATTTGATCAGATGAAATGAAGGAGAAGAAGATTAATGATTGGTCTTGTTGTTTTGTGTGTTGTTGTGTTCTGTACTGTACTTGAACTTCATTTGTTGCTCTACGTGCAATGTATATATTTCCTCATACAAAGCTAGTTTTATATTATTTTTTATAAAATAAAAATACTACAGTATAATATAGTAAATTATTATAGACATTTATAAGAAAAAAATTAGAATTTTTTAAAATTATATACTTTAGTTTTGAATTTATAACACTAATATACTAATAAAAGTGAAATTAAATGCTAAAAAATATTTATAAACCCTAATCGGGATGGGTGAGCCCTTGAAAATAATCTTAAAATTAAACTAAATCATTATAAAATAAAATAAATTTATTGAAAAAAAGAAGAAGCATGAAACTCATAGATTTTGAATTTTGGAACACCACTAGGATACCATTTTGGGGATAGAAGATCCCAAGTGTAAAAGAAGAATTAAGAACTTTGCAATATTGACAAAATCATAAGTCATTATGGCCTGTTTGATATCCATATATGTATATCAAGTATGAGTATAAAAAATGACTCATATTCATATCACCTGTTTGGTGTATCAGTATATGATAGTATCAATTAGATATCTTTGATATTCTCATATCCTCATTTTTACCATTCCTTATATACCTTTTTAAACATCGGTATAACTCATACCTTTCAAGAAAAACTTTCTACCCCAAATTTCAGAAACTCCCGCATCATTGCAATCGACTTCTATTTCTCATCTCTCCAATCAGGTGAAATTTTCTTTTTCTGCTTCTTTGGATTTCGAATTGTGTTTCTGAAATATCGTCGCGCTGAATCTAATTCAAGATTTCTTAATTAATGTTGAAGATGTGTTTCACGTTTCGTATCGTAGTTTCAATTTTTTATTTTTTATTTTCTATTCACTTTGGCCATCCCCTCCTTTAAATGCTTCTTCTTTTTTTAATATGAATACAGAATACATGGAGAGGAATATGATAAAGAATTTTGAATTTTTGAGTAGTGGGTTTGATTGGTGGTTTAGAGCTCCGTGTGTTTGCTTGTGTTTTTAATTCTTATTGGGCATGATGAACTTTGTATTTTTTTAAATTTTTTTTATCTTTTTTGCTTTAGAAGGCAGCCACTTTCATATTAGTAATTACTAGTTTAGAAGAAATTCTAGTTAATAGGACGTGCTAATTATTATTATTATTATTATTATTATTATTATTATTATTATTATTATTATTATTATTAACTTATTTTTTTAAATCAATATTTGATATCTCATATCAGAACAATCCATACCAAATGCAAATATCAGATATCAATCTCATACCCTTACTTGATATCTGATACTCATATCTACCCTTATTTGATACCTGATATACTAGTATATGGATACCCAGCATGCCCTTAATGATTCAATGATAAATATGAAACTAAGAAGACCATTAATGAAGGGGCGCACTCCTATAAGCCCAACCGACCCGAATTTGAACCGACCCGACTCGCATCAAGTTATCATAATTTCAAAATTTGAAAAGATTGACACTTTTAATTTATTCATAACAATTGACACTTTTATTAAAAATACGAGCATAATAATATTTTATCTAATCAAGGGTAGAATAAGCATCAGTTAAGTACTCGTATATAAGATTTATAAAAATAACTACTCTCTTTGTCCCCCCAAATTTGTGCATCATTTCTGATTATATGTGTCTTGTATTATACTGTAGTAAAAGATGCACAACTGATATATATAAAAAAATTTGAACGACACTTTTATCCATAACAATCGATACCTTTAAATCATCACAACAATTAACACTTTTATTCATAGCAACTGACACTTTTACTCGTGAGAATTGACACTTTTTATGAAACATGAGAGAATAATAAATATTTTATCTCGTGAAAAGTAGAAGATGCTCTCATCACTCATAAGATATAGTATAAATAATCATAAGATTAAACAATTACGAGAACAACATGATGAAATCGAATATTTCGAGCATCATAAAAATTGATACCTTTGTTTCAGGACAATTAATACTTTTGTTTACAATATTTGACACTTTTGTTGGAGCAATTCTTTTTAAAGCGAGTAGTATATAAATATTTTACTCATATATATATATATATATATATATATATATATATATATATATATATATATATATATATATATTTTAATTGTTCGATTTAAGAAAATAAAATCGATCCAAATTGAAACCCAATTTTTTTAAAACCGAATTAACCAAACTAATCTATTTAACCAAATTAAGTATTTCAGTTTAATTTGGTTTGATTTTTTTAATTTTTGAAATAAGTTGCTGGCTCCTAAATCAGGAGAAGAAAGGGAATGCCCCTCTACTCCTCACAAGTTTATAACTAAAGAGAAGAACTTCATTTGGGCTTTTTTTGCCTTTCTGAAAAGGCCCATGCTCGAACTCCAAAAAGGTCTTTCTAATAATATAAAAAATGTACTAGTGCTTAATGATACGTTTAGACGCAATTTGAGTTAAGGTCAACAAACATATGCAGTCCCCTTTGCTCGTCGCATCGTACTTCATAGTAATGTGGCTCATTAGCTCACTACTCTTGGAATATTTAATTTTTGGCCCAACCAACTTCATTTCTAAATGGAACAATTAAAGACTGCATATGAGCCAAGTTAATTTAACTTTGTGCTAATTACTAAATTTGTTAAGCGAATTGATTGTGTTTCATATGGGTTGACAAAGTTGGTCCGACCCGGTTTGGTTGGGCTAGGCTATGCGACATATATTTAGGCACGACCTAATCTGATTGTCTTATTTTTTTTTTACAGAAAGTCTATTTTTATGATCAACTTAGAATATCGTAAAGAAATAGTCTTCGATTTGATAAGAATTAAAAAACAAAACAAAAAAAAAATCATTAAAATTAGAAAGAAACAAAGAAACCCGAAGGGGGTAGGGGTAAATCAAGGATTAAGGTGTACCTATCCCCTCCAATCATGTTTACTTAAGAACGTGTTGGTTAACGTTATAAGTTTCTTGATAAAATAAATACTATAAAAAATAAGTTTCTTGGGCTCCGCCAAGCACGATCCAAGCCACTTTGAATAATTTATTAGTCTCTTCGGTGGTGGGAAAAAACGTAAAAAGTTTGGAGGACTTTGGGTTTGCGTCATATGGGTTCTTTGGAAATGGTGAAATTCAATCATTTTTTATCAAAAGGAATGAGATTTCAAAAGAATAGATGAGGAGATCAAGTGCCGTAGATGGAGTTGGTGTGCAGCTAGAGGTGAGGTAAATCTAAACATGAGTTTTGTAGATTGGAACTCTAACTTCTCTTCTTTCCTCCACTCTGATTTGTAATCTCTCCTCTCTCGGTACTCCTTTTACCTGTGAACTCTCTCAATAAAATTTACTCCCTCAGTCCCATTTAAATAGGCTATTTTCCTAATTGGGTCGTCCCACACCAATTGGTCAGTTTCCTAAAAGGGAAAGGATTATCCATTATTAATCACTCTATCATCCACTCACCTCTCAGTATGTATCTCAATATAATTTAAATCTAAAAGTTTAAACTATCATAACGTGCTCGTTTGTTCTCCGATTTTTATAATTTTTATATAAAATTAAAGGTCTTGATACGATCTTTCATTTAAGATCAAACATTAATATGTTTTTATGCATTTATGATGATTTAATTTTAAAACAATGAAATTTTCATTAAAATATTAAGCACTACACTTTATCTCTATACACTCTCCTAAAATCCCGTGCAAAAAAGAAATAGACCTATTTAAATGGGACGGAGGGAGTATTATTAAATTTTGGAATTTTTATTTAATTTTACGTATCTGATTTATATCAACAAATAATTACCAATCTACAATATACTGTATTTAATTCATAGTATTATTTAAGATACAATTTTATTAATATTTTAATATTTGTGATACATTAATACATATTAATTATGTAAAATAAATGAGAATCTACAAATAGAGTACATATATAGAGTACGTGGTTGGAATGAATTTCTAAAATGAAGTATGCAATGCTGCATTTTGAAGTGTAACATTCTGCAAAATAGAGTGTATGGTTGAAGATGGTCTTATAAACTCTTTATTGGGAACCCTTTGCAGTTTGATTTTGATGATGTTTTTCGAAACCACACTTAGTTTTATTTTACTCTCTTAGAGTTTAGGTTGATTAGAACGACCTGCCCTGTCATCTACAGGTTAGCACCACTATCTATCTGTAACAGGTTGATCACCTTGTAAAGGTAAGATCGTGTTTAATGATTTGACCTATTGAGATCGACCTAACCTGCTTGTCTTTAGTCAACCCGTCTTAGAAGTCTAGCTGCCCTGCCTTCAAGATCGTTGGAGTTCTACAGTTCGAAGGTCAAGCAGATTTACCTACATGAATCTGGACGACCTGTTCTCTGGTACCTGTTGCCAGCTAGGACGAAATCTCTCAATGGCTAGAAGTGAGTCAGCAATACGGCCTCTCTGCCATCACTGACACTTCTAACGGCTACAATTCAAAATCGGAGCCTATGAATACTTCAAGCCTCATTCCAGAATCCTTACGGGAAATTTATTATCAAAGCCAAAACTCTGCAGAAATCTCAATTGATCAAAGCTCAACTTAGCACTCGAAACAAGACGATTTCCCAAATGTTAAGCTCTATAGATTTCTGATACTGGAATTCAAGTTCTTAAGCGATCATTGCTGCTTAAGAACACCATAGATTTCTTTATACTAAAGTCTGTAAAAAGTCTGAAGTGTAGAAGAAGTCTAAAATAGTTTTCTCCATTGTTAAGTTTAGCTTAGCTTAGCAAGTTGCAGAAAAGCTAGTTTGTAACAAGGTTGTAATCTCTAAGCCAAGAGAAGATTGTAAGGGTCACGACCCAAAACTCATGTTTAGTTTTCGTCGAGATTAGACGGAGACTGAAACTGATTCTCAATCAGTATAAAGAAGAAGAAGAAGTAAGGAATTTTAGCTACGACGGTAGCTGACGTGGACGAGGGAAGGTTACCTGAACCACGCTAAAATCGACAGTCTTGATCTCTCTCTCTCTCTCTACTCCATTTACAATCGATCTTTGATAAGCCCATAAACATATATGGTCCAATTCAGGCCAAAATGAGGGTGAGCCCAAAGGGATAGGAGTCGGTTGTTAGGTCTTTTGTTGTTCTAGGTTTTCCCAAGGCTTAAACCAGTATATATGGTAGTCATTTGTTTGTAAAGAAGCATCTATGAAATTAGATTAACTTTTCTACTTTTCTTTATTTTGGGAGTCAAGGCCGCTCGAAGTGCCTCTTTTACATATTTGGTTGTATCAATTGGTGCTTTCATTGAGAGATTGAATATATATTAAAAAAAATAAAAAAATGGGAGACTCATTTGAGATCTTGGCAGCCATTAAAGCTCTGCAGATCCAACTTGAAGGACATATTCAGGCCACCAACACAACATTTCAAGAATTGGCCCGTTTTGGTGGATGCTCGTTTTGCTGCTCTACACCACAACCCGACGGGAAATCCTTTCAGAAGCCGGGACATCGAAATGGGAACCAGGGGGACAATGAGATCTCATCGATATTACATTCGATGAAGATAGATGTGCCGAAGTTCGACGGCACTGATCCCCAAGGATGGATTTTTTGAGTGGAGGAGTTCTTCGATTTCCACTCCACACCGAACCATATGAGGCTTTGAAGCGCATATTTTCACATGGAAGGAAGAGCAACCGCTTGGTTTCAGTGGATAAAAGCGAACAACCTTCTCACCACATGGACAGTGTTCCTAACGAGCCTTAAGAGTCGATTTGGATCGTCGCCGTACAACGATCCTCAAGGGATGATTTCCAAGTTGTCTCAAACATCTACTGTTGCTGAATTCCAATCCTCTTTTGAAGATCTTATGAATCAGGTAACTGGAATTCCTGAATCGCTCCTCATTAGTTTTTTTATCACTGTTATTCGATCTGATATTCGGCGAGAGTTAAGCTTCGCTTGACCGCCGTCGCTCATGGAGGCTTTTGCCCTAGCACGGGAATTTGAGGCAAAATTCGAGGAGTCACATGCTGATCTGAAAATGGGTCTAGGG
Source organism: Mentha longifolia (assembly GCA_001642375.2). Lineage (NCBI taxonomy): Eukaryota > Viridiplantae > Streptophyta > Magnoliopsida > Lamiales > Lamiaceae > Mentha > Mentha longifolia. The sequence continues at coordinate 17,644,834 of CM038119.1, read as the reverse complement.
TGGAGTCCAAGTGGGTCGGGCCCTACTTTGCCTTCATCTTCTGGTGGGTCTAGCCTAAGTGCTAACTCAACTTTTGGGCCCAAAGCTCGGCCCAATTTGGCGATTCAAGTGCCCCAATCAGCAAACACACCATCTTCCCTACCCATCAAACGCTTAAGTCATGCTGAGATTATAGAAAAATGAGAGAAGGGGTTATGCTACAACTGTGAGGAAAAGTGGTCAGTAAATCATCGTTGTAAGGGAAAATATCTCCTCTTATTAGGAGATTACGATGAAGAATCGCCAGTAGAACAAGAGCACAAATGCAAAGAAAGTTGTGAAGAGCCCATAGGTGATATCTCGAGCCTACTCTCCTTTGCTAGCAGCAGAAAACCACGGTCTCTTCAGCTTACGGGGCGAATTGGAGGAAAAGAATTTCAAGTTCTCATCGACAGCGGATCGACACAAACTTTGTGCGACCCAAGTTAGTTGAGGAATTGCAGCTTCCTACTGCGGCGATTCAAGCTTTCCGCGTCTTTGTTGGAAATGGAGATTATCTAACTTGCCGCCAAATTTGCCCACAAGTACTAGTAGAATTACAAGGCAACTCTTTCAATATTGATTTACATGTTCTACCCATTGAGGGACCTGGTATGGTGTTGGGAGTACAATGGCTACAAACTCTTGGAAAAGTGGTGAATGATTATTCCAATCTGCAAATGGAATTTACTTGGGAAGGAAAGAAAATATTGCTTGCAGGAGATGCTCGGTTGCGGAATCTAAAGAACAACCGGGTAGAAGCTCGAAAGTGGATGTGACAAGTTGCCAACTAAAAACGTAGAGAATTTGAACTTCAACCTGGTGATCTTGTTCTTGTTGAGCACCATCCTCATCGGCAAACTTATCTTGTAGGGCGTCGACTTGCAAAGTTATCTAAACAATATTATGGCTCAGTTTATGTGAAAGAAAGGATAGGACAGGTTGCCTATCGTCTTGAGTTGCCGGAGAGTAGTAGGATTCACCCGGTGTTTCACATATTGGTCTTAAAGCCATTCCGAGCAAGTGAGAAGGCATGGCAGCCAATTTCAGTTCAGCTGCCCGAGAAAGTGGTGTGCGCTAAATGTAATTTTCCTCTTGTGCACCTTGAGGACAAGGTGGCTTCGTTGGGTGGGAGAGATGATAAGCCCATAAACATATATGGTCCAATTCTGGCCCAAACGAGGGTGAGCCCAAAGGCTTAAACTAGTATATATGGTAGCCATTTGTTTGTAAAGAAGCAGCTATGAAATTCGATTAACTTTTCTATTTTATTTTGTTTTAGGAGTCAAGGCCGCTCGATGTGCCTCCGTTTTACATATTTGGTTTTATCAATCTTACTTCAGTCACTAACCTGCATTCAATTACATACTATCTCTTTACTTAATCTGTTGAATACAGTTAAAGAAAGGATTTTCAAAGAGTAGCCAAACTCACTCACCAACTTCCGCACTGCACGTACGACCTGTTAAGCTCAACAGTGAACGTGTCTCTGTTGAACAGATCGTCCTCATCTGATACTAGTTGGCCCGACAAGTCAATCTGGTAGTAGATTTGTTTTGAAAGTCAAAACTGTTGGCAATTGGTGTATTCTCTCCCCCCCCCCCCCCCCCAATACACCAAATTACTCTTTTAGGGACCAACACTCTTTAAAATAGACTTTAGCCAAACACGAGTCTCTTGAAACAACGATTAGCTAGAAAACTATGGTGCATGTTCTTCGTGGACTTCGTTGATGAGGATATATATATATATAAGACGAAAATTTTGTAACTAGTGTAGTGTCCGTCGAAATTCGACGGGAAGCACTAAATGTTTCAATTTTTAAGTAAAAAATAAGAAAATTAAACAATATTATTATCCATTTCAAAATGAAAGTTTTGCTGCAATTCATATAAAATGTGTTAGCATTGAATTTTATTATAAAAAGTAAGTTATAAAGATGTAGTAGCATTTGTCCGTGTGTTAGCGTCCGTCGAAATTCGACGGGATCATTTTATGTCCCATTTTTATAAGAATATATTTACTATTAAAAAATAATATTATTACTGTTACAAAATGTAGAATTTCGACAATTTTTATTAAAAAAAATATTATGACTTAATTATATTAGAAAAAGAATAAGTTTTCTAATATATTTATCTCTCTATATATATGGTAATATTATAAAAAATTATGATTTTACTTAACCTATTATAATAATTTTGTGCAACTGTAAGCATGATTATGTATAACTTTAAATATAATTCGCACTTCTCACACTAGAATTTAAATAAATATGAATCAAACTCTCTCTATATATTACATATTCCAGAGCTATAACTATTATATAGATATCAACCCACCCAGCCTCTTTAAAATCTAAATCAACGACCTAAGTAATTAATTAATATTATAGTGAATGGTATTATCACATCATTCATTTTGTTAATTGCTAGAATTAAATTAAACTATGGCATAGATAACCTGACAAGTCATGGAAACTGACAGTTACTTGCTAGACTAAACTTCTTATCTCCTATAACTGCCCATCCAGCTTTTTAACAGCATTTTCATGTACATTAATATGCCAAATTAGTGGAATGTGAATTTGTTAGTGAATTATGAGACGTCCAAATATATCTTCCCTATCAAATAAATCTATTAGTTGAAACTGTACGTTGCTATATGAGGGAATATAGTCAGGTTTTGAATATTTCGCAATAAATCACACTAAAATATCCATCACATTTAGGGTCCCCTAATCAAGTGGGCTTGAATAAAAGTACTCCGTATATAATTAATTAATGCTAAGTTAGTACGCAATAAGTAATCGTTAATAATAGAAGGTACTTGAGATTTATTCTCATTGAAATAGGGCACAAAATTGGTACATGAAGCGCTGTATATGGATGTTTAGCGATGGAGCGAAAATAGGCTGACTTTTGCTAACCTGTACATGATGGTGGTCATGGCCTTGTGTTTACTCCATTCATATAGCTGTATCACCTCATTGAAGAGCCGTTAGCACTTTAATTAAGACTATGAACTAGTAATTAAAGTAAGGACTACTCTATTTATGTTTATATATGTATAGGAAAAAAGAAATTAAAGGTACGTATGGCCTAGTCAAGATTAATGGGTAATGCACATCTATAGCAAGGAGTGGATCAATTTGCTTAATTACCTCAACAGCCTCACCTATATATTCAGATCTACGTACGTATTCATTAGCTTCTTAAGTAATTAGTTTCATTTAAACCAGTATATATACAACGGGACCCACAATATCATCTTATTATTTACAAAACCCGAGCCAAAAATCTTAACTCCACCCAAAAGCTAGCTTATAAATAGAACTTCGACTCTCACTTCTAGATCAGATGTGGGATCATGTCGTATCATACATAATTATTCTAAGTGCTCGTTTGGTTCAAGTAGGGTAACGGAAAATGAATGGAATCAACTCAAGTAAGGGAATGATAATAATAATGGTTACTTTTATTGAGTGTTTGGTTTAATAGTAGAAAGGGAATCACTTGTGAGTGAGTTTCCTTTCTCCTTGTTTCTCCTCATTCTTTAAGGGTAACAATGTAATGGATTGGGTTATCCCCAAGTAAGGGAAATGGATAATCTATTACTCAAACCAAACAAAATGTAATTGAATCAATTAATTGATTCCCTTTTCATACAAAAAAAAACTTAAACCAAATATGGGCTAAGTATGTGGAGTCGGGAAATTAATTGAAGGACATTGAAATCAATTTCAGTCGCACATTAATGTATTAATGAAAAGGTGCATGCAATAATCAAATTATAATCCGAAATGAAATTCAAGATTTCTATAAAATGCATTTGATCTAGAACTTGAAATGATATATAAATCTTTTTTCCTCATTATTCAAAAATTTATTTCTACTAGGCTACTTGTTTTCAATTGAGTTAAGGGACCAACCTTGCCGGTTAGACTTTTGATAATATAACTTTATTCTTTTGTATAAAATGAACTCTAGCTAGCTACATCTATAAAGGAGTGGGAATGACGTGAAAATTGTGATACTTTGTTTTCCCATCAAAGTATTTTCAAAGAAACAAGCAAGCCAAAATTTATGTACCGTAGAGTGAAATTTACATTGCAACCTTATGTGTTCTGTATGTTTAAGGGTCGAAATAATTTTAAGTAAAGAAAAGTATAAAATGATTAGCACACGCATGACTACAAATAAAAAATGAGACGACTTGTTGTGTAAATAATTCAAAATAGCACTTAAATAAAAACGGAGAGAGTATATATAAAAACATAGAGTAATGCTCTAATACCCACCGTGAACACGCTTAATATGTCTGCGGATGATGTAACAGTGGTATAACTAAAAAAAAGTTAATAAAAATCATATCAAAATCTAAAAAAGTTAATAAAAATCATATCAAGATAAATTAAACCCTACTAAAAATAACTAAACTCCAACTGGAAATTAAAATTACTAACGTGACATTGTTACATCAACGGTGAGTATTTTAAGTGTGCCCATTAAAAACATAAGTTTCTCAAGCAGTTTGGATTTTCTATTGCCAATGCATGTGACATCTTCTATTGCCTTAATAGATTAACGACACGTGGGCAAAATCAATGATTTAAGATTTAAGATTTATATAAGGAAAATATACATCCTAACATTTAAAATTTCTAAACCCCTAGGATTTGTCACGTGTCGTTAATCTATTAAAACAATATAAGATGTCACATACTTTAACAATAGAGGATCCCATGGCACAATCAACATAAGTCTTTTAGCCTAGTATTACCATAATATCCTTGGTGCTTAGGGTCTCTAACCGTTTGTCGCTTCTAAAATTCACCATAACAAACATCACAATATATAACACTTTATACGATTCTACAAAATACCAAAAAAACTCAACAACTTACTATCCTTTCTTGTTCTAGAAGAACCTATTGCCACAAACTAAAACCCGGCCAACTTCATATCATAATTAAACACCTGTACTTTTTTTATATATATTTAAACCCACACTGCAAAATACATCTACACTCAATGCAAATAAATGTTTTGATAAGAAAAAAAAGAAATAAAAAAAATCGTACAACCTAATTCTCCTAAGGTACCACCTCCTCTTTTCAGTGTTACTTCCACTTGATTAATGGTTCAAATCCGTAGTTATATAATCAGGCACTGTGCATATAATTTCAGGAATTAAATTCTTATTTCATCCAAACAAACCCTAACTGTCGTAAGTATTTGGAAACTGAAACAGGAAACAGTATAGCAAATATAGAAAGATACTACTAATCTCATCGTAGGCCATGCCAATCCAATTCTATATAATAAAAATAGTACACACACCCACATACACACACGCTTGAGAAAATTAAGCTCTGCAACAATGGCGGTTGTAGGTTACCCAGAGCTTATTCTGATGATCCCTCTCCTCCTCCACCTCATCTACTTCTTCTCTCGAATCGGCCGATCCTTCCTCACCCCCACCAACTGGCCCCTCCTCGGGATGCTTCCCGGTGTCCTCCGCAACCTCCACCGCCCCCACGATTACATCACCGCGGTTTTCCGGCGCTACGGCACCACCCACGAGTTCAAAGGCCCTTCCTTCGCCGACATGAACATGGTCCTCACCTGCGACCCGGCCAACATCCACCATGTCTTCAGCCGCAACTTCTCCAACTACCCTAAGGGCCCACAGTTCCGGAAGATCTTCGGAATCTTGGGCGACGGGATCTTCAGCGCCGACTTCGACCTCTGGGAGGTCCACCGGAGGACGACGCTGCTGCAGCTGACGCACCCGGCCTTCTCCGGGCACCTGGAGGCGGCGGTGTGGCGGAAGGTGGAGGCCGGGCTGCTCCCCGTGCTGGAGTCTTTCCACCGGGAGGGGGTTGACTTTGACCTGCAGGACGTTTTCCAGAGGTTGACTTTCGACAACATATGCAAGCTGGTGCTTGACTTCGACCCATGCAGCCTGTCGGTGGAGATGCTGTCCATCCCCTGCGAGAAGGCCTTCAGCGGCATCGGCGAGCCGCTCCTCTTCCGCCACGTCATCCCGGAGTTTGTCTGGAGGCTGCAGGGGTTGATGAACGTCGGGAGGGAGCGGATGCTGGCGGAGGCCGCGCGTGCCTTCCACGACTTCATCTATCCGCGCGTGGACAGAGCAGAAACGTCATCAAAAGAGAACGATTTCGACATGCTCGGAGCTTTTGAGAAGGTGTACAGGGAGAGGAACCTCGGCCCGCCGTCGGGTGTCAGAGATTTCCTCAAGGACACGACGCTGAGCTTGATGTTCGCCGGCAGAGACACGACGAGCACGTGCCTCACGTGGCTCTTCTGGCTGATCGCCCAGAATCCGGCGACGGAGGCCAAGATACGCGACGAGATCGAAAGCGAGCTAAACCTCAAGCAAGACAAGAAATGGAGATCCTTCAGCGCGCAGGAATCGCAGAGGCTGAAATACCTCCACGGCGCTCTGTGCGAGTCGCTGCGGCTGTTCCCGCCGGTGGCCTTCGAGCACAAAGCTCCGATCCGGCCCGACATACTTCCGAGCGGGCATTATCTTCGCAAGAACTCGAAGCTCATAATCTGCTTCTACTCTGTAGGAAGGATGGAGTCGGTGTGGGGGAAAGACTGCTTAGAATTTAAACCGGAGAGGTGGATAACTCCGGCCGGGAAGATAAAGCACGAACCGTCGTACAAGTTTCCGGCGTTCAACGCGGGGCCCAGGACGTGCTTAGGGAAGGAGATGGCGTTCGTGCAGATGAAGATGGTGGCGGCGACGATCATTTATCATTATAATGTGAAACTGGTGGAGGGGCATCCGGTTTATCCTAAAAACTCCATAATTCTTCAAGCTAAGCATGGATTGAGAGTGAGGTTATCTAGAATTAATCGTATATAATTATTTTGCTCATTATTCGTTATTATTAATTATTATATTGATTATTATGGGTTTCAAGTTGTTGCTAGCTGATGAAATGATCAGGTTTATTAGTATTATGGGAATAATACGCTTGTTCTAGATGATTTCGATGTTTTTCTTGAATTGTAAAATATTCATGCATGTATTGAGATTTGGAATTATGGATATTTGATTGTTTTTGCTTCAAAAAAGGATTGCAAGAACAAGCATCATTTCAATTTTTTTTGCAATCGAGAATATATGTTTTGCATATTTATTCGTCGTCGTTTTTTACTTTGTTTTTCTTTTTCTGGTGTTGCGTACTGTCTATTTATCGATTAGTGATGCTACCGTGGTAGTTTATAAAGAGATTTGTAAAGCGATCATCATAGTTCTTTAATTTTCAATTAATTTAGTAGGGAAAAAAAAAATACAATAACGGGACTCCGCGTCGCCAACTATTGTACAAATTGCAAATTGATCCGAATAAAAATTGTAGTTATTACCTCCGTCCTTTTATTAGTTTCATTAATTATTTTTGTCCGTCTTACTTATTAATCTTATTTTTTTATATGGCAAAAAATACTTAGCTACAATAAAATCTTTCTTTTTAGAATTGATTATAGCCACATATCGTCTTTTCATTGGCTATTGTGTCAATTCAATATAGGACTATTATAGTGGGATGGAGGTAGTAATTGTTATTTTTCATCTGTACTAATTTCGAATTTGTTTCGAAAATGAACTAAATAAATAATATGAACCGATGATGGGTAAATATTCTTACAATCTGTGATTTATGTATATTATTTATGCAATGAGAATGGGATGTAATATCTATGTCTATATACTAAAGTAGGATAGTTTACAATCTATACTTTCCTTTCTAAAATCTTGATATTAACACTTTATTATTTTATCTTTTATGTCGCTTTATATTTCAAATTAACATAATAACTAGTAGTGAACTTGGAACAATTTAATGCATTTTCAAATCATCCTTTCAGTTTCCAATATATATTTATTCATCCTTTCGGTTTTCAATACGTTAATTTATAAAAAATAGATGAGAAGTAATTAATTTAGTTTATTAAAATTGTGAGCTCTATAAAGTTTTCTTTGGTGTTCATGATTAATTATCTTACTTTAATCTATACCCTATTATAAAAGAGTCTTGTTTTACAAAATTTGATTTGTCTATTATACCCCTATTATTTATTAATTTTAGGAGTTATGATATAATTGTATATTGATTATATTTCATAATTGTACTCTTAAAACTTATAATAATTAATTTTAGAAGTATTATTCTATAATAACTCTTTGTCAAAGGGTTAGGCACACGGAGGGGAAAATTTAACATAATTATTTATTATTTGTTTTACAAAATTTGATTTGCCTATTATACCCCTATTATTTATTAATTTTAGGAGTTATGATATAATTGTATATTGATTATATTTCATAATTGTACTCTTAAAACTTATAATAATCAATCGTAGAAGTATTATTCTATAATAACTCTTTGTCAAAGGGTTAGGCATAGGGAGGGGAAAATTTAACATAATTATTTATTATTTTAGAACAACATGATGATACTTAATTAAATTAAATTTTAATATTTCAAATATATATAAAGGACACATTTACAAAGTTAAAATAACTACAAGAAGAATAATAAGACGAGAATTTAACAACATAGTTTGAATTTTAAAATTTTAGTTCTCATCAACATACTATTGATTTGACACACGTAAAATGGACCAAAAATAATTGAGCAATTGATACCATAGAATTTCGATTAGAAGACAATACGAAGTTATAACTCAACAAAAATAAAATAATCTTATTGTATTTAAAGTTAAAATAAAGAACATTAATAGATACTATATACTACTATAATGTATTCGTATATGAACAAACTGTTTGAATTTTAAATTATTTAGATTGAAGATGAGAATCATTTATGGATATAAACTAATGGATAATATGACATGTTTTGATTCTTTGGATGATATGTTAATTACACCTTTTCTCAATTAATTAAATTATATCTTTAGTTTCATTGCCCTCTATTTTAGTATATGACTAACATCAGACTCTTTATCCTCTAATATTGAACTCCTTACGGGTATCATAGTTATTGATCTACTTGCACACACCATGAATGACATAATTCATCATAGTTATCTGACTTATTGATTCATTTCTAAATTTCTTCACACAATTTATTCAAATTGACTACATTATCACCACTCTCTTCTTCTTTTTTCTTTCTTTTTTTTATGATATACGTAGTATATTTCCACCAATGTCTAAATCATCTAAAATATATCATTCAAAATTATTCATATCTTTTTGACTTTCTCTTATATAAAAATTTTCCTTTTAATTTTTAATGATATTTTGCGAACAACAATTATTTTAGAATTTTATGAATCACTCAGTTCTTAAATACTATTAATATACAATATACTATAATAATTATATAATTTTAATTTAATTGATAGAAAAAGAGAGACAAATGAATGTAAATAGGTCTTTCCATATTATTACTTTCGCCAAACTTTCAAAATATGAGTAATATTTATAGAACTCTATTTTTATTGGTACAACTTTGTCGGCATAATACTCGAAGTTGTTTTGATTCAAGATAATTTTATAATTCATTGATGATTACTAATTACAAGCATGCATCTATCCACTTGAATAATACAATGTGTTTTTACTTTTCTTTATTTAAGGTTGTTTAATTTGATTGGTTTATCATAATTTTTTTTCTTATACGAAAAAAACGGGATTTAGAAATCATTGTTTGGTTCATCTTTTGTCTACTATTTACACGAGCTTGCTAATATTGTGTTGAAATTAATAATTCACAATCAATATTATTTTAAATTTTGAAGATCTATATTACTATTCAAAAAAAAAAAAAAATAGGTAAAATAAAAGGTCATACGTACAACGCACGTAATCCCTGCTAGTTTATTAAAATTATCATTGAATGAATACAATTTCGATGAAAATTTTACAAAGTGAATCCGGTGCAATGCCCGGATACAATACTAGTTAATTTAATATTTTTCCCATTTTATCCTATAGTATTATTATTTTTATTCAGTTTCACCCCCCGGTCTCTCAAACTAACGGTTTCAAACCAATTAATAGACAGCAATTTCAATTTGGAGCCGATTTTAATCATAGATGGTTAATTAAATATACATATACTAAAGCACCTTTTTTTGTTTTTTTTTTTTTTTTTTTTTTGAAAAAAGGACCAATTAAGCATGCTATTAATTAGTTTGTCTCGAGAAGAAAGATCATTTAAATCTAGATCGACTTTAACGTGTCTTGTTTTACTTCAAGTCAATTTTGAGAAGTACAAAAACAACTCATTTAAGCCGGAGACTGAAAACCATACGAGTTTTTAGTGCCTAATAGGCCTTTCTTTTATGCAACTACTACTAGGCATATTATTTAAACACATATATTATTTTAATCAACATAAATATATTGTTTGAGTTTTTTTTTTTCTTTCTATATCGCACATACGTAAGTATATATGTTTGTAGATATAGTGATAGTGATTTTATCAAAACTAATATATAAAAAAATCATATTATTTTCCTACTTATTACTACCTCCATCCCATATACTTAGTCCATTTTACTATTTGACACGTATTTCCACCGAAACTTAGTACGAGTTTTAAAATATAATTTTGTAGTATCGTTTTTTTTACGGGATACTATGACACTCATAGTATCCCGTAAAAAAAACGATATTACAAAATTATATTTCAAAATCCGTACTAGGTTTCGGTGGAAATACATGCATAAAACAAAGTGGACTAAGTATATGGGATGGAGGTAGTATATAGGATAGGAGTATTATTTTTGAGTTGAACAGATCAACAACTAAAATCCCATGTATGTGTAATAAGTGGCCACGTTTATGAACACAATTTTCCACAATGGGCCCTTTGTTTAATTTAGGGCCCTTTGATAAATCATCTCGTTAAGGTTAGAGCCTTAGAAGTGAAAGTTATAAACTGAAATTCGAAAATTTAAAACGTTTGTGTAAATTTTAATTATAATATCAGTAACAAAAAGTGACAAGGAAAACTAACTTGATTTAGTAAGTACTACCTCCACCCCCTCATTATTCTCATTCACTTTATTGACTTTTTCGGCACGCATTTCCACCGAAACCTAGTACGGGTTTTACAATATAATTTTGAAGTATTTTTTTTTTACGGGATACTATGACACTCAAAAATGTGTCATTAATTCAAAAATGTGTAATTAATTCAAAAATGTATAATTAGCAATTAAAAATATGTCGATAAGCATTTAATCATTATATCATAAGCACTAAATTTAAAGAATTAAGCATTTAGGATGTACGAAATAAGCAATTAAAAAAACTTAATTAAGCATTAGAATGGTATTTAAATCACTAATATTTAGAATTTTGTATCTTTGTTCTCAAAACAAGCATTATGATATACAAAATATAATCATAAAAATAATTACGGAGTATTCTATTTTATAGCAGTTATGTTCACCAAATAAGCATTATAATAACAAAAGAAAAGCATTAGGATATACAAAATAATCGACACAAAAAAAAAAAAAAAAACGATCACATATATTGATAAGCAAGCAATTACATTCACTAAAATAAGCACTAGAATATATGAAATGAGCAATACAGAAAACGATTAACATATATTGATAAGCAAGCAATTAAATTCACTAAATAAGCATTAGAATAGCATGAAATAAGCAATATATAGAATCATAATGGGAGGTGACATATATATTTATATAAACGGGTTTGAGTCCCTACATTAGCGGTACGTTCCAAGTTAATTCGGGAGATTTATTCTGGTAATTGACATATTTATCCCTGTATATCAAATTCTAAAAAAGAGCGTAATTAATACAATGGAATTATCTTTCCAATATCTTTAAATCTAAACCATCCAAATATTTAAGATCTATGGTTTAGAGTGGATCCTAGTTACTACCTAAGTGGTGGTTTCTATTGGATTCACTCCCTATTATATATATATATATATATATATATATATATATATATATTTATGGCATGTCTCCAAAAAATTTGCATTTTTCTTTTTTAGAAATTATACCCCACCATAAATTATTTTATTTTTACTCTCTATTATATCTATGTATTTACCATTATACCGTACACCAAACAAATTATGAAAACTCAAACCACAATTTATTGTTCAATAAATTACTCCGTAATAAAGGACTGAGAAAGTATATACTCCCCCCTTTCCCTTTTTCAATAAGTGTCCCGACCTATTAAAATTTATGTCCCCAATTAAGTGTCATATCACATATATCTAGACTAAAAATAATCCAAACTACCATATTTACCCCTATAATCATTACAAATACCTTACTTTTTCAGTTTTCTATATAATGATTATGGACAAACTAAGTAAATGTACATGTTTCCTTGGTTTGTGTAATTTTTCAAGTTGAGACTTTTATTAGGGGAGATAGGGAGTAGTATTATTTTTAAGGTCAAAGACAAAGTTTTATTCTTCGATAAATAAAAAGGTCTCACAGGTATTCATAGTGCACGTTATTTTTAACAGTACTATTCGTCAAATAGAGGAATACTTTAATTAATAACCATGTTCGACGTGAAAATGATAAATAAAGAAAATTAATATAATATATATCATAAAAGTTAATAATTATAAAAGATAAAATCATACTAAAAAAATTAAATATCTATTGAAAAAACTATTAATGTAACACTGTCACATCAACGATGAACACGTTAAGTGTGATCATGATGGATGATGGTGCGTTTCTGCCATCAAATCATGTACTCATGTGACCCTCTCGGAACCCCGGTTCAATTTTAGTGTCCTCAACGTATTTTGATATCAATTTTTTTTTTTCGTCAATTTTAATTTATTATAGTTTAATTAGTATCTTTGCAATTATACAGTATGATTTATCAACTCAATTAAAATTTATAATAACTTTTAGCATTTAATTAGTTTTATTAGTTGAGTAAGTTTGATAGATCCAAAATGAATTAGATTATATATTTTTTAAATATCAACATTTAGTTGAAACTTAGTAGTGAAATATGGGAGATGAGGCATAGAAAAATTGTGAGTACTCTACTCCCTCTCTATATTCGTAAATTAACACACAGCCCAAAGTATCATCTTTTTGCAAAATAATTTTATTATAGGAAGGAGATATATTGAATTCAATACCAATTTATGTACAATTAAATCTATTTGCTCAATATATATTATTGAACCAAACAAGTGCTATCCTATTCCATCACCATTATTTGCAGACACGCAGTTACGTTCTGATTTCTCTCCAGCCATTTATGCAACCAAATAACTAAATTATGATTTTTCACGATATTATTATTATTATTATTATTATTATTATTATTATTATTGAACTCGTGTGTTATTTTTCATAACAACAGTTAATTATGTAGTAAACATCAGCAGTTCAAATCGATTTATAAATGCTCATGCCAAAATCGATTCTCATAACATCCTATCTATTCTCTAGATATTTATGTATATGTCTATCTCTATATATTTATGTAGTAAAGTGAATATTTTGTGACGAACATAATATTAATTAGTACTCTCTCTGTTTTATCTAATTTGGCCACATTTTCTTTTTGGATATATATTCTCATTTGGCCACTTTTTAAAAATATCATAAAATAACCCTTACTCTATATTCATTAAAGAGGTAGGAACTACAATAATACACATAAAATTATATTTTTTTTAAATCTGTGCAAAAAAAAAGAGAAGCCAATTCAGAGAAAACAGAGGAAGTATAAAATGTCGGGTCGAAGGTGAATGGGTGCATCCACACAATACACACGTCACATGTGAGAAGGACGCAGCTATAGAGACTTACCAACCACCCTCATTCAAATTCATTACCAAAGTACTACTTTCATCTCATTACATTAGTCATTAGTCACTTTTGTTTTTTGATTTTTCGGCACATTTTTCTATCAAAATTTAGTACGGGTTCTAAAATATAATTTTGATGTATTCATTTTTTCACGGGATACTACGACACTCATAGTACCCTGTGAAAAAATGAAAACGTCAAAATTATATTTTAAAACCCGTATTAGATTTCGGTAGAAAAGCGTGCTGAAAAATTAAAAAGCAAATGTGACTAATATAATGGGATGTAGGTAGTACTTTGCAATTTGCACATACACTCGTGCCACATCGCTTTTTCAATAGCTAGTAAATTCGCACGTAAAAAAACATGGCTTTTCAAAATGAAGTTTATTGAATTTATTGAATTTTATTGAATTTTTTTGTTGTTTCTAAATATTTTATACAGTATTTTATATAAAACAATTTTTTAAAAAAATAATAATATTATATTACTAAAGTGAACAAACGGAAATAAGTGCTCACGGTTGGGGTGCGACATATATGGGATCTGAAAACTCATGACTTCCCCATAATAAAGGGTATAATAATACCAATATCACTTAATTACAAATCCATGAATATTAAAAAAAAAAAAAAAAAAAGAGTCAATTAATTACATTGAGATTGTGCTGGTACCCAATAATTCGGTTCGTACCAATAAATTGATTAGTAGTATTGAATGAAACAGTTGATTAAATTAACTCCAGCACATGTATCGTTCACGTAATAAAGGCAAAAATGGAATATGTCAAATAATATTGTTGAATGATTTTAAATTTGACTATTTTGTTTAGAGAAAGACGTCAAATAATACTGATTTAATAAAATCACTAAAAACTATCTCAAAAAATAAAAATCTATCGACATATATATTGAAGATTTAAAATTTCAAATAACGTAGTTCTGTCGCTTAAAATCCTAACTAAATCCCTCAATGAAAATATGGCAAAAATATGAAGGATTGATTATTTATTTATTTATTATTATTATTTTTTTTAATTATGTTTTTAATTTCAGCAGTGCATATGCCTTGTTTCAATTTTGTAATCGTTGACCCAGTAATTAGGCCAGTGAATACAAATTAACCGGCTATTTGAATATATTTTTATGTATAGGAAATTATGATTTGTTAAAAAAATAAATTCGTATAGGACCAATTATCTTTATATAATTAATAAATATTATAAAAAGATCATTGTAACATAGGAGTAAACATGATTATGAAATGCATCATTATTTATTAAAAAAAAAAAAATTGGTCGTAAAAAACTACTCCGTATAATATTATAATTAAGCTGGATAAATTAAAGAAGTTCATGCGTTCTACACTTACATGATTTCTCCCTACACCCATAAAGAGGACATAGATCAAATAAACGATAACTAAAATTCAATCTTTTTTTTTTAAACCAACTAAAATTCAATCTTTTTTTTTTTGAAACCAACTAAAATTCAATCTAAAATTTTACTTTGTAGGTCGGCTATTATAATTTAATTTCCAATTGTGTTCTATTTTACTTTTAAGGTTATAGCATCCCTTAATAACGTCAGTTATTATTATTATTATTATTATTATTATTATTATTATTAATAATAATTTAACACGTTAAGATACAATTATGAAGTTATGTGTTTCTTTTTATGTTCATGAATTGTTCGAGTCTTATTTATAGAAATATGCTTATTCAATTAACTTTGTGAATTCATATGTTCGTTTTCTTTGACAAACCTTCTATTTTTAATTGATTTTGAAAGAAATTATTATACTATAATATAATCCTAAATTTTATACTCTCTCCGTCTCAATTCAATTGTCCCACTTTATTATTTTATACCACACATATATTCAAAGTATGAGACGATTAAACTGAGACGGAGGGAGTACTATTTTTAATACAAGATTGTGTTTCTAATAAAATTTATTGAACTGAGATGGAGAGAGTAACAATTAATCCAAGTGATCTTTGATAAAAATAAATTTACCATGGGGGAAAGTGACTCCCTGGGTGAGAGTTCTGGCCTGGCGTCAAAAGATTTTGAATGAATTTTCATTTGGTTTGAGTATTTTTAAATAAAAAAACAAAGAAAATGAAACATAGATAAGTCTAGTATGTCAGCACGATTGTATTATTGTAGAATTGATAGAGTTAATTGCACAGTAAATCACAATCTTTAAGCTCAACTTTATGAATCTAATTAATACCGCAATCTGGAATAATTGTACAAGTTAAGTGAATTGGATCATGTGTCTCAATTTTTGTTTTATTTTTATTAGTTTTTATATTTTTTAATAAAAATAAAAAATATATTATACGGACATTTATAATTTTTTTTAATAATTATATGCCTAGTTTTAATTTATCAACTTTAATATAACTAATACAAGTAAAATTAACTTTAAAAAAAAGTAAAATTAAATGCTAAAAAATAATTATAACCCCTAAATTGGATTAATGAATCCTAAAAAATAATTATAAAATTAAACTAAATCATTATAAGTTAAAATTGTTAAATAAAATACATAAAATTAATAAAAATTACGGAGTACGTAGTAGTATTATTTAAGACATGGTTGAAACACAAAAAAGGAGATTGAATAGCCCAAATGGATTAAATTAGCCATTAATTTCTTTGTTTCTAACAATCGCAGATTTGCAATACGTAAGAATTCGGCCACAACAAAATTTAATCAGAGAAAAACAAACCCTCCGTTATTTTTTATTTATTTTGTTTGTTAAATATATAAATAATATAAAATAATAAAATAAGACAAGTAAAAATAAGTAAAAAATAAGGTATGACTTCTGATGTCACAGCACATCACCGAACGGTCATTGAATAATTAAACAACTAACTCAGACCCTGCAAATTGTTATGTGTCATAGTACATAGGTTGTTTGACTTTTCGCAAGAGATTTTTTTTTGGTATATTGTTATGCGATATACGGCAATGCTAAATAGTATACTTTAATAATGTTTTGAAGTGCTGTTCCGAAAAAGTAATGTTTTGAAGTTATGTCAAATGAGAAAAAATAAAAAATAAGATTGAAGTAGCTTGGTACAACTTTTGAGTTTTGAGGTGTTTGACTCGAGTCCTTCCGTCACTAACATTCTTTAATTTAAATTAATTTTCTACGCTAGCTTAGTAATCTGATTTATGAATAAACAGATTGTCAACTTTTTAAGACCTTAAACTCAGTTTATCGTTCTAATATAATGAAATGTAGAGAAATGATATGCTACTCACTTAATGGTGGACAGTTTCGTAGGCACCTTATTCGTTTCTTCGATTTGGCATTATTTTGTTCGATTTTTTCAATTGTTTTATATTCCAGTATCATAGAAATCAATATAGAAATCATTAAATCTACAAAATAAATAAAAATCAAAGCTCGATTTGTTCTTTTTTCCTTCTAACATCCAAAAATGAGTAATAAGACAAATCGAGCTTTGATTTTTATTTATTCTGTAGATTTAACGATTTCTATATTAATTTCTATGATACTAGGACATAAAATAATCGAAAAAATTTAAAACAAAATAATGTTAAATCGAAGAAACGACGAAGGTGCCCACAATTGGGTGAGTAGCATATCATTCCTCATGAAATATATATTGTATCTTAGTATATAAATGAAAATAAGAGATTAATTCACTTCCACTCTCTCTACAAGTCCGAGTTTCTAAATGAAAGTTTCTAAATTAAATGTATTTCCTTTATAATATCAATGACTTGGGCCCTTGGTTAATGTACTTGTTGAGCTTCCAACCCAATTAAAGTATAGAGTTGAAAATCTAGCCAACAAGTACGGAAAAATATTGGGAAAAATACAACATAACAAAATAAATTTTATATACAAATATGAGCTTTTAGATGAGACAAAATTCTTTTAGATACAATATCTATCAATTATCTATTGATTAGAACTAGTTAACTATATATATACCCAAACGTTAGAAATTTTATAATATGGTTACAACAACACAAGGTAGGACAACCATAAATTCTAGTATATCTTCTTGCAATCCCAAACTATTCTTTATATAAACAGTAGAAACATTCACAAAAGAAATACAAGAAAAAATAAAAAAAAATGGGCATATACGAATTTCCCGAGCATTTTTTGCTGTTTCTGATCCCTCCACTCTTCTTGATTTTCTACATCGCGAGCAGAAGAGGCAAGAAGCCGCCGGAGCCGACGGTCTGGCCGGTGATTGGGATGCTGCCGGTGGTTCTTCTGAACCTCCGGCGCGTCCACGACTACGCGACGGAGGTCCTAACCCAGTGCGGCGGCACGTACCTCTTCAAGGGCCCGTGGCTCTGGAACGTCGACATGCTCTTCACCTCCGATCCGGCCAACATCCACCACGTCCTCAGCAGAAACTTCTCCAACTACCCAAAGGGACCGGAGTTCCGCAAGATCTTCGACATCTTGGGCGACGGAATCT
The DNA here is from genome assembly GCA_001642375.2 of Mentha longifolia. Lineage (NCBI taxonomy): Eukaryota > Viridiplantae > Streptophyta > Magnoliopsida > Lamiales > Lamiaceae > Mentha > Mentha longifolia. Next base: position 17,626,479 of record CM038119.1, on the reverse strand, counting down.
TCGGCGCCGACTTCGAGCTCTGGGAGATTCACCGGAAGACGACGATGGCGCAGCTGGCGCATGCAGATTTCTACTCCCATCTCGAGCGAACCGTTTGGGGGAAGGTGGAAACCGGTTTATTTCCGGTTCTCGACCGGTTTTGTCTAGAGGGGAGAGATTTGGATTTGCAGGATGTTTTCCAGAGGTTCACTTTCGATAATATATGTAAATTTGTAATGGATTATGATCCGTGCAGTCTGTGCGTGGATTTGCCGTTGATTCCTTGCGAGAAGGCTTTCAGCAGGATCGCGGAGCCGCTTCTTCACCGGCATATATTGCCGGAGTGGATGTGGAGGCTGCAGCGGTGGCTGAACGTCGGCGGCGAGAGGACGCTGGTCGAGTCGGCGGCGGCGTTCGACGACTTCATCTACCCGCGGGTGGGGTTAAAGAGAGAGAGTGACGATGATTTGAATGTTCTGAGAGCGTTCGAGAAGGTGTACAGAGAGAGAAAGTTAGCTTCGCCCGGCGGTGTGAGAGGATTCCTCAAGGACACGTCGTTGAATTTGTTCATCGCCGGGAGGGACACGACCAGCACGTGCCTCACGTGGCTCTTCTACCTCATCGCGCAGAACCCTAACTCGGAGACGAAGATTCTAGAAGAAATGGAGTCGGAGCTGGGCCTGAAGAAGAAATGGAGACCGTTCACGGCGGAGGAGTCGCACAAGCTAGTCTACCTCCACGGAGCTCTGTGCGAGTCGCTCCGGCTCTACCCTCCGGTGGCGCTGGAGCACAAGGCTCCGGTCCGACCGGACGTCCTGCCCAGCGGACATTATTTAAACCGGAACTCAAAGCTCATAATATCATTCTACTCGGTCGGAAGAATGGAATCCGTGTGGGGGAAAGACTGCCTAGAATTCAAGCCGGAGAGGTGGATAACTCCGGCCGGGAAGATAAAGCACGAGCCGTCGTACAAGTTTCCGGCGTTCAACGCGGGGCCCAGGACATGCTTAGGAAAGGAGATGGCGTTCGTACAGATGAAGTTGGTGGCGGCGGCGGTGGTGCACGAGTACAGCGTTAAACTCGTGGAGGGGCATAAAGTTTCTCCTCGGGATTCGATTATAATTCAAGCTAGAGATGGGCTGAAGGTGGCGTTATCTAAGCGAAATAATAGTAATTATTAAATTAAATGCGTGTGTGGAAGAATTGGTGTCAATCATTGGAGCATGCCATGTTTATGTAATATAATAAGGAAGTTTGTGTATGCATGTTTCAATTATAATTTTTCATTTATTTGGTTTGTTTGGAGTGGAAAAACTGTGCTTTGCCAGCAAATAAAACAACTATACAAGATTGGTTTCATATGGATCGTCAATATATCTATTACAGTAGTATACAAATGGTTTAATGTGATATTTTGAAATATATATGAACCGTTAAATAGCACTATTTCATACTCGATGGATTTGTAATAATAGTGACAACAAAAATATAGAGGCAAAAATGGCCAGATAGTTTAGACTTGGTATTCTATTTATTTAATTAAAGCGTGTAATTTGACAACGAAGCGCAACTCAGTTGGTAAAACGTTTCCCCTCCAACCAAGAGGTCGAGGGTTCGAGTCACTTCAAGAGGGAAATGGAGAACCATAATTAATCCTCTTTTTTTTTTTTTTTTTAAACATTTTATTTAATTTTAAAAAAACACAAGCCACGCAAATACAAACACTAAAGGATTCATTTACACGTACTTGGGCATTTGAGTTATCATTAGTGTTTTTAAGATATAAAAACACACAAGAATGTTGCTTACAAACCGGCTACTTGCTTACAATAATGTTGCAATTAAATTGCAATTGAACCTATATCATCAATGTCGAAAAAGAATGTGTAGTCTTCAAGCACATGAAATTTTCTGTCCTAAATTTTGTGAATGTTGCCATCGTATCCGAAACATCAATTTCTATTAATTTTACGTTTTTTAAAAAAAAATTATTTTCATTTATTATGATTTGTTTAAATGTCTAATTTATTTTTTAGGATTTACTCATTCAATTAGGGGTTATAATTATTTTTAGCATTTAATTTTAATTTTTATTAGTTAAAATAGGATTGGTAAATCCAAAAATATGATATATTATTTTTCTTAAATTTAATTTTTAGTTATAAATATTTATTATAATGATGGAGAAATGCCTAGGTAAATTATTCATCACCTCAACAAATAAAAAATGGGAAAAAAAAAACGGTGAAATTATTCCTTCTCTTTTCTTTTTTTTTTTTATCAAAAAGAACACAAACTAATTAAATATTACTTTATTTATGCTTTTGAAAAATATTTATAACTTGCATGGCCAAGCTAAGTGATATTATAGAATACAATATAATACTATTAGGGATGATGTCCATATAGTATATTCCATCTACCTTAAAATTTCTGATACATTTTATTATTTTATACTTCATATATAAATATAAAAAGTGTTAGAAATCATAAATAGGAGGAAGTATATCTTAGAAAGGGGAATTAAAGTACCTATGTGGGGATAAAAAACACAAATTATAACACAACTATAACATTATATAAAATATACCCATATTTTCAAAAATCTTCCCAAATTACCCTTACTTTCCCCTCTCTCGCCCCCCTCCCCCATGTGATCATGTGCTCTTGTCTCTTTCTCTCTCCTCCTTTATTCTCTCTTCACTCTTTCTACTCTCTATTTTTTTTTGAATACATACATTTTCTCTTCTCTCATTCTTTTTTTTTTTAAATTATTTTTTCGTTTTTTACCAATAAAGAAAAAATTTGAATTTAACATTTAACATTTTTCGTATTGAGTTTTTTTTTTTTTTTTTTTAACTGTATGTCAATTTCGATGAAGACATTCATACCATCCGGTTTTTCATAATTGGTAAGATATCAATGAAATATTGTCATTCATGGTAAGAGAGTTGACAAGATATCGATAACGCATTGCCAAGTTGTATGCAAAGAACTCAAGAACATGAGATTATGTAACATTCATGTAAAAGGCAATACAAAGAATGCAAGTAATGAAGATATTTTTACCATTCACGTTTAAATATTTGGCAAGTTATTGAGCAAATCTTACCAAAGTTATTCGCAGCTATCAAATCCTTACCACTTATTAGAACTAGACATAGCATTAGCAAGAAATTGCAAAGCAGGAAAAAAAATAAAGTAATACTCAAATGTAATAAAAATATTATTGGGAATCGGATTTGTCATTCCAAAAATACACATAAGTATTTAATAAAAAAATGAAATAGTTGGTATTTCATAACTGTTACTTACTGATGGCAAACGTGGTGAAACTCTTACTTATTGATGGCAAGAAATGGTTAACTTCTTGCCTAGATAGGCAAGACATAAGATAATGAAACTACCATTAACTGCGAAAAAAATGAGGCAAGAAATTACATAATTTTTTACCTACTGATGGTAAGAAATCATTAGTTACTTGCCCACATAAGTTAAGAAATGAGGTGATTTCTTAGATTAATTCAATTTCAACATAATAAATTCAATTTCTTGTCAATTATTCAACATTCTAAATGGTGAAACTATTACTTACAGATGACAATAAATGATTAACTTCTTACTTACATATGGCATGAAATGGTTAACTTCTTACCTTGATAAAGCAAGAAATTATTTTCAACCCAATTCAAACATTCATTTGATAACAACAATGTCAAATACAAAAAACGTAAATGAAAATAAAAAAAATTATAATAAATTATTTTGCAACACAATTTATATAGAAGAATTCGCATCACAAACCCAATAATACCAATTTATTAAAATAACATTTCAAATTAAATTAATCTATTTCATGTCCAACTTCGTTAAGAAAATAAGAGCTGAAGCAGTTAAAACAAAAAGGCAGGCAAGAAACTAAGATTTCTTACCTACTGATAGTAAGAAATCGTTAGTTACTTGCCTGCAAAATGCAAGAAATGAAGGTGATTTCTTGCCATTTATCAGATTCGTATATGTCATTTCTTTGAGATGGTAAAAATTTGACTATATCTTGTCAAGTAATTACAAGAAGACAGACCAATTATTTCTCACACGTACGAAAATAGTTGTAAGTATTTTTCACATGCTTTCAAGTCCATATAATTAATCCTCCAATATAGAAAATCAAGAAGCAACAAACTTGAAACCCTAATTTCTTCATCACCTCCAACTCATCCTTGTCCATCAAAATCTAAAATTAAGAGAGAGAGAGAGAGAGAGAGAGTTGGTGTGTGCCAAATAAAAATAAAATAAAAAAGCTTAGAAAACGAAATAGAGAAATTGAGAGCAAATACATGTCATAGCCGAAGAGATAGGGATCGGAACGGAGGGGGCGAGAGATTTGCTGCGGCTGAGGATTGAAGGATCGAGAATGTCGTCAATGGAGGGGGCGAGAAATCTGCGATTTCGTTCGCCGCCGTGGAGAAGTTGCCGACAACATGGAGGGAGATCTGCTCTGGCAAATGTATGCCGCCATCTACGACTTCAAGATCTTGAGGGAAGAAGGTGTGTGTGCGTGTGTGTGTGTGAGAGAGAGAGAGTGAGAGAGAGAGAAGAAGAAGAAGAAGAAGATATGCAGAAATGAAAAAGGAAGGAAGATAAAAGATGAGATAAAGATGAGAGAGAAAAGGGTATATTTGTCTCTCCACTCAAAAAGTGGGTAAGTTTTGTATTTTCTTATATTTGTGATAAAATTTATATTACTTATGTGATATTAGGTAGATTGAGGTATTTCCTCTATATCTTATCTCCTTTAATTAGCTCATATTGTGAAGCCAATCTATTCACTAACCCACCAAGCATAGTACATGTATCGACCTATTCTCGCATAACTCGACAAATTTACATGTCATATTCTCTTTAATTTGATGGCCCCACCTAAGTGAAGATGACAACATGAGCTTAAGGGGGTCCATCACTCCACTTGTGTAAAGAGGACAAAATTTCAAGCAATGGGTACTCATAGCACACTTCTACCATTAACTCTTTGACGTAGAAGGGAATGGAGTGATAAAAATATAAGGAAAAATTGTATCCCATAATATGATTCCCATTTATTTTATTCTATATTTTTTATGGTGGAAAATAGTGAGAAAATATTATCACTTTAAATAGATGAAAAATATTATCACTCTAAATGAATGAAAAAAAAAAATATTATTATTATTATCACTCTAAAATTGTTGAATAATATTACTCCTTTGTAAGTGTTGATTGTTTTTATAGAAAAATGATAGTTTTTTTGTGCAAATAAAGTGATCTCACATCGAAATTTGGGTCACAAAAATCGATTTGAAATTCAGATAAGGGAGAACGAGTCGAAACGGATGGACTGCGCACATGTGAGCGGATAGGGAGAGTGACCGTGCATCTCAGAAGAAATTTTGGGGGCGGCCTGCGGTCAGGGACAAAAAAGGTGCCAACCGCACTTGGAAGAGGCAATTTCAAGTGGCGGTACGCGGTCAGTTTGCGGGGGCCCTCCGTCCTGTTTTCTTCCGAATTTTCAGCTTTCCATTTCAAGTTTATTACTCCATCCATCCACAAAATGCGTGCATAGAATCTTATGGCATGGTTTTTAATTTTTGTAACGAGGTAACTAGTGGTTAATAAAGTGAGGTTTTGGGTCTCACCTTTTGATTGATAAAGTAAAGTTTTGGGTCCCACCTTTTGTATTTGGTGTGCAATATAAGGGTAATATCAATATGTAAACTTTTATGTGGGGTTCACGTCCAAAAATAACTATACACATATGTTGTAGACGGACAAATGTGATGGAAACGTCAATCGAAGGCGATCCGATTTTTCCCTTGAATCTGAATTAGTTATGATAATGAAATGCATTTACAACATGTAGTAGATCGAGATTATACCTTCCATAATGCTGATGGAGAAGGACTACAGGTCTAACCTTCTAAATGTATCCCGTTCTCGAATGCAGTGGATGAGTGGTCTTCAGTACAGATCTGGAATCTCAGATCTTGCACCTTAGAGTAGAGAAAACGTGATTCTCTTCCTCTCCTATGCTAGCCCCCCCCCCCCCCTCTCACTCTCCTTAGATGATATGTGATCAACTGATTAGGGTTTTGTGCATGTTAAGTATTTATAGTGCATAAAACTTGCCCAAATGGGCCTGAGAGGGAGTGGGCGGCCAGTTAAGCCCATCTAGCTTAAGTGGCGCCTCACTTATAGCCCATTGCTATAAGTGGCGTCCCATAGGGGGCCAATAGGAGCTATTGGGCTCTTATTAGTGCATTGATCAATTTCTGAGAATATTAGGTCAGTCTAGGGACCAGATACCAGACATAGTTGGGCCTTACTGTATACACAAATTTTATTAATGTATTTAATAAATAAATACAAAAATGTGTACAAATATATATTTGAGGATTTGAGTAGATGCGGATGTAAACACAAATATATATATATTTATTTTAATAAATACAAAAGATGTGTACAAATCAATATTTGAAGACTTGAGTTTGATTAGAGTCGATGCGGGTCGCGATCTCTACGATTCCTTTGATTCTCTCTCCAATTTGATTATTTGAACGGCTTCGAGCAGCTTCCAAGATTTGTGGAAAATTTTGTATGCTTGAATTTGTAACGTTAATTCGAAGGGCTTTGGCCTTGTTTTCGGATCAAACATCGATTTGAGAAGATTTCGGCAAGAAATGCGGATTTGAGACGATTCTGTTGAAGAACGCGATGATCTTCACGAAGGACGCACGAAGGACACCTTGAATATTGTTAAGAATTCATAGAGAATTTGTATTCTTCTATTTCGAGTTCTCCAATATATTCAAAAATAATAGAGAATTCGTAGAGAATTTGTATTTTTCTCTTTTGAGCTCTCTAATATATTTTCTGGTGTGATTTTGAGGTGAATGAAGAGCCCTATTTATAGGTGTAGAAGGAGTAGACTTGGTGAGCTTTTGGGCTCCATGGTGGGTTTTGATGATGAGGTGTCACAATTGTATTGGCTCTCAAATATTGATATATATCAATAAAAGATTTGACTTGTTGCCAAAGAAATCTCCAATATCTTTATTAATAAATACACTATTTAATTTAGATTTCATAAGATTCCAAATCAAATATATATAATTAATAAAAGATTTTCTTTTTCTTTTCTCTCAAATTTTCGGTGTCTACAAATGCCCCCTCGAGACTTGTTCATGAACGATTTGTCGTGAAAATGGACGAGTCTCGAATCTTTGAATTTTTATTTTGAATTTGTGAATAATTTATACTCACATTCAAGAGTTTGTTTGATTTGTTAAAAAGTTTATACTCATTTCAAGGAGTTCTTCAATTTGTTAGAAAGTTTATACTCGTTTCAAGGAGTTCTTCAATTTGAAGTTGGATTTGGATTTGTAAATAGTTTATACTCATATTTAGGAGTTCTTGAACTTGAACTTGGATTTATAAATAGTTTATACTCGTATTTAGGAGTTTCTTGTTGAGTTAGATAGTTTATGCTCGTATCAAGGAGCTTTGTTGGACTTGGATTTGAAGTTAGATAGTTTATGCTAGTATCAAGGAGCTTTATTTGACTTGGATTTGAAGTTAGATAGTTTATGCTCGTATCAAGGAGCTTTATTTGACTTGGATTTGAAGTTAGATAGTTTACGCTCGTATCAAGGAAACCTTTTATACTCGCGTTAAGGAGTTTTCATTTGATTTAGATTTGTAGACATTTTATACTCGTGTCAAGGAGTCTTCACTTGATTTGGATTTGTAGACATTTTATACTCGTGTCTAGGAGTTTTCACTTGATTTGAATTTGTAGACATTTTATACTTGTGTCAAGGAGTATTCACTTGATTTCTTCTTCAAAGAGTTTGATTAGATAGTTTTGGCTCATGTCTAGGAGCTACATTGATAGTTTATGTTCTTATCAAGGAGCACTTGAATCTCATTTGGAGAGTTTAGATGGTTTTGACTCGCATCTAGGAGCTTTTTGGACAGTTTAAACTCTTGTCTAGGAGTATGGATCACCGTATACATTGGAAGATTGAATCGTGGCTAAATTACTAGTCTCTTCTTCATCTTCACTTGGAGTTTCTTCAAATGATTTGCCCCTATGTGTTATTTATTGTCTTTCTTGAAATTCATGGGGCTTTAGTGTTGAGATTTCTTCAACTTCATTTAGAATCATGCATAACTCCATATCATGAGCTCTTCCTCGAAGGTTTTTGGTTGAATCCCCTTCAAGATGTATTGCAGACTCCAATGCATGCCTTGGATGCACATCTTGATTGCAGAGGCTTTAGATAGCCGATCTTTGCAATTCAAACTTAAGCTCCTCCAACGATTGATGTATTCGATGACAGATTCTTCTTTGAATTGACTTGTTTTTGTAAGCTCGACCACGCTCACTGTTCTTCAAGTGCTATAGAAGCGATTATGAAATTCTTTTTCTAACTGCCCCCAACTATCAATTGAATTCGGCTCCAAGTTAGCATACCAGTCAAATGCATTGTCTTTCAAGGAGCGTACGAATTGCTTCACCATGTGATCTCCATATGTTCCCGCATCATTGCAAGTTTCAATAAAGTGAGCCACATGTTGCTTTAGATTGCCTTGACCATCAAATTATAGAAATTTTGGTGGTTGGTAGCTGACTGGCATCTTCAAGCAATCAATCCTTGGAGTATATGGCTTGCAATATATCCATGATGATTTGGAGATATCTTTGAATTTATCTTTGATGGACCCTTCAATAAATTCTTTGAGTTGATCAACATGGATCGAACTATCAGCATGAACTTCAAGCTTTGTGGCTAGAGGCTTTTCACTTTCCTCTGTTTGTGGCTTTTTGACTTCATGATCGTCCTCATGTTGCTCACTATTTCCATCAACGATCTTTTTTTCCTCCAACTTTGTAATTTGGTCATCTCGCTCGTGAACTCGTTTGACAAGCTTTGTCAAATTTGCAATTTGCTCTTCCAACGTTGCCGACATCTTGATGCTTGATCGATTTGGCAAAGAGTAGAGATGAGAGGTAGAGATGGTCCCACCGGGCGTGCAAAAATTTGTATACATAAATTTTGTTAATGTATTTAATAAATAAATACAAAAATATGTACAAATATATATTTGAGGATTTGAGTTGATTTGAGCAGATGCGAATGTAAACACAAATTTATATTTATTTATTTCAATAAATACAAAAGATGTGTACAAATCAATATTTGAAGACTTGAGTTGATTAGAGTCGATGCGGGTCGCGATCTCTACGATTCCTTTGATTCTCTCTCCAATTTGATTATTTGAACGGCTTCGAGCAGCTTCCGAGATTTGCGGAGAATTTGGTACTCCTTGATCTCTTTAGATTTTATGCTTGAATTTGTAACATTAATCCAAATGGCTTTGGCCTTGTTTTCGGATCAAACATCGATTTGAGAAGATTTCGGCGATAAACGCGGATTTGAGACGATTATGTTGAAGAACACGGTGATCTTCACGAAGGACACCTTGAATATTGTGGAGAATTCGTAGAGTGTTGGGATATTATGTTAAGGGGGAACTTGAATCAAGTAATAAACAATTTGTTTTGATTCGATTCCAAAACCCTCTTTAGAATATTTCCCTTATTATTTTTGATGAACTAGACAAGTTTTTATAAAGCAAAGTTTACTTGTTAGGAAGCTTTATTTTTAGTCTAGAAGCGTTGAGAATGGAGCAGTCAGAGCTCGCAAAGCGTTAGGAAGCGAAACGGCTCCAGCAGTGAAAGCGTCAGCAGTGAAGCATTGACAAAGCGTCTTGGATACGCTTCAGATAAAGATGTTAAGAGAGAAGTTTCCTTTCAGTAGAAGAGAAGCGCTCTCAAGTCAGCTCACCCAAAGCATCTCTGATATAGAGCTGAAATCAAAGCGTCAATCAGTACAAGTGTGATAAGTTTGACTCGCAGAATCCAAGTTTGAATTTCAAACTCTCAGATGTCTGACATCTCACATAATGAAGCCTACGTGTCATCACACTATTGCACAGCGGAAACGGCTACAATCCAAGAAGTCAAAGTTAGGTAAAGGCGGACATCCCTTCCTGACTCTTGCAGGCTGACACGCTGAATTATCCAATATTAAGGAACACGCAACATCTTCTCTCTCCACGGGAAGTAGGGTTCCTTACTATAAATAGAAGGAGTTGCACACACACTAAAACTAACGCACGTACAAACGACTCAGGCATTCACATTTGCAAGAACTCAAGCAAATTTCTTTCTAGTACTCAGTTCTTTCAAAGCGCTTCACTTTAGTGTGTCCTTAAGAACTCGATTCTTAAGTATTGCAACTACCTCACTTTCTAGACTCAATCTCTTATATCCATAGCCTAGACTCTTGAGAATCCTTATCCCTTACTTGTGATTTCATTGTAAAGGATTCTCATACTTACAAAAATCCAAAACCCCAAAACCCAAGTCTAGAGTGAATAGATTGAGTTGTAAAGTTATCGAGCTTTTGTGAAAGAGTGTGTTGTTGTAAGGTTTCTCGAGAGCCAGTAAAATCTCTGAGGATTCAAGTGCAAGTTTGTTATTTGCCTTGAATCACTTCCCCTTGGAAGTATAAAATAAGGAGTACCGAGTGAAGGTATTCATCCCGTCGTGGATAGCGTGGACGTAGGAGAGGTGCTCCGAACCACTATAAATTGGTCGTCTCTTTATTTTAAGTTATTTATTGCTTTGATTATTCGCATACACACACTCACCTCTTTAATATTAACAAGGTTTTAATTTGCAAGACAAGCTTTAAAGACTCACCACATTCCGCACAGTATCACATGAATCTTGGAAAGATTTGGTGCAGCTGTTCCTTACCAAATACTTCCCTCCGAGCAAGATCATGAAATTAAGAGCAGCCATCACTCAGTTTCAACAGTTAGATCAAGAATCCTTCTACGAAGCTTGGGAGAGGTACAAGGAGATGCTGAGAAAATGTCCTAACCATGGAGTTGATCCTGATCAGAAAGTTTGGTGGTTTTATAATGGTTGCAATATAACCATTAAAAACCTTTTGGATGCAGTAGCTGGAGGAGACATTCTGGACCTTGATCACACCTCTGCGTTGGCTATAATTGAGAAGATGGCAGCCAACAATCATTAGTGGCCTAGTGATAGATCATCTAACAAGAAAGTGGCTTTGTTGACTAATGATGATCCAATTTCCAAGTTAGCAGCTCAGATTTCTCTACTCACAAGTAAGATCGATGCTTTAGCTTCACCTCGAGTTCAGCCTACTTTTGAGGAATCTATTGTTGAAGATGTTAACTAAATCAACAATAGTAGGAACTATACGAATCATCGTTCACATCCAGGTGGTTATCAGAGTTACTTGAATTTCTCTTACGGTAATGAAATGAACAATGAAGAAAAAGAGACAAATTTTGAAGGCCGGATGACTAAGTACATGGTAGAAAATGCCAAGTATATGGCTGAGAGTCAGACTCGTTTGGAGAAATTGGAGAGCTTGGTGTTGCAAGGTTTGACAAGCACCAACAGTCGGCTTGATCAGATAGAGCCTCAAATGAAGATGTTCGAGAAGCAGTTGGGGCAAATGGCTAAAACTAGAAGTCAGCTGGGACAGTTTCCCAGTAACACCGCTATTAATCCTTGCGAGCACTGCAAGGCAATTCAAACGAGAAGTGGTTTGAGCTATGAAGGTCTGAAGATGTCCGAAGATGCCAATTGAGGAACCACAAGCTGCTGAAGTTGAGAGCGAAGATGGGAATATTTGAGATGCCAAGGAGAATAAAGAGGGAAAGATTAGTGCTCACACAAAAAGATCCATCCCTCCTACATTTGTGCCAGCCATGCCGTTTCCTCAGAGACGTCAAAAGAAGAAAGACGAGGAACAAAATTCAAGGATATTCGATATTTTTTGGAAGGTATACATCTACATACCGGTGGTGGAGGGTTTTCAACAAATGCCAAAGTATGCTAAATTCCTCAAGGATGTGGTGACGAAGAAGAAAAGATTGGGGGAGTTTGAGACTATAGGTCTTAATGAAGAGTACAGTGCAATATTACAGAGAAAACTTCCGGCGAAGCTCAATGATCCGGGTAGTTTCACGATTCCTTGCATCATTGGAGGAAAACCATTCAAAAGAGCACTGTGTGATCTAGGGGCTAGTATCAATCTCATGCCCTTGTCCATCTTTAACAATCTGAAGATTGGAGAAATACTTCACAGTTGACTTCGTGGTGCTCGATATGGAGGAGGAAAAAGATGTTCCACTCATTCTTGGAAGACCGTTTCTAGCAACAGGGAGAGCATTGATAGATGCTGCCAATGCTCACACTAAGGATGAATGACGAAAGTCACACTTTCACCATTTATAAAGCTCTGAAGTTCTTTGAGGAAGTCGATTCTAATTGCACGGAAGAATGTAAGGTGCTTGAGGTGGTAAATTCGTGCATAAACACGGATTATGTGGATGAAGCTGGTGACCTGCTAGAGTATCGTATTTCTAACTCTAGCTTTTCCTCCTTATTTGATTTGAATGTTAATACCACTGCTGCTAACGAGAGTTTGTTTGAGTCTTATGTTATTATAGATGGTGTGCAGAAAATTCATAGAAGCAAGCCTCAAGGATTGGTGTTTGAAAAAGACAATGAGAAGAATGTCAAGGATGGAGAATCACTCGCATTGGAACTGAAGCCATTGCCTGTGCGTGATAAGTACACAAGCAAGTGGATAGCTCGTGCCCCACCTTCCCAATAATTCCGGGTGTGTTCTACCCAATTTCAATCTCTTCTACTTTCAAACTTATCCTTCCTAGTGTCGAATAAGTTTAGGGGGGTGGAGAAGAGTATTCATTGTGGTTTTTATTTTTAGTTTTCTTTTTCTTTTCTTTTTGTTCTTATTTGTTAGTTTGGTTTTAAATGTGGAAGTTGTTGTGCTCATTTTTGTTGCTCATTTTGTTTGAAATTTGTGCTTGACATGTAGAGAGTATGAGAAAATGGATATGGTATAGGTTAACTCATGATGATGCATATGATGACTTCTTGTGATATTATGAGGAGATGAGTGTTAGTTATTTGAGATGTTGATCATGCTTTGATGATTTTTTGAATTATAGCCTCCATGATTTGAATCAAAAATGAGCCGTTTGTGAGATTTGAGCCTTGACTGTCATATTAATACGGTCTTATTTGTTCTTGAGTGTGATTGTTCTTGCATATTTTGTTGTTCTCTAGAACTTGCATTAATTTCTGTTTCGAGGTTGTCTAGTGTGCTATAAGACGAAGAGATGATTTAAGGCCGTCCTTTCTTAGCCATTTCTATCCCATTTGTTTTGTATATAAAATCTTTTATCCTTGCTAGCCCCTTTGAGCCTTTTTAGTCAAGTTCTTTGTTAGCCTTGAGTTGAGATGAAAGTATGATCTCAAGAAGATAAGGAGGGTTAGAAAATAAGAGAGGAGAAGAATAAGTTTTGTTTGCCACTATAAGTTGTCAATGAAAAGAAAAACTTTACTCTCATATAAGCTCTCTTAAAATAAAAAAGAAAAAAAGAAAAAAAAGAAAAGAAAAGAAAGTCTAGTCTTTGTATATATTTATAAATAAAAAAAAGAAAAAGAAAAAGAAAAAGAGAGAGCGTAAATGAGATATGAGTTATAGGGAGCATTTTTGGTATTTGTTGGTAGGAGTTTGGAGTTGAAAAGAAAAGGGTTGGATGGATATGAGGGTGAGAATGAGAAGAATGGAAAGGTTTTGAAGAAAATTAGTCACTTGGCCTAAATGTTCCTTACCTTACCAAAGAGCCAACATTACAACCAAAAGAAAAGTCATTTTTTATCTTTGTCTAGAAGCACACATTTGTATGGAGAAGATAGACGATATGCAAGCCTATGGTAGGACACTGAATTGCTTGAATTGAGTGAAAATTGTCCTATCAATACACTTGAGAGTTGAGAGACATTTGAATACTTCTCATTTTGTGAGGATTTGAATCGAAAAGGCTATGTTCGAAAGTTGTTGAAGTGTGTGAGATGTTGATAGTGGATTGATGCTTGTTTGATTTTTGAAAAACTTTCTGAGGCATAAAATCATCGTGAGCTTTGCTCAAAACCATGTTTATTTAATTCATTTCTCTATTTTGTTTGAGGACAAACAATCGTTCAAGTTTGGAGGGTTAATAAACATGAGTTTTCTATGATTTATAACATTGTTTGGCGTTGATTTAGAAGGCGAAAATCATGTTTATAAAGATTTTTATGCTTAAATTGCATTTTCTTGTGAAATATGATACTTGCTCATTATTTTATTGAATTTGTAGAAATACGGTGATAATATTTGGCATATTGGTCAGCATAAGAATGAAGTTTGGTTCGATAAGAGTTCATAGCAAAAAACGGATAGAAAATCGGAGTTGAAGCGAGGAAGAACGAGCCAAAACAAAAAAGTCGCGTGCAGGATGCCAGTGGGGCGTGACCGGGGCGCTACCCAGGTGCCAACTGGGCACGGGCATCACAGAAGAAGGTGAATTTCGGCGAGTTGGGTACCACCCAGGCGCGGCCGCGCCCCAACGCGCGTTTTCTTCGATTTATACAGGCTTTTTAATTCTTAAGCCCATTCTAACACCAATACTTCCTCCCCTATATATATCTAAACCCTTGAGAATGAAAATCATCACTTTTTGGAGGAGAACAAGAGCAAGGGTTTGAAGAGAGAGCAACTAACTTCTGACGGTTTTATTATGTGTGACTAGTTTTTATTATTCTAGGGTACAAAGTAGATGAACAATTTGTGAACCTGACTCATATTTATTTAATTGCATCTTTATTCCTCTTCTTCTTATGTTCTTGTGCTTATTGATAATAAATTGATTGATCATCATTTTATTATTCTTTGGTTTTAATTCGAGATCCAAGAGGAGAGAATTAGAATTAGAACAAGGGAACATAGGACATGTTAGGAATCAACGCCCAAAAGGTTTGAACTTAACGTGGGTATGTTTAATCTTTGGTTATGTTGCAAGTTGCATGTTTAATTGTTACTTAGAGATAATTTCAATTGCATGTTAACTTAAGGTTTAATTGCACCCAAAAGGTTGCTTCGGCTAATTAAGTGATTGCTTCAGAAGAGAATAGAGAGTAATTAGATAAATAGTAGTCGAGTGTTAAATTGTTCATTGAAATCGAACCCTGAAATATTTGTTCTTTCTTGGAAATTGAATTATGCAATTTGCTTGATTTTAATTAAGTTTTTATATTATTTGCTTTCATTAGAATTAGTAAACATTCTTCAAATATTGATTAGTCTAAATAGAGTCGAGTAATAGGTTAGATAATCACTTGAAAAACTCAGTCTCTGTGGATTCGACCTTGTTTCTATACTATTACACATGTGCACTTGCAGTGTAATAAAAAAAATCGCGAACAAAATCCAATTACATACTACACAATATTGTAATTTAAATATAATAATTCAATAGTGTTCATTAAAACATATCAAATGTATGAAAATAGCTAATGGGATCGAATAGACACTCGTGGCTCGATCAAGAACTAAAGGGATCAATCGAGCACATTCGAGAGCCATTAAAAAACCATTATTGTGCTCCAAGTGCTCGATCATGATCCAGGTGAAATATTGATACAAGATAGCACGATCAACTATAGTTATGGAATGTAAGGTCGAATAGATCTCAATCGAGCGCAATCGACCCCCATAGATCAATTCGACCCTAGTAAGATAAACCTGATTTTGGTTGGATTTCTGGTTTGACATGGTAGCGGGGGGTTGCGGGGTTGATTGGTGTTAGGGCGGCGCGACTGTGTAGCGAGTGTGGCTGGACGACACGATTTGGCGGCAACCTTGAGCGCAATTGGGCGGCAACTGCGAGTGCGATTGCCGGCTAGTGCGAGCGTGACTGGGCGGCCAGGCAACTAACGGTGCGACGGCGCAATTTCCGGCGGAGCAGCTGGGGTTAATGCTGGTGGGTTTCTGGTATTGTCGATTGGCGACTTTTTGGAAGTATAGAGCAATTTTTATTTATTTATTTTTCAATTTTGTTTTTGTAAATTAAAAAAATTGAAAATTCAAAAACTAAGGGTAATTTTGTCAATTAAATAAAATGTGGCTAGTTTTTATATATTTATAAGTTAGTGGCTAGTTTTTTTCACCCTCTATACTAAATGACTACTTTACATTTTGCCCCATTAATATTTCTACACGTGCCTTGTTGTATTATTTACGTTGAAATGTGTCCTACTTTTAGATAAATATTATCGGTTGACTTTGGAAGTAGTGGCTTAATATTAGTTGACCACCATGTACTCCCTATCTTGTTCAAATTGTTCTCTTTTCCTTTTTGAGCGTTCCATTTAAAGTATTTTATTTTATTTTTTGAATTTTTTTTTTTCTAAAAGTATCGATTTTTTTTTTGGTGTGGCAACATAATACATTCACACACACATACACCCGAGATGACTCGAACCCTCAACCTATTGATTAGAAAGAAAACGTATTACCAACTGAGCTACGCTTTATCGTCTATATCATGTTTCATATATCATTAATTTTTTTAATTCTCGTGCCAAAAAAATGTGATCCTTTGGGCTGGACAAGTATTTATTTATGCTACATGTGAGTCAAGTTAAAAGACGACTAATGACTTTTAACTTGATTTTCGCATGCCCTTGTACTTCAGACAAAACTTTTTTTGTTGTTGTAAGAGTATCTACATTCTGATTGGATAGATGCATAAACTAAATTATTTACAACATATAACAATATGTCAAATATGAGAAATTATGGTAGTATAATTGATTTGTTAAAAAATATAGTACAATTAGGTCTTGTATTACGTTATCCCACTTTTTTGATGGAAAATCGCACAAATTATAATTATAATACATGCTAGAGCTTTACTTGATATAGTACCTTGCCTTTTGATGTAAATTCAATAAAATATTAAAATATACTCTATCATATAAGTATTATACACTTTATACCTCGTAGCAAACTGAGTCTTAACAATAAAATTAAGTAATTAATCGTCTAAGCAAATTACAGGAACAATATATATATATATATAAGTATCTCCTATAATATAGAGAAATGATATGCTACTCACCTCCTGGTGGGACACCTTCGTGGGCACCTCGTCGTTTTATCACGTTTGCATTGCTTTTTTTTAATTTTTATTTTTATTCTATATTCTAGTATCTTAGAAATTAATTTACAAATCATAAAATCTAAAAAATACATAAAAATCAAAGCTCGATTTATTTAATACTCATTTTTTGAAGTTAAAAATAAAAAATAACAAATTGAACATTGATTTTTTAGATTTTATGATTTGTAAATTAATTTCTAAGATACTAGAATATAGAATAAAAATAAAAATTAAAAAAAAGCAATGCAAACGTGATAAAACGACGAGGTGCCCATGAAGGTGCCCACCGGGAGGTGAGTAGCATATCATTTCTCTCTATATATAACGTTTCAATTCACATGTCGTTTGGATTGTTTTGATAAATTTTTAAAAAAATCCTCGGGACATTAATTATTAGAAGTTGGCATATAGGAATTGGTCCACAAATTTATTAATGAAACCGAATGATATATTAATTGCAATATATATATATATATATATATATATATATATATAGTGTAGATAAAGCCTCTCTTAAACAGTGATTCAAATCATCTATTGCATTTCAAGGTTGTATCTCCTATTACATCGTCAGATCATCGCTAAGTGTTTAAAATATTTTCAAAAAAATATTTTTAAAATCAACAACAATTAAAAAAACCATAAACAAAAATGTTGATTTTAATAATATTTTAAACACAGGATGATCAATATCCGATGATGCAATAAATTATACAATATAGAGAAGATCCGAATCGTTCAATAGAGTGATTAAGTCGATATATGGGGATTAAGCGAAGGAAGAGAAATTGGGGCTTGAGAGGAGAGGGTTTAGGTGTGGAAATAGGCTTGAAGGAGAGAGCTCTTCGGCAGAGAGATCATTAATTACCTTTTATTCCTTAAAGTGACAATTATTTTTAGACTAGCATACCCTTGTTTGCATGGTATATATATTTCAATTTTTAAAGCAAAAAACTGGCCACTATATACTTAAGCTTGACAGGATCACTTTATATTATAATTTTAAAATAAAATTTAAAAGATAATCCAATTATTTATTTTAAATTGATGAAAGTGCAAAAATTCATTTTTGAATATTAATATATAATTATATCAAAAGAAAAAGATGAATGAAAGACTATATTTTGCATTTAGCAATATCAAATCGTCCATTATACGATAATAGAAAATTAGATTAATAAAAATATTCAAGTAGTCATATTTATTCAAATTTTATTTTTCAAGACGTTCGTCATAAATGTAATAAAAAAAATAGATTTAGTAGTGATATTATTTTTCGAGGCATTTTCATTTTGATGCTTAGCCGCCCGTTGTTTGGTTCAACCATTTGAAGGTTACATTTGTCGAAAGTATTTTTTGAGTAATTATATTTATTTAAAAATTATCCCGTTGTTTGGGTCAACTGTTTTGAAGGATAACATTTGTTGTGTAGTCGAGTGGCTATATTCATTTTGAATATGAAGTCGTCTGTTGTTTAGATTATCCTGAAGCCGCCCGTTGTTATGATTATCCGTCGAAGATATAATATTTCTCAGATAATTGTATTCATATTGAATATCAAGTCACACAGTTCAGCCATTTGAGGGTAATATTTGTTCGAGTAATTATATTCATTTAAATATGAAGACATTTGTTCGAGTAATTCATTTTGAATATGAGTCGCCCATTGTTTAGATTATATATCCAATGTAGATATAATATTTCTCGGGTATTTATATTCATTTTGAATGTCAAGCCGCCGGTTATTTGGTTCAACCATTCGAGAGTAACATTTGTTGGCAATTGTATTTATTTTTAATATAATATTTTTTGAAAACTACGTCGCCCATTGTTCGGGTCAACGGTTTTGAGGGATAACATTTGTTGAGTTGTATTTTTCAAGTCGAGCAGTTATACTCATTTTGAATATGAAGCTGCCTATTTCTCTTGTCCCACATTGAAAATTAACACTAAACATATATATTAAGTTGGATATAAAAAAAAAAGTTTGAAAATTTAACCAAAAGATGACTAAATGAGTATTGGTTGCACTTGCATCTTAACTCAAACAACATAGTATTATTTTCCTCCTACAATCTTTATCTTCTATATATTTATTAAATTACAATTTAAATCTGATTCTCCATTGTCGATTGGTAAGCATACATCATACATGTATGTCATCATTATATAATATAATAAAATATAAAATTGATCATGATTATAAAATTTTAAAGATAGATAGATAGATACAAATCATTAGATAGAAATAAGATCATGAATTGTCTTGTGAGTTGATAATTATGATTATGGTTCGAATGGATATATTAATAGTTATAACAATTCTATAAATACATAGCTTATATAAATCGTGGTATATTATTTGAAATTTATCAAAAAAAAAAATTGAACTAATCGAAAATCATTCAATTTTCATTCTTTAAATCTAAAGTTACAGATGCATAATTTTGAATATGCGGTGGCTCCTTTTATATGATTTCTCCATTGATAAAGTCTTATAAAAAATCGATGTGGGATAACAAATTTTATTACTAATCCGAATGGAAATATAATATAATATGGAAATATGAGATGCACAAATTTTCATTAATATATGGAGATATATTATAATATGGTATATAAATTGATTAAATTATTGCCTAATATAGCCAAAGCCACGAGAATTTAGGAAAATAATCACGAAAATTTTACATAATTCCACATAGGATGGGGATCTGTTTTCGTATTATATATATATATTGATTGATTGATATTTCAATTTTTAAAGCAAAAAACTGGCCATTATATACTTAAATGAAATCGGAAGAAATTATTGTTAATTTTAGTACTAGAGGTCTCATGTACCAATTAACTCAAACGATTGTCCGAAGAGGTTGATAAGACCCTCCTTTCCCAGATGTCATCCTTCTTCCGATTTTCAATTTCAGTGTATCAATGTGTTTCAAATTTAATTATTTTTCGTCTTTTTATCTTGATACATTTTTTTTGGGTGGTATAAAAAGAGAATGATCAGAGATGGAAATTAATGATTATAGAATTAATTAATAAATTTTTAATTAATACTACCTCCATCCCATATAGTTAGTCCACTTTGCTTTATTGACTTTTCCGGCACGTGTTTCTACCGAAACCTAGTACGAGTTTTAAAACATAATTTTGAAGTATCGTTTTTTTAGTATCCCGTAAAAAAAATGATATTTTAAAATTATGTTTTAAAACCCGTATTAGGTTTCGGTGGAAACACGTGCCGGAAAAGTCAATAAAACAAAGTGGACTAACTATATGGGATGAAAGTAGTATAATTTTATAAATAGGATTGGTAGGTGTTGGCCGCATAGGGTTAACTAATTTATTTATTTAATAAGGGCCTAATTATCGGGCTAATATATTGCCAAAAATGAAAATATGACAAGATGAGTGAGACAAGATAAAAAAAAATTGTGTCAAGATAAACATGACGGAGGGATTATTTTATTAAGGTTATCATAAAATTTAAAATATGTTACTACGTATAATCTATAAAATTATAGTTAATATTTATAACTAGAATTTGAATTTTTTTAGAAATTATGCACCATATTTTGAACTTATCAATTACTTTTTGACTAATACTACCTCCGTCCGTAATAATTGTCCAATACTATTTTTGGAAAATGACTATTTTTTACTACCTTCATCCCATTACATTAGTCTTCTTTGCTTTTTGATTGTTCGGCACGCTTTTCCACCGAAACCTAGTACGAGTTTTAAAATATAATTTTGACGTATTCATTTTTTCACGGGGTACTATAATTTTGACATAGTACCCCGTGAAAAAATGAATACGTCAAAATTATATTTTAAAACTCGTACTAGGTTTCGGTGGAAAAGCGTGCCGAACAATCAAAAAGCAAAGAGGACTAATGTAATGGGATGGAGGTAGTATATACTTATTTTTATTTTTATCTTGGTGTCTACTTTTTGTTCTTTTGTTATCTCAGATGGCTAATTTGTGTTTTGCCCGGTTTTTATATTCAAACGTGTGCCAACTAGTGACATAAGTAATTTGGTAACTCGATGCTATTCGCTTGCACTCGTGTCTAATTAAAATGTACTCAAACTCCTAATCTTACTTTATAAACCGCTAACCATCGCCTCATGTTAGTTGTTACATGCACGTTAACCAAGATCGAACTGCACTTTTCATTGCACTAGATAGCGATAACTTCATCTCCTAATTCACCGTATTCTACCAAATCATTCCTCCACCCCACTACTATATATCACTCACTTAACTCTAAGTAGGCTACACCAATCACAAACCCTCAAAAGCTACTGCATAAATTATGCACATATAGAAAAATCCTTATTTAAAAAAAAAAAAAAAATGGCCATTGATAATATTCTTGTATGCTACCACTACTATTTCTTCTTCTTCTTCATCATCCCCCTCATCATCTACCTCTTCCGCGCCGCCAACAGGAGAGGCAAGAGGCCGCCGGAGCCGACGAACTGGCCGGTCATCGGGATGCTTCCGGTGGTTTTCCAGAATCTCCGGCGTGCCCACGACTACATAACCGAGGTCCTCAACGACTGCGGCGGCACGTACCTCTTCAAGGGCCCCTGGTTCTGGAACATCGACATGCTCTTCACCTCCGACCCGGCTAACATCCACCACATCTTCAGTAGAAACTTCTCGAACTATCCGAAGGGTCCGGAGTTCCGCAAGATCTTCGACATCTTGGGCGATGGAATCTTCGGCGCCGACTTCGAGCTCTGGGAGATTCACCGGAAGACGACGATGGCGCAGCTGACTCATGCGGATTTCTACGCCCATCTCGAGCGAACCGTTTGGGGGAAGGTGGAGACCGGTTTATTTCCGGTTCTCGACCATTTTTGTTCAGAGGGGAGTGATTTTTTGGATTTGCAGGATATTTTTCAGAGGTTCGCTTTTGATAATATATGTAAAATAGTGTTGGGGTTGGATCCATGCAGCCTGTGCGTGGAGCTGCCGTTGATTACTTGCGAGAAGGCGTTCAGTGTGGTGGCGGAGCCCTTGCTGCACCGCCACGTCATCCCGGAGAGGATCTGGAAGCTTCTGAGATGGCTTAGGATCGGCTCCGAGAGGAAGCTTCTCGAATGTTCCGAAGCTTTCTCCGACTTCATCTACCCGCGCTTGAGGAGCGGAGAGGGTGACGTCAGCATGCTGGGAGCCTTCGAGCAAGTTTATAGGGAGAGAAAGATAACCACTTCCGGTGGCCTCACCGATTTCCTCAAGGATACTTCGTTGAGTTTGATGTTCGCCGGCAGGGACACGACCAGCACGTGCCTCACGTGGCTCTTCTACCTCATCGCGTTAAACCCTAGTTCGGAATCGAAGATTCTGGAAGAGATGGAGGCGGAGCTGAGGCTGAAGAAGAGATGGAGGGCGTTCACGGCTGAGGAGTCGCACAAGCTGGTCTACCTCCACGGAGCGCTGAGCGAGTCGCTCCGGCTCTACCCTCCGGTGGCGCTGGAGCACAAAGCTCCGGTCCGACCGGACGTCCTGCCGAGCGGGCACCGGTTGGACCGGAACTCGAAGCTCATAATATCGTTCTACTCGGTGGGGAGAATGGAGAGCGCGTGGGGGGAAGACTGCATGGAATTCAAACCGGAGAGATGGATCACGTGCAAAGGAGGGATAAAGCACGAGCCGTCGTACAAGTTCCCGGCGTTCAACGCGGGGCCCAGGACGTGCTTGGGGAAGGAGATGGCGTTCGTGCAGATGAAGATGGTGGCGGCGGCGATCATTTATAATTATAGTGTTAAAATAGTGGAGGGGCATAGGGTTTACCCGCGTGATTCGGTTATACTACAAGCGGCTAATGGATTGAAGGTGAGGTTGTCTAAGAGAAATTAATTAAATGTGATTATGGTAATGATCATGAATTATTTAATTAATCTAATTAAAATAAGTGGTGCATGTGATTAAGTGTATATATATATGGGATGGAGTTTGTTGTTTGGGAAGTGTGACAGCCATGTTAATGATGACGTTGGTGGTGCAGTTAGTTGTTTAGTAAGTGTGACAGCCATGTTAATATTGATGTTTGTGTGCCTCTGGAATTTGGTTACTAGTAGTTATATAGATCATAGATGGCTTTCTTAGTCATTTTAATAACTAAGATTTTTCAATTTTCAAGAAAATATGCATGCTTCTTTGGCAAGCTTTATTTTTGATTTTGAAATGCTTTTCTTTCTTTTTTTAAAATTTAATACACCAAAATATTTTTTCGGTATCTATACCGTAGTCATCATTTAAATTTTGACATATTTTGAAGGAAACTACGAATCAGATCACGAACTATGATCCATTTTAAATTTTAATCTCGCTTTCAAATCATTTTGATTAAGTGCTCAAATTTTTCAATTTTTGCAATTAGAAGTCGCCCCAAGATTATTCGCAATTCTATTTCTTTTTCTTTTTTTAATTTTTTTCTAACCTAAGTATAATTGATTTGAGAAATTAAAGGTTTGGTAAAAATGGACTGAAAAAGAGGAACACTATTGCATATGGGTCAACGTCTAGTACTTGTTTTCCTTAGAAGAACGTCTCGTACTTGTTGACAACTACAACTTAATTTTGATGATGAAGGCCTGAACCATTAAGAAAGTAAGAAATATGTGGCATAGTTCAAACTTTGACGTGAGAAAGGTGTGTGACTCGTCGGATGCTGACATGGTATTATGATAATAAAAGGGTTTAAAATATAATGGCCCATATTATAAAATAAAAATATTACATTCTTCGTGAACGCCCAAATTAAATAAAAAGTGTACAGAACTTTTTGTTAGGTAAATAATATTTCATTATCAACATGTAAAATCTACATTAGCGTGTGACGATCCACATAATCATTTTGATGAGCGAGTGTGTACTTTCGGACACATTAATTTGCTAGTTTATAGATATCTCAAGCATTTTCTCCAATAACTTTAGCTTAATGTTTGTATAGAAATAAACATGATCTTACTTTAATTTATGATTGTCATTAGTAAGATTACAAGACATTAAACATTTCCTGTGGCGGAGTCGGACTTTTGGTTCAATGGAGTCCAATACTTCTTAATTTTATAAATATATAAATGAATTTTAAAAATAAAAAATAAAAATGAATGGAATAAGAAGTATATAACCAAATGAAAATTTTATATTTTAAAATGACAAATTAACGGGCAACATATACTAACTATAAGAAAATTTTGAAAATTTAAACTAAATTCTAATGGAAATGTTTAATTAAAATTGCATGTTTTAAAAAGAAAAGTAATGAACAAAATGCTACTACTATAAACCATAAGAAATTTTTGAAATTTGAAACTAAATCCATTGAAAGGTTTAACTAAATATGAATGAAAAAAAAAAAAAGAGAGTTATAATTTAGTCACAAACATGGATTGAATTTAAGATCTGACAATTATAAACAAACTTATTTGTCAATTCTACCAAACACTTTAAAGATGATGTTTTTAATTAACTTATAACTGTTATATATTTTTTTGAATATTTTAAAGGGTAAAAATTTTAAATACCCCTCTTCAAAATTTATATGTATAAATTACCCTCTTTTATTCTTTCATGTTGAAACTATTCTTTTTCTTTTAAATAATAATAATGCGCCGACTTTTTTGAACACAACGTTAGACAAATGGGTTTTTTTCCCCTCCCCTGTCGACCACTCACGCCGGCCACAGTTCCCACCGATGACGAGACCCACGTATTCCACACAGCCCCACAATCTCGCTGCCGACGAAGGTGCATTAATTCCCACCGCTACACCCCACACCCGACATTTCGCCGGAGAAGAACCTCACCGGAAAAATATTTTGGAGAGCTTGGAAAACTGAAAGGAGAGCTCCAACGAAGAACTTTCTCCGGAGATATTGATTAGTTAAAAAAAAAATAATAAAAAAAAAAAAGAAAAAGATTTTTGAGCCTCCACCGCCCAACCTTTCTCACCGGAAAGGTTCCACCGCCGGCGGCAGCCGCACATTGCCGCCAGCGGTAAACCTTTTCCGGTAAGAAAGGTGGGGCGGTAGAGGCTCAAAAATCTTTATTTTTTTTTTAAACATTTCTTCTTAAGATTTTGGATGTATGATGATTTACATAGTTAGGGAAGTTAAAGCTAAATTAATAATTTATCTAATACTTATATATAAATGAAACCAAAAAATACACAAATTATGAACATTAAACATATAATTAAACATTAAATAATTTATTAAAAAAAATAAGTGCCCCACCTCTCCAACATTGTGGCCGGAAATGTTTCACCGCCGACAACACGAAGTGGACGGTGGTGGAAATATTCCGACAACTATTTCAACGAACAAATACAAAAATTGGGCCCCTAAAAGTTAAAACAATCACAAACATATGAATGTAACCGCGGGTCCACTTTGATTAAATTAATAAAAGAGGTATTTTTTGCATTGAAATAAAAATTGGGATAGTTATTACACATAAGTTTTAAAAAAGGTATTTTTCAATATTAAGACTATTTTAAATCACTACAAAAATTTCCCCGAATAAGGACGGAAAAATCCGTCGGATAAGTGCAATTACGACGGATTCCCGAGGAAATACTTCCGTCTTTAAAATGAGCGTCGGCAAACCAGTAATGACGGATTTAACGTCCATCGTGATAGATTAACGACGAATTGCCTACGGATCAATCGTCCTACAAGTCACCGGCCGGTCGTCGGCACCGGCAACATTCCTGACGGATTACCGATGGAATGTACGGATTTCCTACGGACTATCCGTCGTAAGAGTTGTCGGCCGGTCGTCGTTTCCGGCAGATATGACGACGGAATCCCGACGGATATTTTACATCGTTACATATCCGCCGTTAATCCGTCGGACATTGAATATTGAAATAATAAAATTATCCGTCGGGACATGTGTAAAAACAGCAAGCATCAGCTTGCTTCTATTTTTTCCTGTTCTTGCACCATATTTCAATTCATCCAACAAATGAACAAAAACAATAGTATCCAACAATATTCATAATATCCCATAATTTAAATAAATAAAATTCGGAATTACATAGTTTCTGTCTTAGTAATCCACACTTTTCATATCAAAAGTCTAAATATGGGTAAATACCCATAAGTTCAGTTCTAGAAATAGTGAAATCAAGCTTAATGGATGTCAAGAGGGAGGTGGACGGTCTACATCACCTCTGGACTCACAAACTGCTCAAATAGACGTTGTTGAGCCTGCAGTGCTTCCTGAAGCTGTTGTGTCTGCTCAGGGAGCTTCTCACGCGCCTCGCGTTCCTCCTCTAGCTGTTGTTGCATCTGTGATAAGCGATCATCACAAGTTGTTTGGGAGTGGAAATGCGACGTGCTAGTGGAGACATCACAGGCGATGGTCTTGGCGATTTCACCTGCTCCAAACATTCTTTTCTTCTCATCGAGCTTTACAACATATAGGTAAGCTTCATTGTGGATGACCTCACAACCCTCAAGGCGCTCCTCCTCAATATATTCCTCGATCTGACCCTATAATTTTGATTAGAGTGAAACTATTATCAAATCTGTGAGCAAATATCCAAGACAAGATTAAAACAAGCTTAAGTGCTAGCAATGACAAATTGCAGTGGCCAAACAATAGAAGAGTAGAACAAAAAGAACAACTAAAAAAAAAAAGAGCATAACATAATGTGCTCTTCATTCCTGAACAACAACATGATCAAATAACAATTATATGTATGTACACAAAAATTAGCAAGATTACTAAGTTACCTCAGATTGAGGCATAGAAAATTAATTAAAAGTATTCCAAGAAGATGCCAAAACATCTACATATTTCACTTGGAAAATGCTGCTACCGATTAGGTGAATTATCCAAGTTGAAGTTTGCATGAACGATTAAGTTATCAACATATTTCCGAGAAATTCATTTAAGTAATTTCATGTAGATGTACTATCTCTTTCATCATCCTTACCTTGATAACAAACTGAACTTGACAACATGGCCAGGAAAATAAAATTTAAACAACAATTGCATTCTAAATCCTATAAGTATTCGACGCCATATTTTATCTCAACAAATCCATCTAAATAATTCATACTTCACTCTTATGTACTACACTGCCCATTCTATTGAGATAAGAACATCAATAACTAATGCTCTAAGGAACTTCTGAGAATTAACCAAAAGTTGGGCTAGGTACGAATCTGCAACTAGAAAACTAAAAAAATTCACTCATGTAGGTTAATACACAAAGAAGAGGAGACCACTGGTATACCTGAAACAAATTTTATTCACTTCCCCGGCGAGGTAGCTTCTCCAGCGAGGCAGATTTTCCGTCGAAGGCAACTAATGATGATAAGAGAATGGGTCGATTTGGGGATTAGGGCACATAATTGATGATAAGAGCAATATAGTAAATAAAAATATTACCTTGAAGAGTGCAACGTTCACCGTCGACGGGACACCGAGATGGAGATGGCAAAGCACCTCTGTTAGAAGAAACATGTGCGTAGGTTAAACGAAGACATAAATAGAGCAAATAGAGATAGCCGGCGGGGGGAGAGAGAGAGAGTACCGGAGGCTGCGAATTTGACTTCGTGAATTTGGGAAAACTAGCTAGGGTTGGCGGAATTGAGAATTGGAAATAATTAAAACCTGACTAATACACTCCACGGCGGAAATATTATAACATAGACGACGGACAAATATCCGTAGTGCACTTCCACGTCGTTAATCCGTCGGTACTGCGTCAGAGAAGTATTCGGGCGCATTTTTCCCGGCAAATGCCGTCGTCGATCTGTCATAACTACCGTCGTCTCTGGCCGGAGGAGATTTAAGTCGGGAATCCGTCGTTAATCCGTCGGTAACAAACGACGGATATCTGTTCCGTCGGAGATCGAGCATTTTTTTTGTAGTGAATATAATGCAATATTATAGGTAATTTTTTCGTGGATCCCAGGGAGTCTTGTGGACCCGCTGCCACCCACTAGTTTCGTCTCTGAGCATTTCCATATTTAAGCATCAATTCGTGCATAGAAAATATAATTTTATAATAAGCATATATGAATACTTAATCATGATTTTGTACTCTTATAAATATTGTTCGCATGTTCTCAAACTATGATTTATTTGTATATGGACCCTTCTGTGTGTGTGGGGGGGGGGAGGGGGGTCATGTAGAAATAAGTTAAGATGTGGATGATAAATATGAATAAAATTGGAAACATTGATTTTAGTATGGTCACGACTGATATTGATATAAGCGTGATTGCAATACACAATAAACATGAAGTTATTTATATAAAAATTGATGATTATAGTGTTTTCATGCTTATTGTGTATTGCAACTATACTTATGTCAATAATTATCCGTTGATCATAATAAAATTAATAGTCTATGTATATTCTTATTTTTAATATCATAACTTATTTTTATATGAATCAAACTCTATACATATATGTTGTCTCTTTGTATTTTTTTTTTTTTGCATGCCATCCTAAGCTTATAATCAAGTTTTTTGATAAAACTTTTTCAAACTTCAAAAGATTGAATTTCTCAAATTTCAACTTCATTTTTGAAACCTTTTGTCTCTCTCCTTCTCATTTTGTGAAACATATAGAAGAAGAGCTACAATTTTTAATTGAATAGTTCAATTATTTTATTAGGTAAATAGATAGATTGATTATATTTTTCCGGTGAATAAATAAGAGTAATTATTATTTTTAATTAGAATGCATGAGCTTAAGAAGTCATATAAGAACGAAGGGAGTATATATATATATGTATTCCGTCAAAAAATTGAATAGTTATGACATTGGACTTAAATAATATTCAATTAGTCAACTTCGTGTAAGAGAATTGTACTATCAAGAAATGCTTTCTAGTCAACTTCGCGTAAGAGAATTGTACTATTAAGAAATGTTTCTTACCCACTGTGAACACATGTGCCAACGATTAACATGATGATAAATTTAAAGAAAATTATTATAAATATATACCTTAAAAATAAATCCTGCAAGAAAATCTAAATCTTACTAACAAAAATTAAATCCGAAATGGAAAAGTTATTGACGTAACACTGTCATATTAATTATGAGCACATAATTACGTTGATTCACAATAAGTGAACGGTTCCAGTAACTGCTACTTCATAATACAAAAACAAAAAAGAAACAAACTGCTAATTGGAGAACACAAATTAAAGTTACGTTAAAATCAGTATATGTATGGATTGGGTAATTAAATAACGAAGTCGACGAGTCCCAATTAAATTTGTGTTGATGGCATTAAACACTAGCCTAAAAAAAGAGCATACCAGCTTTATACACTTCCATGTCCCATGCAACTTGATTATGGCTGACTCACGCATCTCTATCAATAAGTGATGCTATTTCTAGTGCATTTCATACGTATTTATCGATCTCAAATTTGGCTTCTTATTTTTTTTAACACAATGAACTAAAATTTAAATATCTTGTCACGAAAGATTCGAATTTGAGGCCTTTATTTTCAAACATTAATTCCCCTGTCGTTAAGCTAACATATGCACACGACATCTAAAATTTGGTATCTCGCTCTTGCCATTAATCATTTTTTTAAATTTCAATATATTGCGATTTAATCCAATTTTACAAGTATAAATTAAAATTCATTAATTCAATCAGAATTTATAATTTATTTTATATTTAATTTATAATTTCGTAGTTAAAAATTTGATTATTTCGGTGGATTATTCCAAAATCAGGGAATACTCTTGTTTTAAGCCCTATTTTTTTGGTAATAAACTTTATTTTATTTTTTTACTATTTTATATTAAATATAATTAAAATAGTGTAATTAACTGTTGGACATATTAGACATATTTTTTTTTCATTTGGCGGCAAACAATCAGAAAGAGCCAATGACCGTGTGACAAGTAAGCAACCTAAATGCAACCCAAATTGAAACGAGATATTGCATTATAAATCAATTCCTCTTTGGGTGGCCCTCCTTTAATTTATTTCCACAAACAGAGCACTCAAATTAATTATAGTAGTTTGTTATTATTAAGACATAACACCTACTTCTCTTCTAATTAAAACTAGTAGTTTGCAGACTTATTATTAAGACATATAACCTACACCTCTTCAATACTCAGCAACCATCCATCTATCACATCTAGCATTTATTTAGGGCGGAAATTCAAAATAACCAATTTGAAGATGCAGATTAAGAAATTACCCATTTTAATTTAAATACATTAATAGATGGGTCCCTTTTTTTTACACAAATTTCTACAAAACCTTGACTCCTTTATCGGTATTCTATTTTTTTTGTCGTATTATGTCCCATTATTTACTACCTCAACATTCTTCAAATAAAAATAAATAAATAAAATCCGGCCAAGTATAGAGACTTCAAATAGTTAATTATGCTAATTTTAAGTAATTATGTGATATAAGGCTTAATTATTGTTAATTTAATTAATTATGCTTAATTTTACTTAATTTATTGTAATTTTAATTAATTAAGTTCCATTCTTAATGTAATTACGCTTAAATTCACGCATTTTGTTATAATAATTTAAGTTTTGAAAATCACTAAAACTATAATTAAAACGTTGATTAGTGAAATATATCTATTATTTGTTATTTATATTTAACTATTTTTTTTAATTATGCTTAAAAGGGCAATAGCAAAAAAAAAAAAAAAAAACGTAAATAATGCTATAAACATTTAAAATCGGCAGAATTCTTCTCTCACGGGTTTCTTTCTTCTCTCACGGGCTCGTCTCTCTCAATCTCACTCACTCTCAAACCGTGAACCTAGCCCCCAATTTTTGTTTTTCAACCGTGAGATATCTCACGGGTATCTCTCAATCACTCTCACTGTGACGATTCAACAAAACAAACCGTGAACCCTAGCCCCCAATTTTTTTTTGAACCGTGAGATTTTAATTTGCCGGCACCGGAGAGAAAAGAAGACATGGCCGATTCCGACCATAATTCGGGTAACGAATCCGAAGGCGTTGAAGTTCCTTCGCAGCCACATCGCCGAGTTCCGACGAGGGAAGAACGGGAAAACCTTCCTGAGCCGCCGGCGCCGGTGAGTTCTTTTTTAAAAAAAATAATTAATTTACAGTGAATTATTTAATTTATGGTGATTTTATTGTGAATTTGAAGTATGTTTAGAGTTTTATAGTTTTGGAATAGAATTAGAATTATAATGTGCATAATGTTATGTTTAAGTCCTTCGATTTGTGCTAAATATGTGCTTGAATTGGGT
Organism: Mentha longifolia; assembly: GCA_001642375.2. NCBI lineage: Eukaryota > Viridiplantae > Streptophyta > Magnoliopsida > Lamiales > Lamiaceae > Mentha > Mentha longifolia. The sequence goes on along the minus strand of CM038119.1, from coordinate 17,595,073 downwards.
TCGAAATCTGTATAAATCTGTGTGGAAATTGTTGCTAATATAAAATCTGTAGATGAAACTAAGAAATTAGAGTTTATTTCACGGTTAGAAGTTAATCAAACCGTGAGATCTCACGGTTTCAATTAACTTCAAACTGTGAAAAGTGTATTTCACGGTTATAAGTTAATCAAACCGTGAGATCTCACGGTTTCAATTTACTTCTAACCGTAAAAAGCACTAAATTTGTGTAAATTAACTAATTTGTGAAATTTTGATAAATTAACTAATTTGCACTTTTCTTTCTTTTGCAACCTAGGTATCAATGGTACAAGCCTCGTATGCAAGGATTCCCGGGTGAAATAAATGCTTATCAACGAGACCGAGCAATTCCGTCAATCGTACATGGGTTAAGGCGTATTGGCGGAAGTGATCTGTTGAAGCGATTTGTTGACGAATCTCCATTTGCACGGGTGTGCACGATGAAGAAGGTAGGGAACATGAATTCGAAAGGTTGTTTCACGTAGGTGGGCAGGATATTCGATTTGGTCCTCAAGAATTCTGCCTTGTCACCGGATTATGCTTCGGTTCGACGACCTTTAATCCTCACGGCAACAACCACGTCATCCCAAGTACGAGCCTCTACCACACTTTTTACGGCGCCAATGGAGTTAAGGTCAAAGTGAAACCGCTGTGGGCGGATTTCACTGATGAGTCTCGAGTTATAGGGTCGGAGGATCAATACTTGAGTGCCGCCAACATCCTCTGCTACTACTACTTGTTGTTGTGTCGAGACTACGATAGATCCATTGATGATTGGGTGTGGACGTTGGCCGAGGATCCACATAGATGGGGGACTTTTCCGTGGGGATCATGGTCGTACCAGATATTGTGCCACCAGCTTGGAGTGGCAAAGAAAGACCCGATAGAAATTGGAGGCAAAGGGAAGAGTGTTACCTACCACTTGTATGGGCCCGTCTGGTCATTGTATCTTTGGGCTTTCGAGGCCATTCCAAGTTTAGGGGAGCAGTGTGCTAGACGGCTGAATGACAACGACTTACCCCGACTAAGGAGATGGGAAATGGAGGGCTCGTATGAGGATTTCGTTGATTTTTTCAACGATCCTAGGGTACGTCATTATTCTAATTTAACTCAATCAATAACAATATTTTTAATTTTAATTATGTTCATTATTCGTAATATTAGCAAGAATTAATTGAAGTTGTTTTGTTTTGTTTTATTTGATTTTATTCTATTCTCGCATACTTGTTTGGAATCAATTATTATTTTATTAAATTTTTTAACTTATTTAAGTGATTTCACGGTTCGAGTAGAAAATCAGTGAAGGCAACGGTTTGATTTAGTTTCTGAAATGTGCACGGTTTGATTTAGTTTCTGAGATTTGAGAATCACTTTTCACGGTTAAAGTAGCATGAAACCGTGAGAGCTCACGGTTTAATTGAATTTCGAACCGTGAGAGCTTACTTTTCACGGTTTGAACTTAACCAAACCGTGAGCTCTCAAGGTTTTACTTAAATCAAACCGTGATTCTGTCTTCTGTCTTTTAATAATGAATTATTTTGCTTCTGTCTATTGCAGCTCCAAGTCCACCCCACGCTCGAACCTGATTCTGAAGAAATGGAGTCGTTTTATTATCGGAGCCTCTTCGAGGAGCGAGACCCATTGATGATTCGATTTCAGATGAATACGCGCCATTCTTGGAAGAAAGCGCCTCCAGCCCAGAGGCAATCGAGGGAAGCCAGAGGTATGGCAAGAGTGATCGAGAAATTGAGATGTCGAGATGTTAGGAATGTAGCCCCCCGTGGTCGGCAGCCTCGTGCTACAAGGGCAAATTCTGATGGTGGAGGGCCTCTCCCAGTCCATAGGGCTCGTGCAAGTACGTCAAAGAGGCCGAGGGTCGACAGTTCACTCCCCCACCGGTCCCCGGGCATTGTCTGCTGCGTACACGGGGATCCATGCCCGCGGGGATGTGACAACGACGCGTGGGCCGACAAGATCATGGAACGCATGGCACGGGATACTTCGGAGACCGGAGTGATGGCACGTATCGCCAAGTTCATGGCGGGGCACCTGAAGGGGATCTTCAGGAAGTCGGGGAGTTCCTCGGGCCATCGTCGGGCACCCTCACATGCCAGCTCGAGACATTCTGTTGACCAGGCCCACAGAGCTTCTGCAGCTCGAGATGATGACTACGGTGCCCATCTTGAGTACAGGGCACCTACCCCCGAGGACGCTCCGGTTTTCGAGCACGTGTTTGGGTTTAGGGAGCCCTCTCCAGAGCCGGTAGCACGGGAGAGATCAAGGATGCCTCCTGTTCGAGTGGCTGAGGTCGAGGATGAGGAGTCGGGGCACTCGTCTTATGTTAGGGAGCTGGAGGGGATGCCCCTGGACGATTGGGTACATCCCGTACTGCATCATGTGCTTCCCCATCAGCCGATGATTCCCAATCCCCAGGTGCTGCAGGGGGGTGAGTACAGTGATGCTGATTCTGACGTTGAAGGACAGACGCTTGTGCGTCGGGTTCGTGTTGGGGGACGGACTGTGAGGCCATCGGCTGCTTTACAGAGCCCCTTTGTACCGACTATTACGACACCGTATTCCAGCCCGACAATGAAGCAGTTGTATCAAGAATTTAGACGAAGCGGGCCAAATTCATAAGTCATGAATCTACAGGACCCGCCCCATCAGATGAACCAGTCCTTGTTCGATGAGATCGAACACCCCCATATTCAGTTCTCAGCTGAGGTTAGACCGGACCTTATGTTATATTTTTATTATTTATGATACTTTGTCGATTATTATGTTGTGTTAATACTGTGTGTGGATTTTAGATCATGGATCTGTACACCATTTATTGGTGGAGTCGACTCCAACATGGACTTTCTTTGGATCCGGCTCTAAATGAGAGATCCACCGTTCTGCTTGGAATGGGCGTATACGTGAGTTTTTATACACATATTAAATGAATTTCTTTTTTCTTTTTTTTTGTGTGTAATCTCGAAATTAAGATATTTTTTTACAGTACGAGTTGAGGACGGCCCTGATGAATTTTCACGAGAGAGATCAAACAGCAATGGCGAAGTCAAATCTAAAGTATCGTGATTACAAGCTGTCAGATCATCTCGGGAATTGGTTTCACGGCGTGGGCTCTTATGATGTTTGGATGAACGCAACTTCTATAAGTTTATTCGTATAAACTTTGTGTTTTTATTACGTATTATTATTAGTGCTTTATAATAAGTACAGTCGTTGATCCTCGTATGCAATTTGTGTTTATTTGTCACGTATCCTCCGATCACTGGGTTATTTGCCGAGTACTGACTGACGAGTGGACAATGGAGGTATACGACTCACTTCTACATCAGTTCGCCAATGCTGATGAAAGAATGCAGCGGAAGATCCAGCTCTACCCGATCCAGAAACTGTGGCCCAGAGTGTTGCAAAAAGTTGGGTATTGGGAACAACATCCACAGATGCAGAAGCAAACTGATTTTCTTAAGATTGTTTGGATCCCCCTAGAGCAGCAATACATACAGAAGGACGAGTATTCATGCGGACCATTCGCTTGTATGTACATCGATCGTATCTTCGCCCTGAAGAAGCCGCGCATTCAGAGGATTAGCGTGAGGTACCTCTCCGGGTTTCGCTTAGAGGTGGCGAAACGGATATTTTCACTTTCACGACGTAGAGCCGAGCTGTGAACATTATCTTTGACTTGTACAATATTTTTAATTATGCAAATTTATATATTTTTAAATTTTTAATTTATGGCAAATTTATATATTTTTTAATTTTTAATTTATGCAAATTTATATATTTTTTGGTATAAGTCATTCAATTTAGATTAGATTATTACTACCATATGTTAGAATATTTAAATATTCGATTTATATATAAGTGAACATTAGTAGCCATATGTATAAATGAACATTACTAGCATATGTATTAGTGTATAAGTGAACACAATACATCACTAACTTGTCGAACAATATACGTTTATCATTAATCATAATTTATAAAATAGTGATTAATTTAGATAATATGTTTATATGAATTAAAATTCAAATGAAAATCAAATTTAGGGCTTAATTTTGGCCAAATTAGACAATTAACGGTTAGGGTTCACGGTTAGGGTTAACAGTTTGAATATAATTTCACGGTTTATTTATTAAAAAACCGTGAATTTTTAATATATGCCAAAATTTATAAATAATAAAAGGACTACATATTCAAGGTTAGATTATCATTTAAACCGTGAATTTCACGGTCTAAATGCTAGTCTAACCTTGAGACATCTATTTAAACTATATTAATACTATTTTTTAATAAAACTATTTTTTAATTCGAAAACGTCTTTCACAGTTAGATTAGCATTTAAACCGTGAGTTTCACGGTTTAAATGCTAGTCTAACCGTGAGAAATATTATTTTTTAATAAAACTATTTGTTAATTCGAAAAGGAATTTCACGTTTAGACTATCATTTAAACCGTGAATTTCACGGTTTAAATGCTATTCCAACCGGATTCTAATTTTGACCAGATTCCACGGTTAGGGTTCACGGTATTAAGTAAACTATTTACGGTTTCATTCTTCCAGACACCGTGTAAATAATTTTTTTATTTTTTACTGAATTATAAAAGTGATTTGACACGGTTTATTATCACTTAAAACCGTGATATCACAGTTAGAATCATATTAAAACCGTGATTTACCTTTAAAACCGTGAATCATATTAAAATAATATTAATAATAGAATAATATTTTCTTGATTTATATATTATGTTGCAAATCGTGATCGTATTATATGATATATTGATATGCTTAAATTCAGACATAATCCATGGTAATGCAACAAATTACATTAATTGAATGATTCCATCCACAAGTGACACATGGCTCCAACGTGACCTGTCATATCACAATGTGGACATCTGCGAGAACCACGGCTTGCCCGTCGGCGTGCTTCCCCTCTCCCTCTACGTCTTCTTTCTCTCGGCCTCCCCGGTAGACGTAATCTTATTGGGGGCAATACCTCCGCACTCCGCAACTCTTTAGGCCAAGTAGATCTATGTGGTACACGTAAAATTGGGAGCTCGTAAGCTTTTGCATGAGTACCTCGCTGGTAGTAAGGTGAAACGTAATGCACTACTTCCTCCCCTTGGTACCTAAAATCAGACAAAAAAACATAATTAATTTGAAAGTACTTAAACTATGATTATTGTATTCAAATGATACCTTGAAGGTGACTTACATGATTGCCGCGATCGTATGTGCACAAGGCAGATAGTCCCTCTACCAACGCAGACATTGACACTCATGTTGTTGAAGATTCACAGTAAGTGTCCTTTGGGATGTACGAACATTGAATTGGAATTGAGATGTTTGCGTGACCCTGTATTTCCGCGCGTGCTCTATCTGATCCGCAATTGTTCGCCTCGCCTCCAACGTTATTGGATGATTGTCTCGCTGGGAGGCTATGCGTCGTTCATCGAACCACTCTTCGATGATAAGCCTCACAGCATCGAGAGAAGCACAGATTGGTAGACGCCTAGCCCTTAGGAGGGTATTATTGAAAGACTCGGCAGCGTTAGACGTCATATTGCTGAAACGTCGAGGTTGGCACATCGAGCGAGCCCACTTGGCAGGGCCGATTTCCATCAATTTTGCATGGGCGTTGGCGTTCAGATCATGAATTTGATCCATTCTCGTATTCCATTCCTCCACATCATACGTGTATGCAACCCGTACAAACAGCCCGATGACATGCTTACCATAGTGTGCCAAGTTCTTACTCAGGTGGTAATAACACAAACCGTGGTAGGCATGGGGAAATACAACGGATACGGCATGTATGATGGATATGTGCTGATCCGAGACAATCAATGTGTCATTCAATGCTCCATATGCACTTCTGAGTCCTCGCATGAAGAAAGTCCAGCACTCGTGGTTTTCGATAGGCCCTACTCCATAAGCCAAAGGATACAACTCTTCGTTAGCGTCCTTTGTCACGGCTACGAAAGCATCTGTTGATAAGACGATATCAACTATTTGTCGTCTCAAGTTGTAGACAGTGATATCATCTGTTGATAAGACGATATCCATCTGTCTACCGTCCTCGTACTCAACGCTTTCCCAATTTCCTCCATAGTTTACGTTCACGATAACGTAGGACATCTGCATGAATTTAATTCAAAACATTAGATGTATATTAAATGAAAAAATACATTAATTTAAAATTAAGATTTTATAAAAAAAACAATAATTATACAAATAGTAAAATAAAATTGTGAAACTAATATTGAGTTCGACTAAGGCAAATTATAAATAGATGCATACCTAAATTAACTTGAGCATGTGTAATTGTAAAAATAGACTCATTAACTTGAGAATGTAACTTAAAAGTGCTAATTTTATTAAAAAAAAAATATTATCAATATAGTTTAAAAGATGTCTGACGGTTAGACTACCATTTAAACCGTGAAATTTACGGTTTAAATGTTAATCTAACCGTGAAATACCTTTCTAATTAACAAATTATTTTATTAAAAAATAGTATTAATATAGATTAAAAGATATCTCACGGTTACACTAGAATTAAATCGTGAATTCACGTTTTAAATGTTAATCTAACCGTGAAATACCTTTCTAATTAACAAATTATTTTCTTAAAAAAAATAGTATTAATATAGTTTTAAAAGTCGTCTCACGGTTAGACTAGCATTTAAACCGTGAATTCACGGTTAAAATGTTAATCTAACCGTGATATACCTTTAACAAACTATTTTATTAAAAAAATAGTATTAATATAGTTTAAAAAGACGTCTCACGGTTAGACTAGTATTTAAACCGTGAATTCACGGTTAAAATGCTAGTCTAACCGTGGAAGACCTTTCTGAATTAACAAATTATTTTATTAAAAAATAGTATTAACATAGTTTAAAAAATGTCTCATGGGATTTAATTAATAATAATAATAATAACAATGATAATAATAATAATAATAATAATAATAACTAAAATTAAAATTCAGAGTTAATAACTTAAGCATAATTTAAATAAAATAGCACTTACAAATCGCCCTAATCATACCATAATTAAAATATTTTAAACAGTAAAATTTCATATTTAGATAAATATCTTACGGCTAAAATCATACTATAACACCTAAAAATCAATATAACATTAAGCATGTAAATTCCAAAAATAAAATTTAAAAATAGAATAATTAACTTCATAATTTACCTTAAAAGATATAATTTACTGAGCTTTTTCAATTTCGTTTGCTTTTTCTTCCTCCTCAATTTGCTACCAGTAAGTTGTCTTTGATTGCCTTCTAGCGCTAAAAAAATACTCCAAATTGTAAGCTTTTAAGAAATGAAGAAAATAATTTTTAAGGTGTTGTGACCGAAGAAATGATCTACACTCTACCCACTTTATAGGATAAAACAGGTATGAATTATGAATTATTTGCTGTGAAAATAAATTTGATAAAGTAGTCAAATTTGTCCGAATACAATTATTATTTTCACTATTTAGTCCGTGAATATGAATTTTCAAAGAATCAATTCAATAATTTTACTGTTTCACCTATAATATTAAATTCGAGTGAATTTCAATTTAGAATAGTTTCGTGTCGGTGATATAATTTCACCCCAAAAATTTTATTTTCTAATTGGTGAATGAAAATAAAAATTACAATCGAGGCATAGATAAAAAATATAAAAAGTGGGGCCCAAACTCTGCGGCTCTGCAAAGCTTGTACATTGATTTCAACAATATAACATTAATATATTGAAATGGGTATTTTCTACATATGCATTTTCAGAATAAGTAATTTATACATACCCACTTAATATTTGGGTAGAATGACATATTACCAGATTTATTTAATTACGTCACTTTGTACTATGTTGACAAATTTGCCATTATTAAGGAAAATATGAGTTGATCACTAAAAATAGCATGGACCATTCACATGTAACTGCGTGTGTGTGACGGCATAAAACTTAAACGGTTTTTAAACAGTACTCCCTCGTTCTCATGTTATTATTAGTTCTTAATTAAGAGCAATAACATAGTAACAAATGTCAAAGAGGAGATAAAAAATTTAAAAGTGTAAATCCTTACCATATAGAATAAGAAGGACAATTACATAGGACATCCAAATAAAAAAGAGACTAATAATATGAAACATACGAAGTATATCTAGTGTTCAAGATAAGAGAGAGAATAATAGAGAGAGGAGGACGATTGGCCTTACTCTTCAAGTTTGTCAATCGGGATATTTTGGGCTAATATCCCATAAATACTGAACTTTCATCAAATTCTGATTCTACACTCTAATTTTTAAAAATCTACTTATAGATACATCAACTTTAATTTATTTTGTCCTCTTATTGTTGTCCCATTTCAAAATGAACACAAGATTTTTGATAACGGTGATAGGGAGTAAAACTGTAAAAGTGGTGGGTCATGGAAGTGACTTACTTAATTATTATTTTTTTCTTTCTATTTTCTGGATTGAACCAATTTTATTGGGACAACCCAAAATTAAAAATAGTACAACAATAGTAAGATGGACAGAGTAGAATTATTATTGTATACCCAAAGGTGACATGTTTGTCTGAAACATAGACGTGGCTGAACCGGCCAATGTAAAAAAAATTGATGTCATTTTCCAATGATATAAAACTAAAAATAAATAAATAAAACCACCAATGATCTCTCAAATATAGGGTTTAATTTTTTATGGTAAAGATTATTTATATAAGTTATATTAATTATTATTTTCCTTAAATATAATGTCGCCACCTCATCCGTGAGCATATTAAGTCTGCCCACGGTGGGTAAGGGAACATTACTCTACATATGAAATTTAAAGATCAAGTATATTAATTGAGTTCATATTATCATTTCGGTTTTTGATAAAGATTGATTAAATTTGGACAATTTTACGAGATGATTGTAACATCTATTTCATTTATTGTGTTTGTTTGTTTGTTTCCATTTATAGATTTGAAAGCGCATCTCTCAATTTAATCGTAGTTTCTATTTCAATTTTCAACTTATATTTCATCTTTTATTTTATTTTTTATGATCCGTGTGTGTATCTCGTAGTTGTAGGAGACTACTACTGTAAATACTTTTCATTTTTGCATCATACTCCGTACACGCTTACTGTATCAATTTGATGACAAATAAAGTATATACTCCCTCCGTCCGGTTTATAATGAGATATGTGTGGGCACAGATTTTTAGAAAAGTGTAATTAAAATAATAAAATAATCATTTTAATTATAATCAATTATTTAATTTAATTTTTAGTAATTTCTTTATTAATTCAGATTTATTATTTATGAAAAAACAAAAAAAATTAAATTTAGGGCCTAATTAAGTAACTAATTGAGCCCTTATCTTTCTATATTACGAAATAGATCAAGATGAACTGGACATCCCAAAATAAAAATTAACTCATTATAAGCTGGACGGAAGTGGTATTAATATTGTTGCAACTAGATGATGATATAATAAACCGAAATATCAAATTTTTTATCCATCTAAATTTCTCTTTTTTTTTTTTTTTAGTAGAAGAATCCATCGATTGCTAATAATACCCAACCAAATATTTTTGTTTTTCTTTTTCTTTTAAACGCCTTATCTAGTGCCATGAATTAGAACCAAACTATTACAAACTCAAGCCCAAATTCTCACGTAAAGAAAAAAGCCCAGATTCTTAAGCCCAACCTTCTATATAATCAATAAGAGACTTGCAATTATGATGTATTCTACACTTTTTTCCTAGGTAATTTCAATGCATCTTCAAATTATTAATTTTGATCGTATTAATTCATCCGAAATATTAATGCACCATCATTTGAACTTGGAATATTTCAAAGACTCAAACTTGACATTCTTATCGTTTAGCTTCACATATACTACCTATGTCCCCGCATATAATAGGATAATTTTTTGTGGTATGAGAATTAAGACTATCTTTATCCCCCGCTTATAATAGAATAATTTTTTTGTGGCATGAGAATTAAGACGGATGTAATTAGTAGTGTTTATATAGATTATACTTATTATTTAAGCATTTATACTTAAAATTTATTAATTTATTTTTTTATATCATTTTTTTTTGTGCTAAATTTATAGTAGTATTTTGTTATATTTCGCTAAAAATGTTATGTTATGAAATATCCCATTATTAATCATTATAAATGAAAAAAAGAAATTAGAAGTTATCTTTTTATAAATGAGATAGGGAGATATGTTTTTATGCAATTCATCTTTCAGCATGGTCATTTCCATTTATTTAAGAAACAAATAAAATTCCTTAAAAAAAACAAAAAAAAAACAAAAAACAATGGGACACACTTGGGTCAGCCGGAGGCACCGTGCGGCAGGGCTAAAATAATGACACTTTTATTCATATAGATTGACACTTTTCTGTATAAAGATTGACACTTTTAAAAATTGTCATTTTATTCGTAAAATAATTATATTAAATATTGACACTTTTATTCATATAGATTGACACTTTTCTGTATAAAGATTGGTACTTTGGGTCCGACCGCACGGTGCCTCCGGCTGACACAAGTTTTTGTCAAAAAGAAATGAAATCGACGATAACTTCGCGTAAATGATTCAGAAATTAATAATAATAATAATAATAATAATAATAATAATAATAATAATAATAATAATAATAATAATAATAATAAAGTAAGGCTCGTAAAATTAGTGTTCCAGCGTTGTATATTATTGAACTAAAATTAAACAAAATAAATCACCGACCCGCTCTCCCGAGATTCGACCGTTGCAAATTCAAAATAAATTTCAAAGTGAACCGTTGCTCAGAAAAAACGCTCCTTCCTCTCATCACTGTTTTTCCTAAATCTCTCTCTCTCTCTCTCTCTACCGATTAATCTTAAAACCTAGCAATAAATGGGCGATTACAACACCGACAACGACGGCAAATCATCATCATCATCATCCCTAATGGAATCGAAGGCCGTGCACCCGCTCCACCAGATCGCCGGAACTCCGACCCACAAACTCCTCCTGAAGCAGTGGCTGAAGGAGGAGGAGCTCATCCTCAACCGCCTCTCTCTCAAGGAAACCCAGATCGACTCCACCCGCAAGGAGATCACCCACCTCTACTGCATCTTCTTCCTCTTCCACTCCACCGCCCTCCTCCTCCTCTTCGCCGCCTCCGCCCCCGACCTCTGCGCCCGCTCCTGGCTCCCCTCCCTCTGCTCCCTCCTCTGCTCCCTCGGCTTCATATGGGCGATCCGCTACAAAACCGAGACGGAATCCCATCTTGAGAAGCTGCTGAATCGGGAGAAGGAGGACTCAAAGCTTCTCGCCAAGTGCGTGGAGGAGCTGAAGCGGAAAGGTGTGGAGTTCGATCTGCTCACGGAGGTCGACGCCCTGCGCCGGGCCAAGAGCCTGCGCGTCGAGTCGAAGCCCGTCACGAAATGGTCGGGCCGGGACTTCGTGACGCTCTTCTTCTTCACTGTTTCTTGCTGTGTGGTGGGGCTCAACAGAGTGATTCTGTGCAGTTAGAAGATTCAAGATGCTGCTGCCTATTATTCTTCTAATTTATTTATTATTATTTTTTTTTCCTGCAGAAGTTGCACAACTCTCTGTTTTGCTCTTGATGCAGATCCATATGCAATACAAATTCTAGTATTACTATAATGTAATTGATATATTTCAGAAATTAATGAGAATTTTGTATTCTTAAAAAATGTGTTCTTGTTATGTTAATGTACAAATAATCTCCAAAACAACGGATGAATCATCTTCCCTCTCCATGAGACTTCTGAACCTGATGCATAGGTTCGGATGCAGGTATAGGGGAGTGCCAAGGAGGCGTAGTCTTTGTTGTCGCAGTCGATGATGGGTCATCGCTAGTCGAAGTCGGAGCATCAGCACTCGACGCAAATGTATTACTGATATCACTGAAGTTCCATTCAGTGAGATACCCAGGCTTTGAAGTGACAAGAGGAATCTCAGCATCTCCACACAGCATCGCCACCACTCTCGACATCGATGGTCGAATCACCGGAGACGTTTGGCTGCACAAAAGCGCCACTCCTATCACCCGTCGCACCTCCTCCTCATTGAATTCCGACAGCTTCTTGTCCACCAAATCAAGATCCCTCTTATTCTCGTGACAATGCCACGCCTGCATGAGTGCACACATTTAATTTTTGCCTCAAATATGAATTAGGATATGTAAAGAGGAAGGAGAAGATCATACCCATTCAAGTAGATACACCCTATCTTCTTCAAGACTCGGATCGGAATTCGCTCTTCCACTAACGATTTCAAGGGCTACGACTCCGAAACCAAATACATCGGCCTTCTCGGTAAGGTGACCCCTCATTGCATATTCCGGAGCAAGATACCCTCTAAAATTGTTTTAAAAATAATTATTATTTGTGTGTTGTGCACAAAAGATTAGAAGAGATGAAGGTGAGTTTGATGGATGGATCTTACATTGTGCCTGCAACACGGGTGCTCATATGCGTCTTTGTATCATCATACAGCTTGGCCAAGCCAAAATCCGAGAGTTTCGGATTAAGCTGAGAGTCGAGCAGAATATTACTCGCCTTCACATCTCTGTGCACAATTCGAAGTCGGGATTCTTCGTGAAGATAAGCTAGGCCTCTGGCTACTCCTAAGCAGATATCGAATCGCGTAGGCCAGTCAAGAGAGAAACTTCTTTTGCCTGATCCAGAAAAGAGAAGTGGTTCTGGCATCAGCAATTGAAGTAGAAAAAATAGAGTTGCTTGGAACAGAGATTAATTCACAACTAGAAACATTTTTTTTTGTACCAAACAATGCTTGATCTAGACTCTTGTTTTCAAGGTACTCGTAAACAAGTAGACGTTTATTTCCCTCGACGCAGCATCCGTACAATTTCACAAGGTTACGGTGTTGTACAGCAGATATGGTCTCGATCTCTGCCAGAAACTGGCTCTTCCCTTGATGAGATGCAATAGACAATAGCTTCACTGCAGTAACTCTTCCATCCTCTAGTGTTCCCTGATTTTACACAATTCGTAATTTGTAATGGGATTAGAAATTTAGGAAGAAAAATGACTTCCAATAATTGAAAAGCAGGAGATAGAGCCGAGAAATCCTTAAATAGCCAATGTTACCTTGTAAACAGGCCCGAATCCTCCCTCTCCGAGCTTGTTAGCTGTACCGAAATCATCTGTGGCAGCTCTAAGTTGTGCATATGTAAAAGTGTATGGCCTGGATTCGAGGCCCACAAACTCTGAGGATTAAAAGCAGAAACTATTTCAGCTTTTACAGCAATAATCTTGCTTATGACACATAGGAGAATGCATGAAATGTTTAATGTCGTCTACAGACATCAAATGATTGAAACGTAGAAAAAGAGGGAGCACACCAAAATTTCTCTATTTCCAAACAAACTATTCATGCAAAGTAAAGCATAATGAGATGCATTCTAAAGTCTTGATAAATGACCAAAGCACGGACTGTCACAGGGTACCGAGAGAGAGAATATATATTGCGTGAATGAAGAGTTCAATTCAAGCTGTCTAGAACAACATTTAACCGCATATTTAGGAGAAATACATGAACTATTGTTGTGTAAAAGTTTTCTACTTACCCTCATCTTCATGTCTCTTCTGTCTATTTCTCCGAACCATGTAACAGATTGCTAGTAGGGAAAGAGAACTTACAGCAGCAACAGAAACAACAATCCCAACAATCACACCAGTCCAATTTTTCTTGTTGCCAGGCTCATTTGGAGGATTGTTACTAACAGTAGGAATGAAATCTATAAAATAAAATAAAAAAAAGTATATAATGTTAAGAATCAAACTCCAGTAATTCTGTGAGACAACAAACTTTTAAGGGACATATATATAGATATATACCTCCAGGGCTGACGCTTATCGCTGAAATAGAAGGTCCGTATATACCTTGAGCAGGAACACAGCATGACCCTTTTCCTGCCCAAAAGAGATGGATCTCGAGGTGGTTTTCAGTGACTCGAGCATTAAAATCCTTGACCACAGCTCTGAATGACCCTCCTGCCTCTTTTTGTATGTCGAAATCTTTCAAAGCCAGATTACCCTGCCAGTATAAGACATATATAGCATGCAATATAAGAAACATTTAGCTTTATTTAAAGCAATGAGATATTGGATATAGCCAGTGACCAAATCAAGCAATGAAATAAAATAGAATCCAGTCATCAAGGTCTTTTAACACTAATGATCATCGGCTTTTCTCCTGTTCTTCCTGATGTAATCAATGGATTATTTTTACATATTACATACCTGAATATATATGTCGAAGATACGCCTTCCGAGACTCTTCCAATTATTAGGGTTCTCAATCTTTGTCTCTACAAACTGAAGGCTTATATTGTATCCGCCATTCTGAAGGCCCAAGCCATAATATCTTAATGAACTAGCAGAAACACGCGAACTCTGGTACAGCTCCGGATCCCTTGTATTTGGAATGTATGTTAAGAAGTTAGTTTTATATTCTGGATTCCTGCTTCCAGAAGGAAGGCCAACATTACTAACTGCCCATCTCTGTTGTCCGGTCACATAATACGCAGCTGGACCTAGAGTTGCGTTGTCCGCTTCATACTCGACTCCTGTGGCGGATCTCATTCGCTCACCGCCACATTTAACTGCAAAGCTGGAATCTGAAAATATAGGAACCATAGAGCGTAGTAAGAAAGTGTAAAATTCATTGGATGTACGAACAGCTTACTTGCACAGCAGTCCCCTTCGTATATTACTAGATGATGATATAGATAGATCTATTCCCCAAGAGTCGACAGAAATGATAATCTCGTGTGCAGACAATATTGTACGAAGCTTCTCCCATCGATGTTTTGAATGAACATTATGTTCTTAACAAGATTACCCACATTTCCAGCTATCAAGATTCTGTAAAGAGAAAGATTTGTAACATACACTGGGGAGCCCCTCGGAAGCAAGGGAAGTTTCTTTGGAGGCAATTCAGTCCTGGCGCCAGCACACTGAAATCATAAGATTATGAAAGTTAGAATTTATATTCCAGTTCCGTCATCTAAAGAAGCTCGAAATTTCCAGAAGTAGTATGCATACATGAAACATAATTCATGAGTAGAAAAAAAAACAAAAATACGAAGCTCGTGAAAACACTACTTGAAGACTCAGGAATTAACCTGTTGTTAGAAGCTTCCATACTGAAATTGTTGGCAACCAAATTACTGCAGAAAGTGGTGTTAGTTTGCACAATAACCAACTTAGACGGAAATATAAATATCGAACAAATACGTTCTTTTGATCATAAAGAAAAGAATTTATACAGTTGAAGGTTTGGCTGGCTGATCCAAGAAGGAGAGCTCCCAGATAGTTCATTATATGACAAATCTCTGCAGATAAGTAGAATAGGATGTCAATTGAGTTATTGAAATCCAGAAACTCTGCATAATTTACTGGAAATATTGCAATTTCTCTTAATTGTTTAAAGTACATATCATGATGAAAATAGCACTGAAGAATATATGCATAAGCCAATAGTCATGCAGGAATACTTATCTGAGATGTAAAAAAACATATAAGACATATGATGAATCAAGTAAAATTTCTTAGGTTCATCAAATGCTTGTTAGTTTATATTACAACTTTTAATTTCATACTGATAAAATCATGCTTGTTCTATTTCCCAATCATGAAGACAAGTTAGTTTGTGATAGTATTGTGGCATCAAAAAGATTGTGATAGCAAACGGATTTGACTATGCATTCGATGATATGAATGAAGAATGATGCAAACTGATACAAGTCATAAGAGATAGAGACCCCACATAAACTGAAGAAGTGAAATTTTCTGTGCAGGCAGAGAACCCGTCAACTTGTTGTTGCCAAGAAACCTGAAGATACAGAAGGAAGTTATCGATATCAGGTACCACATTTCATATAGGTGAAGGATGTCGTCATGCGGCATCAGCTATAATAAGCATAAAGTATTACAGGTGGACAAGGGAGCTCATATTGAAAAGGGAATCTGGAATTTGTCCAGTGAAATTGTTGAAGCTCAGATCCCTGTAACAAAAGAAGAAAAGGAAATTCGTTAGAGAATTTTCCCTAGTGAAACGAATTGTGTTTATCTTCAAGGGAAGGTTAGAGCCATAGTTCTACATGGACATCATTTTTGCTCACTGAAACTTACAGCAAAGATAGATTTGGATATTCATCGAGGTTGGATGGGATTGAGCCAGAGATGTTGTTATTCCTCAAGATCCTGCAGTTTATCGACAGTTGTAGTTTGTTAGAGACGGTAGAGTAATAACAAATAAAAACCATGTTAGTATCACTTACAATGTAGTCAAAGACTTCATATTTGTGAGGAAGTCTAGTGAAGAGTTCCCATCGGATAAATCAGATATTCTCCTGTGATCATAATTAAACATATGATATGAAACCCTCAAATGTTAGAGAGAATAAATGTTAGAGAGAATAGGTTAAGACACTTACAAGTCAGTCAAATCCCTTAAATTGGAAAACGACGATGGTATTGGGCCTTGAAAAGAGTTTCCTTCGAACCTTCTGAAGATGTATCATAATAAAATGGATCATCAAAATGCAAGATAACAACTCAAGATGATAGAATAGTTGAACAAAGAAGCGATAATATTCGACAAAGGCATAAATAGCAGGATATGTATCTCACAAGACAGTTAAGTTTGACCAACTGCCAATGAAGTCAGGTATTTGGCCTGTGAATGCAACATCCGAAGCAAACCTGAAAAAATTGCAAGAAATTTCAGTATGACACAAATTAAATTTAAACAGAAAAAAAAAGCTCTTACATTATCTTCATGTTCTGTAGTCCAGCAAATGACAAAGGGATAATGCCACTAACTCCAGAACTATCGATCCAACTGGCAACGTATACAGCATAAAGGATAAACGATAAGTTGTTATGAAGAAACTATTATCAGCATAAAAGAGATAAATTTTGTAGTCACGAAATATATATATATATATATATATATATAAACTCTCATAATAAAACAGAAAAGTAACGAAGAACCAGAACATACAGTTCTTCTAGCCTTGTGCAGTTTACAAGTTCAGATGGTAAAGAACCAGAGAAGTTACTTGTACCTATAGCCCTGCATATGAGCAAGAAAATATCAACCAGGTTCATAATTCTTCTCATAGAGAAAGAGAGAATTACATATATATATATGCTTACAGTGATCTTAAATCAGTTAGTTTGCCTAATTCCTTGGGAAGCTCCCCAGACAAGGCATTGATTCCAATGCTCCTACGAAAATCGAATTCGCAAAACAAAACGTAAAGCAGAATAAAACATTTTGATGAAAATCATCAAAGAAATGGAGAGTGAGATTGGGGTAAGGCAGACAACTTACAGGTACTGCATCCGAGTTAGATTGGCTATGGAAGGGGGCAGAGTACCTGTCAAATAATTCTGCGCCAAATTTCTGGAATTCAAAGATCCAACATATTCATAGCATCAGCTTCATATATTCACATCAAACACATTCAAATAAACTCTGCAATTTTGGAGAATCATACAGATTAGTGAGGTAGGTCAAAGTCCAAAGCTCCTCCGGTAGCTCACCCACGACATTAGAAGACGAATCCCAATCCGACATCGAATACACTCTCCTTCAATTCATACCCACAAAATCAGATAATACGACACACAGAGAGAGAGAGAGATCTAGGTAGAGAGAGAGAGAGAGAGTAGTGTACAGGGAGTAAATGTGGCAGAGGGTGGAGGCGTTGTAGGAGCAATCGCATTTGATGCCGGGACTGTAATCGAGGGGAGTGGTGCTATCGCTGGCGATTCCGCTGCATATATCGCCGCTGTTATTCCACCTCTCGTCCGCCCTAATCCGCCACCGCGAGAATATTGAATTTATTGCCCTCGCTGCCGCCGGAATTTCACACAACAAAATTTAAATTATTGCTTCTCTAAATCAATACTCCTACTGCTACGGCTACACAGTACACACTAACACTACACATGATGTGTATAAACAAATGAACTGAGGCACTGACTTCAAATTTGAATTATACTATAAATCAAAAGCTGGTTTAAAAACATACAGTACTACATATCTTTCGTTTTCCTTGGATCATGATTAATCTAGACAAAAAGAAGGATAAATTACTTTGAATCAACAATTAAACTGCGCCCGCGCCATACTTTGACTTGCTAGTAAAAGGTAAACAAGATTACAGAGACGAGCAGAGTAATAAACGAGGAACTTTCACACACACAGAATATATATATACATATAGCATGAAGAATTGGGGCACCAATCCAAACCTTCAGAAGGATCGGTAGCCGGTGCGGTGGCGTTCCTCTGTGCTTGTGCTTGTGCTTGACCGGCAACAACTACTAAAACCAACAAAAACCTCAAATTGCACAGCGTCTGACGCGGCGGCGGCGGCATAAAAGCCTTGTGTCTGCCTTCCATGGCCATGTCAAGGTTGTGAGGAAGAATTAAAAGTGAAAAGACGGAAAGCTTGGAATGAGGAAGAGTGATTAAAGTTGATAAAGATATGGTAAATTAATGCAATATCTACAGCAGCTAGCATAGCTGTTTGTCGTGATTTGATGATTTACTTACATGCATGTACAGTATGTGTTAAAGATGACGATGAGGTTGAAGGGAATTTTTCACGGGGAGACAGTCCCAAATTTCACTCACCATGTGATCCTGACACGTAAGCAATATTATCGGCTAGCTACTTTTAATCCAAAACTAACGCCGTTAGCTACTTTTAATATTTTATTCCATATATTTTTTTTTCCTCCCCAACTAGTAAAGTACTCTTCTTCTCTTCCTCCCATTGCTCCCAACTCCTCACAATCACGGTTCGGTTGCATGAGTTTACTCCGGCGACGGGTGGATGATGGCACACGCCACTTTCTACGGCAGCATAAGGTGGTGCTGTTCAACTAAGGGTATACTGTAGCAAAACGCAAATTTCTTGTGATGTTTCAGTTATTGCATATTCTGCCTACAAACCATTAACCAATTTTGAAAATTATTAATTTGTCTATAGAATAAAAGAAAATGGAGATGGTGAAGGGAGAAGGGAGAAGCACATGAATTTGTAGAGGAAAGTGACGGCCTGGAATGGAGGAGAAGTACAGTAATTTTAGGTGTATTAATTAATTGTGAATGAATTTGGGCTTTGATATAAAAGCCCATTACCCCTATAAGAAAAATTATAGTATTTGAATTAATTTTGTTGCTTATATCAATTAAAATTGAGTATTAAATATTAAATTAATTTAATTTAATTATATTTATCATACACTCGAATGGAATTTTTTTAATTTTATATTGACATTACACGTTTGAAATATTTGTACATTGTTGAGACATTTGTGTAATTAGTGTAAGGTGAAGTCCACTACTCGAAGATTCGAACCCGGACTGGTGGAATATTAATTAAACAAAAATGGAATTTTACTTGATTAATGACTAATTGAGTCGAATCGGTGGACATCCATAGATAATTAGAGAAAGGTGAAGTCCACTACTCGAAGATTCAATCCCGGATAAGTGGATTAGTTTAAACAAGAAATGTAATTTCACTTGATTAATTAATGACTAATCGAGTCGAATTGATGGAGATTCTCGGATAATTGGTAAAATGTGAGGTCCACTAATCGAAGATTTCATTCCGGATAAGTGTATTAGTGAAAAAAAATAATAATTTCACTTGATTAGTCATTAATCGAGTCGAATCAGTTAATATCCTCAGATAATTAGTGAAAGGTGAAGTCCACCACTCAAAGTATTGTTCTCAGATATGTGGATTAGTGAAAACGGAAAGCTATTTCACTTGATTAGTGACTAATCGAGTCTAATCGGCGGATATCCACTAATTCGTGATTGACTCTTCGACTAGTGGAATTTACATTCTACTAATTATTCGAGGATCTCCACCAATTCAACTCGATTAGTGACTAATCCAGTGAAATCAAATTTTGTTTTCACTAATCCTCTAATCCGGGATCGACTCTTCAATTAGAGGACTTCACGTTCTACTAATAATTTGAGGATCTCCACCGATTCGACTTGATTAGTAACTAATCCAGTGAAATCACATTTCATTTTCACTAATCCACTAATTTGTGATCAACTCTTCAACTAGTGGACTTCACGTTCTACTAATTATTCGAGGATCTCCACCGATTCAACTCGATTAGTGACTAATCAAGTGAAATCACATTTTATTTTCATTAATCTACTAATCTCGGATCGATTTTTTGACTAGTGAACATCACGTTTCACCAATTATTCGATAATCTTTACCAATTCGACTCCATTAGTGACTAATCATGTGAAATTCATTTTAAGTAAATTTTATTTAAATTTAATAAAGTTGTACTTTTATTGTAATTGATGATTGGTATTATAAATGAGTTGTTCCTATTAATTGAACTTTAATGTAAAGCTTATACATTTAAATATTATTATAGTCTTCTAAAAGGAAAAAAATCTTATTTTAGTTTTATATAATTTCAATAGTACCATTGTAATTGAATACTACCTCCATCCCATATAAAATGTCCACATTTCCTCTTTGAGTCATCCCAAAATTTAGTCCACTTTTCTAATGTGGTATGGATTAAAATCACTTCAGTCCATCTCATCACACTTTAATTAGTCCAAAAGTAACTTTATTAGCCCAAAAGTACATTTATTATCCCAAAAGTAACTTTATTACCCTAAATTAATATCACTTCAACCCATCACATCACATTATTACATAAATGCATTGGTTTGTGATCCAATTTCAAAGTGGACATTTTATATGGGATGGAGGTAGTATCAGTTTAAAATTTAATATTATGAGTAGGACAATCAAACTAAATTGAATATCTATATCTATATATATATATATATAATAGCAAAATAAAGGTCGATCAACCACGATTTTTCTTGATTATTTTGCTAAATTCTCATAATTTTGGCTAATTAATCAATACTTTAATCTAATAAATATATATTTTCATAGAATTTCAATTTGAATAGAAGTCTCATAATTTATGTCACTTTTACTCAATTATTTATTTAATATATAAATGCAGAGACCATAAACCTCATTCACCCCCAATTTATATATGTATATATTGAATCACATATATTGCGTATTGGTAATATGCTCTTCTAAAATAAATTTGCTTTGTTAATTATAAATCTAAACTTAATTTTAAATATTATACAAGCTTAACATATATTTTTATAAATCTATATAATAATAATAATAATCATTTAATATTATATCAAGCATTTTTCTCAAATTCTAATGCATTTGGCTTTAAACTCATTACTTCTATTTCTTCTCAACTATCCCACATTAATTATTTATGAAATTTCACCAACAAATAACCAATATAAAAGATGCACCACACTTTTAAAATTCTTTTTCTCTAATTAAAATTTAAAATATTGAAAATCTTAATTTGATTTTATACTTTTTTATAATTTTATAATTTTAATGATAACTTAGTCTAAGGTTTAATAATAAGCATATTCCGTCAAATATTTTTATTGACATGTAAAAAGTTGGAATAGTGTAAATCACTAACAATATACTCACTTCATTAAACTTATTGAATTTCGACTACCTCTTTATTAATTCAAAAATCAATATATATAAATCCAAATTATTTTAATATTCAAAATTAATATTAAAATTAATATTTTAATCTAATTAATATGTATGTCCCTAGAATTTCAATCTGAATAGAAGTTTCTTAATTTAAATCACCTTTATTCTAATCATTTATTGATCTAGATATTATATTCTAATTAAAAATTAAATTCTTTGGTATAAGAATTTATACCATTGTGATGAATAAAATAGAATATATGGTGTCTTATTTATATGGGTAGTCTATTGATGGAGTCAAATAAATAATCGATGTGAGATAATTGAAATTAAATAAAATAATGAATTATAGAACTAAATCGACAATGTACAAGATTTTAAATTAATAATTTTAGCTAATTAAATCCTACTTAATGCGTTGATGTGGAAATGCCACGTAAATATTTTTTTTCATTTAGGGTTGAATTTTGTTAGGTTTTTTTTTTTTTTTTTTTTTTTTTTTTTGGTGGTAGGGTTTAGAACAAAATATAGTATTAAAAATTCATTGCATTAAGTGGTAATATTTTTAGTTATTAATGATATCGTAAATTGAGGTGTTTCTTTTTCCCTTAAAGTTTATCTTTTGATGTTGCGTTTGAATCTTATTTTATTATAAATATTGTTTCCAATATTAATAAGTCGTAAATTTGAGATTATTTTCGTATATAATAGATATTTTTTTAAAAGAATAAACTATAGTACATCCTTAAATTGTAGTAATTGGTAAGATGGTCAGTATTGATTAAAAAACTGGTGTGAATAATTAACTCAATGTAGATAGAATCAATGAAGTTCAAATTTGATTTGACAACAATTTGTAATATGTGGAACAAACTCCAAAGAACTTGAATCTTATAGTCAAGTCCGTCAAACTTATTGGGAATTGAGATTACCAATTGGGACGGATCTATAAAAAGAGTCATGCCAGTTTCAATTTTGATCAGTGGCGGAGGGACATGGGGGCAAGGGGTGTCAATTGACACCCCTTAATTTTTATTTTTGATTACCTATTTTACCCTTTTTACTATTCTAAAAAAATTAAAAATATTTTTAATATACTTAAAAAATATTAAATCAAGTTTTTGTTATAATGAGACTACTATGTTATTTATGTATACTATATTAATGTTCGAATCATCCCATATAATTTAGTAAAGATACTAATTATTATTTTAACGAGACTCCTATGTTATCTATGTATAATTAATATTTTTATTTATTTATTGAATTTAGTGTTTATTGATGAGGCATGGATAGAAATGTACGAGCCGTGAATATAAATGTAAGAGAAATTGGTATATTTAGGAGCTTATAGTTCATTTTGAGCTTCTAGAATATATATATATATATATATATATATATATATTATTAAATACAATTAATTAAAATTTAAAAGTTGCGTTATGGAGGACTTGAACTGGGGGCATTAGCCCATGATACCGCTAGGCCAACACGCGTGCACTATAAGTTTGGTTCATTTTAATATAACTTTGACACCCCTTACTTAAAATCCTGCGTCCGCCACTGATTTTGATACATCGAAAATCTATCTAGATTTGGGTTTATTAATTTATTATTTTGTATAAAATTATTAGTATTTAGAAATATTTAAAGTTTAAAAAATTATAATTCTATATTTTGTCTTATTAATCAATTACTCCGTATTAAACAATTAAAAGACTTCACATTAACGAGAAATTATAACATTACGGCTTAAAGTTTGTTAGTAGAGTAGGGACGGACAGATGAAAAAGCTTATATATATGATGGTGCTAAATCGATTTTTGCGAAAATAATTTCATCGTTCAAATATGATGGAGTTATCCTTAATCAATATTTAAATGACGGGCTGATTAATATTTCATCCTTCAATTATATCGAAGAACAAGAGCCTTTACTTTAAATGAATATAACCACGAGAAAAAATCTTCTCTCTCATTGATCTATTTTTTTCGACCAACATAATACTTGATATGAAAAATGTTAGCTTAATATTTAAAATGAGTATAACTATACGAAAAAACGGGACCTCACCTAATCTACTTTTGTATTACAATGATCAACGGGCTACTACACATTCAAAACGAGTAAAACTAATCGTGAAATGTCACACATCATTGATTTTTTTTTCCTTTTTTTTTTCTAATTCATTTTAGTTTTATTTTTTTCGAATGGATCCTATCAAAATAAAAATTATATTATTATTTTCCACGAGAAATAAACCCCGTCGAATTTCGATTGACACTAAACTAGTTATGATTGAAATTTAGTACTACGGTTAAGATATTCTTATTATGATTTCATCATAATATAAACTTACCGTATTGTATTTATTTTACCATTATAATAGTACTTTAGATGTATATTTATTCGCATGAATGTGATTAACTTGTTATGAGATTTGCACCTTGCAAATTTAACTTGATAAAAAAAAAATATTTTATTTATTATATTCCATGACATAACTTCTGATTGGAAAGAATTATAAAATATTTAACAAAACTATTTTAAAAGAATTCTTTATGTTCTTATAAACGCCGGTCTTCGGAATAAATTTTGGGCTAATTAAAATTTAGTACTGTAATTAATTAGTTATTATATGTGTTATGTCCTTATTTAATAGAATTAGACTACAATGCTTATTTTTTCCTATTTTTAATTATGGTGCTGATTAGTTTTCTTTGAATAATAAATTTTGTGATTAGTAATTTAAAAAAAATAAAACACGATTAAAAAAAAAAAATCCATTTCCTAAACTGAATATAGCATCCAAGCTATGGAATTAAAGCAAGAACAATTCACACGTAGCAACCTATAGCTCTCAAACAACAGAATCCGAAATCAAAATTTATACTGCAATATATTCCAACAAAATCAAAGTCTGGGAATGAACAAAGAACGTGAACTTAAAATTGATATTCAACTATGGTTCTAAATTTTAAAAATAAAATTAATTTAGAAAAGAGGGGTTTTACAGAAACTGAAATATTGAAGGGGTGAACTGTCATCCCTTGCTGTCGCTGCTGGCCGTAGAAGAGAAGGGCGTCGCAGTGCCTGCCGACCGAGGAGGCATAGAGAGAAATCGGAGAAGCGAGGGCAGGCAGTAGTTGCCCTGTTCGTGCTGCCGCCGCCAAGGCCCGGAGCAAAATCAGTGGCGGCAGATTTGGCAACGGCAATGGCGGTGACTAAACGGGCGGCGCTTGACACAGATCTAGTCTTGGGTGAATCGCCTCAAGGGGTGAATCACTCATATCTGACTAAAAAGCGGGCGATTCAATCGGAGTTAGGTGAATCAGCAATGAGGAAGTGATGTGAGGGGCGGCGGCGGCGAATGGAAGCGGATGCGCCGGCGAGTTTGACGAAAGAGATGAAGGGTCGATTTTGAGAGAGAGAGAGAGAGTCTGGTAGAGATGAAAAAATAAAATAGAGATGAAAATAAAAATAATTTAAGTAGTTCAATAACTAAATTGATGACTGTAGAGTAAACAGGCTATGACCCTACACCTACTTCAAGAGTTAACGGAGGTAACAGAATTAAATGTTATCGGTTCAACTTTGTTATCGGTTCTACCGATATAAATGCCACGTGTCAAAATCACACGGGTGGATGAATTATGGGACTATCTCTCCATAAAGCGACCCAGGTTGAAGTCCCTGGTGGGGTGGGTCTAGGGGTGAAAACGGATCGGATACTTCCCGACCGATCCGAAACCGTATCCGGTCGGTACCGAATTCGGTATGAAAAACTAGTATCCGGGCGGATACGGATTCAAATACGGATAGTTGACTTCGGATCCGGAATCAGATTTGGAATATATAATATCCGACCGTATCCGAGTTTTACCATATTTTATCGGATATTATCCGGATAACAAATCTGGATATCCGAATTTTTTAATATATTTTATTTTATATTTTATATTAATTTTTTTGATTAACATTATTTTAATAATTTTTTTTTCTCCCAATCCCATTCACTTATCACCGCCTTCCTCCCTCTCTATCTTCTTCTATCTTCCTCCGTTCAAAGTCACCGGCGGCCGGCAAGCACAGCCGATATTATCAGGGGCGGAGCCACCATGGTGGCAGTGGGGTCAAGTGACCCCACTGGAATTTGACAAAAACCTAGGGGTATTTTAGTAATTTCACAAATAAATATTAAAAATATTTAAAATTACTAATATTCTAAGATTTCCTTCCCCAAATTCCCTCCGGCTTCTGAATCTGAAGAACTCGCGACCTGCTTAGCTCCCATTCTCCCAAATCCCAATCTAAAATTCTTATCGGTTTTAATATCGCCGCCATTCCTCTTCTGTCGCCACTAGTCCACCGCCACTGAGGCACCGAGCCACTAGCGCGGCATCGCGCCTTCTGAAGCTCTCGGACCAAGCGCCGACGGCGACGCCTCCTCTCCTGTAGTGCTGCCCCGGTTCTGCATCGTCGATTTGTGACCCCCCTGAACCGAAAGTCTAGCTCCGCCCCTGGATATTATCCATGAGATCCAACGAATGGAGGCGTGGTGATGCAGATCCAACAGCGTGAGCGCGGCGGCCGTTCCTTTCCGCCGGAGAAACGAGAGGGAGAGGGAGAGTAAGAGGGCAGACGAGGCTTCTCTGCCCGCCGTTGTCGTTGAGGTTTGAGGCGGCAAACTCGCCGGAAAATGAAGGAGAAGGGGGCACGATTAGGAACATGCGGCGACAGATTCACGCCGGAAATCTGTGAATTTTTTTTCCAAAAATAAAAACTGATGCTGTGAAGAATAGGAAGGAGAATGTGGCGACATAGTCACGGCGGCGAAGAGCTGCGCTGGCAGGGGAGGAGGGAGGCGGTTCGCCGGCATTAGGAAGAAGAAACGGAAAGCGAGAGTCAGGGAATAATGAGATAAGAGAGAGCAGATGAGAGAGAGAGAGACGGTTTTTAAATTTATTTTATTTTATATTATTTTATTTCTCTTTTCTTTTTTTCTTTTCTTTTCTTTTTCTTTTTCTTTTGAATTATTATTTTTTTTCAATTTTGTTTTACTGCGTAAATCTCTTTTTTTAGTCATCTATTTACAATAAAATTTTCATTTGAATTTTTTTCATCAATAGATATATAAACTTGAAATAATCGTATTTATATTATTGGAAAAATTAGTGGAAAAAATGATGTACTTTTACACAATAAACTTAGTTTATACTAGAAAACATTTATCATCTTATAAACTTAATTATCTAAACACTCCAACATCTTATAAGCCCTTAAAAAATACATTTTATAAGCATTTCAAACATCTTATAAACACTTAGAGCTTATAAACTTTTAAAAATGTGGTATTGTAATCTCAACTTGGAAAGTTCAGTAGTATAGTATTATACATGTGTACTCTCAACTTCGTAGTAGTTTTTTTTATGTGTTTCAATTCAATCACACCCTGATAATTTTTGTATGAAATATATTATTCGATTATATTTATTCGAATTCGGCCCGGATTCGTCCGATATCCGTCCCGTATTCGTATACCGAATATTCCGAATTCGTATCCGAATCCGGCTTTTCCGCATCCGACTCCGAATTCGAGAAAAAAATATGGTTTAGGATACGGTTTAAGCACTATCCGTCCGTATCCGATCCGTTTTCATCCCTAGGTGGGTCAACCTTTGTTTTTCTTCTGCAATTACTACTGTAGCAGTATTATTTAATTGGATCATGTCCTTTTTTACACGAGGAGCTAATTAAGCTAGCAATATTATACATATATTGTAGAAGTTTCTCATTCTTCAAAAATCCCTTTATTCTGTTTCAATTCCTTTTATATAGTAGACCCTCATCTCTTTCTTGAAACAAATAAAAAGAGCTCTTTCGACGAAACGAGTGAGTGGAGCATGCATGTTGCTGAATCCACTATCAATATACTACAATAAAGTTACCGTTTGTTTTTTTATGTCTATTTAAAAAGATAGAAAAATATAATATAATGTGGTGTAAATTTATAACAAACAATGGATTCCACAATTTATATACTACTATATTGTTTACTTTGAATAATAATATATTTATAAAAAAATTATATTATACGTATGTATTGTTTATTTTGTAAAATTTGATCGATAGAATATGAAAACAATCCTTATTTTCTTATTGAGAAATGATATATGAGGGTTAATAAATCTTATATACAAAAATGATAAAAAAAAAAAAAGTATAAAATTATCATACCATTTTTTTAGATATAATATCATAATCATTCTATCAATAGCGAGCAGCAGAACATCCTAATGTTTTTTTTTTGTCCGATTAAGCTCATGGTTTTAAATGAATGATCTCCTATTTATCTTTGCATTATGTGTTACGATTGACGTGACGGTACTACGTATCAAATGATTTACGATGCATGTAATTTACTACTCCGTGCTAAACTTTATTAAAACCATCTAAAGTCGAGTGAGAAAATTGTAGCATCAACAACCTAACGCATTAATTATGCTGCAGTATTTGAGCATTAGTTACTTCCCTCCGTGTGAATGTGAGCTCGGTCAATAATTACTCCCTCCGGCTCAAGATTCGTGAGACCTTTCTTTTTGGCATTTTCAGCACGCATTTTCACGCTTCTCGTTGATGAGTTTTAAAATGAATTTTTTGAGTTAAGGCGCGCATGCGAATAAATAAAATTTAAGATGCCCTCGAGAGAATGAGGCAAAGTATATCGGAGTATTTATTTATTTAGCTCAGTTTCATTAGTTAAAATATGATAGATAAATTTAAAACTACAGTTTATAATTTTTACGTTTTAATTTTCAGTTATGAATTTTAATTATGAACCACAAAATTATATTAATTATTTTTTTAATAAAACACATTATAAAATATAGGAAAATAAGTGATTTAAAACATGGACAAAGATTGTCATCCGATGAAAACCACATAAATCATCAATTAGCATAAAAAGATAAAAACTTGGGTGAAGTCGGCCACATAGTGTGGCCGGGTCAAAGTGTCAATAATATAAAGTTTATATTATACCTTCAATTAACGATATATAGAAGAAAAAAAATTATTTAGTTTTGAGAACCAAAAGTCCCATTTTAACTGTACATCCATAACAACAAACACACAAACAAACCTCATAGGAACTAAAACAACTCCAAATTCTCATTTTTCAGCTTATCAGCCTACATAGCTTAACTACTATTGATTTTCTAGATGCCGACCACAAGCGACTCCCACTCCATGTGCATTAAAAATCATTAACTTCATATGGAAAACTGCGCTTCATTTGTTCCTGTTAACATAACAAAGTATAAGGTACAAATAATTAAGCAATTGCTCCAACTGACATTGTAAATTATAAAGTACTCCCTCCGTCTATGATTTCTTGACTCAGTTACTATATCGGTCCGTTCACCATTTCTTAACCCTTTCCGTTTTGGGATATAGGCCCCACATACACTTTAATACTTTAACACTTTAATACTTTAATACTTTAACACTTTAATACTATTAAAAATATTAGATGGACCCACAATTATTCAACTTTAACACTTTAACACTTTAATTTATTAATATATCATCAAAACATATTAAACTCCGTGCCCAAAACAAAAGGGTCAAGAATTCATGGACGGAGATAGTAGTTCTCACCTTTTAAAAATTAAAGCAACTGATTGAGCATCCAGTGGAATAGTTATAATTATGGGGATCTCCAGGCTACAGTTACAGCTGGTGAAGACTGTTTTTAGAATAAGAATTGTACAGTCCCACACTTCCACATTTGCAACATAATATTCAAAGCAAAAGAATTTGATCCATCAGTAAATTTAGGAATATAAGACAATAGAAAGTTGGTGCAAAGTATGATTATTATCCGTAGAACTATTCTAATCAATATGGCAAGATAACCACATTCAAATTGGCATAAAGAATACCACATTCAAATTGATGAATAAAGTGGCATAAAGAATACCACATTCAAATTGATAGTCAACAGAGAATTCCTTTTTTTCTAATTCATCTCCAGACTTCTCACCTTCTTCTAATTCGAATAATAAAATAGCTTAAAAAAATTGATGCATCCCCTTGATTTCAAGCACAAAATCTGTAGAACACAAGAAAGAAAGATCCTTAGTGCCTTCTTCCTGTAAAATTATGTCAAATAAATCAATAAGAATTAACAAAGATATCACAAGAAGAAGAGGTAATATCCCACAACGCCTCTGTTCCAAAATAAAATCGAGCAGAGCTCCAAAGGCTACCGACTACATCTTGAGTTGAGATAAATACGCCATCCTGATCCTGCTTTGGTTTTATGATACAATGTCATTTGCCCCACTAAAATGTAAATTGAGAAGGTGGGAGATTGAAAACTGCCGCACTCGTTTTTTGAATTAGATATTGGAGGGATTTCTTTGACGAATATTTTGGTGGAGGCGGTTTGAAATTTTGAGTCGTGTGAAATGGAGTATATCTACTTGAATGGAGTAATATTTATGGTCAAAGAAGATAGTTAATAAAAAGATTTAACATATTATATTTTCATTGCCTTTTAAGTGACAGACTTTATTTTATTTTAGTTATTTTTGATACTTTAAAGATACTTGAGGTGGAAATGATTCGTATAT
Source organism: Mentha longifolia (assembly GCA_001642375.2). Classification (NCBI taxonomy): domain Eukaryota; kingdom Viridiplantae; phylum Streptophyta; class Magnoliopsida; order Lamiales; family Lamiaceae; genus Mentha; species Mentha longifolia. The sequence continues at coordinate 17,564,778 of CM038119.1, read as the reverse complement.
TACAAATTTAAGGTTGTTGCTAATTTATTCTCATACATACTAGTAACTGTTAATAATTAATAATTATAAAAATTTTACACGCCTAAATAATTGAATATTACGAGTGGCCTATATATGAATTTTAATATTATACGCGTAAGCATGGGAAAATAAAGATAAATTTAGTTCACCAAGATTTTTTTTGAAGGCCATAATATAAATGTGATTAAAAAGATTTTGAGACAAATTTTAAATGTCAATAACTAATATATAACCACACACTAACCACATATAATTATTACATGTCGTTAATAATTTATATGACTTTACCAACGTAGGAATATCAAGGTTTATAAAAAAAATGCAAAAATAGATAATAAAAATAAATAAATAAATAAATAAGTAGAGGTTACCATAAAAATATGATTAAATGTTTTTTTCCCCACGCTTATTAAATGTGAATAATTGTTTCGGTAAAAGTTTATCCTTTTTCTTTTACCATTTGATTATTAAAAAAAATATTTTTTAGTCAAGGTCTTAATTATATAATTGGTTACAGTCTACAAGATCTAAGGATATTTTCTTAATTTTTTAGATAGAGAAAATTTTTATTAATTAACAAAATGTTATCAAATAATATATGAACTAAGTATGTTCTAAAATATGTGTGGCTGATTATGTGTAACTAAAATTTTACCTACATATTTTTTAATTATGTGTGGCTAAAATAACCACACATAATTATGTGTAGCTAAAATTTCACCTACACATATTTTTTAGTTATGTGTGGCTAAAATAACCACATATAATTATGTGTAGCTGATTATGTGTAGCTAAAATTTCACCTATACATTTTTTTTCAATTATGTGTCGCTAAGATAGCCACACATAATTATGTGTAGCTGATTATGTGTGGCTAAAACTTTACCTACGCATTTTTTAATTATGTGTGGCTAAAATAACCAAACTTAATTATGTGTAACTGATTATGTGTAGCTAAAACTTCAGTTTCTTGTAAGTGTTAATCTATACGAATAAAAGTGTCAATCTTTAATATAATTATTTTACGAATAAAATGCCAATTTTTAAAAGTGACAATCTTTATACAGAAAAGTGTTAATCTACACGAATAAAAGTATCAATATTTTAACTGGTCGCACGGTGCCTCTGGCTGACCCAAGTGTGTCCCGCATAAAAATTAGCGGTTGATAGTTCTTATGGGCCCGATCGATATGTTGTTTAATTGTTTTAATGAATGTTTCAATTCTAGTTGTTGTTGTTATTATATTGTTGGTATCTCTATCTCTATTATTTTCCCAAATTAATCTCTTTTTTCCATTAGCTTTATACATTTAACTTCCTCAAAACCCCACCAATCAATCCAAGCTGGTATGATTATTATTTTTTATTGACAAAAACTTGTGTCAGCCGGAGGTACCGTGCGGCCGGGCCCAAAGTGTCAATCTTTATACAGAAAAGTGTTAATCTATATGAATAAAAGTGTCAATCTTTAACATAATTATTTTACGAATAAAATGATAATTTTTAAAAGTGACAATCTTTATACAGAAAAGTGTCAATCTATATGAATAAAAGTATTATTATTTTAGCCCGGCCGCACGGTGCCTCCGGCTGACCCAAGTGTGTCCCTTTTTTATTTGTGTAGACAAAGCTAGTATGAATGTTGATAAACAGGAGGTCAAAAAAAAAAAACAAAAGCTTTATTTCACGTATCGTAAGTGTCGGCGGTGGTCAACGAATCGGTCAAACTCTGCTACAAATTAAACCTTTTTTTTCTACAAATTAAACCTTTACTTCGGCGGCATTGAAAAATCTAACAAACTTTAAATGAGGTCAAGAAACAACAATGGTTGGATCTTCCACAAAAGCCGCTACTCATAAAAAAATGAATCCGGATATAGACTTAATAGTGATTAGTGCGTTGCACTAATTTCTTAATTTAATATCTTATTTTTTTATGAATAATAATACTTAAATACAAAAAAAATTATAATAGTGAAATATTATTAATTTTTCACTTCTACAAAATACTTGCAAGAGTATATTTAAAATGAAACTAATATGTATTTACTTATTCAAATTTCTAATCTTTCCAGCGATGATATTTTATGAATTAACAAACTTGTTTACAATCTTTTGTAATCAAATCAGTAGGTGGAATTTAAGTCATCATAATATACCATTAAATTTTATTTTATCACTTATGAAGCTCCTATCGATGTTTCAAAATTAAAAATCATTACTTACACACACAATGATTAAGTGGATTTCAAACACACCCAACTAGAAAAAAAACAAAAAAAAAAACAAAAATACAAGAATTGTTAATGCATGTGGGACGAAGCCAAAGAAGAATAAAATCTGTATAATGAAAATTAAAATATTATATGTTCTTAATTGTATATCTAGATAAGGCATATATAACAAGGGTATAATAGGTAAAATAAATTTTGTAAGTAAGACACATTTTATAATAGTATATACACGGTGTTGGTCTCAAAAATAAAGCACGAACTCTTAAGACAAGATGTATAGTGGTTCGGAGGTTACGCTCCTACGTCCACTCTTCCCACCACAACCCGATGAGGAACTTCACTCAACTTGGGGTTTTAACTAGGTACCCCAAGAACCATGTGAGTTTATACGATAGGCACTCACGAGCCTATGGGTTTATACAATAGGCACTCACGAGCCTTACAACCTTTACATACAAAACACTCAAACTCAGTTTAGGGTTTGGGTTTGGGTTCGTATATTTCCAACTAATGAGAAATCATTTTACAATGAAGTACAATGTAGAATGCTTAGATTTCTCTCTAGGGCTTATGGATAAATGAGATTGAAGCTCTAAGTTGTGAGCTAGAAGGTTGGATCGGAGATATTGAAGGTAGAGAAGGAAATAAGTTTTTCAAAGTTGGAAGCGCCTTCTCTCTTCTCTTGTGCTCTTGATTTCACTTAATCTCTCTCATATTATTATGTAGTTTGAACTTTCTATTTATAGGGAGGGAAAACAAATCTATCCGTTGGAAAGATAGATTGCGTGCACCTCACCATGTCCGATCTGAATCAAATCTTTTACTTTATAGCACACAGTCCTAGGGGAGTAGTTGTTGACTTATTAGAACTTAGGCCTGTGCATTCGGCGATTGGACGGCACACCGTTCTTTTGGGCACTGCGAGGCGGACACGTGGTCTGGCAGCTATCGCATCTCACCTGCTTGTCAGACGCTCTCGCTATGACCTGAAGGCACGCTCTAGATCAGAGAGGCGCTTTGATCTGCTTTGAATTTGCAGCTGAGGCAGCTAAGTGCGGAGACGCTTTGCGTAATGAAAGCGAGCTCCTTCACACTTAAACTAAGCACGCTCTTCTAGCTGTTCAGTCGCTCTGCTTTCATGCAGCTTTATTGCAGACGCTTTGTTCTCAGGGCACGCTTCTGGCCTGGAAGCGCTTTGTACTGGAAGTGCGCTCTGGCTTCCCTTCCAGTAAGCGCTCCGGTTTTCCTTCCAGCAAGCTAAGGACGCTTCGCTTCTTGCCTTGTACTTTGTTGCTCTCGCTTCTGCTTTGTCACGCTTCCTGACAAGTGCTCCGTCCTTGGAAGCACGCTATGGCTATTCTGGACGCTCCGCTTCTTGAAGCGTTCCGCTGTTTTTCCTTTAGCCAGGCGCTTCAGCTTCCTTTTAAGCGCTCTCACATAGATACTCTAGAGTTATATTTTAATACTTAGAACTCCTTAACAGATGAGTTCTTCTAATACATTAAAATGTACATATTAACTTAGAGTTGAATTATCAAAGATAATAAGGGAAATATTATATTTAAAACGTGGGTTTTGGAATCGAATCAAAACACTTCTTTTATTATCAACTTGATTCAAGTTCCCCTTACATAAATATCCTAACACACGGACTTATAAAAAATCAACGAAGAATTAATAGAATTTTATGAAGACAAGGCGTAGCGCAATTAGGACTGCACCCTCCAATTTCAACTGTCAAAATAGTTCCAAAGTACTACCTCCAACTCATGAAAGTAGTCCCATTTGCCATTTTAGTCCATCTCACTTATTAGTCTCATTTCCTAAAAAGGTAAAAAATTTGTGGTTATAATTAACTCTCTCTCCTAAGAATTGATTATAGCCACATATTCTCTCATTCCTTAATTTATGTGTCAAATACAAATGGGACTACTTTCATGGGTTGGAGGTAGTATAAGAGATATATGGACAGAGGATTCATGTTTATAAATATTCGTCATTCCCTCTAAGGGGCTGACTGGTATGCAGGAATGTGTTTATAAGGGAAAGGAATAGACTTAGTAATGGAATGAAGATAGGAAATGAATGAATTATTAAATAAAATTCTAATGGCCGGTATGGAAAAAGAATTGAATGATTATTCCTTAACTGATTTCATTCATACGGCCGGTAGTTGATAATGTGAGACATCAATTGGATATTTTTTTTAACTATTCCATCTCTTGAAATGATATTACACGAGATCATTATACATAATTAAAATTACACAATCATGCATTAGTTTTTTGCTGTAAATGTAATTTTTTAAAGTAAATATTAATTAATTTAATATAAAATAATTAAAATTTTAAATAATGCTAATCAAAGTCGAATCAATCAACAATATAAGCCAGTAAAAAAATTACATTAACTATGCAATTTGACAGAATACCCACCACCAAATTAAATAATTTGGTCGACAATTCCAAAAGAAAAAATAATATGTAAATAATTTCAAAGAGCATCTTACACAATAACAAGATAGACGAAAATATGAAAACAACAATCTTCTTCATTGTTAATATGCCTTCGAAACAAAATCAAAACATGTTCAGCTAAATAATACTCCCTCCATTTCATGGAGAATGACCACTTTGCTTTTGGAACTTCTGGCACGTTTTTCCACGCTTCAAAATGATAGGTTTTAAAATGGATTTTTGAAGATTTCTTTCTTTTACGGGATACTACGGCTGCCGTAGTATCCCGTAAAAGAAAGAAATCTTCAAAAATCCATTTTAAAACCTATCATTTTGAAGCGTGGAAAAACGTGCCAGAAGTTCCAAAAGCAAAATGGTCATTCTCCATGAAATGGAGGGAGTAGTACTACGAAGAGTAGAAAATGTTTCACTTCAAACGTCACCATTCAAGTCTTGTTTGCTTTCTTCATCCATGCTAAAAAAAACATGTCAATCAAGTCGTCACGTTTACCTATTTTACAACCCACTTTGATGATTTCTCTCCTAGTAAGATTGGGTATCTTCCTTACATCAGAGTTAATTTTTTTTGTCTCTTCTCTAAAATCTCGGCATCAACTCCAATTGCTTTACTAAAAACTTGACTAGTCTTTGAAATTTCACTTCCGAATAATTAAAGCAATACTAGCCATCAAAATGTCAGAACTAGCATTTTTCTTTTTTTTTTTTTTTTTTTTTTTTTTTTTTTGTAGAATATGAACCCCTTCATATCTGGGAGATTGTAGAGGAGAAAATGCTTCATCAAAATCATCGAGCCCTGCATCTATTGTGGTTGCCACAGTGTCATCTGTATCATGATGAGTATTTTATTTTTTTGATCTCTTCCAACATAGTATCTTTAGGACTTTGTACATCAGTTCCTGTTGATCTATCTTTCCCAAAAATAACAAGCCACTTTTCATAGTTCGGAAATGACTTATTTCGCCAAATACCATGTCTGCGATGACTCTGCAATGTACACATAAATATTAATACATTATAACATAATGAAGAAATAAAATATTTAATCAATTTAAGAATTAGAAAAGCTAACCTTCAAATATTATTCCCCCCATACAGATTTTTCTGTTGTAATACAATTTTTAATAGGATCTATTCCAAAACCACTCGTATTTGAGCCATTCAACATGTCATAGACGATAGTAAAATCTTTTTTCAGTATTTTAATTCTATACTCAATGTGTGGTTTAGCCTTCAAACCAGAGTTAGGCAAACTAACTTTCAATTTCTCTTCCACATAATTAAGAAGCCAGGTTTGAACCCATTATCACTTTTAAATTTTCCAAGGTTCACCATATCTAGAAGTGCATCAACCAGTTTTTCATCTTCATCTTCATTCCACTTTCTCTTATTTTTACCTTAACCTTTTGTGTCTTGAATGTTGTGGGTTTCCATTCTTTACAAGAGAAAATACAAAAAAAAAAACATAAAGTTACTAAATAATCATTAATCAAGATTCAAGGCGAAACATTTATATTAACATCAACGCATGTAATAAAATAATTTTTCATGATTTAAAAAGCACAAAGTCTTAAAACAGATGTACATACACCGTGACATGTATAATCATAATCTTGAAATGAGAATTACTTTAATTTGACTAGGATGCATCACATTAGAAAATGAAGTCACTATAAATTCAACAATGAAGTACTGTTACTCTAAAAAAATAATCCATACAACGATCGTGTATTCGTAATCATGTATATATGCATCGTTGATGGCTCAATAGATTACACGAGCTCTTGTTCATCAAGCTTGTGTACTCACATAAGCATAAGGCTTGTGCATATTACACGATCTCACAAATTCATTGAGATCGTATGCTCGTTTAATTTTTTGAGCATTGACAAGGATTATGTCGAACTTCAAAATCCGAGGTCAGGTCGTTGTTATTCTGGTAATCCTCAAGATTTATCTTCCATAGCATCCATGATGGAGACTGGTTTCGTCGGAAATGATGGACTTCAACGAAAACGGCAAAGATTTCAATCAAATTGGAGGAGTAATAGACAGCGGTGTACAAGAAGTCATCGGAAGTCTTCGACTGAAACGCACAGCCATGTATAGAATACATGAGGAGAGGCTGGTCGGTAAAAAATGAGGAGCGACTGCCTTTTTATTTTATATTTAGAAATTAGAGAGTAACCGATTAAAAGTTAGAGTTAGAGAGTATTAAGAGAGTAGAAAATAGTTGATAAACGATGAAAAAGAAATCTCCATTGAAGAAACTTGAGAGAAAATTTCCCAATTACAGAAATAATTCAACCCACCAAATAAGCGTGAAGCTACAGTAAATACCTACCTACCCAACTAATGTGCCAAGTCAGCAAAAGAAAATAAACAGAAAAATATATGTAAAAGAGAAAACGTAAAAAGCAAAATGACAACTCTTCCTTGCAAACTCATTTCTTCTTTCTCTTTGTTCCAACCACATGCACTTCAACACCATGATCTGCACCCTTCTGATAAACACGTATTTTGTGCTTATTTTCTTATCATTTAAGTCATGTTTCGGGTTAAATGTGATTAATGTTAATTCATATTTCTTATATTTTCCGTATTCTCGATTCTTGGTTGCTACTATGTTTTTCTTGATATTTTTGATAGATTTTGGAAGGAAAATGGAAGCTTGTAGCATTGATGCGATGATTGGAAGTCGAGAAATGAGGAGAAATGAGTCGAGAATCGAGAAGAAAAGAGGAAGAGTTCGAAAGGATGGTCAAAGTCGTGGACTGCCATTTTCCGACAATTGAAAGAAGAAATACGGCGGTTTGGAGAAGCAAAACGGCGCCTGCCGTTTTGTCGACTGAAAAATTGAATTAGGCGACCGCCATGTGCATCAATTGGAGCGCCGAAATTCCTTGAAAAATGAAGACAAAAAAGGCGATTCAATGTAGTCATTTTCCCACTTTAACTTTTGTTCTTGAAAAACACGTTTCTAAGTATTATTCTAGGATTAATTGTTTTTTTTATATTATTTTTTATTTTATGTTAGACTATATATAGATGCTTCTTATCTCATTGGAAAAGGAGCTCTCCCCATTTTTCACACTAGAACCCTACTTTATTTTCCACTTTTCTACTTTGAGAGTTTGCTTGTTGATGAAGATTTAGTTTGGATATTGAAAAATTGTTCCATTATTTCTACTCTAATTTCATTCTAGTTTCTTTATTTAATGTTTTCCTTTCATTTCCATGGTTGTTTTGCTTTAATTATGTCTAGCTAAATCTCCTTTTGGTTCCAATTATATGAATCCATGATCTAGATTAATGGGTTTTTGGTATTTATTGATGATTTAGCCTTCTAATATATGGGTCTTGTGATTTGGGTCTTGATTTACATTGCATGATTGATTGGCCATCATTGAGTGCATACAAGGTGTTTGGTTAAATGCTTAGTAGGCTTTAGTTTATAGCACTTAGCATCAAATTCACAACATATTAGAAATGCATGCTAATAGGAGGTTCTGGATACTATTTGTGCCATTTGGAGTTGACAAACCACCTTGAGTCTTAGTGGGAGATATGTGTTTTGTTAATCAACTATCATTAGCACTTTGAGAAAAGGGTTGATGATTACTTATATAGAATTCCCCCATGAATTTGGATTAAATGTGGTTGATCAAAGCAAGTACCTAGCCTAGGAATCTAGTGATTGTTGAAGTATAGTTGGAACCTATTTTCTTTTATTGGTATATCACATATTTGATCTTGTTGCTTGTTTGCTTTATTTTGATTATATTTAACTTCTATTATTTTTAATTGCCTAGATGATAATGAAAATACAAAAATATGCTAGTTTGGTAGCTTGGATAGTAGGATAGTTGTCAAATTACTACTTAGAACTCTTTCGTCTTACAATCCTTGAGGTTCGACTCGAAAGCTATTTTCGATTATCATTGCATCCCCACTAAAAGTGGTGATCACCTTCTGCTTCGCATCAGTTTCACACTCCCCCTCAAGATGAGCATGAATGTTGCAAAGGCTCATCTTGCCCAGAAGACGTTTAAAAACAGAAACATGAAGAGGTTTTGTAAGAAGATCAGCAAGCTGCAATTCACTGCGGATATGCATTGGTTTGATCTGTCCCTTGAGATACCTTTCTCTAACTGTATGGCAGTCAATCTCGATGTGCTTAGTACGCTCATGGAAAGCTGCATTAGAAGTACGATATACAACATCTTTATCATCACAAAATAAAGGAACAGCCTTAGAGCGTGTGAGACCAAAATCTTGAAGAAGAACATCAATCCATGATACTTCAACAAGCAGCCTGACCTAAAGAGCGATATTTAGCTTCAGCTGAAGATCGAGACACCACATTTTGCTTTTTAGAACGCCAAGAGATAAGAGAAGTACCAAGAAATAGGCAAAAGCCAGAGGTAGATTGTCGACAATCAGGACAGGCTCCATAATCAGCATCAGCAAAGATGCTAGGATCAAGTGTTGAGGCAGAAGAATAAAAGAGACCTAGACCAATGCTACCTTTTAAGTAATGTAGAATGCGATGAGTTACTGTGAGATGGTATTGACAAGGTTTAGATAAGAACTGACTGAGTTTGAGTACAACAAATGTGATGTCAGGTCTAGTGATGCAAAGATACAATAACCGACCTATTAATCTTCTGTAAGGTTTCTGATCTGGCAAAGGGGATGAACCACTACAAGAAAATTGACCTTTTGTGACATAAAAATGTGTCGCGAAAGGCCCCTTTTAATGTCGCAAATGTTGATTTGCGACATTTTCTGCGTCACGGTAAATTATATCACGAAAGGGGTATGTAGCAAAATTATGATATTTTTTATTTGTTTGTGTCGCAATACAAATGACACTTTATGCAACACTAAAAAAATGTCATATAAACTTTACGACGAATTATGCGTCATTATAATTAAGTGATGCATGTTAAATTACGACACATTACGAGACATTAGTTACTATGACGCATCTTAATTTGCGACATTTTTTGCATCATAATATAATGTCGCAAAAATTTATTATGGGACATATTTTAACGTCGGTTATGATTGTGACGCAAAAATATTGTGTAGCAATTGTACGACATTTTATGCATCGCTAGTTTTACACGACATATTACGTGCTAGTTTGCAATACTTGTCGTGACATTAAAATTGAAGTGACAATTTTTTTTAAGACATATATATAGAATATTATCATATCAAATAAATGAATAATAAAATGTAATATGAGGAGTAAACAAATTTCTAATATCCATTCAAAATATAAAAGAAAATGTTTTCCAAATGTTAAAAGAAATATAGAGATCAAAGCTACTCATTCAAATTTAATATTCAAAGCTAGATTAAAATTGAAATAATTATTGTACAATATTCGTGAGGGAGAATGTGATAGTCATGAATGTTTTGTCTTCTTCTTCTTCCTCCTTGTAGTGTTTTCCTTGTTCCTATATAATTAAAACAAAATATATTACCATAATTTAGATATATAATGCATAAAATAATTGGCATAATATAATTAATTAATGACAATACCTCAAGTTGTGTACCATCAAGGTGAATGTCTCTTTTCTCATCTGCAATCTTCTCAGCTTTAAGCCTCAATTTCACCAACTGCTTCTTTATCTGATGCTTGAGCTCTGTCTTTCTTCTTCTTCTACAACTCCTACACAACATAAGGCATAATAAATGAGGGAATTGCATAATGTGATTATCAGATCCACTTAGTGTAAACTAAAATGAGATTATCACAGATCAAAGGATCACCTCAAAGTCATCTATAAGTCCTCACTCCAAAGCATTTTAACTCCATGGAAGTAGAACTCGTCTTGTCATAAAAGACAAAGAGATGAAAGAATTAATAATTATATTAAACTTGAAACCCAAATGAAGTTTCCTTAATTCTCAATTATAAGTTATCTACAGTCAGTAAATATCTTTTGCTCAGACTTTAACTATACAGCAATAGTATATCAACAATTCATTCTTTACAACCATTAATCCAATCATATTGGTGAGTTTTTAATACACAACAAAACAGTCAAAATAGTCTATATATGTGATTATAAACAATATTAAGTGAGCAATCCAACATGTTCAAGCACATATCCATCGCAGAACCAGTGGAAAGAAAAAAAAAAAAAACATACCGTAGACCAACAAACCACAAACTATTGAAACAGAAATAGCTAACCAAACAACGAGAAATTTTATAATTCACCTTTCGATATGCTCCTACTAGCTGACGATAATGTGGAAGGCGAGTTACTTCATACACTGCAAACTAGAGAGAGAAAGAGAGAGTGGCGTTACCTTAATTTAGAGAACCGGCAGGAACTAGCGGCGACGATGGGTATCGCGGTAATTATACCTGTAGATGGGGGCGCCAACGGGTTACATTTTGAGAGGTAGAGAGAGAGAGAACGATGATGTTACCTTAAGGAGATGGCAAACAGGCAGCACGGCTTACACAACGATCAACCTCCTTCCCGTGATCCGTGATTGGTTAGGACTTTAGGGTTAATCAATACAGCAGTCTGGAAAAAATTGGGGAAATTTTTTGCTTAAAAAATTAAACATTGGCCTTTTGCTTATTGTAGAGGTAAAATCTACAATCAAGGATTGTCCGGTCGGTTCGGTCGATCCGGTTGATTCGGGCACTAGCAACCTGTTATCAACACGATACAAACACGTTAGAGCCCTAAGGAAACACCGGTGGGGGTGTCAGCCGTAGGGCCTCCGACGCTAAAGTTAGTACGGTGATCGAAAGTAAATCGAATAAGAAAGTAATGAATAGTAAAAGCAATAGTGCACGACTGGAGCTTCGGACGGCGTAGTGGTATTAGAGAATTCTGGACGGCGGAGGAAGCTTGTTTGGCTTACTCCGACGGCGGCGGATGTCGGGTGAGTGCAGAGAGTCAGAATGGGAAGTTGAGAGCATGGTGGAGAGTGTGAGAGTGGAATCGATCGTGACCAACTTGACCTACTTGGTCGACTTATATAGGCTGGCCCTCCTTTAGGGTTTCTCTCAGAGATCTTATCAGTTACTTTTCGCCTTCCTCAGTCTGTTCCGACTTCCGGCCTAGATCGTTATTTGACTCAATCTCGACTTAATTGATAAGTCACACATTTTGACTGTGTTGACTGTCACAACTGACACGTCTGGCCCCTTGATCCGGATAAGTTGTTTTGGCCCAGATTACGTAGTTGGGCTATAGAATTTATTATCATTGGGTTGCGATGACTGTTTAGTCAGGTTTATTGTCTATGTTACCTGGCCGTTTCGGCTGTATATTCGACTTGTCGGACTTATGAGCTATATTAATTTGAGCTTACAAATTTTGCCCACTATAGTTTGTCCCCCACTCTCTAGTTAAAATAATTTTAAATGGAGAGTTTAAACAATAATATCGATTAATTCGCCGACGAAGTCCGAAAGACGGGACGGCATATACAAGGAATGCAAAGTGTCGAGATATGGGCTTCATGGGCCTAATTCAAGCTTGTTTGGAATTGGTATACATATATCTATATATATATATATAACATGAATATTTTAAATTATTTCATTATGCTCTGGCCGCTTTGTAAATGGGCGAGTACGCCTAGAAAATAGACCCAATGGTCTTGGAATTTAAAAAGATGGCCTACGGCCTTTAACTAATTGGAAACGAAATGCTAAGTGGGCCCATGGGCCTTCAACTATCAAACATGAGAAATTAATGTGGCTTATAAATTAATTGGGCCTTTTGCATGTATAGCTACGTGAAGCCTATTGTGTGCTTGAGCAGTCTAGGCTGTCGACTCTGTCTCCTTTTTGAATCAGAGATGGTAGACTTTGAAGCACGGGTCGGACCTCTTCTCTCTCGGAAATTCAAAAATGGGTAACCAAGTCAGGCAAGCCAGTCAAGACTCGTTTCCTCTCAACCTTGGGCGACAAAATTCATAATTTCACCTTGGCATTTCGTCGAACAGCTTATGCACGCTAGTCTGGAGGAGGAATTTAAGTGGCGATAGCCTGCATGTAACGAGAAAAAGATGATATGTCAGTCGAGTTTATTAAATCTGAGCCTTTAGAGGGATTTAGAGGAATTTGAAGCCCTCGTCTCTATTTCGGCCAGAGATTACTTCGCCCAGCTAGAATCAGTCGGAAATGAAATGAAAGTTAAGGTAAGTTCCTCGCACCTCCATTTTCTTCTCCTCCTTTAAATGTCTCATACATATATAGACGACTCTACTGCTTGGAATCGTGTTGAAGCATGTGCTCTGAATAGTTTGATTGGTTTGGTCAGTCTTCAACTACGGGAAGGATGTTCATTCTGGATTTTTCTCTCTTTTCCAGATAATTCGCTCGGTTGAGTCAACCACCATTGCCGGTCGGAGAATGTAGATATCGATATACCATTGACAAGGGCTGGTGGTGATCTCTAAAATGGGAACTTCAGAGATGACGACGGGCTGGTGGTGATCTCTAAAATGGGAACTTCAGAGATGACGACAGGTCAGTTTGCTGCGACTTCCCTTAACGTTATTTTATTTTCATTATTGCTATATGTTGGTTAGCAAATTGAGTGTTGAGAGTCTTCTTGGGGCTGAAAATGGATAAATATATTAAAGCAATCTTTGAATGCCAGTAGGTGAAGAATAAAGACAACATTTTAGCTAATCAAGTCGGTTTATGCTCCTCGCATAGTGCTACAGGTGGAGATATTTGACATTAATTCAGTCAAGTCTGTTAGGATAAGAATTATAGTTGAAGTCGAATTCTGCTTCCATTTTAATTCGCTGCATAGTTGGAGCAGATAGTTGAAGGTGATTTTGCTTGAAGAGGAAATAAATATTGTAGCTTAAATACATCTATTTTGGCAGGTCCTTTTATGTAGAAATAATTATGTGGTTGGATTGGCGACACTTGGTGTAAATCCACACTTCCTTTCATCTATAAGAGAAGGTATTGTTTGAAAAATTGCATCTCATTTTCATTTCACAAGTTTTGGAGTCTTGGAGTAGAGAGAAGATTTTGGAGAGCTCTCCAAAGGTTGGTTTTCTCCTCTCCTTACCTTCTTATATGTTCTTCGTGTTCTTCGTACGAAAAGTGAAAATGTAGATAGTAAAATTTTTTGATTCACCACTTTAGGTGTTTGTGTTTGATCTTAGATGGTAGTAAAACTTGATATTTTACTGTTTTTGAGTTTACACGATACTTGAACATGCTTGTAGCTTCTTCTATGTCGGGTTGGTCAAGTCGGTTAGGATTGCATGATAGTGTACTACTTCAAGCAAGTTCACTTGTCGGGCTAGTTTAATATGTCGCGTTGGGCTGCTTGGTGTGATTGCTCTTGTGATGTCGGTTGAGTTGGGAATAAACATTACTTGTTGCTTTGAGCATGTTCCTTTTATTGTTTAGGAAGTCTGGTATGTCTGTTCGGTCTGCACTCTCTAAATGACAATGATAGCATGTTATGTGAGATTTTTTGGTCTAGTTGGTCTGTTGGGAAGTCGTGCTTTTACTCTTTCGCATTGAGCATGTCCAGTCAGTCTGAACTTAGGGGTTACTTCTATGTTAGGTGTTCATATGTCGTCCTCTAGTCGGAGTGATTCTACGACTTCGTCTAGTGAGAGCGAGTCTACTACTTCATCTGTTGAGATGTGTGATCATGAAGATGAAGGTGATATACCTATAGTTATTCCTTGCACTTCCATAGTTACTCGGTCAGATCCGTCTGTTAGTAGAGGCCAGGTTACTGTTGTTGAATTAAATTGTGAATGACACATCGGAGGTAGTTGCTCCACAAGTTTCTTTAAGAAGGACACGCCAAAAATCCTTTTTGTTCATTCTGATATGGAAGAATTCCGTCGTAAGTATGATGTTCCATCTCACATTGTGCTTCATGTCCCGGTCAAGAATGTTCGAGCGGATTGGGATTTGCCCGGAATGGCATGCTTGTATGAGTTTCCTTTCAAAGTAGGGTTTAGGTTCCCTCTGCCTAGTTTGGTAAGGCAAGTGTGTGGTTATTATAACATTGCTCCAGGTCAGCTGACTCCGAATAGTTGGCGTACCTTGATGGCAATTCAGGTCGGTGAAGTCTATGCACACGTGCCATTTTCCATTCTTTTTCTTCACAACCACTACGTTAGCCAACCACTCCATGTAATGGACCTCCCTGACTAACCCGCTGTCGAGCAACTTCTTGACTTCTTCGTTGATGACCTTGTTTCTCTCGGGAGCAAATTTTCTCCTCTTTTGTTTTCTGGGAGGGTAGCCTGGATCGACTTGTAACCTGTGAACAATAATATTAGGATCAATCCCAATCATGTCCGTATGAGACCAAACAAAACAATCATAATGATTAGATAAGAATTTGATAAGCTCTTCTCTGAGGATTGGAGTGAGTTGAGCTCCAATCCGGACTGTGTGGTCAGGAAAGTCTGGATGGATTGAGACTTCGTCCAACTCGACCATGTCAGGTTCGTCTGGCTGCTGTGACTTGGGGTCGGACGGTCTCTGCTACTGTAATTGCTATAAGGTAGCTGGCTTGGCCTTCATGGTTGTTTGGTAGCATGCACGTGAGTCCTTTTGGTCTTCTCTTATCTCTCTTATCCCCCATTTGGTCGGGAACTTCAGCACTTGATGGAAAGTTGATGGCACCGCTTCCATCTCATGTATCCAAGGACGCCCTAGGATGACGTTGTAAGAGGAAGTAGGGCCAGAGTCCACCACCAAAAAGTGAGTGCAAAGTTGACTCATTCCGCATAAATTGGCAAGTCGATCTCTCCCACTGTATTCTTTTGCTCTCTGCTGAAGCCGATGAGCCATGTCATTTTCTTGACTAGCTTTGCTTCGTCGATCACCATTCCCCTGAGAGCATAAAGAAATAGGACATTGGAAAAACTGTCATTGTCAATTAGCACACGTTTGGTAAGACAGTTTGCAATATAGAGAGAAATGACTAAAGCATCATGATGAGGGTTAAGAAGCCTGGTGGACTCAGAAGTAGTGAAGCAGATAGTTTGAGCAGGCTGGTCGGTCATGTCTTTCTCTGTTGCATTGTGCTCTGTCCCAATTCTGCTTGCTCGCCTCGTGTGTCTTTTAGCTGCTGAATGAGTGATACCGCTTACTTCGGAACCATCCGATATGACAGTCATTGTTCGCTCATGTACTGGAGGATGAGGAGGAGTGATCTCTCTTTGTTCATCTCGTCTGTCTCTTGCTTGTTGGAGGTTGTTTCCCCTTATCCGTTAGAAGGTCGGTGACAAACATGATTTTTACTCATCAAAAATAGGATATAAGTTATGGGTTTTAGGTGAATTCATCGAATGTGTATACCTTGTTGCATGTGATTTTCGTTCTTTGTCGATTTTATTGCTTCTCTAGTTTTTCTTGCATTTTTTTGTAGGAAAAGGAGCATGAATTTGGCAAAAGAAAGGAATACATATCAAGGTTTGAGGCGGAATGAGGTCGAACGAAGGATCGGAATCGGGACCAGGCGCGCGCACCCGCTTCAGAGAGGGGGCTGGGTCGCGCGCACATGAAGGATTTTTCTACTGGCGCGCGCGACCCAGCGCGCGGTCGCGCCGCCCTCCTCCTGCTTCCCAGTTTTCGCGTTTTCACCCCATTTCTTCCGGTTTATTGCTATTTCACCCCCATTCTCTTCTTTCCTAAATTACAATATTTACCCTATTCTTGTAGAAGATATAAATAGCTATTGTGGCACAATTTTCTAGGTCAAGAACCTCCCTTCACACACACTACACCTAGAACACACACCAAATCTCTACCCATTTTTCTTCCATCAAATTCCACCATCTTTCATCCATTTTTGAGAGGGGATTCATCCACACTTGGGATTTCTTGGAGAGAAAGCATCAAGGATCAAGAATCAAGGCTTGGAAATAAGATTTGATTCCTCAACTCCTCTTTTCTCTAGTTTTTATTCTCTGATTTCTTTGTATTTGGAGATTATGCTAGCAATGAACATGTGTGGCTAATTTCCTTAATTCTAGAGATTTGGCTAAGTGATTTTGTAGTGGATTGTGATTGATCTTGCTATTCTATGATAGAGTTTTTGCTTATTCTTATTAATCATGCTTTGAATGCGTGTTTAATTGATTAGCTACCTTTTAAACATGATTGATTGATATTGAATCAAAATTCGGGAGATGAGATTCAATATAGGATTGTGATTAATAGACACTTTAATTCAATAAACCGGGAGGTTGAGAGTTGAGTGAGGGCACTTAATCTTAAGCACTTTTTGGAGTTATAGGCTAGCATTCGGTTGGGGACAACGTTTCTAGCTAGTAATCTACGGAATTGGTCGTCCGGGAGGGGGCCAAGTCTAATTCGTGATCGCCCTATTAAGTAAATTTCAATCATAGGATTAGTGTGGTTATGATAGATTCACTTGCAAAATCATTGATGCCAAGTCTCTAGGATAGCTTTCTCCCTTTGATTTTCAATCACTTTGTTTACTTGCATGTTTTTATTTACTTAATAACTTTTGCTTTAAGTAGGTAGTTCTAAAACTAAACCAAAAATATTCGTTAGCTTAGATAAATCCAAGCAATTTAGTAATGGTACTTGCACTTCTATCGATCTAGTCTCCGTGGATACGACCTTACTCACCACTATCTACGATAGCCCCATACACTTGTGGGAGTCTATTTAGTAGGCGATCAAGTTTTTGGCGCCGTTGCTGGGGACTAGTAGAGTTAGAAAGTGTGATTTTGTGAAAAATTAGGAGGGTTTACTTTAAGCATTTTATTTACGTATTTTACTTGTTTTTGTTCGGTTCTTGTGTTGATTTCATCTTGGTATTGGTTGATAGGTAGTGCATGAGAACAAAGTCTAAGGGGAATCCAACTAATCCCATAAACCTTGAGATCGAGGCACATTGTCGACATAACAACGCAAGATGAAGGAATACAAGGACTAGTGAAGACATGGCAAATCCGGGTGAAGGTGCTCTTATTCGCCAAATGCAACAACAACTTGAAGCTATGCAAGCGCAATTGCAAGCTCAAGAGGCCGAGAGGAATAGGCCACGACCTCCTCCCATTAGTGAAGTCTTTCATCCAATGGTGCATCAAGGCATGATGAACGGCCCAAGAGTTGAAGCCAACAATTATGAATTCAATCCCGCTCTTATCTCTATGATAAAGCAAAATCAATATGGAGGGAGAGCTCATGAGGATCCAAATGCTCACTTATCTCAATTTCTAGAGATTTATAGCACCATCAAGATGAATGGAGTGCCCGAAGATGCAATCAAGTTGAGGCTCTTTCCATTCTCCCTTCATGATAAGGCAAAGCTATGGTACAACTCGTTGGAAGCCGGAAGTATCGACAAATGGGATGACATGGTACAAAAGTTTCTTTTGAATTTCTTTCCTCTCGGAATGACTATGAAACTCAAGTCTCAAATCACTCAATTTCAACAACTAGAAGGTGAATCTTTCTATGAGGCTTGGGAAAGGTTCAAGGAGATGTTGAGGAGATGCCCAAATCATAGGTTTGACCAAGAGTCGAAAATATGTTTCTTCTATCATGTGTGTAGTGTTGAAATGAAAAGGCTATTGGATGCCGCAACTAATGGAGCTTTGATGAGGAAAAGTCATGAAGAAGCTTTGGAAATCATAAAAAACATGGCCATGAATAGCTATCAATGGCCAATGGAGAGAACCATAATGAAGAGGGTTGCATCTACTACCTCTGCAACGGATCCTATGGAGTTATTGGCGGCCCAATTGTCTACCATGAATAGCAAAATTGATGTTATGGCCAAGTAAAGGATGGAGCCTACACCTACTATGGAATAGCAAACTTAATATGAAGATGTTAACTATCTTCATAACAATAGGAGCTATAGGAATTATCGTCCTCAACAAGGAGGTAACTAATATCATCAAGGTTACCAAGGTATGCCTAGACACCCTAATCTCGCATATGGGAATCCTAATAATGCATTGCAACCTCCTCTGGGTTTCTCGGTATCTCATGGAGTTATTAATGAAGAGAAGAAGCCTAGTACAGATGAATCAATTTTGAAGGTGCTTACGTCAATGCAAGTCAAACTTGATAGTGGGGATGCTAGAATGAGTAAAGCCGAATCAAGCATAGAGGCTCAAGGGACCCAATTGAAGATGATTGAGAAGCAATTGGGGCAACTAGCTACGGTTCTTAGTAATCAACACAATGAAGGGAAATTTCCAAGTGCTACAATAGTGAATCCGAAGGAGCATTGCAAATCGATTGAATTGAGAAGTGTGAAAGCTTATGAGGGACCAAAGATGCCTACTCATGAGGATGAAAATGAGAAGTTTGAGAGAGGCAATGGTGCTAAATTCAAAGAAAAGAAGGGTGAAAAAGAAGGCTCCAAGAGGCAAAATGAAGATCTCATTCCTCCACCTTATGTGGCACCTCCGGCCTACAAATCTCCTCTTCCATTCCCACAACGATTCCAAAAGGAGAATGTTGAGGAACAATTCTCCAAGTTCCTTGACATTTTTAGGAAGGTGCAAATTAATATTCCACTTGTTGAAGCCCTTCAACAAATGCCAAGTTATGCAAAGTTCCTCAAGGAGGTCGTTTCCAAGAAGAGAAGGTTGGATGAGATGGAAACGGTTAAGTTAACCGAAGAGTGTAGTGCCATTCTCCAAAGAAAATTACCAATGAAGGCCAAAGATCCCGGAAGCTTCACCATCCCTTATGACATTGGAAATGATAGATTTGAAAAGGCTTTGTGTGATTTAGGAGCAAGCATAAATTTGATGCCCTTGTCGATTTTCAAGAAGTTAGAGATTGGAACGATTAAGCCTACCTCAATTGCCTTGCAAATGGCGGATCGTTCTATCTCCTATTCTAGAGGAGTCGTAGAGGATGTACTAGTCAAGGTTAATGACTTTATTTTTCCGGTGGACTTCGTGGTATTAGATATGGATGAGGACAAGGATGTCCCATTGATACTAGGACGTCCATTTCTAGCCACCGGAAGGGCCTTGATTGATGTGTCAAATGGGGAGCTCACTCTTCGAGTCAATGATGAGAGCCATACTTTCTCGATCTATAATGCTCTAAAATTTCATGAAGATGAGGAAGATAAGCAAGTGGAGGAGTGTAAAGTTTTGAGCATAGTTGACTCTTGTGTTCAAATGGAGGCCCCACATAAAACCAATGACCCTTTGGAGAATATCCTTCTCAACTCTTCTCCAATTTTTGCATTCCATAATGATATTTTCAACTTGGATATGATGGAACTTACCCATGATTTGAATAATGTGCAGGAAATTCCAAGAAAGATGAGAGAAAGTTTCATTGATCCAAGAAAAGGAGTGGAAAAAGAAGAGGAAAAGCAAGAAGGGGTTGACAAGAAGGCTCCCAAGTTGGATTTGAAGCCACTTCCTTCACATTTGAAGTATGCTTTTCTTGGTGAAGGAGAGTCATATCCGGTGATTGTATCTTCTTCCTTAACTCCTATTGAAATTGAAAAATTGCTTATGGTGTTAAGAAAACATAGATCGGCTATAGGATGGAATATCTCGGATTTGAAAGGGATTAGCCCTTCTATTTGCATGCATAGGATTTTAATGGAGGACAACTACAAACCTAAAAGGCAAAATCAAAGAAGATTAAATCCTACGATGCAAGAAGTTGTTAGGAAAGAGGTCCTTAAGTTGCTTGATGCGGGTATTATCTTCCCTATTTCGGATAGTGAGTGGGTAAGCCCTACTCAAGTGGTAGCTAAGAAGGGGGTATGACCGTAGTCAAAGGTGAAAATGATGAAATGATTGCTACTAGGGTAGTAAATGGTTGGAGAGTTTGCATTGACTATAGGATGCTTAATGCCGCCACTAGAAAAGATCATTTTCCACTTCCATTTATAGATCAAATGCTTGATAGGTTAGCCGGATTTGAGTATTATTGTTTTCTTGATGGTTATTCGGGTTACAATCAAATCATTATTGCACCCGAAGACCAAGAGAAAACCGCATTTACGTGTCCTTATGGTGTCTATGCTTATAGGCGTATGTCTTTTGGGCTTTGTAACGCCCCGGCTACCTTTCAAAGATGCATGATGTCTATTTTTCATGATTTGATTGAAAGAATAATGGAAGTTTTTATGGATGATTTTTCGGTGTTTGGATCCTCTTTTGATAATTGTTTGGAAAATCTTTCTTTGGTTTTGAAACGTTGTGAGGATACTAACTTGGTCTTAAATTGGGAAAAATGTCATTTTATGGTCCGAGAGGGTATTGTTCTTGGACACAAAGTGTCTTCTACAGGTTT
This sequence comes from Mentha longifolia, assembly GCA_001642375.2. Classification (NCBI taxonomy): domain Eukaryota; kingdom Viridiplantae; phylum Streptophyta; class Magnoliopsida; order Lamiales; family Lamiaceae; genus Mentha; species Mentha longifolia. The sequence goes on along the minus strand of CM038119.1, from coordinate 17,543,743 downwards.
GGAAGTTGATCGTGCGAAGATCGTAGCCATTGAAAAGTTTCCGCCTCCACGTAATGAACGGGGTGTGAGAAGTTTCTTGGGGCATGCGGGATTCTATCGAAGATTTATCAAGGACTTCTCCAAACTTGCAAGACCACTTTGTCATTTGCTTGAGAAGAATGCTACATTTAATTTCAACGAAGAGTGTGTAGCTTCTTTCGAGATGTTGAAGAAGGCATTGGTGAGTGCACCAATATCTATCACTCCAAATTGGAATGAGCCTTTTGAAGTGATGTGTGATGCTAGTGACATTGCCGTGGGGGCCGCCTTGGGGCAAAAGAGGGACAAGATATTTAGGGTCATATACTATGCTAGTAGGACCCTAGATAAAGCACAAGTGAACTACACTACAACGGAGAAGGAGTTGTTAGCGGTGGTTTATGCCTTCGACAAGTTCCGTTCATACCTCATTGGAGCCAAATGTACGGTCTACACCGATCATGCCGCCCTCCGATACCTATTTGAGAAGAAGGATGCCAAGCCAAGGTTGATAAGGTGGATTCTTCTCCTTCAAGAGTTTGACATTGAGATCCGGGATCGTAAGGGTTGTGAGAATGTGGTGGCGGATCATCTTTCAAGGATAGAAAATCCGGTGGAAGGAGAAGATCATGATGTGCCAATCAAGAAGAGTTTCCGGATGAGCAACTTTTTCTCCTTCAAGAGCTTTTCAATCTTCGACTCTCAACACCATGGTATGCGGACTTTGCAAATTTTCTTGTTTCAAGAAAGCCTCCTCCCGACATGTCCTCTTCTCAAAAGAAGAGATTTTTCCATGATGTGAAATTCTACATGTGGGAAGATCCTTACCTTTATAGGAGGTGTGCCGACATGGTGGTTCGAAGATGTGTACCTCAAGAAGAATGGTCTTCTATCATGAGCCAATGCCACTCTTCCTTGAGTGGTGGACATTTTGGAGCACATAGGACGGCTATGAAGGTTCTTCAAAGTGGTTTCTATTGGCCCTCTCTCTACAAAGATTGTTATGAGTTCGTGTCTCGGTGTGATAGGTGCCAAAGGACGGGCAACATTTCCAAGAAGCATGAGATGCCATTGACAAATATCGTTGAGGTAGAGCTTTTTGATGTGTGGGGCATAGATTTTATGGGCCCATTCCCCATTTCTTTTGGTTATCAATACATCCTATTGGCGATTGATTATGTCTCAAGATGGGTGGAAGCAATTCCTACTCAAACTAATGATGCCAAGATTGTCTTGAAGTTTGTGCAAAAGAACATTTGTCGAGTTTTGGAGCTCCAAGGGTCATTATTAGTGATGGAGGGAGTCATTTTTGCAATAGGTGGGTGGCTAATCTTTTAACAAAGTTTGGAATCAAGCACAAGGTCACCACCGCCTATCATCCCCAAGATAATGGTCAAACGGAGTTAGCAAATCGAGAAATTAAGAGGATATTGGAGAAAACGGTCAATGGGACAAGGAAGGATTGGTCTAATTTGCTAGATGATGCTCTTTGGGCATATAGGACGGCATACAAGACTCCTTTAGGTATGTCTCCCTATCAACTTGTCTTTGGAAAATCGTGTCATTTGCCGGTTGAGCTTGAACATAAGGCGTATTGGGCAATTAAGAAGTTGAATTTCGATTTCTCCAAAGCCGAACAAGCTAGAATGCTTCAACTCAATGAGCTTGATGAATTTCGTTGTGAGGCATTTGAGAATTCTAGCATCTACAAGGAAAGAGTAAAGAGGTTCCATGACAAGTTGATCAAAAAGAGAGAGTTTGCTCCGGGGGATGAGGTACTTCTCTACAATTCTCGTCTCTCTCTCTTTCCGGGAAAATTAAAGTCGAGATGGTCGGGTCCTTTCATTATCTCTAGAGTTTTCAAAAGTGGAGCTATTGAGTTGAAGACAAGTGATGGAAGAGTTTTTCTTGTTAATGGTCAAAGAGTGAAGGCTTATTATCGAAATGAGCAAAAGGAGGAAGCCTCGACCAGTTTTCTCATCGATTCTTGATCCACCTCGCCAAAGAAAAGTCGAGCTAATGACGTAAAAAAAAGCGCTAGTTGGGAGGCACCCCAACAAGATATCTTTTAATTTTTGCATATTAAAATAATTATCTTTTATTTTTAGTGATAGAAATTTTGTCTCAATCAGTTTAATTAGGTTTTATTATTTAATTTTCAAGTTATTATGTATATATATATTCCATATATATACATTATAAATTTGAAAATTAAATAATATATATAAATAGTATTAATATAAAAATAAAAAAATAAAAAATGGCTTGCGCGCGACCTGGCCTAGCTGCTGAAGCGGGCGCGCGGGGTGGTCGCGCGATCAAGAAGGATTTTCCTTCCACCGCGCACGACCCGACCCTTCCTCTGAAGCGGGCGCGCGCGAGCCAAGCCTCTTAGACGGGTTTTTCTTTTTTTTCTTCCATTTTTCACACACTCTCCACCCTTTTCTCTCTTCCCTCTTCACTACACTCGAACTCTACCTCAAATCCACCAAGGTATGTCATTCTCTACTTTAATTCTTGTTATATTCTTGTTCTTGGGTGGATTTAACAAGATTTTATGGATTAATTCTTCCAAAAATTCAAGATTTGAACATTTTTGAATTTGGGGCTCTTCCAAACTCGAAAATTGTTATATGTGTTAATGGATGAATTGATGCTTGGGTTGTTATTTCTACATGTCTAGGAGCTTGAATTCATGTGTTAATCTTGTTGGGCATGGTTAAAACTTGAGGAAATTTGGAAATTTCATTGTAGTAGAACCTAGGGTTCTTCAATGGTGAAAATTTCAAATGTGATAAATATTCAATTTGATGCTTGGAATGATGTTCTTACTTGTTTAGAAACTTAATTCCAAGCTTGATTTTGAATGGGTATGATTCTAAGTAGTGAAATTAGGAAAATCCCAATGTAGAAATTTTGGTGTTCTTCATTTTGGGGGATTTTTCCTATACCTGTTTAATTGCTTGAATAGGTGCTTGATTCATATTCATGAGTTACATAAGCAATTTGGTATGAGGTTGTTCATGATTTTGTGCTTGAAGTTCTAGATCTTTTGATGTTTCTATTGACAATTTCTTCAAAAATCATGAATGAATGTTTGTTGTTTTGGGTTTGAATTGAATACATGTTCTTATGTGAAGAAGTGTGAGAAAAGAACTTGTTACTATATATAGTTGAGAATGAGGATTGTTTCTTTGCTTATTTTGCTTAGAATTAAGCAATTCTTTTGTTGAAATATAGTGGTAACTAAGTTTGGGGGGGGGGGGGGGGTGTTTGAGTTTGTTTTCCATTGCCTAAATTTCATTGCTCTTCGTTCTTTAGGTATAATGGCCGGAGGAAAGAGAAGTCGCCCAAGCACTTCCCAATCCATTGAGAGGGCTTATGCCGAAAATGAGCCCGGTTATTATGGAATCCATCTTCCCGATTCGGAGGCTCAAAGAAAATGGGATGAGTTATATGGCATACCAATGAAGCCAACGAAGTACCCAGAGGATCATTGCCTTCAAAGAATGGGCATTTATGATGATGTGTGGGATCTATTTGCAAGAGTTGGGTGGACACGCATTATGAGGGCGAAGTGGGCAACTTACAAGATATTGGTGCTTAAATTCCTAAGCACTTTCGCCTTCGACAAGTGATCGAACATGATGTTCTTCCAACTCGGAAATGAACCAAGACACCTCACCATAGAAGACTTCAATGTCATTCTTCAAGTTCCCTTGGGTGGTCTTGTCACTCCTCCGCAAAACTTCGACCACATGCACCTATGGTCGCAACTTGTCATCAACAACGAGCGTTATGTCTCCAATGCCTCAAAAGAGACTTCAATCTGAAATCCCGTGTTCCGATATATCCAAAGGGTGATGGGTCACCACATATTCGGAAGAGAGAACAACTCGGGAGTCACGGTTAAAGAACTCTTTGCCTTCCATTGCTTGATCACTAGCATAAATCTTGATGTGGGCAACACTTTGAGGGAACATTTCCAATCCTTAACCACTACCAAGACGAATGCTATTCACATTGGTGGATTCATCACTCTAATTGCCGAGCACTTCAATGTCCATCATACCTACACGGCGGTCGTTGGGTCAAAGGAAATTGGCCTTAACACCCTTCACAACATGCAGATGATTAAAGACTTAGGAGATATCCATTTGATATTCAAGGATCGTCAACTCTTTCCACTACCTAATCCGGCACTCACCACCGTTCGTGACACTTCATCACGAGCCAATTGGAGGATGGATTCACCGGCTCACCTTGCTTGGCAAAGAGGTGAAGCCCAAGGATCACATGGAGAGAGTTCGAGTGGAGTGCATCCGAGAGCAAGAGAATGAATGTCGAGTGAAAGGCCTAGAGCACGAAGCTTCGAGAAGGCAATGGAAGCTAGGATGCAAGCGATGGAAGAGAGGGCTACGGAGAGGCACACCATCTATGCTCATGAACTCCACACAATCCGAGAGGATCAAACAAGGATGATGGATAATCAAGCTCGGATGATGGAGATGATGAACAAATTCCATAATTACTTGTGGCCTCGACATCCCCCACCTCCATGAGTTGTAAGCCTCGATAAGTAAACCAACCTTCCTTTTTCAAACTTATTTCACACTTTGTGTACAAATAAGTTTGGGGGGATTGGAGGAATGTGGTTTACTTATCTTTCTATCCTTTAAATGCTTTCCTTATGTTTAAATTGTTTTCTTTGAATTAGTTAAATTTTAGGATAGTTAAGTTTGCTTGTGGTGAATGCTAAAATTTGGTTCTATTTTGGATAATTATTTTGTGTCCTTGAATTCTTGATATAATTTGTGGATGTGGATGAATGTGGTGGATGATTGTGAGAATGATTTGATTTGAAATTTTTGAGTGTGATTGACATGATGAATTGGTGCGAATTGTATGAAGTTGTTGGGAACCCTTTGAAACCGAGTTTTGATAATGCTATTAGAAATCACACTTAGATATAGGTTTTAAGTGGAACAGACTGGTCTCCGTGTTTAGATCAGTCAAGTTTAACTCGGACAGGTTGCTCATGTAAAGGTCAAGGTTGGTAGTGCAACCTTATACCTAATCTACTCAAACCTGTCATACTGTTCCATTAGATAATCTGTCTATGTAACCTTCTCCTACCATACTCGAAGATTTCACACGAAGGTTACAGAAGACCGAAGACAGTTCGAGGTACAGAAAGGTCAACCTGTGAAGACCAACCTGAGCTGTGGTTGAGAAACTTGTTCTCACCCAACGACAAGAATTGTGTCAGTGTACGGTACTGCAAATCCTGACACACCTCCAACGGCTTTAATTCAAATGCTTCACTATAAATACCTCAACTCATTCCAGAAAGAATGCACGGGAAACTCAATATTCAAGCCGAAACTCTACAAAAATCTCAAGCTAAAAATCACTCAATCAACACTCGAAATCACTAGAGCTTTCCCAAGTGTTGATCTTTATAGATTTTTGATCTCTCTAGAAACTGTCTTACTAGAACACATCACACACACTCTCCTACCATCACAGCAGATATTCAGCGTAGTTGATAGAGTTGTATTCCTAACGGTGATAGCTTTTCACAGCTTTCTAGTTTGGATTTTAGTGCTAGTTGTTTAGCATTAGTAAGATTGTATGTAAAGTAAGAAGAGACACGACTCAAGAATCGTGCTAAATTCAGTCTAAAGGAAAGACTTGAATTTGGACTGGACCTCCACCAGTGGTAAAAGGAGCGAATATCTCAAGTTAAGGAATTACAGATTCGACGGGATTTGGCGTGGACGTAGGAGCTGTTTACTCCGAACCACGATAAAAACTCCTTGTGTTTCTCTCTCTTGCTATTTACTTTTACATCTTTATTTACACAGTTTGCATGTTCACAACCTGCACTACCTTAACCTATCTTGCATGAGCAGTTGTCTGAACTAAAGTCTTTTGAAAACTATGTTGAAAACTGTTAGCCAACCTTTCCACCAAATTTCCACACGCAGGTTAGTTTTGCAAGCTCAGAAGTTTACTGATTGAGCTGGAAAAAACTAAACTGCTCTGATAAACCGAAGTGACGACTCAGTAAGATCAAATTGTTTTGAAAAGTCAAAACTGTTGGCTAATTGGTGTATTCCCCCCCCCCCATACACCAATGAATACTTATCGGGACCTACAAGTGGTATCAGAGCGGTGGTTCTTTTGACCACTGCTTCTGCATACTAGAAGCTTTTTATATTTTCGCGTCAAATTGAACTAGATCTCTAGAATTGTATTTGTGCATACATACATAAACTGTCATTATGGAAGCTTCACTTCTCCGCGTCTGCGAAGATTTCTCTGTGCATGGATATGAAGACTGGAGCTTTCGAATAAAGATGTGCCTCCAAGCTCATCATGTGCTGATGTGGGATGTCATCGAGAATGGTCCAACACCAATCTACGAACCCTACAACATTGACATTAAGTTTTCGAAGCAACGTATGTGCCAAAGATCAAAGATCCCAGAAAATACACAAACGAAGAAAGAAAGGAAGCTGAACTTGACAGCTTCACAAAAGAGTTGATCTCTAGCACAGTTAAGGGGGTCCACCTGGCTAAGATAAGAAATCTTGGAACTGCAAAGGAAATGTGGGACACCTTAAAAACTATAAGCCTTGGATCAACAGAAATGTTGGAGAACAAGTTATCAGTGGCATGCAGTAAATTTGAAGAATTCAAAATGCAACCAATGGAGACCATTGATCAGCTCAAGAACAGATTCACAATGATCACTTTGGAGATCACAGTTCTCAAGAAAGACAAATACACACAGCGCGAACTCAACCTCAAAGTTATCCAATCTCTCCCAGCAAGCTGGCATGTGTACAGTGCTATGCACCGTGGCAGGTCGGATATCAGCAACCTGTCAACCGAGCAACTATTTGATCTACTCATCGGGAATGAGTTTGAAATGATCAGACTTCATGGGTCAGAACAATTATCTTCAAGCAAGAAGACCGAGCCCGAAAAGAAAGAAAAGGATGCTGCATTCAAAGCTGCATCAATGATAGAGGAAAGAGCAATCCCAAAGGATTTATGCTCCAAAATGGAGAAATTGTTGAAAGGCTATGCACTCATGGCAAGAAGGAATGAAAAGCTTGAAAAACGCTTCAACAAATTCCGTAAATATCACAAGGATTTCAAGAGAAATCAAACCACCTCTTCTTCCGACAAGAAAGGTGAAGGTAAATCAAAACCCTCTAAATTCAATTCATCTAACACTCCCGAGGGTGGCTGTTTTGAATGTGGCAGGCTAGGTCACTACAAGTCAGACTGCCCAGATTTATCAAAGGCTGAACGCGAAGAGCTCCGCGCAAAAAGAGATCAAAAGCTTAAGGAGCAGCGCAACGCCTTGATCGCAGCTGAGGAAGAGGCCAAAGCAATTTCCACATTATCCGACTCAACCTCCTCCGACGAAGATGACGATGATGAATTGGATGAGGAGGAATGTCATTTAGCTGACGAGGAACTTGAATATGAGGAATGCTACATGGGAAAAGATCTCGATCTTGTTCAACACAAGGATGGGAAAGCTCAAAGGAGAATGCGAGCAGCTCGCGGCACGGTCTGGATCATTGACAGTGGATGCACAACGCACATGACCTGCGACAGAAGCTTGCTTACAAACTTCATCGAATGTGACGGACGCTTTTGGAGGAGACTCTAAAGGGAAAACAAGAGGTTACGGTAATCTAATTGTTGGTAAAACAATAATATCTAATGTCACTTATGTTGAAGGTTTAAATCATAATCTCTTTTCAGTAAGCCAGTTCTGCTCTACTGGAAAAAGAGTAGAATTTTCTGCTAACAAATGTGCTATAAAGAACAAGGAAGGAGATGAAATTCTTCTTACCGGTATTTTGTAGGATAATTTGTACATAGTACAATGGTCAGATGAGAAAGAAACTTGTCTAGTCACCAAATATGCACCTGAAGTGAGCTGGCTATGGCATAAGAGACTGTGTCACTTAAACTTCAAAGCCATCAACAAGCTTGCTCGTAAGAAGCTCGCAGATGACCTTCCAGATCAAGTCTACTACAAAGATCATGTTTGTGAAGCCTGTCAAGCTGGAAAGCAGACCAAATCGTCATTCCCAAGCATTGCAGCTCACAACACAAGTAGAATCTTGGAATTGCTCCACCTGGATTTATTTGGTCCAGTAACTCCTAGAAGCATTAATGGTAAAAAGTATACTCTCGTTATTGTTGATGATTACTCATGATATACTTGGGTTATTTTCTTACATAAAAAGAAGGAGACACTAGTGGAGCTACCTGCGCTGATCACCAAATTGTCAAACATGAAAAACAAAAGTGTGATCTCAATTAGATCCAATCGAGGAACAGAATTTCTTAATCATATGATTGAGTCCTACTGTACTAGAAATGGAATTACACATCAAACTTCAGCAGCTCACACACCTCAACAGAATGGTGTTGTTGAACGACGCAACAGGTCGCTAAAGGAAGCAGCTCGCACAATGCTGAATGAAACCAATCTTCCCAAGAAGTTCTGGGCGGAAGCAATCAACACAACTTGCTACACTCAGAACAGATCAATCATTCATCAACAACATGGAAAAACTCCATACGAGCTGTGGAAAGATAAGAAACCTCGATTGAAATATCTTAAATCTTTTGGTTGCGTGTGTTACATTCATAATAATGGGAAATCACAGTTAAAAACATTTGATAGCAAAGCAGATCCAGGAATATTTGTAGGATATTCAGAGATCAGCAAAGCCTTCAAAGTCTTTAACAAGAAGACTCAGATTGTGGAAGTAACACCACATGTTATTTTTGATGAATCTATCTGTGAGTACAGGGAGACTCAACCTGAAGAAAGTACAGGTGCAAATAAAAATCAAGCAGGTTCCAACATGCAGTTTTGAGATGAAATACTAATTTGGAGTCCAACCGACTTGGAAGAAGAAGAAAGTCAGCCTGTACAAGATTCCAATTCACAAAATCCACCCATTCAGCAAGGGGGAACAAACCAAGGGGGAACCGAAGCTCCTCCAACCAGCTCCTCTTCAACTGATCCAGAAACTTCAACAGAACCTGCAGTCAATGCAGAACTGTCAGTGGATCAGCTTGCTGAACAACTTAAACAACTTGACCCCACTCCTCAACCTCCACCTGAGTTTGAAGATCCCTCACCAGACCCTGAACCAATTCTCACAGAAGAAGAAATCTCTCGTCGAAGGAGATGGGTCAATGCTCATCCTGAAGATCTCATTATTGGGAACCCAAAGGCGGGTGTGAAGACAAGAAGACAGATAGGTGAAAGCTGTCTACTAAGCTGTTATCTCTCCTACTCTGAACCCAAAACTATTGAAGAAGCTCTCACCGACCATGACTGGGTTACAGCCATGCAAGAGGAACTCAACTAGTTTAAAAGAAACGAAGTATGGTCACTAGTTGATCGTCCTACACATCAAGGAGTGATTGATATAAAATGGGTGATTAGGAATAAGAAAGATGAAAATGCTGAAGTAATCAGAAACAAGGCACAAGGCAAGATTAGTTGCCAAAGGTTACTGTCAACAAGAAGGGATAGACTATGATGAGACCTACGCACCAGTGGCAAGACTAGAAGCAATTAGGCTGTTTCTAGCATATGCAGCTCATCAGAGGTTCAGAGTCTACCAAATGGACGTGAAGAGTGCTTTCCTCAACGGAATACTTGGAGAAGAAGTTTACGTTGAACAACCACCAGGTTTTGAGGAAGCAGGTCCAGAGAAAGTTTACAAACTTCACAAGGCAGTATATGGTTTGAAACAAGCTCCCAGAGCTTGGTATGAAACGTTGTCCACATTCTTACTGCATTCTGGTTTTAAAAGAGGATCGGTCGACAGAACTTTATTTACTTTTAAGTACAAGAATGATATTCTTCTTGTATAAATTTATGTTGATGACATTATCTTTGGATCTAGGTCAAAGTTTTTATGTGACAGGTTCGGAGAACTCATGAAGAATGAGTACAAAATATCCATGATGGGGGAGATGAACTTCTTCCTCGGCCTGCAGGTCAAGCAATCTGCGGATGGTATCTTCATTTATCAATCCAAATATGCTAACGAGCTGGCAACCAAATTCGGTGTCCAAGATAGCAGACCACTGAAGATTCCAATGATTGTAAATGGAAAGATGAATCCAGATTCTGACGGGAAACCTGCTAGCATAACTTTGTACAGGGGAATTATTGGTTCTTTACTTTATCTTACTGATAGTCGACCTGATATTTCTTTTGCAGTTGGAATATGTGCTCGGTATCAAGCTAATCCAAAGGAATCTCATCTAGAAGCAACCAAGAAAATTCTTAGATATATCAAGGGAACTGCAAACTTCGGATTATGGTACCATTGTGATAATAATTTTGAACTAACTGGCTATGCAGATGCAGATTATGGAAGATGCAAACTGGATAGAAAGTCCATATCAGGGACTTGTCAGTTTCATGGAAGCAAGTTGATCTCTTGGTTCTCAAAGAAGCAAACTTCAATTGCTACTTCAACAACAGAAGCTGAGTACATGGCGACAGGAAGCTGTTGTGCACAGATTCTTTGGTTGAAACAACAACTCAAAGATTATGGAGTCACAGTTCGAAAAGTTCCTATCTTTTGTGACAGCATAAGCGCTATAGCACTCACTATGAATCCTGTTTACCACACCAGATGCAAGCATATTGATATAAGGCATCACTTCATCAGAGATCATGTTGAAAAACAAGATATAACAGTTGAGAAAATCCATACTGACATCCAAAGAGCTGATATTCTAACAAAACCTCTCATGGAAGAGAGATTCAAAATGCTGTGTGGAAAGCTTGGAATGCTCAGAATGGATACACAGCCTAAGTCAGAAAATGGAAGCAGTTCGCTAGCGCAGGTCAGCCAAGAGCAGACTGACTTGGAAAATGCATGCTGACAAAAGCAGTTCGCTAGCGCAGGTCAGCCAAGAACAGACTGACTTGGAAACTGCATGCTGACAAAAGCAGTTCGCTAGAGCAGGTCAGCCAAGAGAAGACTGACCTGGAAACTGCATGCTAATAAAAGCAGTTCACTAGAGCAGGTCAGCCAAGAGAAGACTGACTTGGAAACTGCAGCTCAAAAGAAGCAGCTCGGTGACACGCAGCTTGAGGCCACAAACTGCGTTGAAAGTCAAAATTATTGGCTAACCTCTAAGGGGGAACTGGAGATGTCGCATCAACCTCCAATTAATACTTAGCAGAATCTTTCCAAGAAAGTCAAGGAAACTGCCAGAGGACAGTTCAGCAAGGTGGAAACTGCGAGATCAGAAACTGTGAATAAGTCACAGCTTGCATAGGGAAGTGTCATGGAAAACCTGTATCAGTCTCCATGTTTTTTGAATTATGCCTCATCAATCATTTTCATTTATTGAAGCATGTGTTCTGTTATTTATTGAAATCTTTGTTAAGGATATTCTGACACAATACATAACATTTAAACTTCACTTTCCATGTATGTCAAAAAGCGCATGCACAGTGTCAAATCCGCATTAAATGCGAGGCGACGGTTGAGAGTAAGGGTTGTGCGAGTGGGCCTCCCAATCACCCCACGCGCCCACTACCTCACGGATCTCTAGGGTTTTAATCCTATCCATTGAACGGTTGACATACTTCAATCTCAACCGCCCACTTTATCTTATATATGTACTCATATAACTGTGTATCATCGTTCTCATTCAAACCTCTGCATTATTCCGCCATTTTTTTTCTGCAACTTCTTCCTTTCAAAATTCGAAACTCTAAGTTCGCTAATACTTTTTCGAAATGGCAGGAGAATCCACCTCTTACAATCTTCCTACAACGACAGAACAGAAGATTCAATACATGCAGGAGTTCATTCTCACGGAGCCCTCTGCAAATCTCTCTACATACAATTACGCCGGCTTGAACGAGATGTACTCCACCATTAAAGCAGCGGACGGATTTTTCAAAATCATCTCTCATGAGCCAAAATTCTGGCTTCCCCAACAAGTAGTGATGTTTATTCTCTCCTACTTTTTCCCAGAAGATGTCGAATCCGCCTAATTTCATCTTCCGATACCCGATGTGCCCGACGAGCCCATTCCCATTCTACCGCTCATCACTCGGACCTACGGCATCGCAGATTCAGGAACTGTGGAGATCCTGTATCATAAGCCCATGGGTCTCATTTTGGATGTTCCGGATGCAAATCTGGAAGCTGTGTATCAGACAGCTTTGATGCAGCCTGCAGTCAAATATGATGGCAAGAAGTTTTCACGACCTTTGCTGCGACCTGCGTACAGAGCCCACTTCGACTTTGTCCACAAGGTCTTTCTTGGTTACTCCGGTAACCACGACGCTGTCACTCCAGCGAAGTTCAGAGTGATGACTGCTATTGTGCAGGGTCTAGATGTGAACTGGGCCCGATTTTTTCTCGAACTTATCAACGAAGAAGTCAAGCAGCTCTCGATAACTTTTGAAGGCGAAGAGCTCACTGAATTCCGTGTTGCCCAGAACCTGCGCCTAGGCACCAAGATCTGTTCTCTCATCCAATGTCTCCATCCCAACCTCCATTGGAGTGGAATGACTCCTTTCAACAAGGAAAAGGTCCCCAAGGACCAGAAGCAGCTTGAACTGATAATTGGGGTCGACATGACCGTCTTTGCCAAGAATGACGACGTGGTCAAACCATTTCTGTACGAAATGGGTAGGTCAAACCCAGCCTGGGTACCCCTAGAACAGCGAGACAACAGGCGGAAGAGACAGCTCGCCCCCAGCAAGCAGCTTGACAGACCTGCCAAGTCTGTGAGAATCAAATCTCCAACTCTTATCTCACGCATATTGCATACGGAGTTTGCTGCGATTGAAGTGCAGCACCAACCTGCACGCCAAACCTTCGAAGACATCCCTGAACAGACAGATCCCGAAGCACAGGTTTCAATACCTATTCCCTCTGTTCGCGATACCTTCAAGGCTCCAGTTCTGGAGAAAGCTGGCCAGAGTCATTCTGTGTCTCAACCTGCAGACGACACAGATTTCGAGGAAGAAAATCCCAACTCTTCCATTATTGTCCACCAGCATTTCGGTGGAGCCTCTCATCATCACAGCTCTCCTCCAGAGATTGACATCAACCTCACCCTCTCATCCGACGATGATGATGTACAGGAAGATCCTGTGAAAACTGCAGCTGCCATGCTGGTCAACTCCATCGAGATCAATGCTGAGAAGACTGTCTTGGAGTCTTTTCCCGGAATTGATCTCACACCGGAGACCAGGCAGATGGTGTACAGACTGCGAACTTTGCTCGATGGGAAGGACAAGTCATACTGTGACTTAAAGTCAATCTTCCTAATTCACCCCATCGAACAGCTAGAGATTGAAGAGCACACACTGGGGAAGTATTTCGGCTATGCTTCAATTCCTGAAGCTCGCGACTACTTCAAGAAGTTCGTTCTCTCTAGGATGAAGAGAGAGGCCAAGGCTCTCAATTTTGACTTGAAACCTTTCTACACTAATGACCGCAGCTCCTATAATTTTAGGTTTCCGGAGGATGATGATTTCAGTCCCATTCCCTCTCCCACCCGGAACAGCGAAAACACAGAGTCCGATCATGATCGTGTACCTGTCTACTCTGTCGCAACCGCTGGCACTCCTCTCACTATGATGCAAGATAATTTGAAGAATTTCATCATTGAGGAGGTGTCCAAGATAAAGGCCACAGAGGTTGCTGAACACCAGAAGATTGCGGACAAAATTGAAGCAATGGACAAAGCTGCATCCGCCATGCTATCCAACATCAAGGATGAAATGCCACAAGTCAACAAGGAAGTTGTGGTCAGCCAGTTCGTAACCTTCATCTCAACCCAACTGCGAGCTGAAACGGATAAGCTGATTCCCCACCAGCTGTCCGAATTGAAGGTCGTCTCCCAATCTTCCATTGATGGCTTGAATTTTGAGTTTGAACAACTCAATCAGCTCGTACACGACTTCACTACGAAGCTCACTCAAACCACTTCAAGCTCATTGAAGAAAGAGGAGGAGATGCAAGGGAACATCAACTCCCTCCTGCAGTTCAAGGAGAATATCTGCACAGACCTGTCCTTGCTTTCCAATGAGCAAGCCTCCCTCAACACCCTTGTTCAAAACCTAATTGATGATAATGCCGAAAAGGGGGAAGGGAAAGGACAAATGTGGTACTGCAAAAGGGAAAGGCAAGGAGAAACAGGTCACCCAACCGCCTCAAGGCAGAGGCAGAGGTCGCTATTACCAACCTATGACACAATCAGAAGCTGCTCCGCCCGTGACAATTGCCCCTCAACCTGCTGGCTCCAAGCTGTCTGAACAAGAAAAAGCACAGGGTGAATCCACCCTCATCCGACTGATGGCAAAAGCTGGATACACCGCAGAAGACTGCAAAAATGAAGGCAAGCAGAAGCTGTTTCTGGAAGAACTGAAGAAACAGAGGGCAAGGGACAAAGCTCGCGTGGCAAGCTTCAAAGGGCTTGAAAGCTACAAGGAACAGGTTGATAAGAGAGAACTGTCCAATTGGTTACCAGTGGAAGATCAGCTGATATGGGATGAGTTCATCAACCAATTCATCTTGCACCACTACTGGTTGCAGGTTGATGCTCGTTACACTGTTAATACCAAAACTGCCTTTCATAACTGGTTGCAATCTTTCCCAGATCACGAATTCATCAAGAGAGTCAGGGCGAAAGCTGCAAAGGACAAGATCACGCTCAATCCGCCTAAGAAAGAGACTTTCCGACCTCCCACTGTTTGTGACACCAAGACTCCAGATATCAACAAGATCAATACATTTATAAGGAGTGTCGCAGTTCAGTATGGCTGCAAGACCACAAACTGTGACGAGTACAGGTCGATTCGCGACAGCATCTATGCAGCTATGGGAACTGTAAGCTTAGACAAAATTCCTGAAGAAAGGTTCAAGACAGTGAGGAAGTAACCTGATCACTTTCATTTATTTTATGTATCAATTCTGTAATATGTGAATATCAATTCGGTTGATACTATAAATGAAAATGATCATCTTTTGTTCCTGACGACAATCTCTCTTTGTCCAGGCCTTTGCATGTTATGCTTTAAATTTTCTAACACTTATTTTCATGCAGTTGGCTGGACATCAAACCTTTGATCATTTTTCTTTTAAACTTCTAAGTCAAAATGAAAAGTGTGGGTTTCGGCATTATCAAAAAGGGGGAAATTGTTGGGAACCCTTTGAAACTGAGTTTTGATAATGCTATTAGAAACCACACTTAGATATAGGTTTTAAGTGGAACAGACTGGTCTCCGTGTTTAGATCAGTCAAGTCAACCTTGTACCTAATCTACTCAAACTTGTCATACTGTTCCATTAGATAATCTGTCTATGTAACCTTCTCCTACCATACTCGAAGATTTCACACGAAGGTTACAGAAGACCGAAGACAGTTCGAGGTACAGAAAGGTCAACCTGTGAAGACCAACCTGAGTTGTGGTTGAGAAACTTGTTCTCACCCAACGACAAGAATTGTGTCAGTGTACGGTACTGCAAATCCTGACACACCTCCAACGGCTCTAATTCAAATGCTTCACTATAAATACCTCAACTCATTCCAAAAAGAATGCACGGGAAACTCAATATTCAAGCCGAAACTCTGCAGAAATCTTAAGCTAAAAATCACTCAATCAACACTCGAAATCACTAGAGCTTTCCCAAGTGTTGATCTTTATAGATTTTTGATCTCTCTGGAAACTGTCTTACTAGAACACATCACACACACTCTCACTACAATCACAACAGATATTCAGCGTAGTTGATAGAGTTGTATTCCTAACGGTGATAGCTTTTCACAGCTTTCTAGTTTGGATTTTAGTGCTAGTTGTTTAGCATTAGTAAGATTGTATGTAAAGTAAGAAGAGACACGACTCAAGAATCGTGCTAAATTCAGTCTAAAGGAAAGACTTGAATTTGGACTGGACCTCCACCAGTGGTAAAAGGAGCGAATATCTCAAGTTAAGGAATTACAGATTCGACGGGATTTGGCGTGGACGTAGGAGCTGTTTACTCCGAACCACGATAAAAATTCCTTGTGTTTCTCTCTCTTGCTATTTACTTTTACATCTTTATTTACACAGTTTGCATGTTCACAACCTGCACTACCTTAACCTGTCTTGCATGAGCAGTTGTCTGAACTAAAGTCTTTTGAAAACTGTGTTGAAAACTGTTAGCCAACCTTTCCACCAAACTTCCACACGCAGGTTAGTTTTGCAAGCTCAGCAGTTTACTGATTGAGCTGGAAAAAACTAAACTGCTCTGATAAACTGAAGTGACGACTCAGTAAGATCAAATTGTTTTGAAAAGTCAAAACTGTTGGCTAATTAGTGTATTCCCCCCCCCCCCATACACCAATGAATACTTATCGGGACCTACAGAAGTGATGATAAAATTATGTTTTGTTGGCATTTCAAACTTGGATTTTTGATGGTGCTTAAGGAACAAGAGGGAGCATTGAGAATTTTATAAGCATGTGTGCATGAGTTTGATGTTGGCCGATGATGACATAGAAAATTGTTTTGTTCATTTGGGATTGGAGCATTTGATTTATGCATACATGATAAGTTGATCAAAAATAAAAAGTTGATGCATTTTGGCACTTTTTGAAATCTTGAATCAAAATTTATACCTTGTGAGGATTTGAGCCTTTGATTGTCATGTTAATGCAATCTTAATTTTCTTGATGTGTGATAATTTGAACATGCTTGATACCCTCTAGAACTTGCCATGATTCTTCCTCGAAATGTGAGTAGATGTGTTTTGAGTTTAGAAATGATTTAAGGCCATCCTTGTTAGCCATTTTACCCAAAAAGAAATTGATCAAATTTTTATAATAATTCTAGTCAACCCTTTTGAGCCTTAGCTTTCTTTGATTAGACATGCATAAAAAGGGGTAGAACTTGGGTTTAGTGGATCTTTGATGAAAAATGGGTGAAGTTGATAATAAGAATGAAAAATCCCCCTTGCTCTATATTTATGAATGTCGGAAAATATGCTAGTACCTTTATAAGCTCTAGTATGCTTACTAAAAATAAAATAAAAAAAAGAAAGAAAAAGAGAGAGCATAAAAAGGTGTGGTTAGCATAACATCTTGGAAAAGAGTTCATAGTAAGGGATGTGAAGATTTTGTTTTGGTTGTTGAAAAGGGGAATCAAGAGAAAACCAAATTTGTTTCACACAAAGTGTGGAATAAGTTGGTGGGTTTGAAAAGTTGTTTGGGTGGTGGTTCATTGGTTTTGTTCACTCTCATAACATTTTAGTCACTTAGCCAAAAACCTCTTACCTAACCAAAGAGTCCTCATTACAACCAAATATAAAGTCCTTTTTGATCTTTTCTTAGAACACATTGAAGGAAAGAGAGGTTAGAATAATGGCAAGCTTATGGTAGGGTTCTTGTATTGTTTCAAATTCAGTGAAACACATCCCTTAAAAATACACTTAAAGAGTGGAGTGCTCATTCGATAAAAATCCATTTGGGAGGATTCAAGTTTTCAAGAAGGTTCAAATGTTGAGACTTGTCATTCTTTGTGAAGCATTGAATGTATGCTAAAACATGTGTTCCCATTCTTCTTTTAAAATTTCTGAGGCCCAAGTACATCCTTGACTTATAAAATCCATGTTTTGTAATCTTCTCTTTCTTCTCTCTTTGTTGTTTGGGGACAATCAACAGTTTAAGTTTGGGGGGTTGACAAACATGATTTTTACTCGTCAAAAATAGGATAGAAGTTATGGGTTTTAGGTGAATTCATCGATTGTGTATACCTTGTTGCATGTGATTTTCGTTCTTTGTCGATTTTATTGCTTCTCTAGTTTTTCTTGCATTTTTTTTGTAGGAAAAGGAGCATGAATTTGGCAAAAGGAAGGAATACATATCAAGGTTTGAGGCGGAACGAGGTCGAACGGGTTGAAGGATCGGAATCGGGACCAGGCGCGCGACCCGGCGCGCACCCGCTTCAGAGAGGGGGCTGGGTCACGCGCACATGAAGGATTTTTCTACTGGCGCGTGCGACCCAGCGCGCGGTCGCGCCGCCCTCCTCCTCCTTCCCGGTTTTCGCATTTTCACCCCATTTCTTCCGGTTTATTGCTATTTCACCCCGGTCAGGTGACCTTGCTTCAGCAGCTGGGCTACTTCCAACTTCAGGGCAATGCAGTCGTCAGTCCGGTGTCCATGGTCAGTATGGAAGTCGCACCATTTTGACCTATCTCTCTGCTCTGGCGGTGCTCTCATCTTTTCTGGCCACTTGACTATGTTGCCCAATTGCTTGAGGGCCATCACCGCTTCAGCAGGCGAAATGGACAGGTTATACTCCGGCACTTTTGCTCTCTCTCTTGGTCGTGTCTCCGAGGTCTGGCTGTAATCTCTCATTTTGCTGTCAAACCCCTGAGGCGGTGGGTATGGTTCGGAACGTCGATCATTCGATCCCCTGTCTGATCTGGTATCTCTCCTTGAACTCCTATGAGGGGGAGATCGCTGGTGGTTGTTATACTGATCTTCTTCCCACTTGATTTGTGCCCATGCCTTTGCCAAGACATCTTCCATCGTCTTGCACGGGTATTTAGTGAGTTCCTTGTAGAGGTCGGAATCATGGAGGAGGCCTTTACGGAAGGCTGTGATGGCGGTCTGCTGATTCCAGTTGGTTATTGACACTTTCTCTTTGTTGAAGCGTCCGACATAGTCGCGGAAGGGCTCTCCCCTTTGTTGGACTATCACGTATAAGTCCTCCGAAATCTTCTCCAGCTTCCTGCTACTAGCATATTGCTGCACAAACATGTCGGTTAGTTGAGCAAAAGAAGATATGGAATTATTTGGTAAATTGGTATACCACTGGAGGGCCGGTCCTATTAGACTAGAACTGAACCCCTTACATATGCAGGCTTCCCTCGACTCGCGATGGATGGCCACAGTAAACATTCTCTGTCGGTATTGGGCAATATGGTCGTCTGGATCGATTGTTCCATCGAATGGTTTCATGTTGGGGAAGCTGAACTTGGGGGGCATCTCAACCAACATAATCTCATCCACGAAGGGTGAGTCGGCATAGCAACTCGCAGCACTCTTCTTGATGGGTGCTGGTACTCCTGGAATCCGTTGGATCATTGCCTCCTTCTCGGCCAACTTGAGGGCTAATTCCACGTCCAGGTTTGGTGAGT
This sequence comes from Mentha longifolia, assembly GCA_001642375.2. Taxonomy (NCBI): domain Eukaryota; kingdom Viridiplantae; phylum Streptophyta; class Magnoliopsida; order Lamiales; family Lamiaceae; genus Mentha; species Mentha longifolia. Next base: position 17,524,500 of record CM038119.1, on the reverse strand, counting down.
AGCCAACAGTTGCTGTCTGGACATGAGTGATCGGTTGCTCCAGATGGCTGGCAGTATGGGCCAGACCACGTTCAGTTTGAGTGGTTCCGCCTGTTGGTGCTGTCGCACCAAACCCGATTTGAGTCGGTTGATACATGCTTGCAGGTGGCATCTGGCCGGCACCTCCGATGGTTGCATGGCTAACTCCAACTCCAGGTGTTGTTTGAATTGGCTCAATTCCCGTACTGGTTTGTCCTGCCGTCGGGGCAGTCTGTCCGGTTCCGACCGACCTAGTTGCACGTATCATTATTCGCGGTGGGTCGAGGTCCAAGGGTACTCGATTACCTGTGAGAAAAGAAACACGAGTTCAGTCAGTATTGGTATGGAGTAAACTCTAATTCCTTACCGAACCAGATGGATCTGTCAAGTCAGGATCGTCAGATCCGTCATCATCTTCAACTTGAACGTAATTGTCCAGAGGTTGCATCGGGTTGACTGGAACCCTAAACCGAGATGACGGGGCTTTCTAGATCTGTGATGTTGCCTCTTCAATACGGGCGAGCATATCGACATTCTTCTTTTCCAGCCTCTCCCGACTTTCTCGCTCTTGGTTCATCTGCTCCGTCAAGGTCGCGATCTGTGCGGCCAAGTCAGTTTGGACGGTCGAATTGGACAAGTTGTGTTCGTCACCCATGGTAAGTACTCAAAGAGCTTTGTGGTCACGTTGATTCGTTCGATTGCTAGAGCCCCACAGAGGGCGCCAAATTGTAGAGGTAAAATCTACAATCAAGGATTATCCGGTCGGTTCGGTCGATCCGATTTATTCGGGCACTAGCAAGCTATTATCAACATGACACAAACACGTTAGAGCCCTAAAGGAACACCGGTGGGGGTGTCAGCCGTAGGGCCTCCGACGCTCAAGTTAGTACGGTGATCGAAAGTAAATCGAATAAGAAAGTAATGAATAGTAAAATCAATAATAAATAAGTTATGGTAGGTCGCGGACGACTGGAGCGTTCGGACGGCGTAGATGGTATTAGAGAATTTTGGACGGCGGAGGAAGCTTGTTTGGCTTACTCCGATGGCGGTGGAAGTCGGGTGAGTGCAGAGAGTCAGAGTGGGAAGTTGAAAGCGTGGTGGAGAGTGTGAGAGTGGAATCGATCGTGACCAACTTGACCTACTTGGTTGACTTATATAGGCCGACCCTCCTTTAGGGTTTCTCTCAAAGGCCTTATCAGTTAGTTTTCGCCTCCCTCGGTCTGTTCCGACTTTTCCGGCCTAGATCGTCATTTGACTCAATCTCGACTTAATTGATAAGTCACACATTTTGACTGTGTTGACTGTCACGACTGACACGTCTGGCCCCTTGATCCGGATAAGTTGTTTTGGCCCAGATTACATAGTTAGGCTATAGTATTTATTATCATTGGGCTGCGATGACTGTTCAGTCAGGCTTATTGCCTATGTTACTTGGCCGTTTCGGCTGTCCAGTCCGACTTGTCGGACTTATGGGCTATATTAATTTGGGCTTACAAATTTTGCCCACTACACTTATAAAATTTGAACACCCCTCTTGCGCGGAAAATTACTATGGGAGGTAGACCTAAAATTCACCCACCATCAGATTTTGACACATGGCAATTTTATCGCTAGAAACTAAGGGTGTGCAAAACCCGACCGGACCGACAAAACCGACCGGTCGGCGTCGGCGGTGGTCGGTTTATTATCCCATCGGTCGTCGGTTCGGTTCAGATTTCCCAGAACCGATGCCCATCGGTTCGGCCGTCGGTTAATTTTCAAATTTTCGACCACTAAACCAACCGACCGACCCCTATTTAAAAAATCAATTAAGTTTTTATAATTCATATTAACTAACCTAATCCCCCCCCCCCCATTCTCAATTCAACACGCGAAACGGCGAAGAAGAACATAACAGAAAGGGCCGCTTCACCTCCAATCGCCCCCACCTCAGCGGCTCACCCACCGGCCGCCGCCCGCGGCTCAATCATCTCCACGAACTCGCCGGCAATCCTCTTCAGTCACCGGTGGCAATCCTCTAATCGTCTTCACTGCTGCGGTGCCGCCCCTCTTTCATAGGTAAGTTTTTTTTTTTTTTCCTATATCTTGAATGAATATTGATTGCTTATTGTACTACTAGTCTACTACTTAATGTTATGTGGGATTCCTATTGTGTACTATATTTGTGTATATATATGTTTATTCAATTTTGATTTGAAAATAATCGAGTATTTGTTGTTCTTTGATTTTGTAGCTTTGCTAAGTCTTGGCATAGGTGGTGATAAGGATGATGGCTTGGAGTTGGAGACTTGAAAATTGAAATGAAGATTTGAAGCAATGAAGTTGAAGAGTTCAAGTTTATTTCTTATCTAATATCTAGTTAACTTCTTAGTTGGTTTGAACACTTTGAACTTGAAGTTGATACTTTGGATCCTACTTCTTCATTATTTGTTATGCTTGCTTGACAAAAACATTTATGTTGTATTTTCTTGGATTGTTTCAACCTTCATGCTTGCTTGAAGAGTACCTTTTTTTTATGATTTTGCATGCTTGTTTTAATGCTTTTCTTAGTTGGTTGGTAGTTGTATTGCTTGTTGGATATTTGCTAAGTTGGGTGACCTTGGATTCATGTTTGTGTGCTTAATTGATACAGAAAAAGTTGGAAAAATTCGAAAGACAAGTTTTGTCGGTTTTTTCTCGGCCGACCGAAAACCGACTGTCGGTTTTCGGGTTGGTCAGGGTCGGCTTCGGCCTGTTAGTTGGCCGTCGGTTCGGCCCATCGGTTAGGCTATTTAAGGTGCCGACCGACCGATGCTCAGCCCTACTAGAAACCGATATATATAAATTTTAACTCCGTTATGTAGGTGTAGGGTCATAGTCTGGCAGCAGGTTTACTTTATAGCCAAATTTTTTTATTGAGAATTGACTTGAATTATCTTTATTTTCACCTCTAATTTTATTTTTCCATGTAGGGAAAAAGGTTAAGTAAGGGGTTTGGGTGGCCGGGTGGGGACGTTGGTTTTTGGGTTGGAAAAATAAGATTAAAATGTTTTCTCTATCTTCTTCCCATATCCTTTTCAAAATATTTTGGTAAAATATTTTATAATTATTTCCAATAAGAAGTTATGTTATGTAATATAATTAATAAAATAAATCATTTTTATCAAGTTAAATTTGAAAGGTGCATATTTCTTAATAAATTAATTCATGCAAATATAAAGTACGTTTATAGTGGTAAAATAAATATAATACTCGTTATGATAAGATATGAACGTATGATAGTAAATCTATATTAAGGTTAAACCATAATAAGAATATTTTTATTATAGTGCTAAATATCAATTATAATATTCATTTCAATTTCCTACTTATAATATTAAAATTTAAACTAATATTCAACTATAATGGTACTATTAGAAGTTATATAAAATTAAAATATATATATATATATATAATTTTGAAATCAAATAAATATTTTTTTAGAATACTATAATAAGATTTTGATGGCCAACGACCATTGGATGTGGACGGTCGTTGGGTTCCATTTGTTCTCTTTTACTATCTAAAACTTATTTTATTTCGTTTTCAATTCTCTGTATTATTATTATTATTATTATTATTATTATTATTATTATTATTATTATTATTATTATTATTATTATTATTATAAGTTCCGCTGCGAATTCAGAGCACCACGTTCATCGACACGCCTACGTGGTGTCTCCTACGGCCTCCATTCTTATTTTATCTAAAATCTATATATTTATACATATTAATTATTATTTATAATAACTAATATATTAATTATTATTATTATATATTTATATTATACATAAAATTTAAAAATTTAATTGTGATGATTGGAGGATTCGAACGCAAGATCTTCCACATGATAGGCTATGTTTTATACCACTACACCACATCACTAAATAATACTTATTTAAGGCTTACAATATATATATATATCCATTATTCAATCAGTTTTGAATCATTATCAACTACATTATGTTCATTTATAAAATTATAAATATAATTTTTGAGTATAAATGTATATAATATGAATATGTATATTATTTTTTTTATTGATTTTAACATGTGTTTTTTAAATTTTTATAAACCTGTACTATATAAAAAATAGATATTTTTTTTATTAATACGTATAAATAGAGTACAACTACTCGATAATGGAGTACACCGTATTAAACTATTTTTCTAATAAAATTTAACGCGTCTTTGTAACACATATTCTCTAACAAATTATCATAATATTATTTTTCAGATTTTTAGTAAAAAATATTTTTGCCATAACACTTTTTGGGTATTGAGGTGGTCCTTAGGCCAAGAAATTTTTGAATTTTTTGACTCTGATACTATTTCGATTTTGAGATAGCACGTTGACCAAAAAGGTTTTAAAATGCTCTTATGTAGTATTACAACATTGGGGAGCCTGGGAAGGACATGCTGAAAGCGGGCCGTGGGGAGCCTGGGAAGGACATGGCAATGAAACAGCCAAGTGTGGGCCGTGGTGTGCTCACGTATGCAAAAGAGTTGGCAGGAGCTACATCAAGCAACGACCGTGGTGTGCCGCGAGAACTCGCTTATAGTGAGCAAGTTGTTGCTGAAAATGGATCGAAGACAAGAGGCTTATCACACATGACGAGGTTTGTTAGACCCCTAAATCGGCGTATGCAGCAAGCGACTATATCCGATTTTGAGGTGGCCCGTTGGCCAAAATATTTTTGCCTAAATCGGCGGATACAGTAGGTGCGCCTAGCCACGGGCGACTCATATTCGATTTTGAAGTGGCCCGTTGGCCAATATATTTTTAAAATTCTTTTAATATGTATCGATAGTTATAACTGCCAATTTTTTTATAACAAAAATATATTTTGAATTTAAAACACCTGAGAATATATTAGACACTAAATAGATTTGAGGTGACCCATTTGCCAATAAATTTTTAAAAATCTTTTAATAAGTATCGATAGCTATAATTGTTAAATTTTGTAACAAAAGTATATATTTTCAATTTAAGACACTTCAATATAAATTAGAAATAAAATGAGAATTGTTTCAACAAATTATCATAATATTACTATTTTAATAAATATACAATAAAATAATACCCCGTCGAATTTCGACGGGATACAAACTAGTTATTATTATTATTGTTACCTGAAAATAATTTGATATGACCAAACCGAATTGAAGACATCCCGAGCCCGATAAGGATTGTCAAAAAAGCATAATGAGAAATTTGATTGAATCACTTGTTTGATCTTATGTGTTTCTATCAAGAAAGTACTTATTGGTGGTTACAATAATTGATTAATCGCCTATTGTATATCAGATTATTTTGCGTTTATTATTATTATTATTATTATTATTATTATTATTATTATTATTATTATTATTATTATTATTATTATTATTATTATTATTATTATTATTATTATTATTATTTACATCCAATTCATTTTGTGTTGTTGTTGCAGTTGTCGTTGTTGTTTTTGTAGTTATTGTTATTATTATCACAAATTCACTAATCCTGGATTGACCTTTCATCTACTTTATTTCTCCTTTCACTAATTATCCGACGATTTCAACTGATTCAACCCAATTATTCACTAATCAAGTAAAATTTCATTTTGTTATCACTAATCCATTAATTCGGGATCGACTCTTCGAATAGTTTACTTCATGTTTCACTAATTATCCAAGAATTTTAACCGATTCAACTCGGTTAGCGAGTAATCAAGTAAAATTTAAACTTATTATCACTAGTCTACTAATCAGGGATCGACCATTTGACTACTTTAACTCTCGTTTCACTAATTATTTGAGAATTTCAACCAATGCAACTCCATTAGTGACCAATCAAGTAAAATTCTATTTTATAATCACTAATTCACTAATCCGGGATCGACTCTCCAACTACTTTACTTTCCGTTTCACTAATTATTTGAGGATTTCGACCGATTCAACTATATTAGTGACTAATCAAGTGAAATTTCATTTTGCTATCAGTAATCCACTAATTCGAGATCAATCCTTCGACTACTTTACTTCCCATGTCACTAATTATCTGCAATTAATAGTCCAATTTATTTTTTTATTTAGTAAATTTCTTTCAATATTCTTATTCTAATTCAACGACCGCTCCACTAATGGAAAAATTGTTTTGCTTTATGTATTTGAAGATTTGAAGTTCCATTGGTACACAATTTACGTTCTACTAATTATTCGAGGATCTCCACCGATTCAATTCGACTAGCGACTAATCCAGTGAAATCAAATTTCGTTTCACGAATCCCTAATCCAGGATCAACCCTTCGACTAGTGGAATTTACTTTCTACTAATTATTCGAGGATCTCCACCGATTTGACTCGATTAGTGACTAATCCTGTGAAATCACATTTCATTTTCACTAATCCACTAATTCGGGATCTACTCTTCAACTAGTGGGCTTCACGTTCTACTAATTATTCGAGGATCTCCACTGATTCAACTGAATTAGTGACTAATCAAGTGAAATCACATTTCATTTTCACTAATCTACTAATTTGGGATCGAGTCTTCGACTAGTGAACATCATGTTTCACCAATTATCCGATAATCTTTACCGATCTGACTCCATTAGTGACTAATCATGTAAAATCCATTTTAAGTAAATTTTATTTAAATTTTAATAAAGTTGTACTTTTATTATAATTGATGTTTGGTATTGTATGTTGACTACACATATTATAATTGAATCTAAGTAAAAAGAATATAGTGTTATAAATGAGTTGGTCCTATTAATTGAACTTTAATGTAAAGCTTATACATTTAAATATTATTATAGTCTTCTAAAAGGAAAAAAAATCTTATTTTAGTTTAATATAATTTCAATAGTTCCATTGTAATTGAATATCAATTTAAAATTTAATATTATGAGTAGGACAATCAAACTAAATTGAATAAACGGGCGGCGCTTGACACAGATCTGGTCTTGGGTGAATCGCCTCAAGGGTGAATCACTCAGATCTGATTAAAAAGCGGGCTATTCAATCGGAGTTAGGGCGAATAAGCAATGAGGAAGGGATGTGAGGGCCGGCGGCGGCGGATGGAAGCGGTTGCGCCGGCGAGTTTGACGAAAGAGATGAAGGGTCGATTTTCAGAGAGAGAGAGAGAGAGTTGGGTAGAAATGAAAAAATAAATTAGAGATGTACATAAAAATAATTTAAGTAGTTCAATAAATTAAATTGTTGACTATAGAGTAAACAGGCTATGACCCTACACCTACTTCAAGAGTTAACGGAAATGTTATCGGTTCAACTTTATTATCGATTCTACCGATGTAAAAGCCACGTGTCAAAATTACACGGTGGGTGAATTATGAGACTGTCTCCCCATAAAGCGACCCCTCTTGCTCAGAATTTTAGGTTTATATAAATAAATTAGGTATTCCAATAAATTGAACACATCTCTTGTTAAAATTGAAGTATGATATTATTATTTCCAATTATTTTTCAGAATTTCACGCAAAACTATGTTTCATACTACTATTGATTTGGAGCTCAAGAATTTTTTTTATTATTTTTGGATATTTTTCTTATCAGATGTAGTAATATATTTTTAAAAGATTGTTAATTAATCCCAGTTAAATTATTAATCTGCCTTTATTCCTTAAATTATTAATAATGCCAAAATTTTAATAGAGTATTTATTTTTTATTTTTAATCTATAATAAAACTAAAAATTATTAATTCAAAACTTAATTATAATTGTCAACTTCTAATTAAGACTGTCTTTATAGTCGTGCCGGAAAAAAAAATGCTCTATACTAATGGACGGAGGGAGTACTTGGTATAATAGTCGGAGGGAGCACCAATACCAAGTACTCCCCCCATCCCATCCCATTAGGTCACTTTCTATATTTTATAATTCACATATATTCAAGAAAGAGGCCAAATAAAATAAGATGGAGGGAGTATTAAAAAAAATCGCATTACAATATATTGTATAAATATATATAAATACAGTTTGAAAAAAAGAAAAAGAAAAAAAGAATTGTAACAGAAGAAGTAGAAAAAAATTAAATACATTCTTGCTTTATAAAAGTGCTACATTGTATATATAACATAATTCGAGATTAAAAAACAAAGATATATCGTATAATAAAACAGAGAAATGATATATCGATTGACGTGTGATAACTTTAGCATTATTTTTTTTCAAGTTTTTTTATATTTTTATATTCTAATACCTTAGAAATCAATATTGAAATTATTAAATTTACAAAATATATAAAAATTGAAACTCAATTTGTCCTGTTATTCATTTTTTGAAGTTTGATGGGAAAAAAAAAAAAAAAAAAACAAATCAACTTTTGATTTTTGTGTATTTTATAAATTTAATGATTTTAATATTGATTTTTTAAGGTATTAGAAAATTATAAATTAAAAAAAATACTAAAGTGAACAAACGGTAATCGGTGCTCACAAATTGAGGACCGGCATACCATTTTCTGAAGTATAATTATTGAAGTGAAAAAAAAAATCAAAAGGAACTTAATATATCTATGAATGGACACATGTTGAATAAAATACTAATCTCCATCCACTCTTGAATAAAATAAGGGTACAATTAATTATGTCATATAATTAATTATGTTATATGGATATTACATTCAAATGATGTGTCACAAATATATTGTCGTAACTACAAGATAAAATACGAAGTGACGCATCACTGTCGTAAAATAGTAACACAATATTTTTATGATGCATATTTGATGCAAATATACGACACAAAATGCAACACTTTTACAAATGTGAAGTATAATTATGACATTCAATAGATATGTCGCAAATAAATTGTTGTAATTGTAATTACGAGACACAAAACTAAGTGACACATTACTCTCGTAAAATAGTGACACAATATTTTAACGATGCAAATATACAACACAAAATGTAACACTATTCCAAATGTGATGTATAATTCTGACATTCAGTTGATATGTCGCAAATAAATTGTTGTAATTACGAGACACAAAACTAAGTGACGCATTATTGTCGCAAAATAGTGGCATAATATTTTAATGATGCAAATATACGACAAAAAATGCAACATTATTCCAAATGTGACGTATAATTATGACATTCAAATGATATGTCGCAAATAAATTGTTGTAATTACGAGACACAAAACAAAGTGACGCATTACTGTCTCAAAATAGTGACACAATAATTTTATGACGCAAATATACGACACTAAGAGCATAAGCGTCGTAAAATTATGAGACTGTCGCATGCACATATGTCGCAAAAGGCCAATTTTCTTGTAGTGAACCATCTTGTTGCAATTGTGTACTAGGATCTATAGGAGTAATAGCAAATTTACAACCAAGAAGACCAGTATCTTTCAAGAGATCAAGCACATATTTTCTCTGACAAACTGTGATGCCTTTGGGACTGCGAGCTATCTCTAATCCCAAAAAGTATTTAGGCTTCCCAATGTCTTTGAACTGGAAGTGAGTCCCTAGATGTGTTATAAATCTGTCTACAACATTAGTGTCTGAACTTGCCAGTAGGATGTCATCAACATAGATGATGACACCTAGATAAACACCATCCTGCATCATATAATAGTATGAATGGTCTGCAGCTGATTGATGTAAACCAAAACTCACCAAGACTTCAGTAAATTTGAGGTACCATTGTCTTGATGCCTGCTTAAGTCCATATAAAGACTTATTAAGCTTACATAACAAATTTATGTGTTCCCCATCAACAGCAAGGCCCTTAGGCAACTTCATATAGATATCCTCTTGCAAATCACCATAAAGAAATACGTTGTTAACATCAAGATGAGTAAGAAATAAGCCTTTGACTGCAACCACTGCAAGCATCAGTTTCACAGATACTAATCTAGCTACTGGGGAAAAAGTATCAAGATAATCAATCCAAATTTGTGTGTGAAACCCTTGGCAACCAGTCTTGCTTTGTTCCGTTTTATTGTACCATCAGATTGAAATTTGACCCTATAAACCCATTTGCAACCAATGGCAGATTTACCAACAGGCAAAGGTACAAGTGTCCAAGTATTATTGTGCTGTAAAGCATCTAATTCCGATTTCATGGCAGCTCTCCATTCAACATAAGCAGCAGCTTGTGTATAAGTAGAGGGCTCAGGCACAACAGTGATAGCAACAGCAAAAATAGAAAATGAAGGAGAAAGATTGAAATAGATGACAAAGGAGCTCAAGGGGTAAGAGCAAGTGGTCTGGACAGAACCACAAATATAGTCTTGCAGATATGCAGGTGGTTTAACTGTCCTACCAGAAGATGTGATTGGATAAAGAAGGAGGAGAAAAAACATGAAGATGATCATGTGTAGAAGTAGAAGGTGGAGAAGAAGAAAGAGTAGAAGATGGAATCTGCACAGGAAAGGAAGTGGAATGTGAAGAATTCCCAGAATGGAATGGGAAAGTGTGTTCATGAAAGACAACATCCTTGCTAATGAACACTTTATTAGTGGTTAAGTCCAACAGTTTATAACCCTTATAACCAGAATGATATCCCAAAAACACACATCTAACAGCTCTAGGTGAAAATTTTGTTATATCTCTATGTAAGGTAGAAGCAAAATAGAGGCAACCAAAACTTCGAAGATGGCTATATTTGGGTGATTTCGTGAACAATGCTTCAAAGGGTGTAAGTTTGGAAAGCTAAGGAATAGAAGATGGAATTCTGTTGATTAGATATGAGGCTGTCAAAATACAGTCTCCCCAGTAACCAATAGGGATATGTGATTTAAAAAATTGAGGAAGGACAATGCTTACTTCACTCTTGGTTGTGAGTAAGTAAGTCCAAACAAATCTAGAACAATCATCAACAATTGTAACAAGAACAGTAACTGGAGTAAAGAGACCCCAAATGTCACAATGAATTAAATCAAAGACATCAATAGCAATACTATAAGAAAGTGGGAAACTAGCCCTTTTTTGTTTTGCAAGAGGACAAATCTCACAAATAGATGGAGTTACATGTTTCATGGGAACAGTAGAAGACAATGTCTGAAGCTTATCAGCTCCTAGATGGCCTAATCTATAATGCCAAAGATCTGAACTAACAGCTGAAGACACAGTGGGAACTGGAGCAGTGGATTTGACATTGGAAACTTGAACAATAGGTTGAGCTGGATCTAGCACATATAGATTTCCAATCCTTCTACCCATCCCAATCAACATGCCCTCGAAGCATCCTGAATTAAATAATGATCATGAGTGAAAGTCACTGAGAAGTTGTTTGCAGAAGTAAGACTACTAATAGAGAGAATGTTGTAAGAGAAACTAGGGACAAAGAACACAGAATGCAGAGTTAGAGTGGGAGAAAGAGGGATTGTGCCCACACTAGAAATTGGAATAGTTTGAGAATTAGGCAAGGTAAGGAAAGCTTCAGAGAGATTAGTTAAAGCACTGAAAGAAGTAGAAGAGCAACAGTGTGGTTGGTCTTTTGGCAGTGTGTGCAAAATAGCTTATCTTTGCCTCTACCACCAAAACCTTGTGCAGCATTGATGAAACCAGAAGGCTCACTCACAGGAGCAATCAAAGAACCACTAGGAAGACCAATACATTTTTGCCTTTCTTCTTGAAGTACTAGAGAAAAAAATTTGGACAAAGGGGGAAATGCATCCAAACTGAGAAAATGAGAATAAATAGCAGCATATGCATCATTCAAACCCATGAGAAAATGTACAGCAAAATCCTATTGCTGATAATCTCTCCATTTCTGAGCACTATTACATCTACAAGCAGGAGTAAGACACTCACACCAACCTTTGGGTTGAAAATCAGAAACTCATCCCATATAACATGGAGATCTGTATAATAGCTATTAACATCACTAGATCATTGCCTCAAATTATATAATTGATGTTTCAATTCATAAACTCAAGCTATGTTTCCTTGAGAAAAGTATTCTCTAAGATCTACCTAGATTTGAGAAGCAGTTTCTAAGTACATCAAACTAGACTAATTTTTGGAATAGTTGCATTAGGCAGCCATGAAACAACCATACCATTGCAGCGCTCCCATTGAACTAAGTTTGGATCTAGTATCTCTAAAGGTTTCTTAACAGAACCATCAATAAATCCAAGTTTATGCTTAACTAACAAAGCTGTTTTCATGGATCTACTCCAACTAACATAATTAGAGCCATTCAATAGTTCATCAACGAGTACAGTACCAGGATTGTCGCTTGGATGAAGATATAAAGGACTCGATGGAGGAATTGGATCGTCCGGCGGAAAATTCCTAACTTCACGGCACGGCGGCATTGTAGAAAAAGATAAAATAAATAATCAATCAAGAGAGACAATGCGGCGGAATAATAACCTGGCTCTGATACCATATTAAGAGAGTAAAGAAGAGTTGATAAACGATGAAAAAAAAATCTCCATTGAAGAAACTTAAGAGAAAATTTCCCAGTTACAGAAATGATTCAACCCACCAAATAAGCGTGAAGCTACAATAAATACCTACCTACCCAACTAATGTGTCAAGTCAGCAAAAGAAAATAAACAGAAAAATAAATGTAAAAGAGAAAACATAAGTGTGCGTGTGTTGGCCTAACGGTAGAAGGTTAAAGCCATGGACCAAAGGTCCCGGGTTCGAGTCCTCCATGGCGCAGCCTTAAAATTTGCATGATCAAAAAAAATATATATATATATATATAAAAGAGAGAAAACGTAATAAGCAAAATGACAACTCTTCCTTGCAAACTCATTTCTTCTTTTACTTTGTTCCAACCACATGCACTTCAACACCATTACTTGCACCCAACTCTTCCTTGCAAACTCATTTATTCTTTCTCTTTGTTCCAACCATATGCACTTCAACACCATTACTTGCACCCTTCTGCTTCGCATCAGTTTCACAGAGGGGTATGAAGGTAAGAATGGCTAGATTTTATCTCTTTATAAAAAGTGGCTACTATTTATTTTTGTTTTATGAAAATGGCTATTTTAACTTTTTTCTCTAATAAAATATATCAGTCATTACTTTAGTAATGAGCCAGTGTTTAATGATTTCATTCCCTCCTTATTCCCATGTACCAGCAGGCCCATAAAAGAAGAAGAAGTTATTCATAATTGATTTTGTTAAAAAAGAAAAAGGGCCATAAAAATGAAACGGGGAAGTATATGCGCGTAAAAAATGTATTATGATGTTTTATCTAATTTGATTTTAGAAATCCTTCAACCGACTATTGGGAAGGATTGGGGCACTAACTATTAAGCCCATTTAATCTTATTGGGCCCAATAGGGATTTCAGGCCCAAGATAATTAATTCAAAGCGATCCGCATGTAAAAATACTCTTTAGGATTAGTAAATGAAAATAGCTACAGTTAAGTACTACCTCCATCCTACTATACTTGGTCACTTTCATTTGATTGACATTTCGCGCATGTATTTTCACCGAAATCTAGTACGGGTTTTAAAATATAATTTTGAAGTATCGTTTTTTTTACGGGATACTATGACACCAATGAAAGTGGCCAAGTATAGTAGGATGGAAGTAGTACTTATTAGGAATGTCAATTGGACCCACCCGAGCGGGTTCGGGTTAGCCCTGTCGGGTTTCGGGTTATTCTGTTCGGGTTGAATCGGGTTGAGTTTTTTTCGGGCTAGAAATTTTCAACCCTAACCCTAAACTTTGGAGCTCGGGCTAGCCCGTCGGGCCAAGAAGTTGATGATTGTTTTTATAATCATAATTTTATATAAATACATAATTCATGTTATACCATCTAAGCCATTTTATTTCGTATTATGTTAATCCAACTTGCATAATATTATAAGTAGCTCAATGAGATGTGGAGATATTTTTCTTTTAATAATTATATTAACCATTTTTTATTATGTGGTGAAATACAAAATAGAGAAAATATTATGATGAATAGAACTTAGCATAGAAAATTGTAATATTTTTCACAAGTATTTGAATCAAGACATAAATTTTAATATTTGAAACAAAGTAATAAAATTCAACACTTAATTAATAAAAACTTTCGGGTCATCGGGCCAACCCGCCAAGCTTTCGGGCTAGCCCTATCGGGTTTCGGGCTATTCGGTTCAGGCCATTCGGGTTGAAATTTTTTTCGAGTTAGAAATATTCAACCCTAACCCGCTTTTGGCTCGGATTACTCGGGTCAACCCGCGGGTTTCGGGCTAAATTGACATTCCTACTTATATATGGCTTTTTATGGTTGTGTGAGGGCAGATTCGCCTTCAAAATTTAGGGTAATTCTAAACACAACCCCCATTTTTCTCCATACATCCCCTTTATTTTAAAAAATAAAAAATTATTAATAAATGTGCTATTTTGCCCCTGTATTCTGTAGCCCCCAACGAACCAATTCATTTATATTTTCATCCAAAAAAAACTATGAAAAAAGAGTAATGACATAGCCACCATTACCAATGGCGAAGATGTATTGTGTGCGCAACAATTTTGTACGGAGTATTAACAAAATATTTGGGTGTCTTTTAGATTTAGCCAAACTTACAGATGAGGGAGAAAAGAAATACATAAAAAAATCATAATTTCATCATCTTCTTTTGATTATAGATCAACCCCCAAATCCCACGAATTCCGTCGATTTAACGCATCTTTCTTCAATGAATTCTGCTTCGAATTTCTGCAAAATATCGCAAACCCCCCCCCCCCCCCCGACTGCATTTCCTTCATATTGGGGTTATGGGGACAAAATAGTAAAACTGTTGATTTTTTACTTTTTTAATTGAAAATGGGGGCTGTGAGGAGAAAAGTGGGGGTTGTATATAAAATTAGCCGAAATTTAACAACTAAAAAATAGTAATACTTCATTCGTCCTTAATTTACTGACCTTGTTGACTTTTTAAATAATTTTAAAGTTTTATGATGATGAATTTAAAATCAAATTTTTAGAGTTTAGTTTTTTTTATAAGGTACTACGAGTGTTGTAGTATCGTGTAAAAAAAACTAATCTAAAAAAATTCAATTTAAAATTCATCATCAAGAAGCTCCGAAATCATCTAAAAAGTCAACAGGGTCAATAAATCGAGAACATATGTAGTACTACCTCCATCCCATTTATTAGGCCCCTTTCACTTTATTGACTTTTCCGGCACGCATTTCCAACGAAACCTAGTACGGGTTTTAAAATATAATTTTGAAGTATCGCTTCTTTTACGGGATACTATAACACTTATAGTATCCCGTAAAAGAAACGATACTTCAAAATTATATTTTAAAACCCGTACTAGGTTTCGGTGAAAATGCGTGCCGGAAAAGTCAATAAAGTGAAAGGGGCCTAATAAATGGGATGGAGGTAGTATTAGATTTTGTGACGCTATGATATCAAACCCCATCTCACACACAACTTGCCAACTGGCAAATTTTATTAATTATTTAATACGTTATCACTTTATTTTATCACCAGTTAAAATAGTGATAAGACAATGAGTAAAATAATATCGAGTCCACTCATATGTTGTTGGTGAAAAAAGGTGTAGAGAATAGTAAAAAAGCAAAACATATACTACTTTCATCCTTCATTTAGTGACCTTCTTTTTTCAGTATGTGTGTCATGCGTTTCCATGCTTATCGTTGAGTAATTTTAAAATGAATTTTTGAAGTATTCTTTCTTTTACGGGATATTATAACACTTGTAGTATCCCGTAAAAGAAAGAATACTTCAAAAATTTATTTTAAAACTCATCAACGATAAGCGTGAAAACGCGTGCCACATATACTGAAAAAAGAAGGTCACTAAATGGAGGACGGATGAAGTAATTAACTTTGGTACTTGAATGAATCAATACCATTCTATACACATACATTTTCTCCGCCAATCACCACGATCATATTAATGTGTTGCCTTTGATTATATTTAATGTGTCCATCACTAATGCATTAATGTCATTTGATAATAATTTCATTTAGAATTTAATTTTTTTAATTGATTTAATTTTTTATTTGTAAAGTTATTTTTAGCGTATATATTTATAATAATATTCCTCAAATATGTCATCGTCATGTTAGCCATTGGCACACTAATTGTGTCTATGGTAGACAGTGAAGCATTCTTCTATATATTTAAATGCATATATACAGGTTATCAACATAAACACTCCACTGTTTACTATGGACATATTCAATATGTTTACCGTTGTTGATCTGTCAGTGCCACATCGATAATTTTTCTATTTAGAAATTTATTTATTTTTAGTTTAAAATCTTTGTAAACGTTTATTTTTAGAGTATATATTTATGGTAGTTTCCTTTAAACATATCATTATTACGTCAGTGGTAAACACATTAAATGTAACAAAGTGAGCAAGCAGTGAAGCATTTTTTTCTCTCTCTTTTTTGAAACTAGTGGGACAGAATTTGAATATTTTGATTAGTCAATGCAAATATGTTCTTATACTTGTACCCCGACCATATATATCTCCATCTAGGGGAACCCAAAATTAAGGAAATTGGCTCTTGGAGTTGTGAAATAATATTCAACCCCAAAACCCCTCCCCACTGCTGTTTGTTTAATAGTCACACTCCCCTTTATCATTAAATTAGACTGTCTTTTCTCAACCACAACCAAAACAAAAACAAAAACAAAAAAAACAAAAAAAAAACAAAATAGAATGTCTCGTCTCGTGACTTAATTTATACTATACCTAAAAACTAAAAATTTCAAACCCTTTGATTGTCGGTTTCTTAATTCGTTTCCCATTTCTCTCCATTTTTTTCAATCTTTACTGACTTTCTTTGTAGCTTTCTGCTAAGTTCATCACCTCCTCAATATAACCAACATCATATATATATATATATATATATAAAGAAAATTGAATGCAATATATACACCGAACGTATCTGCCTTCTCTTAATAGTGCATACCTTATAATCTTAATAACTATGTAAGTGACATCATGTCTATAAATATAATTGCCAAAAAAAAAAAAACTTGAAGACGTAAATTCTACATTAATATATGGATATTGAAACTTAATTAATATGAACAAGTTGGAATTTTCAAAAGTCTGATTAGATATTAATGCTGTGTTTATGAGTTGGAGTTCTGAGTTTTGAACTTGTATATAAATATAATAGATAGAAAAATGGGCGTTGAGTAGAATTATAAGAGATAAATTAAGTACGTATGACAAGAAAGTCAATGTCTAACCTAATCAAGATGACGTGGAAGAATTTGTGATAGTAGCTTAGAATGTGTGCTTATGTGGAAATTTCAAATTCTAGACAAAATTTGAAATCAACGCAACTTCTTATCTACCCCAACTACGCTTGCATTAAATATAAATACGGCGGAAGATTTGTCTTGACGTATGTATGTACTTTTTCAACTACGTATACTCCTATAAACATATCCAAAGACTAAAATATACTTCTCTTTTTTTGAATCTCCTATTTTTTCTGTTTATTCTCGTTTCTTTTTAGGTGTTTCATTTTAAAATTTTAAAGTAAAATAGTTATATTTTAACTATTAATAAGTTGATTATACCGAAAAAAAAAGTACTCCGTGATAAATTGATATCTAAATTGATATATTTTTTTAATATGTACTCCGTATAATTTGAGACGTAGTAATTGATTACACTTATAAAAAAAATAGAAATATTATATACATGCGTGGCAATAAGTGCCGTTAGGCATCAATCTTGAGAGGTTATTACTTATGATCAACTTTTCTTTCCGTTCCCCCACTAAATTTACGACTTTCTTAATTCTTTTGGATTAATTTCTCGCACATGTGGTTCGAATTTCTGACCTGATTATTTGAAAAGTGATTCCCTAACTAAATTGAAGTTTGTTACTACCTTCATTTCGTGGAATTTGACCCCTTTGCTTTTGACAATTGCTGGCACATTTTTCCACGCTTCTTGATAATGGGTTTTAAAATGGATTTTTGAAGATTTCTTTCTTTTACGGGATACTACAACAAAAGCAAAGGGGTCAAATTCCATAAAATGGAGGTAGTATTAATTAGTATGATTATATATATATATGTACTCCCTCCGTCCCCTAATAAAAGTCCTCACTCATTAGATGATAGAAGACTTTTATTAGGGGACGGAGGAAATATATTACTAAATAAAAGTTATTCACATGATTGAATTGAGTTTGAAAAAAATACTCACAAAAAAGTTATTCAAATATGTATGATTTTTTGTGTAATTAATTTGAAGTTAATTTAACATTTATGTGAGTCGATGGATAAAAGAAACAACAATGGAGTCTGTTTAGCTTAATTGACACAATTCAACATCCGATCAAGCTCAATTTACAGTAACAATTGATCCTAACTAGCTTACTTCTAATAGATTTTTTTATTATTATTTTAAATGCTTAAATATTGTATCAGTTTATAAAAAACAAATTTAAATAAAATCATCTGAAAGCGGTATAGTGGTAATATTGCAAAAACTACCTCGAGTTCAAATAATCAAATTTTCTTATTTACCAAAATACATCCTCTGTAGATGAAATGATTCATATAAAATTTAATTATATGTGTAAATATGCAAAAAATACTTAAATCTATAAATAATGTTTAAATATGCACGGAATCATGCTTATTTTAACATTATATTTATTTATATATAATTTGATGGTTAATATCAACCGTAGATCTTAATAAGATAAATGGTTCAAATATATTTATATTTTTCACGCTATGACTTATTTTTATATGAATAAAATATATGCACCGCTTCATGTATGCGTGGTTAATATCAAGCCAAAAATGATCCTATCATTTTGCTTAATTTTTCCTCATAGCAATCCAAAAAATGATCCCAAGTGAACAAGATTTAACAACAGATAAGGGTGCACTTCTTTTGAAAACACAATTCGACGTAATTACCCAAATTTCCACATCAAAAGTGACTTTTCTTACATAACCCGAAGAAATAAATTATCTATGAGCAAGCAAGAAAGGCAACGTGCACACAAATTACACACATATATACTCCCTCCGATCTCTTTGATTTGGTTCATTTCTTTTGACTACAATATTTAATAAATGAGAAATTATAAAAGTATATGGTGGTGCCCACCTATCATTATAAGTGTAATGACCCTTAATTAGGGGTAAGTGAGATGTTAAGTGGGAGTAAGTGGGTTATGTTAGGTTCAAAATGGAAACAGGCCAAATAAAAAAAATAATAATAATAAATAAATAAATAAAAACTCAAAAATAGAAAACGAGCCAAATCAGAAGTAATGGGGGTATAAAACTAACAAACTAAAATGACATAAAATTGTACATTAAGCGTCGGTGATAAGTACTAATTGCACGGAAGCGAAATTAAGATTTAAAAAAAAAAAACAAGAAGAAGAAGAAGAATGATGAGTTAAAAAAACGGGTCAAACCGGAAGAAAATGGATCGAATAAAAATATCGCACCTAAATTAATGCCTTGACTAGACTTTCCGGTTCCAGATACCAAAATCAGACACAAAAAATCAAGATATCAACTTCTGGCCCCACCCCCACCTCATGTACGGATGGCTTACCAACTTTTTCTCTGCGCAATTTAATTCCCTTTTTTTTGATTGTATGAGTATATGTGATGCCTACCCTCTTTTGCCCAATTTCCTCTCATCTCATCTCTACATAGCTAAATAAACTCATAGGAGTAGTTTTCTTCATATTCTTCTATAGTGACGTAATTCTTGTATAATTTGAAATATAGTCGATTGAAAATTCAATTATAGTAGGAGGAAGTCCATGGTTCACTCGCACCATCACTTAATTAATTACGGTTTCATTTATTATTATAAAATTATGATTTGATATTTTATACTACCTTCATAGTATCCCGTAAAAAAAACGATACTACAAAATTATATTTTAAAACTCGTATTAGGTTTCGGTGGAAATACGTGCATAAAGCAAAATAGTCTAAATATATGGGATGGAGGCTGTATAACGAGAGTCACACGCGCCATGTTAAGATGATGAGTAAGCTTTAATCGTAAAAGAAAAAAAAGAGAAGGGAGAAGGTGGGATCCATTGTTTTTCTTTTCTTATCTTTTTTCTTTTTTGATTTTTAATAAAAAAAATATGTGGAGTGGCACATTTCAACCATGTCCTGGAAATTAGCAGGAGAGATGGGCCGTGGGAGGCCCACTGCTTTGTGGAAATCCATGTCATGTCCATCACCGGTGGGCCTCTATGTTTCTCAATTATATTTAGAATAAATAAAAGTAATAATAATAATAAAAGCAGCTAATTTGGTGAAATAAATAGGGGAGGGAGGGAGGAGGGAGGGGTCGGTGGCTAGTGTGTAGGACATGACCGTACGGCACATGGAGGAAAAGCTACGGTACTGACGGTTAATTCAATTCCATCCGACATCATCGTCAACTGCCCGTGGGCCCCCCTCCACCTCCCTTTCCTTTCCTTCCTTCCTTCCTTCCTGTGCCGTACGGCGTCGTATTAATTTTTTTTCTTTTTTTTTTTAATTCAGACGGTGTCTACTCTCTAGTCTACCCTACGCAATTTTATATGGCGCGTGTTTTTAATTTTAGTAGTATTATTATTATTGTTTTTGTTTTCACAACGCAATTAGAATTAAGAAATGATGGTCACAATAATTGGTATTTGGGGAATTAGTATTGTAATTCTATTTGAAATGCGGTGCAATTCAGTTTTTTTTAATAACTATTATCAATATTAATATACTCATTTTGGTGAATTTTGGAAATTATATCACGTTTTGATAGTGTATAGGATCTTATAAAATTGGCGTACAGCACAGGGAGGAAATATATTATAGTTAAACCTTGTCTACGATACCGATGCATAATTAAACAGTAGTTTGAATTTAAGCTTAATTGCTGAGGGCATATACATAATCAAGCATGCCTATGTGAGAAATAAAATGCAAATGCCAATATATATCGCCAAAGTGTTTGGCCTTGATCTAAACAAGCTGAATAAGAATATTTAGAATATATATATATATATATATATATTAAATTATTAATTAATTCAGGCCCTTATCATATTTCATGTTGATATTGATACGCATAGTATATATATTAATATGATATGCGTAATATACTACTTTACGATGTGAGGTATGACACGCCAAGGAATGAATATTGAATAATTAGTATTATTGTAAAGGCCACACAATTTTAATAAATAAACAAGAAAGTGAAAGAATCATACTTATAATAAATAAACACATGTATATTCAATTTGTGACTAGATCATATATAGTTGAAATGGAATAATTTTTGCCATGATATACATATAAAGAGTGGGCCGGGATTTTAATATATATGTATATATATATAGAGTACGAACACAATCTAACCTTCTTTTTTTTTTTGTGTGTGCCTGAGTTTCATTATTTCCTAGTACTTTATTATGAGATATATAAAACCACCTTTAATTTTGCTTGCTTAAGATGGCTGAATATTAGTCACGCTTTTCATCGTCTGAACCACCTAATTTTCTCTTTATAATATATATTTCGTTTTAATAGGTACTACTATTTAAAATTCTCACAACTGAAATTACAGTTGGGATACTAATAGATATGACGTGGACTGCAACATGAGGCTGCTAGAATAGTAGTGTGTGGCTCCAAAAGGAAAAGGTTTTGGACTGTAATAGTATGTGATTATATTTAGGAATTGTGACTTTTGCCTATTAATAACCATGAAAAAGGTTATATATTCTTATGCTCATGCGTACGATGTTTTTCCAAGAGCACAAGGATTGTGGGTATTTTATTTATAAAGTGCGTCCTATTCAGGCTATTCTATTCATTCTACAAATTTAATTCCTTACGGTCGAATATTGATATTAAGAAAACAACATGTCATAGGCATAAATTGTAAATTTGATAGAGTGATTGTTGGCGATCTACAATGACATATTATGTAAGTTAATGACTTTGTAATACTCCCTCAATTTCGTCAAATACAACATATTTCTTTTTGGCAATTCTGGCACACTTTTCCAAGCTTCTTAATGATGAGTTTTAAATGAATTTTTGAAGAATTTTTTCTTTTACGGGATACTCTGACAATCGTAGTATCCCGTAAAAGAAATAAATCTTCAAAAATTCATTTAAAAACCCATCATCAAGAAACGTGAAAAAGAGTGTCAGATTTGTCAAAAAGAAATGTGTCGTATTCGACGAAATGGAGGGGATATTTTTTATTTTACATATGAGACGAAATTTATAGGATTAGTACTGTCGGACTAAATTTACGGGAGAGAGTATGTAAGATGATATATATTTTATTTATCATCAGTTCTCCTCCTATAATATATTTGTATTTCTTTTAGTTAGAGAAAGTACTTAATTTGTACTAGCCGTAGCATGGATGATGGACCCATCAATTATAAGGGTAATGTGTAGATAATAATATATAAGGTTAATTAATTACGATGGTGCAAGTACCATATCTAATTTGGAATAAGGGCAAGCCATAATACAGCTTTATATTAGTGCTCTCAATTCCACTATCAGTCATTAACTATCAATCAAATATAAGTGGAATTTTATGCAGGTGAAAGCCTATTATAAACTAAACTTAAATAATAGGGCCATAATATCATTTAAAAAAAAGATTATTGCATGAGTTTGTAGACTATTATTATCATGGCCATTTACTTTGTCGAAACTAATTGCTTGATCGACAGTAATATTGTCATTGTGGACTTCACATTAAGTTTCGTTTCATAAATTCTTGAAAAAAGGGAAAATAAAACAACTTATAATTTTTCATGTGTAATAATTGTTTTTTTATAATATAAACATTCAATTTAAAAACAACATCACGGTGAATTAGAAATTGAGATCTTTAGTTTTAAACATTACACATTCTACTGCAAGGTGAACATATATATACACACAATAGTTTTTTTATACACAGAATATATTTAAATACTTGTATATAGTAGAAACCATCCGTAATGTAGTACTTCCTCTGCCCAACTAAGTTGATATATTTTTTTATTTTATACCTAATCTTGTATGTATTCAAGAAATGTCTTAATTTCGTTGGGACGGAGGAAGTATATGCATGGTATCTATAATAACAATTCTTTAGCGATAGACGTAAATCATGGGAAAAAAAACGAATAGTTACTACTATGAACAAATCTATTACTTGATCCTCCCACACCACATATATAAATAGATAGGAATCATAGTTCCATAAAAGAAAAATACAAATATATGTATATGTATAGGAATCTTAGATGGAATTCCAACAAATTGATGATTTGATTCATCGGCGAATCGGATCCACCACTAATCATTTTGTCACAACTTCACATCTCTCTTTTGGTATAATCTTAATTTACTTGACTATCGCATATTTTTGTGATAGGAGGAGAAGTATCAATTTTTAATTTACTCAATCATGAGGGTTGAGATGAAAGAGATATACATAACAAAAAAATTTAAAATAAAATAAAATAAAAAAATAAAATAAAACTTTCCTTCAATTTAATTTAAACTAAGCAAACATACCCATTCCGAAATTCCAAAAGTTTTATAGTTTATATTTTTGTTGTTATATTTAGAGGTATTTATAGTTCATAACCTGAATTTTCAACATTTTTTATTTATGACCTGAACTTTGACTTATTTTAAAAAAACTCAAAACTTAATTTTTTTTTAATCTATGGCCTACATCCCATATTTCAATTTCGGAAAACACCGTATTGCATCCCAAATTCTGGCACGAGTGACAATATATATATATGTCAATTATCGACACGACATATGTTTTTCAAAATATCGACAAGATAAATCACTTTTACAACACTATAATATGGGGTGTAGACAGTAAATCATAAAAATTTCAAAGTTTAGGGTTTTTTAAAATAAATCAAAGTTAAGATAATAAACTAAAAAATGTTTAAAGTTCGTGCCATAAATTATAAACAACAACCCTTATATTTATTGTTATAAGAGTACTATTTATATATACTTAGAGAAATGATCCCTACTCATTTTGAACATACTTAATGAGCTCACAATTGACGTGACAATGGTGTATTTAAGGAAATTATTATTAACATACTTTATAAAAATAAACTCTACAAAAAAAGAAAAAAATAATTTAAAAAAAAGAGTTGAACACTATTAAAAAAAATTAAACCCGACATGACACTGTCATATCCGTCGTTAGCATATTAAGTGTGCGCACAATAGATAGAAAAACATTCACACACACACACACACACACACATATATATATATATATATATTAAATAATTATTTTAAAACATACTACTATATAGGAAAGGAATCATATATCTAAATGTAACGGCACAAAAAATGAAGAAAATGTGTTGAGCGCCGAGAGTTGAACAATGAATTGAGAAAGGATATGCCCTAAAAACATATACTATGTTTTAGGAAAATGGAATAATAAGTGGGACGTACCAAAATGGAAATATAGACTAATAAGTGGGATGAGTAGTATATTCTACGTTTTTCCCGTGAAGACGAAAAGTTGTATATCACATTTTTGTTCTGTTATATCATGCAATTTTATTACCCACTACTTTATTACTTTTTGTGTCCAAAGCCGATTATTTTTCAAAAAGTGGGATCCAAAATAAAGAAAAGCAGGAAAAAAGTGCTATAACTTGATTTCAAATGAAACTAACCCATCGCTATTACTTTTCTTCTTTAATAATATATAAAGCTTTTCAAACTTATCCTAATATATCACCTCACCCCATATCAGCATATCCTCAAAAAATCTCACCCCATAATATTATCGGTGTTACATAAAAATTAAAGAAATACCAATAAATATAGTAGTACTCTCTGTGTCTCGGTAATATAATCTTATACGTATAAGATTATATTACTAGGACACTGAGAGTAATTTTTTATACGGCTCAGTACAAATAAACGGATAAATTTTTATAATAAAATTAAAAAGAAAAAAAATAACTTTTGTATGGGGCCGGCTCAATACGGATAATTATTTATAATAAAATCAGAAAAAAAATGTTTTCGTTATATTATAAGCGTATATGGAAGATAAAGTTATGGATAAGTGAAGTTATTTTCTATAATCATAATGATATGTCATTTAAGAATATGTTAATGATGTTTATTATGTGTAGGAAATTATGATTGGCTTCATACTGGATATAAAAATTATTTTTGAGACAATCAAATAAGGAAATCGAGACTATCTAATTGAGATTGAGGAAGTATCATATTGACAAATGTGCTTCTAACATTTTGATAAGTAGATATTTTTCGATGAACATGATAATATGATACGTACCATTAATTAGTTTGAAGTGAAATTCACTAGCTCTCGTTTACTTGTATGAAATAAGTTACTTTCTGAATTCAACTTGAGAAACACATATATGTGATTTAAAATAAATTAAATAAAAAGAGAAAGAATTAAAGATGGGGAATTAATTTGATATTTCACACGAGTGGGAATAACTTTAGGTGAAATAGAAAGATTAAAGGTGGAGAGGGACAAGATTGCGTTACGAGAGCGTCAAAAGTGTTCATTATGGCAACTGTACTAAAACGGACTACGGAAAAAGTAATACTATTACTCAGAATATTTAAAACTACCCCTTTAAAAATTATTATGTAAAATTACCTTTTTAAATGAATTAATGTAAAAACTACCCTTTTAATTATTTTAATGTGTTATGGGTCCCTCATTTTATGTTTAAAAACTACCACCACAATTCAATTATGGGTGAATGATGAATGTGAGAGGTGACGGCTCACATTTTTTTTTTTCTTGTTATAATTACCATTATGAACAATATTACTAATAAATTTTTTGCTTTATGCATGCATGCGTGAATGGGCACAATTTGACTGCTTTTTTGGTACAAATAATTCATCTCTGATATCACAGACGAAACAGTATTGGTATCCTATGCCAACCACACCGAAAACTGAATATATACAACAACTCATTCAACGCAAAATTGCAAATAGAATTCAGAAAAAAAAAAAAAAAAAAAAGACCAATTCACCAAAAAAATTATTCTGAGAAGAAGTAAACAAAGCTGAGCTGAGGAAGAGGAAGAAGAGGAAGAGGAAGTAAACCACATTGCTTCATCGCGTTTCCGAATTATCCAACAATATAGGTAATCGTTTAATATCGAATTTATATGTTTAGCAAGTAGATTATGTATTTATTTTGGAATTTAATTGAATTTTCATAACATGTCGTATTTATGAAAATGAAATTATATGTCTACGAATCAGTATATAGATTTATTTTGAAAATTAATTGATTTATTTTGAAAATTAATTCCCTTATGTGATTTAATTCAAAATTATTAGAAATTTATAGTGTTTGTAACTTTAAAATTTATATTTAGGTTGAGGAAAATAAAAGAAAATTTTGGGCATAGCCGGCCGGTCAATCGGATGCCGGAAAACCGCCATCTGGTCACGTATTCCGGTCGCCGGAGAAATCACTTTTCCGGCCACGGGATGGACCGGCCGGCTATGTCCAAAAATTTCTCTTTTTTTCTAAGTATGGATAATTAATCACATGTATTTTGTAATTTTATTATTTCGTTTATTAATTTTTGTTTGAAATTAATTGATTATTATTTTGTTTAAATTAATTCTCTTATGTGATTTAATTCGAAATTATTAGAAATGTGTAGTGTTTGTAACTTTGAAATTTATATTTATGTTGACGAAAATAAAAGAAAATTTTGGGCATAGCCGGCCGGTCAATCGGACGCCGGAAAACCGCCGTCCGGTCACGTATTCCGGTCGCCGGAGAAATCACTTTTCCGGCCACGGGATGGACCGGCCGGCTATGCCCAAAAATTTCTCTCTTTTTTCTAAGTATGGATAATTAATCACATGTAATTTTTAATTTTAGTATTTCGTTTATTAATTTTTGTTTGAAATTAATTGATTATTATTTTGTTTAAATTAATTCCCTTATGTGATTTAATTCGAAATTATTATAAATTTGTAGTTTTTGTAACTTTAAAATTTATATTTATGTTGAGGAAAATAAAAGAAAATTTTGGGCATAGCCGGCCGGTCAATCGGATGCCGGGAAACCGCCGTCCGGTCACGTATTCCGGTCGCCGGAAAAATAACTTTTTCGGTCACGGGATGGACCGGCCGGCTATGCCCAAAAATTTCTCTTTTTTTTCTTAGTATGGATAATTAATCACATGTATTTTGTAATTTTATTATTTCGTTTATTTATTTTTGTTCGAAATTAATTGATAATTATTTTGTTTAAATTAATTCCCTTATGTGATGGATTAAATCAGTATATACATGTGATGTTCCTAACGGAAATAGTATATATTTATGTGTTTAATTTATTGATTTTATATTTATTTGTAATTTTTATTAATTAAGTTGTAATTATTTGACTACAGATGGCTGAGATCTACGTCAATGTT
Source organism: Mentha longifolia (assembly GCA_001642375.2). Classification (NCBI taxonomy): domain Eukaryota; kingdom Viridiplantae; phylum Streptophyta; class Magnoliopsida; order Lamiales; family Lamiaceae; genus Mentha; species Mentha longifolia. The sequence continues at coordinate 17,497,040 of CM038119.1, read as the reverse complement.
AAATACGGGGGTATCTGGGATGATTCTAGTTATCAAGGCGGCGATGAGGTCAATATCCCATTATCAGTATCTTATGGGATAACAATTTACAACTTGAGATACCTCATATCTCATTATTGCAACCCGGCGGGCTCCGATTTCGATCTTTTTTATATAAGGAAGAGCAACAGCGGACGTAATGCGATTTCACGTTTGACGAGTGACGATACATTACAAGAATTATGCAATGGTTTTATACCAACAATATTCGTGAAGACGAAAGACGGAGCATCCTCTTCACATGCCGGGGCATCATCTGCATACGTCGAGACATCCTCTCCATGTGTCCCTACATTCGATCAGTCGCAGGCGTACGATGGGTCAAATGATTTTTTCAGCCAGGGCACCGACGATTGGCGGGCATACTTGGATGAAGTCGGGAGGGTTGTTGCTTCTAGCAACTGGGTAGGGGACGAGTATCTCGGCCAAAGCAACAACGTCCCGGAAATAGGTAACATTCCAGACCTCAATGAAGAGGTCGAGCACGACGAAGAGCAAATACATGACGAAGATTACGTCCCGGAACCTGAACAGGACTCGGAGACCTCGGAGAGCGAGGGCGAGACCAATCTATACCATGAAGGTAGGCAGCTGAACAGGGCTTTATTCGCGGAGTGGACCGCTTGGATACAGGAGGAAGGGGGTATGCAGAAACTCCTTGGGATGATGTTCCCAAATCCTGGTCAGGGTGAAGAGGAGTATGATTCGGACACAGAGCACATGAGTAATTGGCTTGTCCCGATAGTCCCTGCCCGGCCCCGTGATTCACTAGTGTATCACGATGATCTCTTGAATGTTGATGAGCTGTCGAGGACCTCAGTTTTCTTCTCCAAGGATGAAATCTGGATCGCAGTGGGTTTATGGCATTTGAACAGGAGGAAAGAATACTATGTCGCTAAATCAGATAAGATAAGAATGGTCATGGTATGCAAATTATCCAGAGATTGCCCCTTCAGACTTTATCTCACTAGCGAAGGCGGGCCTTGGACTGTTAACATATTTGACGAGGAGCACACATGCGATGAGGTAGGTCTAACAGATACCACTCATGTGAGGAAGATACACGCGTTGGTGATCGGTTTAATTTTTGCGAAAAGATTGCTCCGTGATGCGGAAATAATAAAGCCCCGTATTATTCAGAACGAGCTCAAATCCGAGTTCGGCATCGATGCTAACTACGATGTGTGCTTGAAGGGAGGGAATGCCGCCATCGAGATGGTATACGGCAAACACAAGGATTTCTTCAACGATTTGCTCAGTTACCTTTACATGCTGAGGCTCACTAATCCGGAGACGATCACCCAGCACGAGATTAGCCAGGATGGCCGGTTCAAACAAGTCTTCGTTGCTCTAGGCACTACGCGTTTTGCTTGGCGAAATGGATATATTCGTCCAGTCATTGTTGTTGATGGCACGCATCTCAAGGGGAAGGCCCACGGGCTAATGTTTGTAGCTGTGGCGAAGGATGCGAACGAGCAACTATTCCCACTGGCGTACGGAATAGGGCCGACTGAGGATAACGAATCGTGGACTTGGTTCATGGCATGCCTCCGAGAAGCATATGGTCCATGTCCGGGTACATTGTTCGTCTCCGATCAGCACGCGTTTATCATACATGCTGTCCGAGAGATCTTTCCCGCAGCTAAGCATGGGTTCTGTTACTTCCATCTTGCCAAAAATCTCGCCCACTACGGCAAAAATGTAGGCATCCAGCTCCAACATGCCGCGTATACGTACGACGACCATGATTTCCAGACCTACCTTCAGGGGATCCGGCGCACTAGCAGGCTCGCTTACAATAGGTTGATAGATGTTAGAGTAACAAGGTGGTCCCGATCGCAGTGCGAGGCAAGACGATTCAGCAACATGACGTCCAACGCAGCAGAATCTTTTAACAATAGCCTCCTATGGGCGAGACGTCTGCCGGTTGTTGCTTGTCTAGATGCTGTAAGGCTCATCATTGAAGAATGGTTCACTGAGCGACGTGAAAAGTGCAGGAATGATACTCACCCGATCACAGAAGAGGCTCGGAGAAAAATGGCAGTGCAATTGGAATACGCAAACACCTACAAGGCTACAAGGATTGCCAATACTCTTCACTATAAAGTGAAGACGTCTAACCGGGAAGTGATGGTTGACCTGCAGCAACACGTGTGTCAATGCAGGCGGTGGGAGTTTGATTGTCTCCCCTGTGCTCACGCGATGGCAGCAATCAAGTAATGAAATTCACATCGCATTATTTTAATGCAATATATTTAAGTACAGAATTAATATTTTAACCCCTTTTTTTTTTTACTAATTGCAGGAAGAATAGAGAGAACGTGGTGGATTACGTCTCGATATTCTATAGACAAGCCTCGTACGAGGCTTGTTTCAGCGTCCCAATTCGAAGTGTACCGAAAAAACATCTGTGGACAGTGCCGCGGTCCATCAAGGACGTTGACGTCCAACCACCAATCCCGAGACGTCTACCTGGGAGGCCAAAAGAAAGAAGAATCAGAGGCAGACTTGAACGAGGCGGCCGTCGAGGTCGTAGACCTCGTAGATGTCTGCACTGCGACGCTCCTGATCATACCGGCCCTAACTGCCCAAATATATCTGATTAGCATGTATCAATAATTTAGTTTAAATGGTTTTTTTTTGTGCAATCCTTAGTGTTTACTTTTCCCTAATTTTAAATTATATTAATCAAGTCAAAGCCTGTCTCATCAAATTAAATTAAATTAAATTAAAATAAATTATCAAAATTAATTACATTATATTAGATGAAATTAGATTACAACTACGTGCGATGACTGAAGATCCTGCACGCAACAATCTTTCTATACAAGGCTAACATATCGTCCACATTAGTTACATCAGGGCATCCACTAATCCAGCGCTCGATATTCATTATGGCGATTGGACCGTTGCTGTTTTCCAGACGACTTGTAATGACTTGATCCCTCGGAGCAAATTCAAACGCAAAGGACTGTGGCTTATCCCGCCAACCATGAATATTCGAGACCCAATAAAGTCCACCAACTAACCAAAGTGGCAAAAAGAATCTCAATGGCTCCAATTCGTCCAGAACATATCCCTGCTCTTGGGCGTTGAGATCCCAATACCCCGGATTCATAACAATGACTTTTTTCTGATCCGGGAGGACAAAACAAACAACATATCGGTTGCCACGTTCAATAACCCATGGAATGACAATCTACATAGTGATGGAAACAACCTAATTAATATAAGTTGACATTTTTTAAGTATTTAATAACCACATGATAACTAAATTAACTCATAATGAAATATCCGGAGATTTGCTTCTAAGACGTACCGATCGTGCAGACCACCAGTTAGGAGAATCAATTCCTCTGTACGTACCCAATACTAATCCAATCAATTGAGGGTTCGGTTTCCAGTGGGTTCGCATGTAATTCGCAATGTGAAGACCATGATGGGGGTTACTCATCTCTTCAGCAGAAGTACCAAAGACCTCTCGTGCCTCTGCAAACAAGGTCTGCCAGTCCGCTTTAAGATCCAACTACATTCATGAACAATGATTACATATTAGTATAAATAAGCAGCGAAAGTAGAGAGGCAGTTAAATATATCAAATGAAATATAAAATTCAAAATATTACGATGACGAATGTAGGGCATATGACCAATCCTCCATCCCGCCATTGAGGATAAACATCGGTCCCACTTTTAATTTTCTGACGCAAGGTCATTAGGGCAAGGTCGAAAGTCTGCGCAGTGAACACATAAGTGTTAGAACCACTAGTGCGACAATTAAATTAAAATTTAATTGAACAATTCAATTAAGGCTCAATTTTGCGTACGAAGATATCCCACTGCCCCTTCTTGTCTAACATCTGAGCGAAATGTGCAACAGTCCAATCTTCTGATGCTTCAGGAATGCTGACTGCCAGTCCTTCTGTCCGGTCAGCAAGAAATGTCTTCCAATCATTCACCACGTCCTGAGGGGGCATAGCCGGCATTGTGGGCGGCAAATATGTACTTCTACTCCCTGAAGCGCCTGAAGCACCCCTCCTCCTTTGCTTTGACTTTTTAGGAGGGGCTTTCTTCCTCTCTGATCCACTAGTCCTCGATGTAGTAGACTACATGAGATGTTAGGAAATTTTAATATACTAATACGGTAATCCAAAGTATACGATGTTAGAGTATAATTTAGCAATAGATATAGATTGCAATGAAATCAGATATTCACATCAATTTTGAAAAAAATACCTGCCCAAGCTCCACCGACGAAGCACGTCTCGGCTGTTCACGAATCGTAATGTTCGGGTGAGTGGCAGTCGAGGTTGTCGGGATTGGAGTCAAAAAAACAGGCGTGCTGGACTAGAACTCCGGCATAGAGTTTCTCGGCGGTTCATGTGCATCTTCGGGAATCGGTACATAACCCTGCCCGAACGGCGGAATGAAGGTGGAAAGGGGCCCGCTGGTAGTCATCGGCAAGAATGGAGTGTCCTGTACGATAAATGAATATTTGAATAAGCATGCACGAAACACGAAATTCAATGAAACTAAATGTGTAAGAAATACGACACTCTAATTTATTATACCTGCTCCAAAACTGAAGTGAATGCCGAAAGGTCTACAGTGATAGGGTTCTCGCCAATGTAAGGGTCAGTGAAGGCACCCGTGTAGAGAGGGGGAGATGTGTCTGCTCGAGCAGCTATAGACTCGAGGGGCCCGGTCGCTTCAGGGCTCATCGAAACAGCAGTGGCTGCATAATCCGATGCCCGTGCTGAGAAAACATTGAGGGGCGGGCTCGAACGTCGGGGTGAGTGAACTGGAATGGACATAGAAGAAGTCCCGCAACTCACGATGTCAATGCCCTTCGTGATTCCCTTACCGAGCCACTTCTTTACCTTCGTCAAGAGGTTTTTTTCCCTTCCTTCATACTCTTGCCTCATTGTCTGCATAATGCGCTCGTTTTCGCGACGAGTGACGTCCTCTACAATACTGACCAAGTCCTCCCTAGACATCCCGGGAAGAGAATGCTCTTGTCCACCACTCCTGCTTTGAGAACCACGTTGCTGCCGGGATGAAGATGTACCTTCCTCAGCTAGATTCCCGGCAAATTTCGTAGACCGGGAACTCTGTCTACGTTGACTTCCCTCATAAGAATCTACAACGGCATGCTGGGACCTGGGATCAGCTCGATGTATACAAGGGCGTTCGTCCACAATGTATGAAGTCTTCGGCACGTGAAACTTCACCAGTAAGGCCCCCGGTTCATGTACCGATTGGTAGTAACTTTCTTCAATCTCCTGATCTTCCGGCTCAATCCTAGTAATACCTTCTTCCGGATCATCGAACGGCGCGTACAGCTCTGCCTCGGACACGCCGGTGAAAGTATTACGGAATCTCCATCTCAGACACCTCGGGACGTCCGTCGTGGAAGCCCTCTCCGCAAATTGCTCACCGAACCCTGGCATCACCTCGTAAGCCCAGATCATAAGTGCCCATACCGGCCCATAAATGTGATACTTCCTAGACCTCGCCTGAAACGTCCTCAAGTAGTACTGCAAGGTCTTGTAGGAGTACGCACCCCAAGGAAAAGAATTGAACTCATCAGTGTCGTCGATCAACTCCCACAACCACTGGTGGGGTGGAGCCTGCCCGTCATGACCGAGGATAAAACAATTGGCCATCAATAAGTTTGCCAACTTCAATCGAAGTTGCCCGTCTGGATCATTCTCAGACGTGAGTGTTCCCAACTAGGAGTGCAACAGTGCCGCCTTCTGACCATGGCCGCCACAGACGTCTTGAAAAAAACGGGATGTCCTTGGCTCCCTCTGAATCCTGGGATCAAAATCAGTAGGGTCAAATCTCAACCCCGTGATCAGAGCGTGGTCCTGAACGGTGTACTCTACGTACTGGCCCCTAATGTGGAACCAAATTCCCACCTCCGTCACGACAGCTCGAGATAACACGGAGTGGAGCAGGGGTTTACTGTTCTGCCCCGGCTCCCAATCGAGCAAATGTCCGAAAGGTCCCAACTGAAACTCATCGACCAATTCACCACCTCGATATGTCTCGCTCAGTGCCAACTTTATATCTTCCAAGATTTTAACCCTGTAATAGTTGCCGACATCAAATCTCCGGTTGATCAAACTGCTTCTACGGTACCATGGCGCCGGAGAATCCTGTAAAAAAAAATTTAAATTAACCAACCGATTATTTACATAATTAATTAATTTAAATAAAATAATAATCAATTATTTTCAAAAAAAAATTAATTAACGACTTAATAAAATTATAAAAAACATGTGATTAATTATACATACTAAGAAAAAATAGAGAAATTTTCGGGAATAGCCGGCCGGTCATTCGGATAGCCGGAAAAGTGCTTTTTCCGGCGACCGGAATATATGACCGGACGGCGGTTTTCCGGCGTCCGATTGACCGGCCGACTATGCCCAAAATTTTCTTTTTTTTTTCTCAACCTAAATATAAATTTTAACATTACAAACACTACACATTTCTAATAAATTCGAATTAAATCACAAAAGGGAATTAATTTAAATAAAATAATAATCAATTATTTTCAAAAAAAAATTAATTAACGACTTAATAAAATTACAAAAAATATGTGATTAGTTATACATACTAAGAAAAAATAGGGAAATTTCGGACATAGCCGGCCGGTCATTCGGATAGCTGGAAAAGTGCTTTTTTCCGGCGACCGGAATATACGACCGGACGGCGGTTTTCCGGCGTCCGATTGACCGGCCGACTATGTCCAAAATTTTCTTTTTTTTTTCTCAACCTAAATATAAATTTTAACATTACAAACACTACACATTTCTAATAAATTCGAATTAAATCACAAAAGGGAATTAATTTAAATAAAATAATAATCAATTATTTTCAAAAAAAAATTAATTAACGACTTAATAAAATTACAAAAAACATGTGATTAATTATACATACTAAGAAAAAATAGAGAAATTTTAGGGCATAGCCGGCCGGTCATTTGGATAGCCGGAAAAGTGCTTTTTCCGGCGACCGGAATATACGACCGGACGGCGGTTTCCCGGCGTCTGATTGACCGGCCGACTATGCCCAAAATTTTCTTTTTTTTTCTCAACCTAAACATAAATTTTAACATTACAAACACTACAAATTTCTAATAATTTCGAATTAAATCACATAAGGGAATTAATTTAGACAAAATAATAATCAATTAATTTCAAACAAAAATCAATAAACGAATTACTTTCTAATTAAATCATAACAAATAATACAATTTAAATTCATAACAAAAAATTAATACTACATTCGCCGGAAAACATACCGATATTCGTCGTGGTATTACTTCGACGGAGATCCCCAATTCGTTTTCCGGCAAGACAAAGTGGTCTTTGTTGTCGTGGTCGATTATGTATTGTCCGACGTCACTCCGGTTCAATTGAAAATTTGCAATGCTGGAGGAAAGGAGAAGAGAGCTTGTATGCTTGAGGGCCGCCGGAGTTGTTACTTGCTCATTTATCGGTTGGGAGAGCAAGGAGAAGGGTGTGTTCGGTTGGTAGTATTATATTTGAAGGGTGATGTGTGTGTTGATTTATAAGAGTTAAAATAGGGTTTTTGTGTGTGTGTGTGTGTGTGTATGCGTGTGTGGAGGGGGGTTTTATTTGAATAAATATAGAAATAGAACCATTCCCTTCATCCGGCCCCCTAACTAAGAGAATCAGATTCTCATAAATTCACAAAACAACAAAAATAAATTAAATCAAAAGAACAAAAAAACAAAATTGACCAGCACAATTTTCGGGGGAGGGGGTAGGGTGTCGAGAAAGTGGGCCCCACAAAAAAAATATTCTAAATACTAAGGATGTCACGTAGATTCGTTCCTCGGGGCAAAGAAATGTTGAATTCAAGCACATTTTTATAATTCTTAAGGGCATTTTTACCATTAGTTGCATCTAAAGGGCAATTTTTACAATTCCTTTTTTAGAAGGGTAGAAAATCCTAAGCCCCCATACTATTAATAAATTAATTATAAAAAAAAAGAAGCAAGATTGGCTCTTATCTCTTCTATCACCACTAGGTCCACTACCACTTTTTCTCTTTGTTTAATTTTTAACTATTGGTTAGTAATGCTTTATCTAGGGTTGATTGTTTTTAACTTTTTTAGTATTTAACTTTTAGCGAATAAATATTACTACTGCAATATTAATTTATAATTATATTCTTACTTTAAAGAAGTTATTATAATGATTAGAGATAATTTGGGATTAATGTTAACTTGTTACTAACCATGCACGAGAAAATTGATATGAATATCGGTGTAGATTTTAGTCTACCAAACTTTCAAACAAGTATCAATGCAATAGTAGTAGGTGCAATTTTTTTATCAGAAACTTCGAAATGTTAAGTAGGGTTGGGTCTAGGTTGGTTGAAATGTCACCTATATACTACCTGTATCTCATTGACTTAGTTTCATTTGCCGTTTCGGTCCGTCTTACTTATTAGTCTCATTTTCTAAAATGGCAAAAAATACTTGACTACAATTAACTCACTCTCATCAGAATTAATCATATCCACATATCCCCCATTTTCTTGGTTCTTGTGCCATTTGGAAATGGGACTAAGTGGGTGAGACGGAGGTAGTATAAATTTAATTGAGTCTAACTTATCATAAAATTCAAAGATGTACGGAACTTTGGTACAATTTCGAGAAAATTTAAGGTTGGTGAGTTTTAGTTAGAAATAAGTATTTTGGTTTTTTTTTTTTAAATGAGATTAAGGGAGGTCGGACAAAATATGAATTAGAATAGCATTATTTCGAAGGATATCAAAAAAGAATAAGAAAAAGAAACTCATTATTTTAAAGGATTTACAAAAGAATCACAAGGATATATGAAACAGAGACTTCTATTTTATAGTAGGAACATTCAAGATAATATGATGATAGAATAGCTAAATTCTTCCTATTTTACTTCTACCATTAATGTTATACGGAGTATATAAGTTGGTGTTCAAAATAAATAAATAAATAAATAAATGAGGTTAATTAAAATGTAAATTATACATTTTTTTGATATGCGTATGATGATAAGGGACACTTATAAAAGAACGGAATTGAAGGAGCATTGCTATATTCTCGTTATCATAAACATTGAAAATTACCACATTTTTATGTTATTCCTTTCCCATTACAACTTCATTTCCACATAATTATATCCATTCATAACAATTGACATTTTTGATCGTGATTATAAAATTTTCAATTCAATATGCAATAGTTGCACACTCCTACTAAATCATCCGAACATTTTACTTACGATAGGATAAAATGCATGCACCTCGAGTAGCGACTGCGAATTAGAAAGCTATTAATTGCTATGAGCATCTATACACTTATAATTTGTTGAATTAAACTTAATGTTAAATCACATAAATACAATTCGATTTAGCGGTGGCACTAGATTATGGCATTGAATCAAATAATTATCAACATCACGTGGTAAAATTAGATAAATCACATGTTATTTTCCAATAAAAAAAAAGGTGAATAGCTCCGTGTCACTGAGGAATTACTTTGAGCGCATCAAGGTTTCGTTTGGTAGTAGTTAAGAAAATTGAAAAAAATACGATAAATAAAGTTATTTGACATTTTCTATCTATTTGATATCACAAATAAGTTATCTCGAAGTCCCGTGAAATAGAACTTACACGTGATAAAATTATTGTTTCTCTCCGATGAATTATCGCCCTTCAAATAAAATGATCTTAATTGTACTTCGTCAGGATAACTTTTTATGGGTTTTTTTTTATTATCTTATCTAACTTTATCTAACATTTTTTCACGAAAGTCTAATGGAGATGAAATACAAAGGTATAGATATAGGAGGTGCATTAGTAATAAATAAAGGAGGATAACAACACCCTAACACGTTGTGCCATTATAACATCATTACATGTGTTTCCTTTTGTCTTAAATCTCAATCAAAGGCCATCATATGGCTCCGTTCACCATCTTGTTGGTCGCCCAAAGTATGCCCCCATTTTCGGGGATAATTTTAACAAGTTCAAGCATCTACAATTTACTTGTATAATATCAAAGAGAAATCAACTAAAAGTTTATATAGGGAAGAGTTTATATGGAAATAAGTTACCATGATATAAAAAAAAATATATGAATAGATCTAGACCATTAATTTTCATGTCATCTACGATTGGTATTGATATAAGCATAATTGCAATAAACATGAAATGGGAAGGGGGGGGGGGGGGACTTTTGACGGAGGGGGTCCAATTTATCATAAATTCTATCTATGTCTATATATTATATATTCCAAATGTCTAAAATGCATTATAATGGTGTCGATGATCATACAATTACTAGCTAGTATAATCAGAAATCTCAAAGTTTAAGCTTCGTGCCTGCCTGGTAAAAGTAATTTAAGTTAATTCTTCTTCTAGAAAATCCAACTCAAAAAATATAATGATAGACAATCGATTTTCCGTATATTTATTATCACAAGAGTAATTAATTCTTCTTCTAGAAAATACAACAAGCTCAATTTTCTCCTCAATTATCATTTCAACATTCCGAAAAGGTAACGAGCAAGGTTTAGTCGGAGTATATATTATTTATACGAAGCTTCCATCATTAATTAATGTCAACACAACCTCAAGTTTAATTGAATAATATTAGTATAGTAACCGATATCACATACAAATATTATTTATTTACAATTGTGGAAAACTTCATGGAATTATAATGCATATACGCGTCTTTATTTATCGATTAATAAATTATACTATAGCTCCCACCAACGTAGCCTTCTGCTTATGTTCTTGTACACCACGTATAATAATACGTAGTGCTAATGATTGATCTAATTTTAATTATAAATGGGACGGTTAATTAATTAATAAACAGTTGGATATTAAAATTTAATGATTTCGTCGGCGCCCTCTGCTTATTCAAATGTGAATGCACTTGTTTTAAGTCTGAACTCGTCGTAGAAAATTTCATGAAGCTCAGAGAATCCCACTACTCATAACTGTCAGAATCATATTCCTTATTATTTTTTTATTACACAAATAATTTTCTATTGAGTTTAGAACACTATTTTCTCGCACATTAGATTATGACTTAATCTAAAAAATACACATTCCCATTCTACTATCTCATTATTATCAAATTACATGTACCAATGAAGTACATAAATATACATTTTTAACCTTATTAGTTTCTCTCTCTCTTTTTTTTTTTTGTTTGGCCAACTAAAAGAGAATGAGAACAAACACAAAATAGAACACTAGGGAAAAAAATAGAGGGAGTAGTCATTGTTTTTTTTAGCTTAATAGTTAATTTGTAATAAGGACAATGTGAGTATATATGTGGATTTTTTTCAATTATGACGCATTAATTAATCAATTGCGTCCGAAAATGATATTTATGCACTTGAAATTTTAGGTGACACATTGAAATAAATGCATGTAAATACATGCTTAAATACATGAAATTTGTTTTGAAGCTGAAAATAAAAGTTAAGAAGAATTAAATAAAATCAAAATCCACGTCATCCCTCTTCTTCCACCGCCATCATTTTTTCACTCTCTCTCAAACTAGTCCTCTCAAGTCTTTCACCGAATTTTTAAAAAAATTGACAAGGAATTTGGAAGTTTCAAGTAATATATATGGTGGGTTAATTTTTTTTAAAAATCTGACGAGTTTGTTTTCGCTAACAAGATGTGGGATTTTCGAAGAATCGAGGAGGAAATTAAATGTCGTTTTTGGAATTGGTGTGTCGTGAGAGGGGAGATCGAAATGAATTTGAGCTATAATGTTTGGGCAAACCGATCTCTTTGGGATCGACGGTCAAGTGTGACAAATCTGTAAATGCGTTGGGTACCTCTGGTACCAGTTGTTTTCTATTCAGTGAAATCTTTTTCTCTGACCCAAAAAAAAAAAATTTAAAAATAAAAAAATGTTGAATTTAACATAATCTATCACCTAATTAGAAATATTGTTACATTTTTTCTAAATGCAATTGCAACATAACTTTAACTTTTTTACAATTATAACATTTTCTTTTTGTTATGAATAGCATATGATGTGTTTGATGTAAACATATAAGCATAAAATTTTATTATTATGGTGTGTTCTATTTAATGGAAAGAAAAATGAGAGATTAAAAAATGATGGAAAATATTACTCTCATAGTGTGGTCTGCACTTGTTTTATCATATGTTCTCTAAGATATAAAAAATGAGAAAATATTATCACTCCAAATGGGTGTGAAAATATTATCAAGATTTGGAGTGAAAATGTGGGATAAGGGGCTGCCCAAAGAAAATTTTCCCTCATGCCCGAGAAAAATTATCCACAAAGGGTGTGTTCTCTATGATGAAAAATTATCATTGGAAAATGAGAGAAAAGAGAACAATCACTCTTTAAATTTCCCATACTTTCCCACATTTTTTCATCTCCTTATCTATGATGATGAAGAATTTTACTAATTCTTCAATGAAAAATATTATCCCACCAACATGGAGTGAAAATATTTTCTTTCCATTAGAGTGAATAGGAAGGGGAAAAAGGAGTAGAAGGTGGGAAGATGTGGGAAATTTAAAGGGTGATTGTTCTTTTTTCTCATGATAATTTTTCATCATAGAGAATATATCCAAGGAGAACACAAGAAAAATGAGAAAAAAGGAAAAAAAAAAAATCACCCTTATTTTCACTCAAAAAGAACGCCGCCTTAGTGTACATGTAGCACGAACATATTGAGTGAAAGTAAAATAGAAAATGATAATATGCTAGCACAAGAGATTGAAAGATTTTGTGGCAGAGGAATGCTCCATTGCTACATTCCTGAGCCCTCTTAACGTGTTCATAATTAATGTGAGAATGTTAAAAAAAATATTTAAATGAAACAAAAAAATCTATTAAGAAAAATCAAATGAAAGGAAGAAGAACGTTTTCGTTTTGTTGTAATCACAACTTTGAGAAAATTATATTGTAATTGCAAATTGGGCGAAAAGTTTTGTTCCAACACATAATTAACCCTCACCTTTTAAAAACTTTCAGCCATAATATTATGTCGATGGCAAGATAAAATTCGACGTAGTTAGTTCAACGTTGCGTATGTCATGAAATTTGATATTCTAAAAATATCATATTTGGACTTGATTGTGAAAATATCGGAAAATTAGATAGATCGATTTGATGTTTATTAAACGTGAATTTAATCAATTAGTTACTGAAAAATGCTCAAAATTAGACGTAAGTCGATATATGCCTAATTATAATGAAGATGCACTAAAAGATATTTATAAGGCAGTAATGCTTTCCTACCTATCATGTGCACATTTAATGCACCTATGGCCGACGTAATAGTGACACATTAATCATTTTTTCATTTAGGGTTTATTTTTTTATAGTAATATAGATTTGGTTTTTTTTTTAGATTTTATTATTATAGAGTAAATTAATAATAATTTTTCCTTAAATATACTACCGTCACATTAGTCGTGAACATATTAAGTATATCCATCGGAAGCCAATTCTTCATATCTCAAATATAAATCTCATTTCTTTATAAAAAAAAGATTTTTTAAAAAAAATGTGTATGCTTACTTGTTTGAATGTGTTGTCATAATCTCAGCTAGTGACACATAGATTTAAATTTAAGTATGGGGCAGGAGGCGATTTCTTCCAGTTCAACAATTTGACTCTTCTATTTAAATTAATTATATGACAGCCCTTTTAGATTTGGAAAATAATAATGATGATTTAATTTAAATTTACTAAATATAAACTGACACGTGGCGACTATGCATACTGCTAATCTGCTGATACTATTTTTTTTTTTAATAATAATGCTGCCAATTTATTAAGACTATAATATATGTATACAGATTGATTATGTTCTAGCGTAGAATTTGTTAAAGTGTAGTTGAAATGTAATTGCTATATTTAAAAAATATCACCTACCCACAGTTGGCACACTTAATATACCAACGGCTGACGTGGCAATGCCACATCAATAATTTTTCCTTTTGGGGTTTACTTTTTTTTAGTAGTGTTTAGTTTTTTATGGTAAATGTTATTTATATAAGTTATATTAATTATTATTTTTCTTATATAAAATGTCGCCACCTCAGCCATGGGCATATTAAATATGTCTACGGTGAGTAGGGGAACATTATATTCCCTAACCCAAAAAAATAAAAAAATAATATAAAATAAAATAATCATTTTATCAAACAATTAGGTCTTGTCCCTTTAATAATTTAAAATTGTAGTACAATCTTTTAGGATAAATAGTTTGTATATAAATCTACGATAACGGTAACTGCTGTTATATAAAAAAGGATTTGTTGGGGTAGCATATAATTTAATGTAAATTTAAATTTCCCATCTTTAATTTCGTAACTTCATTCAAAGAGTGTGCGCATTGACCACATTCGACCAAGGAAGTTGGGGAGAAAATTAATTAAATTGACAGTTCCATAAAAAAAAATCTGAATTCTGGTTGATAAGAAATTCCCAAGTAAATTAAATCGAAGAAAATTAAATTTGTTTTTTTTTTCTTTATTAAAATTAAAAATTAAATTGGTTTTAGCGCAGGCGATAGAAACGAGAGTCCGTCAAGTTGCGAAGTCACATGTTTCGTCTTTCCCGCAAAATCCAGTCCGTCAGAATTGCTATTTCCACTCCGCAAAACATTAGTGTTTTTATTTATTTATTAGGCTGCGTTTGGTAATCATCTCAAGATGAAGAATGATGATTCATCTCAAGATGACTCATATGAATAGTGTCAAGATGAATCATTTATCTCACCATTTGGTAGCAAAAAATTCAGACCCGGATGATATCATATTGTGTTTGGTACAAATTGCAAAACTCTAGATTAAAATTTAAATTGACTATTTTACCCTTATTAAATACCCCTACCCGATTTTACTTTTTATCATTGAGATTAAATAGTACCATTTATTATTTATTATTTATTACTCTGTATTATTATTATTATTATTATTATTATTATTATTATTATTATTATTATTATATTGTTGAGTTATTATTTTTATTATTCTTGTTATTATTATAATTATTACTATTATTGTTATTATTTATTATTATTATTAATATATTTATTATTATTATTATTATTTTTATTATTCTTGTTATTATTATAATTATTACTATTATTGTTATTATTATTTATTATTATTATTATTATATTTATTATTATTATTATTCTTGTTATTATTATAATTATTACTATTATTATTATTAAATTATTATTATTATTTATTATTATTATTACTATTATTATAATTGTTACTATTACTATTACTATTACTATTATTATTATTATTATTATTATTATTAAATTATTAATATTTATTATTATTATTATTATTATTACTATTATTGATATTATTTATTTATTATTATGATTATTTTATTACATTAATATTATTATTTTATTACATTATTATTATTATTGATTTATTATTATTATTATTACTATTATTGTTATTATTTATTTATTATTATTATTATTATTATTTTATTACATTATTATTATTATTATATTATTATTATTATTATTATTATTATTATTATTATTATTATTATTATTATTTGAAATCGTATAAATACATAAGGGTAAAATGGTAAGAGAGAGAAAATATTGTGTTACTGTTTGAATGAGTTCACCTCATCCGACCAAAAACGTGAGATGACTAAACAAGGCGGAACAGTGAAATATTAACGGACCTTGTATTCATCTCGGGCCCTCCAGTTTATTTTAGTTGGTTACCAAACAGTGAGATGAACCAAGATGATCTCTCTCATCTTGGTTCATCTTGGTTCATCTTCTTTACCAAACACACCCTTAGTGTATTATTTTATGTTAAGAAAAAGAAAAAGAAAACCCACTTTAATTAATTAGGCAAAAAAAGTTACTACAATAAATACACTCTCTCAGCAAAAAATAATTGTACCTGCCAAGTACGCACATCTGTACCTCGCTCTCAATAACCTTTCTGTGTACACTCTTCGCCTCCAATATTTATACCCCTACTGCCTCTTTCTCTTCCCACCTCTCTTCATTTTCTCTCTCTAAAACCACTTTCTCTCTCTACAACATTTTCGAGATCTAAGACGAGATCAAGCATGAAGAAGCTCATGAGAAGGTTATCCAAAGTCGGCGACTCGTCGCAGTACTGCCTGCTGAGGTCGCAGTCGAGGGTGGCGCGGCGTCCGTCGGAGTCGATGCGGAAGCGCTCCGGCGGCGTTCCGGAGGGGCATCTGCCGGTGTACGTCGGCGAGGAGATGGAGCGGTTCATCGTGAGCGCCGAGCTGTTGAATCACCCGATCTTCGTGATGCTGCTGAACAAATCGGCGCAGGAGTACGGGTACGAGCAGCAAGGCGTTCTGCGGATCCCCTGCCACGTCTTCCTCTTCGAGCGCGTGCTAGAGACGCTCCGCATCGGCGCCGCCGACGCAATCGACGCGGAGGAGTTGCTCAACTCGCTCGCCGTGGAATTGTAGCGCCGGAGACGACGACGACGTACTAATGATACTAGATGCAGAAATTTTTCTCGTGTTAGAGCTGTGGTATAATTGTTAAGAATTTTCGTCTTTTTTTTTTCTTCTTTTTTTTTTTTTTTCCTTTCTGAGGGAAAGGAAACATTTCCTTTTGCTTTTGGCTTCTCGACTGTAAATACTTTGTTGTGAACGAAGTAGAGAAGCAAAAGTTAGGGTTTTGTTGAAGGTGGTTTTTTTTTTGCCTGATGATGTAGAAAGCGATGATTAGCGAAACAAAGAGGATTAAAAGGGAAACTTGTTCATCTCTGATTTTGAATTTTTTTTCCATTGAATTGTGCCGGAATCGGCTGCGAAATTAGAAATCGGGGAAAAAAAAAAAAAAGGTCCGAAAAGCAAAAGCAGCATAGCATAGGGGAATGTACATCTGGAAAGTGGCGTGCACCGTATAATAATACACGTGAGTATACGGAAAGGTACAAAAGTATTAAACGGAACGGGATTACGATGGTACGGTTCGTACAACGAGGATAACGGAAAGTAACGGTAGGAGCGGCGTGGTGAGAGAGAGAGAATTCCGCCGCGGCGACAATACATCCCGTGATTTCAGGTGGCGCTTTGCGGCTTCCGAAATCGTCGTTGAGTTGGGGCTGAGCCTCGGATTCCCAAATCAGAGGGGTATAATTGTCATTTAGGATGACCGCGCAGGGGCAGTTTCGTCAGGTGAAAAAAGAAATCATTTTTTTTTTTTTTTTAAATTTTCAGAGGAGGAATATTTGTGTGTGCATGTCCTGTACGGATGTGGTTGAAAAATGATAATGGAGGGAGGGAGGTGGTGTGGGCGCCATGCCATTGCCATCTCACCGAATCACTATAACTTTAATCTCTCTCTCTCTCTCTCTCTCATTTATTTTTATTTTTATTTTTATTTTTATTTTTATTTTTATTTTTATGGAGTATATAATTTGAGTTGTTTTTTCCGTCTTCTTTTGGTCTTTTTCTAGGTTAAGTTGAAATTTGTTGCAAGTGACATTTGAATTTTAGTACTCCTAATATTGTAAATTAGGGGGGAGAGTCGAGTGAAATCTTGAAAAATCGGTTCACAAATAATCCAAACAAGCACCACTCGGTATTCGGTGGAAAAAGGTGCAATTTTCCTTACATTTATCCCTCTTATTTTTCAATTATATTATAAACATCTTTCCATAAATTTGTAGCTTTATTATTGATATCGTCAATGAAATACTAATATACACTACTAATTAATAATTGTATTTAGAAAGTTTTCATAATAAATAGGTAAACAGTAACGTGTAAATTAATCTTTTTTTAATTTGAGCTTTCGGGTATTTTCTATATTATAATTTGGTTCATTTTATTCCTCAAATTTTACTATGATTCAAGTTTATTCAATTGTGGATAGTTTTTTTTTCTTTTTTTTTTCCCGGCGATATGTCACAAAACTCCAATAGCTCACTAGAGAATTCAAGATCTACTTATGTATAATTCCATCATAAAATAGTGCATATTGATGATCTTATTTCAATTTTCATGATACTTATATTAGTATATATGTTGGCTCAATGTAAGGATACTGACTGGTAATGGTATATAGCTAAAGTAGGTAAGAAATTCGGATTTTGAAATCATTTAATCTGATCTCTATCATATCTAATTTATAAAGTATGATAAAATTTTGACCAAAAAATTAGTATAATCTGTAAAAGACTCTTTCTTTACATAAAATAAAAGGCCCTACCTTACCAAGTGCATCAAAAGCTTATGCCAGACTCGAAGGTTTCATAACCTTTCGCATCAACCAATAATTTATTTAATTAGGGATAATTTATTGCTGAAATTAAGGAGACCTCTCATTTCAAGATAATTTTATGTGGTCTCAATTTCTTGACGGGTAAAATCAATCATGTAAGGTATATACTGTATGTGTCATTGGAATATTTTCAATATTTTTCCTCAAAAAAAAGAAAACACAAGAAAATTTTCAATATTTTCTATGCAGATCGAAACAAATTCTCAAATAATAATCGATGTTTTGTCATATATAGAATTCGTAGAGGAGATTCAAGAATATAATTTCACCATTAATAGGCATGCGACGTGATCCTAAATTAGATCAGACACACATAAAAAGCTGCATCTTTCTTTTACATATATTAATATATAAATATAAAAAATAATCCATGCTTTGATTGTACATTTATGCATTAGTGTCCCACCAAGATATAATGTTTAAACTTGTTTAACGTTTTCATCGAAATACAAAAGAAGTGCTTCATTTTCATTCTCCTTTTTTTCAATCGAATTGAATATGACTTGAACTCGATTTGATTTTTATCAAAAAATTATATGAGACAAAAATTTAACCAACGTTTTTTTTCAAGCCTTGCATTTATTATTTTATGCGGTTCTCGACTAGGGCCTCATAATATTTATCATATGTAATGTGGAAAATTCATATCCAATTTATCAATAGTCTCGAAACTATTATTTTTAACTATAATTTGTTAAATATAATGTTTACTACATAGGAGTATATGATATATACAAGATAGAGGATCATGATAAACTATAAAATTTGAGATTGATTTGTTGATCTTACTTGCCGCAAAACTCAAACTCGATGATTAGTAAAATAATTATAATCATTGAACCAAAAAAAATATATCATTTCAATTATTCATCCAATAGAATTTGATTCATGCTTGATTAAGTACGAACGTGTTGGGATACTTCCGATAAGTCTATAATTATTATTCTTAATATACGAAGTGTGTATTGGTCGAAGTCATTAGTTTTGAATTTAATTAATTATTAAGAGGACTCAAATTCTACTTAAAAGTCAATTGATTCTGGCATATTTTGATGTCAGATTTCAGTTTCATCAATTGATAATTAAGGTCAATGGAATGAGATTTTCTCAATGATTTCCCTCTGTTTGAGAGCCACTAATTTTAAATTTTAGATGTACAACACATCTATTAATTAAATTGGAGATACCTATTAATTTAAGTGAGATTTTCACACTGCTATTTCCGTTACATTTCATGCTCACAAATTTAAACTAATTAACTGAAGAATGTGACTATTTGTACGCTCTGCCTTTAGAATATTTAGAATAAAAAAAAACTATATATATATTAATCTAAATTATAACATGACAAGTGGTGGAAGGAATTGTCTTCATATGCAAACTGCTTTTCTGGAGGATGACCCACATGATATATTGGATTGTAATCAACTAATTAAATCAATCAATTGATTTTAGAAAGAAAAAAAAAAAAACAACAAAAAAAAAAAACACAAAAAAACAAATCGATCATAAAATATTAAAGTTAATTTAGACCCACCTACAAACCGAAAATGATACCTAAATAATTGACAACCTGGATTTTTTAGAGGATTGTCATACTAATATATATTCCGTCCCATAAATCGGGTGGGACGGAGGGTTAATTACTATTGTGCAATTTAGTAAAATCTTGAAAGTGTTTATTTTGCGTAGTGAGTTTGATAGTTACTACTATATATAGGTATAATATATACTAATTTCATGGGACAATCTGATTTAATAAGTAAGCCTAAATTTATAGGATATAATATGATACTAATATTTTAGCTAATTTTAATATCGGCTTGGCAGTTGGAATTTGGATTGGAGCATGCTACTGCCACAAGCCCCATTTACATGATATTTTTTACTTTTTCTAATTTTATATTTTTAGTAATCTTGATATGACAAGTGTACAATTACACACATTAAGTGTGGACAATTATAATCGAATTAGCAAAAATTATCTCTATAGATGCCATAAATGTATATCTCTATAGTTACCATTTTTCCCATGTCGTGTATATTATTTTTAATAAAACGTAAAATTGAAATAAAAGAACATGAAACGAATTGTAAGTTCTAGAATATGGTGAACTATCAAGTCCCTTGTACCTTCTCATGTCATGACACACTAATATTTTTTTTTCTTTTTTTTTCCTGATACGATATCATTATTAAGATTGTACCCCAGTTGCTTAATTCCTAATCTTTCACTAATGATTTCAAATATTAATTCCGTTGAGTCAATGATCGTTATCAAGATTTTCCTTGCACCTTAAATTTAGCAACAATGCCGTAGTACCTTCATTGCAGTTATTTTTAATTAAGAAGTTATGCGCTTAATTATGGATGATTATACATGTAATATATTATATGCCGTACTACGGAATTTCTTGATTCGCTGATGTAACAATGTCATGTTGTCATTTTCTCTAACTAGGGTTTTTAGTTTATTTATTTATTTATGATAGCTTTATTTATATATATATAATTGATACATCAGCTCGTGAGCACATAACGTGTACCATTGATGGCATTGCAGTATTACTTTAACATATTTTATGTGAATGACGTGGGCGCAATAGTGTACGTAATTAGATGGTGGTTCTTTTCCTCTAACCAATTTTCCCAATGTTCACTAAGATATGGTATATTTAAAAAATGATATGTACATATTTTATTCCTCAGGAATCAAATGACAGTTTGAATTATCGTCTTGGAATATTTCACCTCATCCCAAAGTATTAAAGAAAGAACCGACGAAGTATCTATACTAAGTTATAGCAATGATTGATTGATGCAATGGAATCTCTGTTTAGTTCCGCGTTTGGCTCATATATGTGGAAGCACCCCAGAATTTTGGGACTACATATATAAATATATAAATAAAGTTGTATAATTAATTAAGAAATGAGATAAAAAAAAGTTTATATATTATAAAAATAGATGCAAGTAATTAAGCGTCAACACAATCATTAAACGCGTTTGTCCTTTGATGAGCTTGCCCTTCCTTCATTCACGCTCTTCCCACATGCCTTCAATCTTTTGTGGGCTGTCTTTGAGAGTGTGATATTTTTTTATTATTATTATTAAATACTAACACATTTTCGAAAAAGCCAAGCTATTTTGTGTATATAATAGTATATGTATTCGTTTAAAGATATATTCCCTTCGTCCCTTATCTTTTTTAATAATTTTTTTTTTGATAAGTTTCCAAAAAATTTGTACGTTTGTCTTTTTCTTTTTAACACCATATCCTATCGCAATCATTTTATCTTCATTCTCTATCATCTTTTCCTATTTGCCATTATACCCACTGATCGATCTTATTTTCGCAAGGTAATTAATGCACGAAAACTGAGATTTAATGAACACGAAAAGGGACACGAAGGATTTACGTGGTTCGATCTATTGGGATAGATCTACGTCCACGGAGCAAAAGTGTGTATGGATTTTATTGAGAGTATGCGTATAGCTTGTACAAAGATTGTTCTCCCCTTTCCATCTATTCTAAACCCCTATTTATAAGTATATACACATGGAATTCGACTAGGTTTACAAGTCTTTTCCTATGAGAACTCTTTGGCTTGATCTCCTCCTTTATTGGATAAAAACCGAACTTCTATATCTCTTGGAGCTTGAATTGTAGTCGATGTAGGAGTTGCATTGGTGTAGAAGTCTCTTTGAAGTAGGTTGTAGCTGACTGGGCCGAGCTGCATAGGGCTTTAGTTGGGCCGAGCTGCGTTGGCCGAGCTTAACTGTCGGGGCCCAATTATATTGGGCTCGATCTTGGGCCTAGTAGCTAGGCCATATCCTATCACATCCCCCCCCCTAAAAAAAAGATATGGAAGTGAGGGTGCGGTTCGGGGTAGAAAGTTGAAGTAGGAGTAGTGGAAGTGCATTGCCCCATCAAAATTAGAATTTCGACGAAGTCGGATTGCGTACCGCCTCGTTAGGACGAGGTGAAACTAAAATTCGCATTGCCCCTTTGGAAATTAGATTTCGACGAAGTCGGAATGCGTACCGCCTCGTTAGGACGAGGTGAAACTAAAATTCGCATTGCCCCTTCGAAAATTAGATTTCGACGAAGTCAGAATGCGTACTGCCTCGTTTGAACGAGGTCGAACTAAAATTCGCATTGCCCCTTCAGAAATTAGATTTCGATGAAGTCGGAATGCGTATCGCCTCGTTTGGACGAGGTCGATTTTGTTATATCTCATTTAATTACGAGGTAAGTAAATAGTGGAGTGAAATGGCTTAGCGCTAGTCAGCATTGCGAGTGTTGTCGAACACGTGATGTGTCAGTTACCTTAAATGCGCCGTTTGGGGTCCTGATAAAGTAGGCATGTGTGTATCGTGGAGGGAATGCGAAAAGGCAGAAAGTTGATAAAACTTCTTTCATACGCCAAAATTAGTCATTTCGAAGTCTGGAACCCTAAGAACTTAGCGATTCACCTTCAACCTTCACGATTTGCAGCGTCGATGGTGTTGTTGTGTCAGAATCCAGTGAAATCTTTGTCACCACGGTCGTCCATCGCTTTGAAGAGTAAGTTTCCATGGCTTCATCTTCTTTTAATCGTGAATCGAGCGGTAGTGGTAGTCGGGATTCTGGGGAAAGGTCCATGTCGCCGCCGATATCCCATCCGCCGGAAAATGTAGATGTAGATGTATATACGATAGATTCGGGCGTTCCTTTGAAGTGTAGGGTAGTTTTTGCTTCACCCATTGATTCAGTCGGAACAGTGTCGAAGTTTTCTTCAGCCCTAGATTTATCCGCAATTTTGAAAATTGCGAAAAATTATTTATTTCCCAACTCGGTAGAGATTGTAGTTCCTCGGCCGGAGGATAGGGCATCAAATCCTCTGATTGGATTCGTAACTATCTACGAAGATTGTTTAAACCACGGTCTTCGTCTTCCCCTTCCCTCTGTTTTGCCGATCTCCTTCGGAAGTTCGGCATTCCCTTAGCTCAAATAATGTCAAACTCGTTTCGGCAGTTCACAGGTTTAGGCATACTTAGTAGTCGACACGGGGTCAGCCTGTGAGTAGAGCTGATCCTGAAATATTTTCAATTCAATTCATTTAAAGGGTGGTACTATTTGACACCCCGTCTTGACTTTAGAGTCAAGACAAAGTTAAAGATCCCGAACTGACAGTCTAAGTTCTTCTTCTGCCGGTTCGGTGAGGTCCCACATTTCGTGTGGAATGTGGGTAAGCTGAGGAACCAAGGCACCGAAGAGAAGTTCGGTGTGCTTGAGGAAGTGTTAACGAGCCTCATCGAGGAAGAATTCACCGAGGCCGATCTTGCGAGGGCGGGGCTGAGCCCTTATGATCCAGACTCCATGGTTGAGCCAGTGAAGGGTGAGGCTCCACTTGGTCCGTTTTTATCCTGTTTTATGTTTTCCTTGTCATGGCGATGATAGGCTCCCATTGTGTTTCTTTGCAGTGAAACTACTCGGTGGGAAGAGGACCAGGTCTAGCTCTACTGAGAAGTTGACGTCTGAGGCTTCATCGAAGCGTACAGAGAGCTGTCTAGGCTCATCACCAATGGGGTCCCCTCCGGAGCGACCCCTCGTTCGTAAAAAGAAACAGCAGAAGTTGGCTGTTGCTATTGCGACTGAAGAGGAGGACTGCATGTCACTGCAGTCCGGTCGTCTGGCGGTGTAGGAGGTCAGGGTTTTGGAGAACTGGTGAATCGGCTTCGACCATTCCCCGAGGTAGTATCGTACCTTCATCTGTACTTCGGCATCTCATTTAGTTTTTGCTGACATTAATGTTTGCTGATGTAGGGTGTCGAGGATATGGCGACGAGGCTAAGTGATCTGGCCGCGGAACTGAGCAGTTTTCTAACCACGGGGGTTGACCGCTACAAAGAACTGGCTCGGATTCGTCATGAGCTTGAAAATGAGAAGGGCGGCCTCGCCAACCGACTAGCGCTGGCCGAAAAAGACTGGCGTTGGAGCGGGCTGCTACTGAGGCAGTGAAGACGGAAGCGGGCTCGTGGAGGGCCGAGGCGGAGGCGCCGAGGCGGCGGGAAGCCGAAATGGTTGCTGGGCAGGGGCTGCTGCTTCGGGCGTATACAGAGAGACTCTTCCGGTCTGAGAAGTCCTCAGAGCTTGCCGGGCAGGTGGCCTCGATCCTGAATGCTCGTGCTGTCAGTGACACCATCGACAACATTGCTGTTGATATCCCGGACTTGGATAAATCCAAGTACGGTTATCAGGAGATGTCATATGAGGCCATGTACTGCAAGTATGCCGAGGCCTTACTGAATGGCATCCAAGGTATCCCTCTACTGGACAGCTTGGCCTCGGCATCCACATTTTTGACCGCCGAGGTGGTGGAAAATTGCCCGGTCGACCGGGATGATGAGCTGGAGGAGCTGATCGCAGGCCTCAACCGCACTGCGGTGATTGAGATGGAGGACGCTGGCCACAAAGGAGTGGAAGCCGAGGAGAACGAGGAGGCCGAAGTCAGGGGTGAGGGTGAAATTGCTCCGGCTACTGATGGGGCTCCTCGTGAGGATGAAGAGAACACCGGAGTGGTCAGTTGATCACCTCCTTTTTTTTTCTTTTTTTTCTTTTTTTTTTATGTAGGGCACTTGTACTACGACATCGCTAGGATGTCATTTCACCTTTGCCCTAGTGGCTATGAAACTTCAAGTTTTAATTGAAATTATTTTCGTGTTTATGTAGTCTTCTTCTTCTCCGGAACTTTTCAATGCATCTCCGTATATAGCTCAAATCAATAACTTACTGCGAGCTCTTGAAGCTAAGAATGTTGAAGTCCTTCATTGGAAAAACTAGGCTGGCCATATCCAGGACGAGGCCGACGTGAGACTTAGAGCCGCTCAAATCAGAAATGACGAACTTCAAGCTCGGCTCTTGGAGCTTGGAGATAAGTATGATGTCGTGAAGGAAGAAACTGATAAGATCGCCGAGGAGCACGCTGAGTATGAGGCAATTGTCCGCTGAAACGGCGGGAAAACCATTGCTGAAGTGGACGCAAAGGTAACAGAGGTCGTAGCCCGGTGCAAGGATCACCAAAAAAGATACAGGGCGGACTCCTGGCAGCTCCAAGATCAGATGGCCGAGCTGAAGCGAGTAGCTGGTATGTACGAAGTGATCTTAGCTCGGCGCCCGAAGTTGGCGACGCTTGTCCTTCAAGTTCGTCTACTACCACCGGTCCCTCGAGGTCGCCGACTCCCGCAAGTCGATCGGATATGAGATTCATGCGCCACTCTAAGGAGTTTTATGAACAAGAACGGCAATCATTGGCTCGACGAGGATGAGGTCGGAGTCTTCAATTGGGTAGGGGTAGGAGTCGAGGACGAGGTGGTGGTGAACGAGGTCGAGGCAGCTTCAATATAGATGAAGTTTTAAATTTCAACTCCGACGGTGATTTTCCTACAAGATGGCTTAGTTTTAGCAAACCCAAGCCTTCGAGTTCGTCTTAATCACCATATATTGTACTTTTCCATTTTTGAAATAAAACGGAATTTTTTTGTACTCATATTAGCCTTTCTCCTTATTTTTAACATAGATATATATTTCTTTGTTTTAAACAAAGGTAGGCCAGAATGAGCATTACCTCGTCATAAGACGAGGTTTAGTGTTTGAATAGCACGACTTCGTCAAAGACGAAGTTTAGGCTTTAATTAGCACGACTTCGTCGTCCGACGAGGTTTAGGCTTTGAATAGCAGGACTTCGTCAAAGACGAAGTTTAAGCTTTAATTAGCACGACCTCATCGTCCGACGAGGTTTAGGCTTTGAATAGCACGACTTCGTCAAAGATGAAGTTTAAGCTTTAATTAGCACGACCTCATCGTCCGACAAGGTTTAGGCTTTGAATAGCACGACTTTGTCAAAGACGAAGTTTAAGCTTTAATTAGCACGACCTCGTCGTCCGACTTCTCTGTTTTAAACAAAGGCCGTATCTTTGTTTTTAACCGAGGTGGTGCCTCCTTGTTTTAAACAAAAGTAGTTCTTCCTCGCTTTTAACAAAGGTGGTGCCTTCGTTTTAAGCAGAGGCAGTTCGTACTTCTATTTTTAACAATGTTAGGTCAGTACGCGCGTTTAGAATTTACCCCAAATATGGAGTTTATTAAGTTACCCTCTTCAGGGTTTTAGAATAAAAGATCAAAATACTAAGCATAAGTGGGAGAGAGAGACATGCAAGATATGATATGCAAGAATTTAAACGAATAATAAAGGAAAAATAAAACTTTATTGATAAAAAACCGAAATTCAAAAAAGAAAAACAGCTGACAAGACGACCTGACTCTTGATACCTACGACTTTAAATGAACTGATCCTAGACATTACTCTCCTCCACTTATACAAAGTATTTCTTTAAATGAGTAATGTGCCATGTGCGGGGTAAGGGCTCACCGGATAAATGGGCGAGCTTGTACGACCCTTGGCCGAGGACTTCTTCAACTCGGTACAGTCCTTCCCATGTGGCTTCAAGCTTGCTGAGCCTTTCCGCTTTACTGACCTCGTTGTTCCGAAGTACGAGGTCGCCTGCTTGGAATTGTTTGTACTTCACTCTTTGGTTGTAATACCGAGCTACTTGTTGTTTGTACTTGGCTTCTCTTATGTAGGCGAGCTCCCGTTTCTCCTCCAACAGATCCAGTTCAGTTCGGAGGTCGTCGTCATTGACTTCGGCTGTGAAGTTAAGAGTGCGCGGGCTCGGCAGGCCGATCTCTACCGGGATCACTGCTTCGGTTTCGTACACCAAACTATAAGGTGTTTCGCCGTTCGAGGTCTGGGGAGTTGTTCGGTACGACCATAGGACTTGGGGTAAATTTGCTGCCCAATCTCCTTTGGCTTTGTCGAGGCGGGTCTTGAGTCCCTTGACGATCGTTCTATTCGTAACTTCAATTTGGCCGTTCGCTTGAGGATGAGCTACCGAAGTGAACTTTTGGTGAATGTGAAGCCCTTCACACCATTTTCTAAATGTCCGATCGGTGAACTGCGTTCCGTTATCCGAAACGAGGATGTGAGGTACACCGAAGCGGCAAACCACATTTTTCCATACGAAGTTGAGGCCGTTCTTGCTTGTGATCTTTGCCAAGGGTTCGGCTTCGACCCACTTAGTGAAGTAGTCGATGGCTACGATGAGGAACTGGAGCTGTCCAGGAGCTTTATCAAACGGTCCGACGATGTCAATTCCTCATTGCACAAACGGCCACGGGCTTTGCATGCTTATGAGGTTGTTTGAGGTAATCTCGGCACCGTCCCATGGATTTGATATTTTGGGCACTTTTTGACCAGTTCGACTGTGTCTTGGAACATTGTGGGCCAATAGTAGCCCCGGCGCATGACCTTCTTTGATAGTGCTCGAGCTCCGATATGGCTTCCACATGACCCTTCATGAACTTTGCGTAACGCATAGTTTGCTTGGTTCGGCCCGACACATCTTAGGAGAGGTTGAAGGTATGACTTTCTGTACAGAATTCCTTCTTGTAGAACGTATTTCGGTGACTTGCTTAAGATCTTTCTTGCCTTAAGCTTGTCGCTGGGTAGCTCACCCTTCTCTAAATAATTCCGAAGAGGAGTCATCCAATTCGGCGCATCATCATCAATTACGAGGCCGACCTCGGCTTCCTCTATACTTCGGTGTTTGACTCCTTCCACAGGAGAGCTTGTTGATGAGGACGCCAATTTTCTTAAAGCATCGGCTCGGGTATTTGCTCCTCTTGGGATTCGTACCAACTCGAAGTAGGAGAAGTTTTCTTGCAGACTCTTAGCTTTTTGGAGATACTTATTCATTATGTCGCCCTTTGCCTCGTATGTGCCGAGCATATGGCTGACTATGACTTGGGAGTCACAGTAGACTTGTACTACTCGTATTTGGAGACTTTGAGCGAGGCGAAGTCCTACAATTAAGGCTTCGTACTCCACTTCATTGTTTGTGGTAGGGAAGTCGAACCGAAGTGCATAGGTTATCTCCTGCTCGTCTGGACTGAGAAGTATGATGCCTGCACCGCTTCCAGATTTTCCAGAAGCCCCATCCACGTATACCTTCCAACAGTGTTTGGGGGTTTGTTTGTGGGTTCGGCTCCGACAATGTCTGATGCGGTATCGGGTAGCTTCGGTGCTTCCGTAAAATTAGACTCCACAAGGAAGTCAGCTAAGGCTTGGCCTTTGATAGCACTGCGTGGACAGTAGCTGATGTCGTGTTCACCCAGCTCAACTGCCCATTTCGCAATTCTCCCCGAAGCTTCAGGCTTCAATAGCACTTGCCGAAGTGGAAGGTCGGTGAGGACCTGTATTGGATGTGCTTGGAAATAAGGTCGTAGCCTCCTTGCAGCGTTTACTAACGCTAGTGCGATCTTCTCTAATGGTTGGTACCTCGTCTCTGGTCCTTTGAGTGCTTGGCTGATGAAGTAGACCGGGAGTTGCCGACTGTTTTTCTTCACGTACTAGGACTGCACTTATAGTTTCATCCGAAGCCGCAAGGTATAGGGAGAGAGTTTCACCTTCGTGCGGGACCGACAAGGTTGGAAGCTTGGAGAGGTACTTTTTCAGGTCGGCAAACGCTGATTTCTGTTCCTCTTCCCATTTAAAAACCGGGTTCTTCTTAAGAATCTTGAAGAACGGGAGTTGCTTCTCTGCCGCTTTCGAAAGGAACCGACTTAGGGCAGCTAGGCAGCCAGTCAATTTGTGCACGTCGTGAATCTTCTCCGGAACCTTCATCTCTTGGACAGCTCGGACCTTGGACGGGTTGGCCTTTAATCCTTCTTGAGAAACTCAGTATCCTAAAAATTTTCCGGATCGGACCATAAAGGTGCACTTTTCAGGATTCAGCTTCAGGTTGACTTTCCGAAGGAGGCTGAGGACGATCTTGAGATCGTCGGCACAGGTGGCTGGCTCTTTGCTTTTGATGACGATGTCATCCACATATACCTCCACATTTTGCCGATGTGGGGCTCGAATATCTTGTCCACCATTCTTTGATAAGTGGCTCCAGCATTCTTTAGTCCGAAAGGCATTTTCTTATATACGAAGACACCGAAGTCAGTGATGAAAGCTGTCTTTGGTGCGTCTTCGTCACTCATCAAGACTTGGTGATATCCCTTATACAGATCTAAGAAGCTAAAAACCCTGTGGCCGACCAGAGCCTCGACTTTCTTATCGATGTTGGGGAGGGGATAACAGTCTTTGGGGCAGTGTTTATTTAGATCGGTGTAGTCAATACACATTCGCCAACCTCCTCCTTATTTCTTCACTATCACCGGGTTAGCAATCCACGTCGGATACCTGACCTCGAAGAGTATTCGTGCCTCTAACAGTTGGTGCACTTCGTCATGTATGACCTGGTTCCGGTCTGCTGCGAATACCCGCTGCTTTTGCCGGACTGGCTTTACTCCGGGGTCAATGTTCAGCCGGTGTGTGATAACATTTGGTGAAACTCCGGTTATGTCAAGCGGTGACCAAGCGAAGACATCTTTATATTCCCGAAGTAGTTGGACGATTTGCTTGCGAAGTTCGGCTCCTCCAGCGAAGCCAACTTTGTCGACCTTAGTCGGGTCATTTTCGTACACTACAACGGCTTCCACTGGCTCGTAGAATGCAGAATTATCTTCCAACACTTCGGATTTCTATAATTGCTATGCCTGCGGATGCTGAGGTGTTCCAACACCTCGTAGGGCAATCTGCATGCACTCCTTTGCTCTTTTTTGGTCGCCGCGAACAACGATTACCCCATTTTTCGATGGAATTTTGATCGTTAGGTGGTACGCCGAGCATATTGCCTTCATTGCGACCAACCAATCTCTTCCTAGGATGATGTTATAGGGGGAGTTCGCCTTTACGACAAAAAAACTAACGAGCTTAGTGGATGACAATAGGTGCTTACCCACTGTCACTGGGAGTTGAACTATCCCTTCGGTTTGCGTCTCTTGTTGGACGAAGCTTCTCAGGGGAATTGGTGCTGATGTTAAAAGAGCTTCCTCGACCCCTAGCTTCTCAAAGCAATCCTTAAACGTACCGTCGCGCACCATGTGCTCGATATCCGCAGCTAGCTCCCTGCAGTCCTCTGTGTCATGGCCGTAATCCTCATGGAATTGGCAGTATTTGTCCTTGGATCGGCGTTTCGACCTACCGCGTGACATAGGTTGAGGCTTCCCAAATAGGTTGGTATGAAGCTCATAAATCTCCGTCATCGGCTTTGTCAGTGGTGTAAACTGGGTCTTCTCAGGAGTTTGCCGAGGTCCGAGTCAGGATTCAATCGGGTCTCGCTGCAGTCTATCTAGGGCACTTTGGCGGCTTTGACTTTGGTCATTGCGCTCTTCTTTCCTCCGATCGGATGGTTCAGGCTTATCAGCCTCGCGCTTCTTCCTATCCGCTTCATCTGCGCGTGCGAACCGATCCGCGATGCTCCACAGCTGCTTCAATGTCCGAGGCTCTTCCCTGACGATCTCTTTGTAGAGAGCACCAGATTGGATGGCGTTCTGGAAGGCTAAGATAAGGACTTCGTCGGTTAAGCGATCGACTTTCAGGCTTTCCTCATTAAACCTAGTCATAAAGTCGCTTATTGACTCTCCTCGTCTCTGCCTTATGGAAAGAAGTTAGGCCGGGGTAGTTTTCGCCTCGGCTTTCTGGAAAAATCTGCGTTAGAAAGCGTCGAGTAGGTCGGCGTATGATCCGATACTGCATGGAGGCAGGCTATCGAACCAACTACGAGCGTTATGCACAAACAGTTCGGGGAATACCTTACACATGTAGGTATCCTCGCTGAGACCTTGATTCATCATATTATACTGATATTGGGACAAGAAATTCCTCGGATCGCATGAGCCGTTATAAGGCTTGATCGGAGGTACTCGATACTTCTCCGGGAGAGGAGTGTAGAGTATTTTGTTGGTGAAGGGAGTAGAGATCTTACTGTAAATAGTAAATCTCCCTTCTCGGTAATCATCGTCACGCCGAGGTGAAATAGCGTGACGACGAGGTGGGGTGATGCTACGCCGAGGTGAAGGTCTGTAGTTTCCTCGGCGTTCGTCATCGAACCTCCTTTGACGAGTTGCGGCGTCTCGTGCGCCCACGATTTGGACGCTTTGAGAATTGTGCTGCTGCTGGGAACGGGATGTAGCTCCACGTTCTCCATCTCATTTTCTAGCTCTTTGTTGGTTGACGAACTGGAGGAATTCTGGGCCTTTATATGCGAGGAAACTTTTCACAGCATCTTTAAGTTCATGCGGCTGGAGCTTTGGGGCTTCCTCTTCGTCATGACCGCTGTTAAGACCTTCTTGGCTGGGGTGGAGTGGTTTGCCGAACTGGTCCACCAGGATGTCTCCCACATGCCCTTCTGGAGTCTGCGCACGCTCCTTCCCGGGGCGTCTGCGATTAGAGCTAGGCGGCTGGCTGGAGGCTTCGTTGGATTCTTGAGGGGTTTGCTGGGCGTTTTTATGCTGTGTTTCCCTCTCCTTAGCAGCGGCGGCAGCAGCATCGGCGGCGGACTTGTGAGCAGCAGCAGATCGTGTTGATTTTCCGGCCATCGTGATTGTATCAAACTTGCAAAATTTGATCGAAATTCATAGATTTTCAATTTCCCACAGACGGCGCCAGTGATCGATCTTATTTTCGCAAGGTAATTAATGCACGAAAACTGAGATTTAATGAACACGAAAAGGGACACGAAGGATTTACGTGGTTCGATCTATTAGGATAGATCTACGTCCACGGAGCAAAAGTGTGTATGGATTTTATTGAGAGTATGCGTATAGCTTGTACAAAGATTGTTCTCCCCTTTCCATCTATTCTAAACCCCTATTTATAAGTATCTACACATGGAATTCGACTAGGTTTACAAGTCTTTTCCTATGAGAACTCTTTGGCTTGATCTCCTCCTTTATTGGATAAAAACCGAACTTCTATATCTCTTGGAGCTTGAATTGTAGTCGATGTAGGAGTTGCATTGGTGTAGAAGTCTCTTTGAAGTAGGTTGTAGCTGACTGGGCCGAGCTGCATAGGGCTTTAGTTGGGCCGAGTTGCGTTGACCGAGCTTAACTGTCGGGGCCCAATTATATTGGGCTCGATGCTTGGGCCTAGTAGCTAGGTCATATCCTATCACCCACTCCACTTAACATTTTATAAAAATATGTGCCATTTATTTTCATGCGCATTAAAATGGGACTAAGGGAGTATCATTGTTGGTGAGAGAAACATATGAGGAACTGATAGTAGGAGATGGAGCTCTAACGTGTGCCTTAAAAGTTGATCCACTCAGTTGTTGTTTTTTTTTTTTTTTTTTTAAATTAGAAAAATGAATATATATATATATATATATAGAGAGAGAGATCAAATAAAAAGTCCAACTCCAGTAAAAAAATAAGAAGTGATCCGAGGCGTCTATATTTGATGATCCACGGTTAACGTTTATTTTAGTTCCATAAGAATATTTAATTCAAATTTATAGGTGGAGAACTAATTTTGTATTTTTCTCTTATAGTGGTGGACGGTTACATCCTATAATTATGGGATTTGATTGTGTTGACTATATTTTCCTAAAATTATTAATATACAATCACGTTAAACATTAATTATTTTAGATTTTCGGTAAGCTTTTTAGATACTTCAAAATGATAATTTTAATGTATTTTCATCAAAAGTTTACCTTTGTTATTTCGCTTTTTTTTTTTCTACATATCACATGTCTCATTTTATTAATGCAAACTTCATGCAACAAATTAATGCACGACTTCCTTCCAAAATAATATAATGCATAATTTTGATTTTATTAATAATGCCTTAACCGAGATGATTTGGTGACTTATGATAATTAATTATGCATTCTTCATAGAGTACACTAAAAAAATATTTATTTTAATTTTCAAGCGTCTAATTTAAAAAAACTTGGTCGATTAGATTATGCATAATATGCATGTAATACATCATAAAAATATAATACATTATTTCTCAATTAGGGTTCATTAGTCTAAAAAAATCTCAATTAGGGGTTCATTAATTTTTATTAGGCTTTGTACATATGATTAACTACACGTTGTATTATTTTCATTTTATATTGCATTATAAAATTGAGAATTATGTATAATACTGCATTATGCGTCTATTTTTTTTATTTTACATGATGAGATTGAAAAAATTAAATTGTTCTAGTATATGCATTATAGCTGTACGCTAATGCATTATGATATAAAACAATTTCGGTATAATGCATTACAGCTTGTGAGATAATGCATTATATTATTAAACAAAATGCATTGTAAAAAAATAGATAAAAATATAGAGGTGAGATAATGCATTATAACGTTAAACAAAATGCATTATGATATAAAACAAAATGCATTGTACATATAAAGATATGATATTATATCATAATGCATTACGATATAAAATAATTTTGGTATAATGCATTACAGCTTGTGAGATAATGCATTATAATAATAAATAATGCATGGTAAAAAATGCATTATAACAATTAAACAAAATGCATTGTAAAAAATAGATTAAAAAAAATAAACAATGACGCAACGTCGATTTTATTTATTTTTGTTTTTAAGTGATTTCAATTTTATGGTTTTAAATTTTTGATCTTACCGTTTCTGTCTTCTAAATCTCCAAAATTGCCGGATTTATTGTTGTTGCGGAAATAGTAAGTTTTCTTTTATATCACTATTTTACCCTCAAATTGGTTTGACATCAATGCATTCACACAAACTCATCCACGTGTACTATTTTAAAAGTAAATCTTGACCATAGATTTTGAATTAATCAAGGGACTATAATATTTCTCATTTCCTACAAAAAGATTGTTTTGTATGAGAACTCAACCATATATATATATATATTCAAAGAAACTAGGTACGTCATCACTTACAACCAAAGAAACAACCGGGTTCAATTACAAGAGGACACCTTGTTCCAACTCCAAAATTTTCTACTCCTTCCATTTAATAGATAACATCTTGTTTTCTTTATTGGGTTGTCCTATAGATAGTATCTTGTTTTTATTTTTAGAAAAAGTTAAGTCATCAAAAACTGTGGACCCTATTTATGGAACAACCCAATAAAAAAAATAAGATGTTATCTATGGAACAGAAGGAGTAGAAAAATAATCACACCAGTAGTGAACTTCCTTATGTGAGCCCCTCAAAGAATACCCATATTTTGGGGAAAATAATCCTTTAAACCGAAAATGCAGGACAACATATATTTTACACTAAAATGTGTATTCTCTTTGATGAAAAGGAAAATGAGAGATAAGAAAAATGTGAAAAATATTATCCCGCAACGTGATCTCTATTTTTTTACTTCATGTTTTTTATGATTAAAAGTAAAGCTTAAATGCAAAAGATTTTTTTTTTTTTTTTTTTTTTGGTATGAATTTCCCTTTCATTTCTCATAAAAAACGTCCAGCAACCATACATTCTACTACACTCTACATCTACCCACGAATGCTATAACACTCAAAACTCCCTACTTCCGCCGCAATTTCCGATCTTTTTGGCGACAGACTTCATACATTATTTGACAAGATCGAACAACCTTAGCAACCGTTCCCTTATTTCCCTGCATACGCCGTGCATTCCTTTCTCTCCACACATGATACACCACAATTGCCACCATGCAGCGATATGCTTTTTGTGTTGCATTGTTATTTGTACACTGTGTTAGCAGCACCATTCTTTCTCTTTCCCATCTTTCTGCTCGTCGTCCCACACCACACCATACAGCCATCTCATTCCATATCCTTTGCACAAACTCACAGTCGAAAAATAAATGATTCAAATCCTCCTCATCCCTCTCACAAAAACAGCATGTGGAGTCAGTAGTAATACCAATCCTACTCAGGTAACTGCAGGTAGCAAGCTTTTTCATGCAACAGTAACCATGTAATGAACACACACTTTGAAGGTACTGGATTTTGGCACACCATTTTCGCCCATGGTACCTTCTCCATGTCCCCCATCATCTCCGCATACATCCTTCTCACAGAATATGTGCTCTGCAGCAGTTTCTCTTCTCCATTCCTTAGCTGCCTGAGATACTCTCTAGCGCCCAAGATTTTCCTGACTACCCATGAACATTGCTGGGGTATGGGCATCTCCATTAAATTCCTGCGTTTTATGTAGTATTCATGCAACCACTGTATCCATATTTTATCTTTCTTATTCTGAATGCTCCATAGCAGTTTACATATAGTAGCTTGGTTCCAGATTTTCAGATTTCCAATATTTAAACCTCCAGCTTGTTTAGGTAAAGTTACCTTATCCCATGCAACCAACACCCTCCTTGATGCAGTAGCCTTTCCAGTCCATAGGAAAGTCCTACACGCAGCTTGAATCATCTTGATTACCTTCTGTGGTAACAAAAATACCTGACACCAAAACGTATGAATACCAGAAATAACAGACTTTATGAGTTGCACTCTCCCTGCATAAGAGAGGCTGGCATTGTACCACAGTGAGTTTTTGTGCACTTAAAGGGACTCCCAAATACTTAAAAGGTAGCTCTCCCTCTATCATTCCAGAAGCAGCAAGGATAGTTTTCTTATCTTCTCCTCCTACTCCACCAAAATAAACACAGCTTTTTAGCTGATTTGCCCTTAAACCTGAAGCACTACCAAACTTATCCAATGCCTTTAACACCTGTTGCACCTAGTTAAGATCTCCCCTTGAGAATAACAACAAGTCATCTGCAAAGCATGCATGTGTTATCCCTAATCTCTTACACCTAGGGTGATAGTGGAATTTTCTATTTTTCTCCAAATCCCTCAAGCACCTATTCAAATACTCCATGCAAATTACAAATAGATAAGGAGATATAGGGTCTCCTTGTCTAATCCCCTTCTTAGCTGCAAAAGGTTCCAAGACCTCTCCATTTATAGTAAGAGCATAGGAAACAGAAGTAAGGCAAACCATAACCCACTGTGAGAATCTGTGTGGAAATCCCAATTCCTCCAACATTTGTTTTAAAAAAGGCCATTCCACTGAATCATAGGCCTTCTGCACATCTATCTTAATCATGCATCTAGGAGATATATGTTTCCTCTGATACCCTTTAATGAGTTCATGACTTAGCAGGATATTATCAAATATCAGCCTCCCAGGTACAAAAGCAGATTGTGTTTTCCCAATAATGCTGTCTAAAACCACCTTCAATCTATTTGCCAGAATTTTTGAGATAATCTTGTATAGCATAGAACAGCAAGCAATAGGTCTAAACTTACTCACCTTATCAGCATTCTCACACTTAGGTAATAGTGTGATAAGAGCCACATTCATCTCTGCAGGTAGATAATTATCAGTAAAGAATTGCTGCACAGCCTCAACTACCTCATTTCCAATGATGTGCCAGCTCTTTTTAAAGAAATGGACATTGAAGCCATCTATACCAGGTGCTTTACTCGAATTCATACTAAATAAAGCCTCACTAACCTCCTTTTCTGTGCAATCTGCAGCAAGAGCTCTTTGTTGGTGAATATTCAACCTTGGACCTCTCCTCACAGCCTCCTTATCTATCATAGGTAGAACCTCTGCAGCAGTGCCCATCAACTTCCTATAAAACTCTCTGATTTCATGAGTGACATGAGTCTGCCCCACAGCTACACTCCCATCATCTCTAACCAACTTATGTATTGCATTAATATTCTGCCTAACCTTTACACTAGCATGAAAGAATTTGGTATTTGTATCTCCTAATTTTATCCAATCAACCCTAGATTTCTGTTGCCATATGTTTTCCTCAATCCTACTCCATTTTTCCAGCTCTGCAAGTATCTGTTTCTCCTCCTGTATCAATGCAGTGCTAGCCTGTGTTTGGATCATTTTCTGAGTAGTGTAAAGTCTTTGCCTAATACCCTCCACTCTCTCAGATGTTTTCACAAACCACTGTGCATTCAGTCGTTTTAGGGGACCTTTCAGCTGTTGACACTTCCGCCAAATATCTCTTAGCTTATTTCCAGACTTTGCACATTTCCACTGTTCCCTAATCACTTGATCAAATTGATCATGCTCAGTTAATACATTATAGAACTTAAATAGCCCCTTCTGTGGGCTACTGATAGAGAAATTTACTAATTGAGGGCAATGATCTGAAATACTTTTTTCCAGTCTTTCAATAACCACTTTAGAATACCTCTCAAACCACTGATGATTAGCAAAGCATCTATCAATATTAGTGCTGATTCTATCTTCTCCTTCCTGATTATTGCACCATGTAAACTGAGGTCATATTGCCCTTATTTCCATCAACTCTGTATCCTCCACACATCCTCTAAAATCCTCCACCTCTGCAGTAGTAACTACATTACCCTGCTCCCTATCACTCCCTTGCAAAATAGCATTGAAATCACCTCCTATTAAAATAGGACCCTGAGCATTAAAACATTGGTGCTTCAGAAACTCCCACAATCCCTTCCTTTGCTCACCAGTATTACAAGCATAAACAGCTACAAAATGTTAAGACTGACCAGTCTCCACATCAACCAGCTCACAACACACTGCATGTTCATGACCTTGAATCAAAGTGACACACACTTTCCTAGGATCCCATATGATCCAAATTCTACCATTCACTGCATAATCATAGTTAGTTAAACTACTCCACCCTCTACCTATTTTCTCCAATATTTTTTTTGATTTTTCTTTTTTCACCCTTGTTTCCAAGAGAGCTGCAATAGTGACCTTATTAGATTGCAGCAGAACCTTAATTTCTTTCTGCTTAAACGGTTTATTGCAGCCTCTTACATTCCATACTACCAACCTCATGTGATACTAGTGGGGAGAAGGTCCCCGCCCTCTATAACTTCATGTAGAGTATGAAAGATGTTATCAGTAGGTACATGCAGGTTTCCTACCTGAATTGAGATAGGGACAGTATGCTTCGGCTGCTTCCACTCTTCAGGATCTTGTTCCTTTCCTCCAATCACCTCCTTACTTTTTCCCTTAGGAACCCATTTCTGTTGTGGCTGTTTCTCATCCTCTTTTTTCTTTTCCTTCTCTTTACACATATGCCCTACTCTTTGACATTTGTGGCAAAAGAGCGGCACCCATTCATAATAGACCTGCTGCAGCAACTCCAAACCATTCTCCCCTACAACAGGGACCTTCTATACCAAAGGCTTGGTCACATCCACTTCCACAAGTAGCCTGGCATAGGAAATCCTACTCTGCAAGGATGTGCATTCATCCGCACAAACAGGTTTCCCAACCACACTTCCGATTCTACTTAGAGAATCCCCACTCCAGCAGTTAAGAGGAAGATTGGGAAGCCTTACCCACAGCGGAATCTCCCTCAGCACCTCATCCTTCAAACAGAAATCCGCCCTCCAATCCTTCACAATGACTGGTCGACTCACAATCATGTACGGGCCTTCAAATAGTAGTTTCTCCTTCACCTCCCTAGCTCCACATTTCACCATAAAATACCCCTCATTGTGATAAAATATATCAAATTGTGCAGTAGTGCCACACTGATTATGTAGATAATTTTTGAGGTAAGATATCGTAGGCAACTCTCCAATCACATATAGAATCACTGCATATTTCCATTTCTCAGTCTCACTCTCAATTTCATCTATTTTTAGTTGAGCGGTAGGAATACCTTGCTTAAGGATAGGGGCGACATAGGCAAGTGATATTCCGCGCCGTCGCTGCAACTGAGGATCCCTTTCTTCAATTTGTTGCATTTTCGCTTCTTTTTTCCCAACCTCTTCCATAGTTTCCACTTGTTCACTCATCAAGGAGTGGATCTCCAGCTCAGCTCGCTCCATGGTCATAGATCCTTCTCCAATCGGAGATTTGGGCAACACTCCTCTACTTTCCGCGATACCAGAACTTTCAGCAGTCTCATCTAATCCAGCTAACGTAATAGGGCGTGGTGGTGTCGGGATTGGAAACTTTCGTGGTCGGCCTTTCGGCCGGCCGCCGCCTTTCGTCATGCTCAAGCTAGCAACCTTCTTCCTCCAGCTATCATGCGCACAGTAGCAAACCCACTATCATACGCCGAGAGCTTTCTTAAAGATTCACTATTGTTATTCCTTTTTTTTCCTATTTTCTTAAAAGTAAAAAGGGCATAAATGCAAAAGATATTATCACTTCACGTTGAGATGAAAATATTATATAAATTTGGAGTTATATGGGAGGAAAAATAGATATACAAGAAAATTTCACTTCATTTTCTAATTTTTCCCTCAAAGAAAACACAACCCCAGATGGGGTCACTTGGTTATAATTTTTTTTAAAATCTTCCTAATGTCTTCCAGCAAAGTTAATAATGTCACAAGACTTGCAAAGGGTGATAGATCGTGTACTGAAATTAAATTAAATCATTATCTTCTTTTTTTTTTGGATCAAATATTCGTTTCAGTAAAAACCACTTGTCTGAAAGGGGAGAAAAAAAAATAAAAAAAATTGTTTGCTAGTAAGCATTGCACACTAACAAAATTGCCTAAGCAAAAATTTAAAGGAAAATGGCTTTCAGCTATCACCTCATCTTCCTCTTCTTTTCTTTCTTGTATGTCTCGTAAAGATTCAGAGAGAAATTCGTGCGTTCGAGCTCAGATCTTAATCTCTCATTTTCTTGGATGTCACGGAGCAACACGAAGTGCTGGGCAAGTTTATTTCTCAATGAGTTATCATTTTCGCCTGATAAATCGAGGCTCGAATCTTTGAGAGGCACAGAATCGATTCCCTTCCTTTTGTGGTTGGAAGCCTTTTTTATGCCACTAGGTGCAGCAAAAGACTCGTATTCTTGTAACAAGTCCATATAAGCTTGTTGAGGAGAGGCTTGGGAATGATAGATTTGATTCGTGTTGGAGTTCATGGTCGAGAGAGTGGAAGCGATTGATGAAACAGATGGATGATAGTGTTTCATCAGAAGATTAAGCTCCCAAAGAACTGAAGCTAGTGCACCACTGAGGTTAGGGTCTGTCACTTGAGGTTGGAATTTCTGCAATTAAGAAAGATAATAAATCGCATGAAACAAAAGTAAAGACACGAAAAACTGAATACTTGGGACTTACAGCGACGACACCAGCAACAGATCCACCTCCAGCGTCGTTTTCCAACATATTACGGCATTTGGCATTCTTCTGTAGAAGATGCTTTACTGTAACCAATGCTGCAAAATTATTACAGACAAAGAAATCAATCTTTATTGTGGAAAAAATATTTGATAAGTAGTTAATCTAGCATTTCAAAGATGAATAAACACACCAGCCATGGACTCGGCAGATCTAAAGCATAACGAGAATGTAGCCAAACGCTTTATAAATGCAGCAGCTCTATGCATATCATGTTGTCTTTCATCACACAACATTATCTTCATGGCTTCAGCCAATAACTCACCGTTATCCCTGTTCCAGCAATGAACGGTGAAGTACCAATAAACAAAAATGAAGCGGATTAAGTAGTAAATACAGAAACAAAAAAAAAAATCACCCTTAAGATGCCAAACAACACATTCAAATTATGTTTCAGGAAAAAACAAAAAAAAAAGAAAACAAAAAAGAAAAAAGAAAAAAAGAGCAGTGTACGGAAAATAGATCAAATAGGGTGATAGATTTAAAACAGGAGTATAAAAAATAAACTAAAATCACAAGGGAACCAACAAAGGAAAACAAGGCAAACACAAATATCATATAAAATTCTTGTTCTATATCTGAGACTTGAGGATAATTATCTCGGATATGATTATTTCGGAGGCATTTAACACTAAAGCACATACCTTCCTGGTTCGTACTCGAGTATCAGATTGTAAAACTGGATGAAGAACTCCTGTAGATCAATATTTAGAGCATCTAGATTGTTCCTCATCACTTTAAAAGCAACAATGCAACACCGTAGTCGTTCTGAAACCGTTAACTGGCATGAAGAATTCTCGGATGAATCTCCCGACTTACTGCCATTGGCAGCAAGTTTCCTGAGGCATTGCATGAGATCAGCCATAAAATCCAAGTCAATTAGATGTGCGAACTTCCCAATTCCATTCAAGCAAGGATCCAGCAGGGGATGGCTTCCAAATGCACCAGGCCCTGATCTGAGCAACAAAAGATAAATGGAATATAAGAACTAAAATAACTATTTTACAACTAAAAAATAGCATAGTAAAGCTATCCACCAAGAGCAAAGAACTTTCAACTAGAAAGCTCCATATTCAACTATGCTGATTATTTTTACCTCATGACACAGGATACTTACTTTTGCTCTACAGTATGCTTTAAGACGCGGAAGAATGTTTGAAATACAGCAGCTAGCGTCTGTGACTGCATCTTTCTTCTCTCTAAAGGATCTGGATCAGATGAAACAGATTTGTAGTCTGCGTGTACCTGCAAGCCTCCAATTGTTAATGACATCATAACTAATAAGCACCAAACAATTGAAAGTAGATATACCTCCTCTCTAGTCTTTAACATCATCTCTTTCTTAGTTTTCTTCCGGAGGTTATCAGGCATCTGATTTGGCTCATCAGCGCCTTTTCTCTTCTTGAATTTTTTGTACTTGGCTTTCTTATCCGTATCTGATCTTTCTGGTTTTCCAAGATCATCATCAAATGACAAAGACAGGAAAACCTACAAGTTGGATAGTAATTAGAATTCATTACCAGTAATCATAACTACATATTACCAAATTAAATCAAATAAATAAAATAACAATAATTGTCATTGAACTGTGTTGGTATGCCTCATATGTTAACACATTGCACACAAGCACAATGATTGTTAACTGGGTGTACTCCACCATTCTTGTTTGTACAATGGCCTCTTAAATTAGGAGTTGGGGCCGACATATATACGACTGTACATATACCATATATTATAGCATGGACATAATAATTCCAGAGAGGGAGAAACTTATTACATCTATAGAATCCGGATGCAGTTGGCAGTTGTGAATTTTTACAAGTTCTGCAATCTTTTTAACGACCTCCACAGTCGCCTCACCGCCATGTTTCCCCTCATCAGTGAAAAGTGACTTCACAGCCGTGCAACAAAGTTTTCTATCATCACAAAGACATCATCACCATCAATCGAAGCAGTAGCAAGCTATGGAATGAAATAATTGCTCATATGACCAAGATGAAACGAGCGTTATGAAAAGTGAAAAGTTAACATTTTCTAATA
The DNA here is from genome assembly GCA_001642375.2 of Mentha longifolia. NCBI lineage: Eukaryota > Viridiplantae > Streptophyta > Magnoliopsida > Lamiales > Lamiaceae > Mentha > Mentha longifolia. The sequence continues at coordinate 17,454,523 of CM038119.1, read as the reverse complement.
TCTTGAGAAAGAAATTAGATGACCAGTGGAAGGTAGCATTATGAAAACCTCATTCGGGAAAAAAGGAAAGTATAACAAACTAGCTGATTGGATATCAGCATGCTCTTGGAGCAGGTGAGGGGTGTGAACAACATCCCATTACATGGAAAGGTAATGCAGCAATTAACACAACATACTAAAAGGGATAGATTCATGCAATTACAAAAAAATAAATGCAGAATATAAATACGGAAAATACCATCAAGCATGTGTATTAGTAACTATATTAATTCAAACAAAATTAATGTTTTCAACAAACAAGAATGGGAGAAAATAAACCTAACTACCTTACAACATCATCTTGGGAGCTTATATCTTTCACAACAGCAGCTAACAAGCTCTCACGATAATTGAAGTGTGGCACAGCTGCAAGCAAAGTACATAAGCAACGGGTAGCCACATGCCTGTAAACAGTCTGTTGTTGCAGTGCTACCAACTTTTGAACATATGCCTGAAAATGGTTATAAGGATCCATTGTCAGCAAGAATATTATTTTCAGGAAGCCAGTGAAAGGATTTGCCAAAAGTTTATAGAAATGTAATGAGTAAGTTATCGTAACATGGAGAGAGTCATTTAAGAATAACCTGGTGAGATAGACTACTAAAGATTTATATATCTAACCTTATATGCAGACAACAGCGTAGACTCATAAAACCGCATTTTCTTTACTTCCTTTGAGACCTTCATCTCTTGTTCCTTTTCAGTAGGCAGCCTGATTCGGTAGCTGCAACAAACGAAAAGAAGAGAGTCATTACCTGTACTACACAAAGAGCAATACACAAAACGTGCCCCCTGATATTAAAGTAGGCAGAATATAAAGTTGATGCATGCTCACCCTGGAATGATGTCTTTGAAGACAGCCAACAAGGATTTAAGCCCAAGTATGACAATAGCACTGTCTCCATCTCTTGAAATATCCAGCATCTCTTTTATAAGCCTTATATTGGACTCTGGATCAGCAAGTAGAGTAGTACCCAACTCAGCAAACTTATATTTCTTCTTCTCATTAGCTTCTTCAGCTGTCAGGTCCTTTTTAACTTCATCCTAAAATATTAGCAAATTTGATCCATTTTGTTATGATCTGTTATGGTCTTGCTGGTTGATTAAATATGTGAAGCAGTTTAAGGTCGGAAGCAAACAGATCATCAATAGTAAAAAATTAAACTCGCCAATCAAATCAACTCAAGGATTCTTTACAAAAATCGAAGAGAAATATTGTTTAAAATTTTATATTACCAATCAAATCAGAGGAGTAAATATTTAAGAAGGTAATACTGTTAGAGTTAAGATCATATATCAAATACCAATAAAAAGACTTAAAAAAAATCAGAAAAAAATATCACAACTTCACAAGAAAAAAATGTGCAAAGGAAAAGGAATGCTCAACATGCAAATGAAAAATGAATCAGGAATTCATCTGGTTGCATCAGCAAGCACGAGTGAAGCATAAAGATGTTGCATCATTATCAAGACCTAATTAATCTTATTCATTGTTTGGCTAAAAGAATAAGAAAATGTTTGTCAAACTTGATATAATCATATAGGATTATAACATTGTAAAAGTTAATCACGTCAGGTCATGTACTGGCTTGCATCTAAAACAAGTCAAAAAGGATTATGAATTTTTCAACCATTTCTTGAGATTCTGTCTTTTCGATTTTATTTGCCAACTCAAAAACTGCACAAAACATGTCAGCACGGCTAAAACAATAATTTCAGAAAGATACACACCAGTACTTCTGCCTGAGGAGTTTGCTCCACTTCCTCCTCCTTAGTATGTTTCTTAGCCTCCCTCCTTAATTTCTTAAACTTCAAACGTTTCTCTGCTTTCGTTGGCTTCACCAGAGACGGATCCTTACTCATAGATTCACCATCTTTTGACTCTTCAGCCTCTTTTGGCACCTTTACCACTGTAAAAGAACAATTTTCATTCTGTAACTAATACACATTGCAATATTATCGTTCAAGGAATGGAAGAAATATAGAACAAGAAAAACCTGTTCTATAATATAGCTTTCCATCTGCTGTTTTCAGTGGCAGTGCATCAATCGGATCAACCTCCAAAGTGTTCTCATCATTCTCTTTATTTTCCAATTTCTTTCTCAACTTCTTCTCGTATAATAATTCTAAAGCACCTTCATTCACATCAGCCACTCGGCTAACATGCCTGATTTTCACAAAAGAAAAGGATCAGAACAAGATTGTGTTATTTGATCATAGAAATTTTTTTGATCTGCTTACTTAGTGATAGAAGGAGTGTCAATTTTGGACATGAAACTAGCATAATCTGAATGCTGGTTGACGAACTGCAAATCCTCATCAGAAACTTCAATTTCTTCATCAGGAACTTCAGGTGGAAGATCCGGCGGCAATATTATCTTCTGTTTTTTCTTCCCCATTTTGCTATGAAAACAGATAAGAGAAACTGAACTTCGAAATTTATTTAGAAAAATAACATAATGTTAGAGCAGTTAATGGAAGAAAAACTACAAAAATTTGAAGGCCTTGCTTGACTATTGAGATAAAGGAAACTGGGCTTAAAAATGTATAGTACTAACATGATACTCATACAAAGTAAGGTAGCATTGTGTCTAAGGATATAATTTATTGTGTTTAAAAATTCAAGAGAAAAATATATGCAAACATTAAACGTGGATCATTATTTTTCCAAACAGCAGTATTCAAAAACATATAAGGCGATAAGTATACATGTCTAAATTATTATTGCATCTAAGGTTACAAGTGAATATCCTATTCATACTAATCTAGGAGGTGTACACATCTCAGGCTTCATATAAAGCCTTTGAATTTCTTCAAGACATATATATATGATTGAGCTACACACATAATCACAAATACTGCAACTTATTAACTTATAATGGTAATGAAATATGAAATACAAAATAATCACATATACAGCAGTAGGAAGTTAATATCAATATTTGCTAAATTTTGAAGTGTTATATTGCATATAACATCTATTACTATACTTAATAATCGAATACACAGCAATTTTTCCACCAAAATTGGCTGAAAATAGCTGCAAAACAAGTCAAAATATACATCAATCATCATGTTCAGATTCCCAATTTCATGGCTTTTCCTGATAAAAGTAGGCAAGCATGGCTAAGAGCTGGTGAAGGTCTTTGACAACACATTTTGTTACTGCATTCAAATTTAGATATCAAAAATCTGCTTCTGTATATTAAAATATTTTTATGCAGAACTAGTTCTCATATTTTTGCTCTTCCGTTGTTGTTTATGCTTCCGATCTCTTTTTTGATGTAAACTCCTACTACTCCAATGGATATTACAATTACAATGAAATACATAAAAACTCCCTACCACTGCAATTTGCAATGCAATGAAACACATAATACAAACAGGTGACCTTCAATAGCTTCATAAGATTGCTTTGTCTATGGCTATAAAGGAAGATAAAACATCATCTATTTTAAGGTTGTACTTGTACATATATATTTCATTATATGCAACATTGAAGAAATATTCAGTGGTAAATCCAAATTATTGAGTTCCAATAATCCAACTTACTCTCTAAAATCTGCAGCGCGAGTAGGAGGAGAGAGATGATTCAAGCCAGCGATTATTCTGCAATCGAAGTAAGATTAGCGTATACGCGATTCGTGCTACACACAGGAGGCTGTTCGTTCCTATTTCCTATTTTTACTGTAGAAGATGAAGCCCCGACGAGGTTTAGGGTTTATTCTTTCCTTCTTCCTCGTATATATTTTTAATTTATTTTATAAACTTTTGGAGACACTGCTTTGTTCATAAGGCCCAAAGTGAGGCTAATTGGGTTGGGTTCACTTTCCGTAATTACTATTCCAATTTTATTATTGAATTATTACTAGTATATTTGAACTTGTGTGATGCACCACAAAATTTTATGTTGCAAAAATTAATTATATTAATGATATAAATATATTTTTTTTAAAAGAAAGCAAAATATATAAAGTTAGAATTGATTTAATGAAGATCCATTTAATTGTACGTATGTGTCGGGGGAAATAAATCAAAAAATAAATAAATACGAGTATTAAGAAGCAAATTATTTATTTTTACTTTTCCACATTAATAACGCTTTTTCGGTTTTATTTTATTTATTTATTTTCTTTATGCCCATATCAGTTTTGAAAGTGGGCTATTGCATTTCTTTTGCAAGCCCGATTTATGAATTAATTGGGTTCAGTAATAGGTTTCATTTGGCTTTATGTGGGTTGTTGCATATTATTCATTGCAACTTTTTTTATGATAAAAAATTTATACACTTGGCAGAAACAATTCGGATTTTCTTGTGCGACATTTTATATTGCATCAATGGGTGCAACAGGAAATATCATACGTAATTATAATAGAGAATCTTAATTGCAGAAGAAATGACTAAATTTTGACTATAAAATTTCAATGAGATTATAAATGAAATTGAGAACCATAATTCCAATCTCGACACACTCGGCCACCAAAATCTATTTTTTAAGAGTAAATGGGATATTATTAGTGATTCAAAACCCTTCCTTGATTATCCTTATGCCCCATTTGGTAGCCAGGAAAACCCAAGAAAAACCTAGATAAGAAAAATTTATCTTGCCTTTTTCAGCGTTTGGTATCCGAAAAATATAATCTCATCAGCCCGTGAAATTGCTTGGGCCCGGACTAAATTCACTGTTACACTTGCATATATTATCCCGCCTCTATCCCGGGATAAGTTGTGATAAGTTTTTTATTTTCGATCTTATTTATCAATTTTATCAAAATGCAAAATATTAAAAAAAATTATTTTTATAAATTTCAATTTTGCATTTTCAATTTTGTTCCTTTTGAAAAATACAAAAAATATATATATTGTTTTTATAAATTTCAATTTTGCATTTTCAATTTTATTTTTTATTTTTGCAAAATACAAAAAAAAAATTATAAATTTCAATTTTGCATTTTCAATTTTGTTCTTTTGCCAAAATACAAAAAAAAATTATAAAAAAAATAAAAAATTGTTTTTATAAAGCTTTCTTTCAAGGGTAATTTCATATTTTTGTAATTTTGTCTTTATTTAAAACTATTCTACCAAATAATATTTATGTTTGTACTAAACACACAATATATTTCTTATCACAACTTATTATACTTTTTTATCTCAACTTATCACACATTTTCTTATATGCCATTTTCTCGGTATTGCTACCAAACGGCTTAATGTTGTATTTTGAGATATGTTGATAGGATACTAGCGTATCCATATTTTCTTTATAATATTACTTTTCTGATAATAATAATAATAATAATAATACTACTAATAATAATAATAATAATAATAATAAGTATTGTGAAACTATGTGATGAACTAGTTGCATTTAAGTAAAGTATAAAATGTATTTTACCTTTGTTAGTATGTCTTGAATCTATTCTGTTTACCGTCTTGTATGCCTATTATATAGAAGTAGGACACAAAACTCTATAATTTGTAACCGCCGTCATAATACAATTTGTTCTCCGTTCTTGCCCGTGGACGTAGCCAACACAACGTGGGTGAACCACGTAAATCTGTGTCTCTTTACATTTCTGTTTGTTTCGATTACTCAATTACTCTATTTCGTCGTAACCACCTAATTAGTACTCTTTGTCACCAACCGGCATACAGAATTTGGCCACGCCCAATTAGTGTTTTACATTAATAAATGAAAAAAAAATAAAAAAATTATAGAATGGATTGGTTTAAACAATAGTTGAAGCCCAAGTGTTGGAGCATAGCATAATCACCAAATCTTATTTGCAGAGTGGTTTGTGTTAGGTGCATAATTTAATAATGCATTTAATGCCTTAATAAACACCACGAGAAAAAAAAAACCCATAGGACATCTCTTTCGATAAAACTTAGGTAAACACTCTTTTCTATCATAAATAGGTTTCCAACCATAAATTATGCCTAAGTTTTGCCACTTTTTGAAGATTTTCTTTTCCAAGAAAATTAGAGATTCATTAGGAGAAATTAAACAGATATTGATAAGAAAAAAAAATGAATCTAATTAAATTAAAATAGTATATTTAGCTTCTTTACACATATAGTAAGAGACAACTACTAGGGCAACAAACTTTAAATTCATGAAACAATGTCGCCATCTGCAATTAATGAAAGGGATTAATTATCAAACTACTTGTTCAATTAATTAATAATGCCGTCGTGCACGTAACAACTTTTTCTTGTTGCATTATAAATTGATAAGAACTTTAAACTAATTAATATGATTTTGCATTTATTTATTTATTTATTTGAATGCGAACTAATTACATACTGTGTGAATATGTGCCCGATAAATTCGTATCTCTAATAATAGCTCCAATAAATGAGACTTTGAATGTCATACTTCACATTAGTATATTGTACGTGGTCGACTCTCATTAAATTGCGAAGTGTATATATATTTATAAAAAAAAAATTAATTATCACTACAACAAAAATATCTAGTAGTGACACAATTTTAGTGACATCAAGAGTGGGTGTCACAAAATTTGCTACACCTTTAGTGTAGCAAAATTTAGTTACATCCATACATGCATCTATAATATTTTGTGACATATAAAAATGTAAGTAAATTAGTTACATCTAGAAATGTAATAAATTTTGTGACATCTATACATGTCACTAAATTTTGCTACACCTTAAAGTGTCACAAAATGTTTTTGTTACACACGTAGGTGTCACAATCTTTCTATGACACAAATACCTATATAAATAAGAATTGTCTCACATCGAAAAAATATAAGAAAAAGACATGCATTATATGAGAAGGAGATCAATTGAAAATTAAAGAAGAATACACACACGCTACACACATACATACATATATATACATATTATAATCTATTAGAGCTGTCAAAAGTGGCCCAGCCTGACGGGCCGACCCGGCCTACCCGAGATTTAGGTAGGGCCGGACTCTAGAAATAGAGGCCCAAAATTTCCCGGGCCTAAATAGCCCGGCCCAGTGGGCCGCTGGGCTTCTTGGGCCATGGGTTAAAAAAGCCCGAAGCCTGTGGGCTTACTTGGCCCGATATATTTATATATTTTTTTAATAATTATATATATAATGTATTATTTATAAATTGATGAAATATATGAAATTATTATTTTAGTTATAAATTATTTTGATATCTAGCCTTTTATGTAATTAATTTCATTCTTGAGGTTAATTATTTCGTATTTTAATTTATAAAATTATAATTATATAACATTTTTTACTCTTGCTTTTAAAAATCAGCTAGCAATTAAATTGACCAACACGATAACAAAAATATAAATTTTAAAATTTGTATTGTACTTTTTTTATAATAAAAATAAAATAAAAAGAGTTATGGGCCGGGTTGGCCCGACAGCCCGATAGCCCATATAGGGTCAGGATGGGCTAGAGTTTTAGGAGCCCGATTATTTTTGGGCCGGCCCGACCCGACCCTTTTTATCGTACGTGGTCCGTTGGGCTAGGCTGGGCCGGCCCGACCCGGCCTATTTGACAGCTCTATAATCTATATAGTATATACATATACACACGCACACACATACATGGACATATACACACGCCACACACACATGGGAATATATGTATATATATATATATATATATTTATATAAAATATTTTTTTAAGCAATAATTATAAATAAATTGTCACAAATATAACTACACTTTTATATATCACAAAGTTAGTTACACCTTCAAATGTCACTAAATTTAGTAACATGTTTTGTTTTTGTGACACGTATATTAGTCGTGCAACCATAAAGTGTTACAATTCCTTTAAAATTGTGTCACTATTTGAGCATTTTGTTGCAGTGTATAAAAAGTACTACTACCTCCATCCCATATAATTAGTCCACTTCGTTTTATTGACTTTTTTGGCACGCGTTTCCACCGAAACCTAGTACGCGTTTTAAAACATAATTTTGAAGTATCGTTTTTTTTACGGGATACTATGACACTCATACTATCCCGTAAAAAAAACAATACTTCAAAATTATGTTTTAAAACCCGTACTAGGTTTCAGTAGAAACGCGTGCCAGAAAAATTAATAAAGCAAAATGGACTAACTATATGGGATGGAGGTAGTATATTAATTTAAGCATACATCGTAATATTTATTCACGACGAAATTGGCGACATGAGAAACAGGGATTTATTAGTATCTATGTGGTGAAATTAATTGCATGTGCTATGTATGTATGTATGTATGTATGTAAGTATGTATATATGTATGTATTCTCTTATTTTATTACTCATGTGCGTGTTATAATTGTACTATTATAGTTCTAAACCTGTGTTGTAATTAATTAGCTGCATGGATCACGATCTACATCGCAATTACATGGTGGGCAGTTAGGACTATTTATGCAACAAAGAGAATTATCGCGGTGTTTATATGTTGACGAAACATTCAAGTGCTTAAAATAAAATTCATACTTTACTATATGTATATAGATCCATTAAAACTTCACATATTTGTATCATGGAGAAATATACATGCATTTTGGTAATACTCCCTCCGGTCTCCTCAAGTTGGTACACTTCTTTTCGATACGGGAATTAAGGTAGGAGTGTTTAGTGTTTTAAGTAGGTTTGGTAATTGTGGTGTGTATTGAATTAAGATTATAACTAATATTTTAATTTATTAATAATTAAAAAATGGAAAATATAAATATATTTTTTTGAATTCTATAATTAATTAATTAATTATTTTTATTATTTTTTATTTTTTATTATTTTTTGTTGCTCCCAGCACATTCACTCATAAAAAAAGGAAACATTGTGATTTTATTTTTCCTCTGAATTGGAATGAACATAAACAGTATTGACAAAAATTAAAAGAACATAATGAAAGAGAAAAGAGAAGAAAAGTGATTAAAAAGGACAATGTCATTTCATAAGTAAAAAATGGGCGTCTATTTCCAAATTTTGGCCTTCTAGTTTCACCAACATTGGCAAATTCAAATTTCCCACCAAAATTAAAGTAACCTACATAAAGCAAAGCTATCTAATCTATAAATAGAAGTTCACATCTCCAAAGCAAAGCTATCTAATCTATAAATAGAAGTTCACATCTCCAAATCAGTTTCTAAAATTCAAATTACAGAGGAAGAGAAGGAAGAAAATCAATTTCACATGGGAAAACATAAGGAACTCTCTACAGATGAGAGAAACATAGTGGTGCAGTTTCTGCTACAAAGGTCCAGCCATGGAAAACTAGCATATGGAGCCTTTAAAGAAGCTGCAACCAACTTCTGCATAATAAGGGGGACTGCATCTCGGTTGTGGAAAGCTGCAAAAACACAAATGGAGATGAATGAAGCCATACTATCAGTTTCAGGTAAGAAAAGCAGAAAGGTTATAATTTTAAAGCCTATTGATTATCCCAAGTTGAAGGCCATACCTAAGAATGAAGGAGCTCTCAAAGAAAAATTGTTGCTCGCATGGGAGTGAGCAAAACAAGAGTTCAAAGATGGTATAAGATGCATCTCTTAGTAGCTCACACTTCAGCCTTACACCCACAAGCTTTTGAGAATTAGGTTCAGTTTAGAAGCATTAGAGCTGGATAGGATCCTTAACAGAATCAGATTCTCAAATATGCACAACATTGTGCATATAGATGAGAAGTGGTTCTACACAACCAAGGGCAGCCATAGATACTATCTTGCCCCGGATGAAGAGGTGCCATATAGGAGTTGTCAAAATAAGAAATTCATAGGGAAAATCATGTTTGTTTGTGATGTTTCAAGGCCTCTCCTTGCAGAAAATGGAGAAGTTCTATTTGATGGAAAAATTGGTATTTGGCCAATGATGGAATTTGTTCAGGCCAAGGGGAATTCTAAAACCAGGCCAAAGGGTACTAGGTACAACAAACAAATTCAGTCAATTACAAGAGATGTGATGAAACAAACTTTGATTGAGAAGGTGTGTTTTCCTACTTTTCATGAAATAAACTCTACTAAAGATTCAGTTTTTTTGTATTTAATGTCACATAGATGCATAAATAATGAAATCTTGTCACTACATTCAATACAATCAACTATTTTATTACATGAGTTTTATGCATTGAAAGCATTGAAGATGCATGAATCAGTCAACTTATGCATTATTTTTTTTGAAAGAATGATTCAGTCAAGGGGTTAAGCATCAAGGCTTGATCTCAGAATTGATAATTCATCACTGATCATGAACATTTTACAGTCCTAAAGGGGCAGCTAAGGTTTTTCATTCTTATTTTTCCCAAGCAGACATGAAACAAATGCTGACTAACATGCTCTGATACTACTTACGTAGATAATACCAGCTATAAGACAGAAATGGCCACAAGGAGCAAGCAGACACATTAAGATTCAGCAAGATAATGCCAAGCCTCATGTCAGAAATGATGATCCAGAGTTCCAAGAAGCAGCAAATGAGGGTGGATTTCATATGAAGTTAGTTCAGCAACCCCCCAATTTTCCAGACACAAATATGTTGGACTTGGGGTTTTTCAATGCAATACAATCTCTACAACATGAAAGTGCATGCGCCACTAGATGAGCTAGTGGACATTGTGATTGAATCCTTCTACAACATATCCCCAGCCACACTAAACAAGGTGTTCTTATCACTTCAGGGTTGTCTGATAGAAATACTGAAGGTGAAAGGACACAACAATTATAAGCTACCACATATGGGCAAGGATGCCCTCATCAGGACAGGGGATCTACCTCTTCATCTAGAAGTTGAGAAGGACTTAGTAAGTGAAGCAATTACTTTTCTGATTGAAGCTGGAAATCAATGGAATACTTAAATTAGGCTACAGATTGGGGGTACAAGAGAGATTTGGGTTGCTAGAACTTTTTGGGTGTCTACTACTCTAAGACAGAGGAATCAACTCACTTTTTTGTGCAGATTTGCAGCAGTATTTTGTGAAGATAAGTGGTGTAGTTTTTGTGAAGATCCCAGAACTCTTTTTGCACAGAATTGAAGCAGACTTGTGGCAAGTTTTTTGTGCAGAAATGAATCAGACTCTCAGAAGTTTTTTGTGCAGATTTTAAGCATCAGTTTTTTGTGCAGATGTGAAATTCTTTTTGAACTAACCATGTAAGGGACAATGTATGCACGAGCTAGTTAAAAAAGGTGTAAACTAGTTCCTTTTTTGAAGTTTTAGTGCATTTTATTTTTACTTTTATGTGGATTGCTTTAGCATACTAAGCATAGTTTCATTCAATAATTTGTGCACACATAAAAAACTACAAACACAACTACTTTAATCTTCTACATACTGAGCATTACTCAAGCAACAAGTAAAGGGCAGATGACATTCCATCATTCAAAACCAACACACAAGGGGCAGCTAACCAACATGATTTCTAACTTAGTATCCCAAAATACAGCATATATTCAATCCACAATCAATTAGGTTAGGAAGTTCATACTAGATTTAAAGATTGGCATTATCTGCCCTTATTTTTTCCTCTCACTCAATGAATTCCTTCTCCACTTCGGCCACACAATTATCCTAAGTTTCTCCAGCCATCTCAAATGGAAACGGCGGAGGACTACTTGAGTCTAAAAATTAGGAGTGAATCTCCACGTTGCTGCTTGCCCCAATAGAAGTGGTAGGAACAAGAGGATAACAGTGGGGATCACGATCGAGGTGGGGCGTCTGTTTGCCGCCGGCAGGCTCACCACTCCGAATTATCATCGTGGTGAGGGGACGGCGAGCGACACCCCAATTGGGGCCCGGAAAAAGTTGCCGACTAGAGCCTACCGGTGACGGCTTTGCAGGCTCTGGAAATGGAGGGGGTTGCTTATAATTTCTGAGGTTTCCGTACCGTCCGGGAAGGATAGGATCATCCGCATGCCAAATCCGCCGTTTTGGTGGCGAATCGAGCTCTTCCACGGACCACCAATTCGGATCGCAAAGAGATGGAAGATTTGGGGTTTCAAGTGAGAGAGGCGCTTCACGTTTTCGCGCCGATCTCCGATCACCTTTCGGACATCTCCAGCTGCCATCAGCCATTAAAGAGTCGCAGGAGAAAGAAGAACTAGAGTTTTCGGTGAAGACGAGAAAATAGAGAGATCCTTATCTCAGAAATTGAAAGAGACAAAGAACTAGGGTTTGATGGGTAGCAATATTTTTTGTTGGGTTGGGTAGGTGGATAGAATTAAATTGGGTTTGATTTTGGGTGTTAATTAACAAAAGTAATGGCCCAATTAGAGATTACTAATTATATGCTTTAATGTCTAATTATTGTCAAAAATAGAAACTTATCAACTTGAAGGGACTGACCCAAAAAGGAAAATGTATCAACTTCAAGAGACCGGAGGGAATACATAATAGTATACGTGTTTAAATTAAACTAGGAATTAATAAACATTTAATGCTTTTATGAAATGAGCAACATGGTACTTATGTTTTAAAAAAGGAAGTTATTGAAACAATTTGGCAAGAAGTTAAAATAAATAATTAAGAATTTGATAATGCATAATTATAATATATATATATATATATATATATATATAGAGAGAGAGAGAGAGAGAGAGAGTTTGGTTCATATAGATTTAAATCCTAGTGTGAGAAGTGCGAGCTATACGGAATCATACTTACAGCTATACAAAATTATACTTATGGTACATAATTGTGCATATATGTCAAGAAACTTTAAACATGCTCGATAAGCTGGAATCAAATGTTGCAATGAGAAGGTGTCTATGCAAATGAGTTATTATGTAACACAGGTTGAAGGATGTAAACCCACGAAAATAAGATATTACTCCCTCCATTTCGCTTAACTTGGCTCATTTGAATAGTGGCTTTTCTGGCACGGTTTTCCACGCTTCTTGATGATGGGTTTTAAAATGGATTTTTGAAGAATTATTTTTTTTACGGGATACTACGACTGTCGTAGTATCCCGTAAAAAAAATAATTCTTCAAAAATCTATTTTAAAACCCATCATCAAGAAGCGTGGAAAATCGTGTCAGCACAAGCCAAAAAGTTTTGAGCCAAGTTAAGCGAAATGGAGGGAGTATGTAACAATCAACAATAAGTAAATATGTATTATAGATCATCTTAAACTTTACGTATAAGGATATTATTTGGATATATATTATAGGTTCTCTTAATTTTCGTCTATTTTTATATATGGATGCATAAACTCTTAAAGACATGACCGTAATTTTTTTATTACTATAGAGAATTTATGCCTACACAACGATTATTATAAGGTCGTGCTTTATCATATATAGAGAGAGTTTCATTCATATGCAAATAATTTCTGGCATGAGATATAAAAAAGAAATATCTGAATTTGATTTTTTACTAATAATATTTACGGCTGATACTGAGATAAGCATTGTTGCAGTTTACAATAAGAATGAAGTTACTTTAAGCATCAAAATGCAAAAAATATCGGCTAGTAAATACTAAATTGTTTAAATGACAACCGAAGAAAAACTGGTTATTGTTTACTATTAAGTCTGACCATATAATTCATCAACAAATATTAAATCCACCTCATGAGCTCAAATGTCGAAACCTTCACAAATCATATATTGCACTCGGACACATATAGATATAGATATAGAGAGAAATGATTTGCTACTCCCTTATTCGTGGGCACTTTTATGGGCACCTTCATCATTTTATCACATTGACATAACTTTGTTCGATTTTTTTTTTATCGTTTTATATTCTAGTAGCTTAGAAATTAATTTAGAAATCATAAAATTTTAAAAATAAATAAAAATCAAAACTCGGTTTGTTTTATTACTCATTTTTTGAAGTTAAAAATGAAAAAATGATAAATTGAGCTTTGATTTTTATAATTGTATGATTTCTAAATTAATTTCTAAGCTACTAGAATATAAAACAATCAAAAAAATCAGACAAAATAATATCAAAATGATAAAACAGCGAAAGTGCTCACTGAGGTGCTCACGAATGGAGGAGTAGCATATCAAGATATAGATATATAGATATATATACATATTGTAATTTTATGTCCACATGCATGTCAAGTCGGACTTTCAAATCAGCAACATATACATAGATATATGAAGGGTAAATCAAATACTACTATACTATTTAAATTAGCTTATAGGGGGATTGGGCAGTCGCATATTGGCTAGAGTTGGCGAGCTTCGTAAATTTGAATCTCATCAATAATTTTAAAATCAGGTTTTAATCAGTATAACATCTGCGATGTAAGTTACATGGTATATTCATAAGTATGGAAAATTCAAGATACGTACAATTAATGTGAAAACGTATGTTAGTTGAATATGGAAGTAGGATTAAGGGACAATTGGAGGGTGAGGGCCCAAAAAATGATGGAGGAGGTAGGGTTAAAGCATGAAATAGCAGATTGCTAAATTGAGAGGGACCTAAGAATTAATTGGGACATTAATGGATGCTCTTTTTATAGGTTGCTTGATGTATGATTGCTTAGGGGGCTCACTATCATTTAAGAATGTAGTATGAGATTTTATTTATTGTACATGGGCATTTTGCAACCAACCTTGCATTCAATTCCTCATCTTAAATGGATTTAGTTGACTCATACTAGCACACTACAAGTTTACACTCTTCAACTTTTTCATTCATCTCAACTATATCCACGCTCTCCTTGTTTCAATAATATATATTTATCAAATAGATAAGGTTAATACATTAATTCTGACTAAACTGGTGGCTAAAATTCAGAGTGGCTTAAAAAAAATGGTTTTTTTCGATTCTGAATCGGAACCGAACCGACGGTTCACGGTTCTAAAGTTTCGGAACAGAAACCGAACCAACGATTCCGCTGGTTCCTCGGGACGGTTCGGAACCGCTGATTCCGGTTAAAAACTTGCAGTTCCGATTCGATTCCGGTTCCGGTGGGCACCTCTTTTCTATGCGGTGGGCACCTCTACTCTATGCATTACTTCAACTCAGTGGTTGAGCCAAGATTTTTCCTAGAGGTGGGATGATTTTTTTATTTATTTTTTTCCATAGTTTTTTTACATATATAATTTCCAACGTTGACCAGTGGCAAAGGGAGGGCTAACATTGTGATTTCCAACAAGCAGCAAATTTTCATACTAAAAAAATATATAAATTTTTGGTTGGGGTGGACTTGAGCCAACCCAAGCTTAAGCTTGGCTCCGCCCCTACTTCGACGCACCTCATTATTTGGATTGCAGATCATAAAACGATAAACAACTCAAATTCGTTCACGTATCTCAAAGTAAGGATCATTTTATCCACCTATATATATAGGATCGATCCTAACAACGGGCACGACCAACGTGTTCATCGCTAATGTGACAGGATCACGTGAAGTTGAGGGTTAAAGGGTTTGGTATGTAAAAATAAACCTTCAAACCGAATTCTACAAAGTCTTCCAATGATGGATATGTAGTGGATATGTAGATGATATATATTAATTTGTACCAAATTTTATTGTCTATCAAAGTTCATCAGTCTAATTATAATAGTCCCTTTGATATTTATTGTAATAATAATGTATAGTCATACTTGGTATTAATAGTATGTGAGCGCACTCACATTATTGCACTAAATAAGCCATACAAAGGGTCCCGTCTAGTCAATGTAACATACATACTACTACCTTCATCTCATTTAATTAGACACATATTCCGTTTTGGTCTGTCTCAACAATTAGACATATTTCTTAAAATGACAAAGAATACTTGGCTACAATTAATTTTCTCTCATCAGAATTAATTACAGCCACATATTCTCCACTCTCTTGGTTTTTGGTTATACAGTAAATGTCCCTAATTAGTTGAGATGAAGGTAGTATATCATAATCTAGTAAGCATATAATGTTTGGTATATTTCTCTCATCAATTACTGAACCAAGAGCATACAACGTTTAATTTTGATGAGTTATTATTTTGTATATATGTAAACTATAGATATTTTTAAATTGAAGGACTGGCAGTGTACTTATTAACACATTTGAAATTAAAAACTTCTATCATAATTTTGAAATATAGAAGAGAATAATCTCTATGCATTCAATTACTCTTTCTTTAATATATCAGAACTTAGTAGTTGCATGTTTACACTTCTGGAATTAATATTAAAGCATGAAAGTCCATTTGCAAAATATTTTGGATGCTTGATTCATTAAATAACTATACATTTTTAATATGGAGATTTTATGAGAAGATTGTTTTATTATTTTAAAATCTTTCTTCCCCTCCTTTTTGTTATTTCAATCAATCTTTAAAGTCCTTATGGAGATAAAGTCCCACCAAAATACTTATACTAGTAATACGAACTGACTTCTCAAAATTTAGTAAATAAAAAAGTTTATTGATTCCGAAAAACGGAAGCATATTTTCTACGCATTATATATACATGTACACAGACAGATGAAATAAAAAAAATAGATTTTTCCGTATGAATTAAAAATTATGGTTCATTTATTACTTTATGATCTATGATTCAAATCAACGAATGTATTATAATTATATATAAAATGAATCATATTTTATTTTTTCACGCTAAATCTATTTGTACATGATCTCAACGCTATATATATATTAATCCTTATAGAAATAAATCTTGTGTGAGAGCATGGGAAAAATGATTATACTCACGCACAATTATGCCGAAATATAAATATAATGATGTATATAATTTGATATTTAAGTATAGTCATGCTTATTGTGAATTGCGACTCATGTTCAATGAGTCTTAAATTATAGGAGTATTAAAATATATTCATATACTATATTTATCACACCAAAATTTAATTTTAAATTTAACGTCAATTATGTATTTTCTTTCCTTTCAAGACTTTAATCCTAGCATGTGTAGATGAAAATTCAAAAAATAATAAAAAATATAGGTAACGAAAAGAAGCACTAGCAGAATCGTACAAACTGAAAATTCTCTACTTTCTCCCCTTTCCTATCTGGACCAGAACATTGTAAAGCTTTATTGCACGTGTAACTATTAATCTTGAAAGCAACATCAATCACTAAATAAAGCTTTACAATGATGATGCATTGATGTGGCATTTAGCGGAACAGTGTTAATACAAGATTAATACAAGATTTACATTGTAAAGCTTTACACTTTTCCGCTAAATAAATCTTATATTATCGAATTAATATGAAAATAAGGAGACGAGTTACAGAATTATAGAAAATGGCAGATATAGAAGGGGTGTACACGAGCCGAGTCGAGCTGAACTTCGACATGTTCGAGCTTGGGCTCGCCTATAAAAATTTGAGCTCGAGCTTGGCTCGGGCTCATATATAGCTCAGCTCAAATATATGTTTGAAGATCGAGCTCGGCTCGTAAGTGTTCGGGCTCGATAAGAATTCGAGCTCGAGCTTGAGCTTGAATTCGAGTTCGGCTCGTATACCCAAAAAATTGAAAAAATTAAAAAAAAAAAATTGTTTTATGTAGGCATTAATTAGATTGTATAATTATTATTTATTAAACTATTTTGTGAATTTAATGATTTATATTATAGAGATGTATAATGTAAGTATTATGATTTGTGACATTAATTAGAAACAAAAAAAACAAAAAAAAAGCTTATTATGAATTTCTTAGTATATTTATAGACAATATTAAATACATATAATTTTATTGGTGAACGTGTTCGGTATAGAAGCTTGCGAACATGTTCGGTATGGAAGCTCGCGAACATGTTCGCGATCTTTCGAGCCGAACACCTGGAAGCTCGAGCTCGGCTAGAAAAAAAATTCAAGCTCAATTTTAAGGTCGAGCTCGGCTTGTTTGTAAACCGAACGAGCTTCGAACGAGTTTTTTATGAGTCGAGTTTCGAAAAGCTCACGAGTAGCTCTATTCGTGTACAACCCTAATCCAATATATAATAAGTGTTCCTGCATCATAATAATGCTTATGAAAAATAACTTAATTCGATACTTGTCAAAAGAAATTAATTGGTATTGATATATTTAGTTATATTGTTTTTTTTAATGTGGAATCCATGGTCGCTACATTTAGTGCGCACTAGGTAATCTCTTTTATGTAGGTTAACCTATAAACCACAAGAGATAAACCATATTTGAGAGGATATGTACCATTGGGCCACCCCTAAGGTAGATAAGAGATCATAGTAATTACTACCTTTAAAGAACTGCACATTTAATTAATTAGCACATGTGATTCCAATTTAAGATATACTCCGTATTTGATTATTTTTTAAAAACAAAAAAGAAATGAGTTGAATTTTCCTTTTAAAATATTAAAATCAACTCGAGAGATAGCAATATGACCAGGTCTGTCGACCCGGCCTCAACCCATCAGACCAAACCAACTTAGGCCATAATCGTGTCGGACTGTCAATCCTAATTCAAAATAAAAATATTTTTTAAAAAAACATAAAATTTAATGACCGCGTTATATAGAATATTGAATTTGAAATTTTTGGTATCAAGCATTAATCAGGTCATATGCATATAAAAGTTCTTTTAAAGCCTAATATAATTCCTAAACAAATGGTGTTACGCCAAATACACTTTATATATATTATGTAAATGTAATAAGCAAATTAATTTTTATAATTAAATTGACAAAATTTATAACAAGAATATTTGGATTGTTAGGCAACGTTTCTGAACATATAGTACAAGTAAAAACACCATTACAAATTAAATATTTGGGTTAATACATTAAATTCTTAAATTTAAGCCGACAAATATACTACCTCCATCCCATTACATTAGTCCTCTTTGCTTTTTGATTGTTCGACACGCTTTTCCACCGAAACCTAGTACGAGTTTTAAAATATAATTTTGACGTATTCATTTTTTCACGGGGTACTATGAGTGTCATAGTACCCCGTGAAAAAATGAATACGTCAAAATTATATTTTAAAACTCGTACTAGGTTTCGGTAGAAAAGCGTGCCGAACAATCAAAAAGCAAAGAGGACTAATGTAATGGGATGGAGGTAGTATATAATTTGGAAATAATATATAAAACTTTTCCGATTAAATGGACAAACAAGAAAACATAAAAGAGGAAGAAAAAAAAAAAAGAAGGGAAGGTTGGAGGTTGGAGACATTTGATTGAACTGACACGGTATAGTAGGCTGAAGGCTCTAAATATTGGCAGAAATAACATAAAAGGCAATAAATGATAACATTGCGGTTTCATCTGAAATGGTAGGTATGCTATTATAATTCCTCTCCCCTCCAATCCATTTTTCAAAATATCAATTAATAACACAAACGAAAAATTGTCATTATTATTATCATTATTATCATCGAATTTATTTCAAGTTAGGTACATAATCAATGAGCCGAGTAAATGCCATAATTACATTGATCATCTAAACTACTCAATACCAATACTATGAAAATTAATTTATTCTCATAATTTAATCTAAAAACTATGTTTATTTATGTATACATCAATTATACACGTTTATTTTATGATAATAAATTACATATAGTATCTTATAATATTACTTATTATATTTATATATTGTACTATAATGATTTTTTTATAAAACCTGTAATGATTATTTATTGATAACCGTAGATCATATGAAGATTAATTCTCCAGATCGTTTCATAATCAACTTGTGCGGAAAAAAAAAAAGCTGATCGCTAAATACACAGTACATTTAAGAACGATGCCCTTTGATACATAAAATGATATTTTTCTTACGAAAATTTTATTTTAGTGTATGGGAATCGTGCTTTCTTTCACATAATAAAATTACACATCACGGAAAAATCATCAATTCTTAGTTCTCACGCTAGATTGTCCTATTCTCCTACATAATTGCATATGGTCTGTGTACATATATGGTCAGTGATATATTGTGAAAAGTAGATTTAACGTTAAAAAAAAAAAAAAAAGAAAGAAAGTAAAGATTAATGGATTTTATGTATAACAATAATACATTTTTTATTAATATTATAATGTATCCGTTAATTTGGACCATAGATAATAAAGTGATCAATTGCCATGATCATTTCTCATATTACTCCCTCCGACCCACTTAAGTAGCTATGTTTGCCATTTTCGTTCGCCCCATTTATTAACTATATTTTTTTTTTGGCAAAGAATATGTAACTATAATTAACTCTCTCTTTAGAATTGATTGTAGCCACATATTTCATCATTCCTTAATATTTGTGCCCAAATGAAATGTAGCTACTTAAATGGGTCAGAGGTAGGGCTGGAAATCGGTCACAAGAAAAACGGTAAAATTTGGAACCGAACCGATAACCGCCGGTTATCAGTTTACCGATAACCGCTAAAACGGTAATCGGTTCGGTAAACGGTAAGGATATTTTATATATTTTCGGTTATCGGTTATTACCCGATAACCGTCGATAATTACCGAATTACCGATATTATTAATTAAATTTATAAAAATATTTTTTATTTATTAAAAGTAAATAACATTCACTTAAATTATTAATTAGAAAATTTACAAGTAATAGGCACATGCGTAAAAAGGAAGAGCGGGAAGCAGTCACAGACTCACAATTCACAACCCTAAATCCCTAATCTCTCGACTCTCGCCGTCTCGCCTCGCGAGACTCGATTCTCGCCCATTCTCGCTCTCGCCCAACTCTGACCTTCGGAATCGCAGCCAGCCACTGAGCCACCGCACTGCTATCAGCCTATCTCCGATCCGCTACTCGCTCGGCGTCACTCGGCCCACTCCACATAACTCCACACTTCATTCTTCAAGTAAGTACATTACTTGAGTTCTTTGTTATTGGGATGTACATTATTTAAGTTCGATTTTCAGTTGGGTATTTGCTTACTTTGGTTCCTTGCTCATTGACTTGTTCATTGCTTTTGTTTCAATACTTGTTCATTTGTGAAAACTGCAAACGATGAAGAAGAAATTAATTTATTGAAGAAGTAATTCTGAAAAAAAAAGGGTATTCATTCATTACTGAAGCAAAGCATTTTGTTAGTAAGTTTATGAATTTGTTTAAATAATAAATTATTTTTTTATGAAATGGTATAAAGAATTGATGTTGTAATTTGTTCTTTCACTTTCAGATTGCGAAATAGATGGTGAATTTACAAGAAATATCCCCATCTTTGCAAGCTAGTAATAGGCTTGCAGGTGAAGATAATGACATTGAGATGTTAGAAGAAGTTGATGATCAAAGTCATGATGAAATTGAAATTGAATCTGGTCCATCTGAAGGTGCAAATTCAAAAAAGAGGAAAGAGCAAGAGCCTAGATCAATTCATTGGAAGAACTACACTAGGGTCAAAGTGAAAGAAGGGAATCCTCCTGTCATAAAGCGCAAAGCGAAATGCAACACTTGTGGGAAGCTTCTTGCAGCCGAGTCAAAGATAAATGGTACAAGTGGTTTGAGGCTCCATACCGAATCATGTTCCAAAAAACTTGCACAGTCTTCCGGTCAAGCAATCTTGAGCTTCCAACCTAGTACTAATTGTGATGGTATAGGGTCGTTGACATCGTGGAAATTCGACCAAAAGGATATTAGGAAGGCCTTGTGTGAAATGATTATTATAGATGAGCTTCCTTTCAGATTCATAGAGCGTGAGGGTTTCAAGAGGTTTATGGCTAAGGTTTGTCCTCAATTCACGATTCCATGCAGAAAAACAATTAGAGATGATTGTGCACGATTGTTTATAGAGGAAAAGGAAAAGTTGAGGGTTGTCTTTAGAAAAAAGGGTATGGGAAGAGTTTCCATCACCACCGACTGTTGGACTGCGAACAATAACACAAGTTACATCGTTGTTACTGCACATTGGATTGGGAAAGATTGGTACTTGAATAAAAAAATCATCAGTTTCAAGAAGATTATCAGTCATAGCGGAATGCACATTGGCGAGTCTGTTGTCGCTACACTGTCTGATTGGGATTTGCAGAATATTATGTGCTGCACCACGGATAATGCAAGTGCAAATGATGGAGCTGTTCAACGAATCAAGTCTGCACTTAACGATTTAGGAACAAATGTTATGGGAGGGAAGTACCTACAGCTGCGTTGCGTTGCACACATCATTAATTTGGTTGTGTCAGATGGCTTACAAGAAGTAGGATTGTCTGTGATGCGGGTAAGAGAAGCCGTGAGGTTTATCAGATCATCACCATCGAGAATGGATCAGTTCAGGAACTGTGCGCAGGCTCTGAAGATTAGTAGCAAGAAGTTACTTTCTCTGGATGTGGATACGAGGTGGAACTCCACATATCTCATGCTTGAGGCAGCCGAGCCATATGAAGAAGTAATGAAAATGTACAGTACGATGAATAGTTCTTTTGTGGCTGAATTAACTAAAAAGACAGAAGGACCACCTACACAAGAAGATTGGGTGAATGTCAAAAAGATGATGGAATATTTGAAGAGGTTTTACGACTTGACCCTTCTTGTCTCCGGCACCACTTATGTGACATCACATTTATTCTTTAAAGAAATGTGTGATGTGTTTGATACAATTTCTGATCTAGAGGTGAGTGAGGATGCTGAGGTCAGTGCAATGGCAAAGAAGATGATGAGGAAGGTTGGGAAATATTGGTCAGAGGAGTTCGAGTTAAATCCTAGAATGAACAGGATTTTGTATATGGCTGCAGTGTTGGATCCAAGACAAAAATTGAAACATGTTGATCGTTGTTTGAAGAAAGTGTATGGAGCTGAGCGTGCGACCCAATTGGTGCGTGAGCTTAGAGACTCAATGACGGAATTGTTTGAGTTTTATAAGAAGCAACTAACTCCAACTTCGACTCTAAGAGCCAACTCTTCTAATGCCTCTGCTGCAATTCACACTGAACGTCGATCGATTCGTCGAGGTTCTTGCAGTACTCTACTCCAAGATAGTAGTGATGAAGAAGCCGATGATATTGATACATCGGAGATGACGATATATTTCACGGAGAAGCAATATAAAACAGGGAAAGAGGCTGAAGCAATTGACTCATTTGATGTTTTGAATTGGTGGTCGACACACGGCATTCGCTTTCCTATTCTATCTGAGATGGCGAGGGATATTTTGGCCATTCCCATTTCTACCGTTGCTTCGGAGTCTGCATTTAGCATGTCAGGTCGTATTATGGATGAGTTCAGAAGCTCTTTGAATGATGAGATGATTGAGGCTTTGGTTTGTGCTGAAGATTGGTTAAGATCAGACAAATCCAACAAAGGAGTTGCTGAAGATGTACCTGAAGAAGAACTTCAACAAGAATTTCAAGCTGGTAAATATTTTACTTCTTATTTTTTACTTGATTAATAATTACTACTTACTAGTATTCCTTATTGAGTTTTTGTTAACAATTTTATTTAATTACTTTGATATCTTTATCTTCCTATTTTTTTTTCTTTACAGTCGTGAGCTCAATGGCACTTGGAGGGACGAGAACAACAGAGAGTAGCACAAGAAAATGATTTAGCTTCGATATGGATACTTTATCATTTGGACTTATTTATGAATTTTTTTTAGCTTTGTGGACATGTTAAAAGACTTGCTTTGGTTTCGTACTTTGGTTTGATTTGCTAGTTTGTGATTTTGTGGCTTGCCTTGAAGGTTGATGTATTTGGAATTTTGGAATTTTCAGTCTTTCAGATTTTCAGTATTTGGAATTTGGATGCTTGATGTCTCATAACTTATGATATGGTGTTGGACTCTTGGACTTTAGAGTTGCAGCCTTGCAGGCTATAGGCATTAGCCACATTACTATAACCTATTTGATTGTTTTTCTTTAAAGGCTCCATGCATGTTTTAATGTTTAGTACTTTAGTTATCTAATATTGGCATGTTGCTTCCAAAACTATTAATATAAGAAGCTAGGAGCTGTATATAGCAAATAGTTTCAGATTTGGGAGACAATGGACTGGAAAAAAAAAGTTAAAAAAAAAACGGTTAAACGGTTAACCGAAATTTTTACCGAAAAAATAAAACGGTAAATCGGTTTTACCGAAATAAAATACGGTACGGTAAACGGTAAGGGTTTTTTCAAAAAAACGGTAACGGTTAACCGAAAAAAAAAACGGTAATACCGTTACCGTACCGATTTCCAGCCCTAGTCAGAGGGAGTATGTAATATATATATATATATATATATATATATATATAGATAGATAGATAGATAGATAGATAAATTCGTGTGTGTATGTATATGCATATCCAAGTTGATAAGTTTACGTAGACTGTGGTGTTTCAATCATTAATTCTGAGGCAGGAGGGAAGAGGAAAGCCTAGGGAAAATTTATCTCAACAGTTGCATTTACAATTACAATTAAGTGGTGCAGTGCAGGATTTTTCTTTTATTTAAATGAAATTAATAAATACATCAGAGAAAGGACTACTCCTTCTCTGACACTTACTGCATCGATCGATATGCAATTTACACGCTTCTTCCCTTTTTTTTATTTTTATTTTATTTTATTTTTCGTTGATGTTAAGAAAATTCTCAACTGTGGTAATTAAATTAAATTAAATGTGCCTGTCATTTTCGACATTTATGCATGGGAATTTTTTTCAAAGAAGCTGTTGCTTGAGGTTATATATGTCTGATCATTGTTTATTTGTGGCTGAAGTAAATATGAATGTTTATCTCAAAAAAAAATATATATATGAATGTGCTACTATTTCAGCAATAGTATATCCTTCTACTATTTCAGCTTATTGTTTTGTATTCTGCTTATAATTTAATGTACTTTATTTGAGTCTACAGCACTCCCATTTTAAGGTAGATTATCTTCTACTATTATGCATGCATCACTACAACAAAAAAGGCCTATAACTACACCACTTTTGCGACATCATAAAATTTATGTCTCTATAAGTCTCCTTTAGTGACATTGTTATTTTGATTACGTCATTATCTCTCTCAAAGAAAAAAGATTACGTCATTATCGGATACTATTACGGCATTATAAAAATGATATCGCGATATCATATCAATAATGACACCCACCAATGTCACCGCTAAAACGCGATGATGAATTTTCGCAAAAGAGCAAGAGTATCGTTATTAAATTTATTTTTTTTTTGAACGGTTAATGGAAAATAATTATGTAAAAGGAAAAGTAGTATGAATTCTTCTACAGATTTTGGCGGAAACTTTCCCGCTGAAGTCTATGGAAATTTTTTATACTCTTTTAGAATATAAAATATTTTACTGTATTCAAAAAGAAAAAGAACTTTCCCCTGCCGACTCAAACTGCTAACTCCTACACCCAAAGGAGAAGTAGAAGAGGAGATCGACGCCGGCTATACACCGCTTTCCGCGACACCGCTGACCCCCTCTCGCTGGCCTTCAACCACCAGCGCCTCTCTTCCCACACTGATGAACGCTCCACCACGGTTTGTTTCTTCTTACCCCTTTTTATGGCGTTTTGCATTTCGCGTTTCAAATTTTGGTAATTTTTTGTGGTTGAGGGGGTAATTTGATTGTTATTTCTCTTAGTAATCTGCAATTGAGTTCGAAGATCAAGGTATAGAAATTCTTCTTCGTTCTCTCAATCCAAAGTTCACCCAATGATTTTGTTTTGAATCTGAAAGAGCCCAATTGAATTCTCTAATTCATCTGATGATTTTATTGAATTCTTATCTTTCCAATTGAATTATGTTCGATTCTTTTCATTCATCAGTTTCATCTCAATTCAAAAGCAACTCGCAGGTTGAGGCTTGGGCTCGCCTTTTTATTTTTATTTTTAAATGCATTTAATGAATACCTCTGGAACATTTTATTGAGTCTTTGTTCGTTTATGATTATTTTTACTTAAATTGAGTGGATGATGCAGGTTTCTCTGGATATGTTCATTTTATATAGATGTTGGCACATTTGAAATAGAATGAATATGCAAAACAATTGGTAAGATTAAAGGCTTTTCTTTGGCAACATCCTTAGTTCCTTACAAGCATTGCCTAACCCACATAGACACGGCTAATCTAACTTAGTACTCAATGATGATACACGTATGATTTTCAATTCATATTAATCACTTATCAATAATTAGTCATTCAACTTATGTATAAATATATTTTGACGAGACTCTCAACTCTTTAAGCTTTAGCCTAGCAACGGTAGTTCTCAAGAACATTCAAGCTATACAACTTCTCTCTCTTTTCAGTTAGTACCATAGTACTTTATATGCTATTTTATATTATTCGATAATTATTTGGGCGTAGATAAGAGCAATCCCTTCTCTATGTGACTTTTGTACGAAGACAGTGGCACAACATTTGCAGGGGTAAGTCCTTTGTGCATAAGTTCAATATGAAATTTCTGTTCATTATTAGATGATTATCCTATTTAATTGTGTTAATACTACATAGCTAAGCAATGTAGCTCCTCTGTTTTTTTTTTTCCCTCTCTCATAAGTCATAAACCAACATGTATAACTGCTACTTGCAGCTACGCTTTAGAATTGTTTATGCTTCACAAACCAGTGTATCTCATTGTTAATGCTCAGAAGTTTACTCCTCATTGTAGGTTTGGATTTTTAATTTCATATCCAGACGGATTGTAGCTTATTTTCTTCCGCAACAAATTAAGGTAATTCTCCGAATGTGTTGTCTTGGAACCATAAAAGTGTAAAATATTTGAGGTATTTTGTTAAGCCAATGATTACAAATAAATTGGAGGTGATTATATAATGGAGATACATTTACTAATAATGCTTACTAACAGTACTCCATCTAATGCTATTTTTAGTTTTTGAAATCAAATTGATATATGCAATCTTATTTCAGGTGATATATAGTACATGTAGGTAACTGTTGAGTTCATGTCGAAGATATTCAGCACGTCTTAGAGATATTGTTTATCAGGTATCCTCGTGCCACATGTATTGTTCAGTTCTTGTAAAAGTGATCTGTAGAAGGCATCAATGAAGGCAAGGTGCTCACAGCTTTGGAAGAATAATGCGGCTACTCTTTACTACTTTCGGTAGCCTGATATAATTTTATGTTTTTCAGTTTAGTTATATATTATCATGTAATTAGTTAGATTAGAGCTACTCTGAATGCTGATAACATTATACAGCTTTTTAGATTATTATTTGTTGATCACATTATTATCATATTGTAATTATTTATGTTTTCACATTTCAAAGAAATAAAATATTTAATTTCCATTGGATGACATTTGCTATTTGATATCTTTATTTTAATCACATAAATTGGCATTGGCGCTGAAAACGATAAAATATAAAAGCCTATCAATTTTAGAATATCCTAAAATAATTTCTAAAAATATTAAAAGTGGCATTGCAAATTATTAAATTGCGTAAATTACTAAATTAAAGAAAACTGACAAATTAAGAATAAAGGCGTTGAATAATGTCACAATATCCAAAAACGGCTATTGCTACACTCCGACTCGCGACATTGAAAATTTGTGTGGAGATAGGTGAAATGTTGCTATAGGGTGTTTATTAGGACATATTTCAATGTCCTTAAATGCATTTTTTGTTGTAGTGCATGTCATGTCATATATTGGAATGAGTATGAAATGACGAGGAAAGAGAATAAATAATAAAAAAAATGACCCTTTGGTACTAAAAATAAAAATGAAAATGACAAAATGTGAAATACTCACAAAGATATGGTTTCATACTTTCATTGATTGGGCATAGAAGTTAAGGCATACAAGTAAAATTTATTTGCATAGTCAATATCATATGAAATGAAACGATTTTGCATTTTTCTCTGCAAATTTATGTATTCGACATCGATTGATATATTATCTAACTATAAATTATAGTACTCCTTATGTCCCTGAATTACTGAGCCTCTATTTTCGGCACGCATTTTCATGTTTCTTGATGATTGAGTTTAAAATGAATTTTTGAAGTATTTTTTCTTTTACGGGGTACTACGAGTGTTGAAATATCCCGTAAAAGAAAAAAATACTTCAAAAATTCATTTTAAACTCATCATCAAGAAGCTTGGAGATACGTGCCGAAAATAAAGGTTCAATAAATCAGGGACAGAGAGAGTACTATATGGACACCGAACATTGTTTGAGAATAACAGAGCTAGGATTAAATACAAAAAATGAAATATAAATGAAACTCTTGATTCTGAAATTGAGTTAAGGCATGAAATTGAATAGATATTTTATCTACGAATTGATTGTCAGTCAAATTGTTTTTTTAAAACTCAAATTAATCATTTTTCAAAAACAACAAATTTAAAGACTGTACTTTTTTTTTTGGGCAAGAGAGTGAAGATATATAGATCCATTTTTTTATAATCAATCTGGCTAATTAAAGTTAGACTCACAAATCACAATTTAGCCAAGTTAATTTATTGGACGACTAGGGAAAATCTCAAATTCATTAAACTATATACTATGATTACTGATATATAATTGTGGTGATGTTTTAGTACTGGTGGTCACTAAAAATAGAAAAGAGAACAATGACATGAGAGGGGAGAAAAGATGTCAAATTATGGGATGAATTTTACAATTGGTGTGAAGTGAAGGCAATATAATTGGTATAATCTTATTATTTGCGATAAATTGGCCTTCCAATTTTTGCTTTTCTAAGGCAAAAGATCCGAATCTTGAAACCACAGAATTCTCTATTTAAGATTTTGAAAGAGATGCACGTATGTATATTCCATGCATTTTACTTATTGATTATGACACCCCCTTTCTTTCTGCGTTCTTCCTTTTTTTTTCTTTTTGGTACCACACGCTCTGTTGAAATTAAAGTTTGAATTATTCTTTTTTTATTTTTCTTCCATTTTGGTTCAGTGTACGCCGAAATAATTAGAAAAAACTAAAAGAAAGAAAACGTGTACTTTGAAAACCATGACAATTATTTGTAGGGCTCGTTTGTGTCTGTTGTTCGAGGTGATTAGCTTGTATAATATACATATGACACGTAATATCTTATTTGTTTGAAAACATATGATGATCTTGTAATAAAAATAAAATCGAGCCGGTATAAGTTGTACTGGTTTCTGGGATTACGCATCTTACCTCTAAGATGAGACATTTAATACAAGTCGCAATTGTACGATATTTTACTTAATAGACTAACTAATTTTTTTATAATTTTAATATTTATAAATGCCGCAGAAAATTTAATACATCTACCAACATGAAGTATTGATATAAAGACATTAGAGTCATACGTATGAAGTATTATCTCATATTTTCAATCAAATGAACTCGTGATGTATATATACTAATACGTACGGAGGATATGTAATTTATTACTCTCTCTGTGCCGTGGCTATTGTAACATTTTTTAAAAATATGTGAGTGCATATTTTCATAAAGTGTTACAATTAATAACCACGGGACGAAAGGAATACACTTGACAAAATATTTGACTTTTAAGTCTATATATATAATTAATCTAACCTATTAGGTGACCAAACTGCAAGACATATATATCAATTCAATTTTCCGATTTTAAATAAAATGAAAATCAGAGTTTAGCAAGTTTGAAATAGATAGGAATTAAGTGTGCAATAAATATGAGAAATTGATTTTCAAGATGTGGATATGAATCGCTGCTCGAAGCCATGCAAAGAATGCATGCAGAGTTTCAGGTAGTGGGTACTCACAAACACCAGACAATTTTCAAGAGCATGGACATGATTGTGTTTGCATTTTTCTTACTTATATCAATGCTGGAAAAATAAAAAATAAAAATATAAAACTATATTTCTGCTCTCCCTTTTTGTATCACATAAATAAATACACACTTCAAGTACAAATGCGCAGTTATGTAGCAATTAGGCGGCATCGCGTTACTGGCATACTCATTCAATTCAAATGCTACAATTTTAATAATTCTCAATAACTAGATCTTATTATAAGGAATCCAAATAGTAATTAAATTATTGATGAATTATATATATAGGAGTGGATCCTATAAAAACATATGTCTTGTAAGAAAAAAAAAATATATGTCTTCTACACAATTTTATGTTAGTACTATTTTAATATGTCGGTGATCATAATGCAATAGTTAATCTGCAGCATACAATGCTCAACTATTCAAATCTTTTCTTTTCTTCTTTTTTTTTTTTAATTTTATTTGGCATGAGTAAGATTCATTCAAACCCACGAACGATTTTGCAGGATTGGAATAGCTAAAACTCATTTTGATCACGTCAAATTCCCTAAACTTTTGAAAATAAATAAACATGCCCTAATAACCCTTATTTGGATGGGAAAGATCAAGGATTTATTATAGTATTCATGTCAACCTTCGGAATTTAATGTCATAACATTGATAAGTATTAAATGGTAATTTCACACATGACATGCATCTACGAGAAAATAATTTAATTCAACTTTAAATTCAACATATCTTCTCTCTTATTTATTTTGTTAAACAGTTGATCTCATATTCCCTTCGTTCTAATTCATTAGTCCAGTATATTTTATACTCATCATCGAGAAGCGTGGAAAAGCGTGTCAGAAAAGCCAAAAAGAAAGGTGTCAATATATATGAAATGGGGGGAGTAGGACACATTTGGGTCAGCCAGAGGCACCGTGCGGACGGCTAAAACACTGACACTTTTATTCGTGTAGATTAACACTTTTCTGTATAAAGATTGACACTTTTAAAAATTGACATTTTATTCGAAAATAATTATGTTAAAGATTGACACTTTTATTTGTATAGATTATCACTTTTCTGTATAAAGATTGACACTTTGACCCGGCAATACTATATGGCCGACCTCACCCAAGTTTGTCATATTTTATTGGGTCATTCCATATTACTAGTCATGTTTCCAAAAAAAGAAAACAAATTAGCTCATTAAATTGACCACTAATCATCTCACATTCACTAAACTCTCGGCACGTATCCCAATGTAATTCAAATTGTAGATTTTTTATATTATCATATTTAACTTTCTCGTGTGTTCTTCGATTTTTACGATTTTTATATTAAATTAAAAGTCATGATACGATCTTTTATTTATCATCAAACATCAACATACTTTTATGCATATATGATGCTGTAGTTTTAAACTAATAAAATTTTGGATTAAAATATTAAAAATGACAATTTATCTCTAAACATATTCTCCTAAAAATTCGTGTAAAAATAGAATCAGACTACGTGGAACGGAGTGAGTATTTTTTTATTTTCAATTTGAAAGCTAGAGTTTCCTCGAGCACGCCTATATGTTACATATAATTGAGATTTAGTGGGCTTGACTAAGCTCAATAATTCGAATTTACAATATTATTATATGTTTACATGCATACGTATATCAAGGATAAAAATATCCAACATTATCACCTACTACGTACATCTAAATGTTCTGACTTTTCATTCATATGTGAAAGCATTTAAAATAATCCTAACTCTTTTTCATTTATTTATTTAAATTGCTCTCTTATTGCAAAGGCATTCAGTTGCATACTATACCTTATTCAATATCCCCTTAGAGCGTTGAGATCATTCACTTGACCTGAATTAATTCCCATTTAAATAAGCCCTAAGGATTCACGCATATTAATGACACCATTCATATCATACCACAATTTAATTAATTCATCATACGTTGGTACAAAATTTTAACGCCATTAAAAAAATCATGGATCTTTAATTTCTTTCTACAAGAATCAATTTATAAAATAAAAGTAAAATCAAAGATTTGATCATAAATCTTGAATTTTTTTATCAAGAAAGTACTAAATTTTGCAGCTTATTTATTATATATATATGAAGTAAAATATATATATCAGGCTTAGAAAGTAGAAGGTCGACCAAATAATTTCTGTTCATAATTAAATAACCTGAAATGGAGGCAGAGTATATTAAATGGCACAGAAGAAAATCAATTGCTTCTCTTCACAGCTGGGGAAGTTAAAAATCTATCTCAAAATCCAACAACAAAGCACATTCAGCCCTAAAGGCATTAACTCCAATTAAAATTTTTGCTGACAAGAAACTCTTATGAGAAAGTAGGTGTGTGTATTCAAAGATGGTATAATTCTCATTTATTATTTGTTAGGTGTATAAATGAATTGCATATATTGCCCTAATTTCCCTTTTGAATTCACCACCATGCATTTACACCTCCCTTTGACGCCCAACATAAATAATAATGACTCTTTATTTAGTAATGCCAACATTTAAACTAATAATTTGAAATGGAAGCAAAATGTATTATAGCTAAAGCTAATATTTAAAAACATAAGAAATTAAAAACATGTAAAACGTTTATACACCAATTCTTTAAAAGCTTATACGTGCCCTATTTCTCTATCTTTACAAAAAATGGGAACCAATAATCAAATGAGAATACTCCAATGATGATTTCTTTTTTTTTCAAAATTAAATAGATATATTGAGGTCGATTCGAGGCTTCTTGGCAGCCAGGGGCAAGGGCACATTACAGTTACAACGAGGGCACCTAGGGTTGCTACTCGAGATGAGAACATAGAGCAAGCAAGTAGGGCAACCGGCGGCGAAGGAGGCCGACGGCGACGTCCTCTCCTCTTGATCGAGATCGCTGTCCTTGATCGAGGACGAGGAGTTCGACGGCATTGAGGACGACTTGGACATTGACACCGAGGATCGCTTCCTCATCACCGTCTCCTTCTCCGCCCTCTCCAGGGCCGACTTCACTTTGTCGAGCGTGCACACGCTCTGGTACGAGGGCGGGGACGACGACGAGAGGGAGACGAGCTTCAAGTCGAGGGCGTCGTCGTCCAAGAGGTTCAACGTCGTCGTGGCCTGCCTCGACGACGGAGGGAAGTTGAGGTCTTGAAATTTCGTCGTCGCCGTTGCTTTGTTGTTGTTGTTATCTGTGGTTGAGGAAGAGGAGTTTGAAGAATTGCATCTCTGGAGATAAACTTTTCCTGACTGGGAAAGAGCATCATTCAAGAAATGATCATCAATGCCATGATTTTCAACAATTCATAAACAAATGAAATTTTGGAAGTTTAATTTGGAGTAGTATATTGGGTACAATTAGTTGAGCTTTAATTGCAAAGCAAGATAAGAAGAGTAAAGTATTGAATATATGCAATTAAACCGATAAGCTTCAATCATGGCAGAAATATCTCCACAATCCCAATAAAAATAACGCCACATATTTCATCAATTACACCTTAATTTAAATCAATAGTCTCATCAACAATCACACACACTAAATTAAATAAATCAATAAATTCTCTCTTTAATTCACTCATGAATGATCACGACTACTCCAACCAACATTCCAATTACTCTGTAAAAAATGGAAGAAAAGAAAAAAAAAAACAAAAACAGAATCACTCTAATTTCAATACAAAAATAATTCAAAAGCAAAAAATTCAACATAATTACATGAATTACAATCAATTTGCAATTTCCCCTGTTCATCCATTGAAAAAATAAAAAGTGTTTGACAAGAAGTACGCATAAGAGGATTGTACCTTCAAGTCGAGGCGCTTCTCCCAGCCACAAGGAACTTGCAAGTCGAGGTCCAACTCCTTGGAATCGAGGGTTGTACATCCGGCGAGCAAGTCACGGGTGATCGGAGCCGTCGATTTACCGGAATCGCCGCCATCACCGCCGTTGATCAGTCTGACCAAGGAACTGACGTCAGCGGCCATTTTCACCGGGCAAAAAATAGCAGGAAGCAGCTTTTCGTATGAGAAGGAACAGAGAGTTTGTTTGCAGGGGAAAGAGAGAGAGAGAGAGAGAGAGAAGTCGAAGTGGAATGAAAAGGTTTGGGTGAAAGGAGTTTGTCGTGATATAAATATAACAGAGGAAGAAGAAGATGATGAAGAATTGATTAAATGGCCATTATGAAGAATTTAATGTAATCTTGATTTTATACGGATATATATGGGAAATTTCTAATATATATTTTTATGGCATTTTGATTTTGAATAGTATTATTATATTATTATATTATATTTGATAATGATATTGATATTGTGGAGGGTAATAATTATTTGGTTGAGTTTGAGATTCTAAGGGAGGGAGGGGGCATTAAATGCAGAGAGAAGAGGAACACTAAAGGACAGCTGTGAATTAATGCTACGCACAATACAAAGACCTTTTGGCTTCCTTAGATAACCCATTAATGCTGCTTAATGACTGCTTTTCTTTTTACTAGTATTATTTTTATTATTATTTCATTTTTATTATTTTTTTTATTTTTTTCAATTTTGTAGTATTTATTTGTGTTTATGATTTTTATTGACGCATTAATCGCCCTTTGTTTTCTGTATTAATTGACTACCAGACTTTAGTTGAGACCATTGCGCCCTGTTTGGCTCTCTCTTTACATTTCTCCTACTACTACTACTATTACTACTTTCTTGAATTTCCAAGATTTGCCAATTCTGAATGGAAATTGATAAAGTGAGTGGTGAAAGTTGAATCCCTCGCCACACTCAATTTCTTTTTCTATATTCTGTTTTATTCAATTTTGTCAAGGCAACTTTTCACTTCAATTTTTCACTTTTTTATGATAACTTCCCATTGGTTACCAACTGATTTTACTGATTGTGGTGATTGGTATGGCCTGATTTATGATAGTGGGAGATAAAGAGCATGATTGCCAAAAATGTAGGAAATTAAATATCCCGATAATGAATAATTTTTACTAATAAGTTCATCCCCACACACACAAAAAACCCAATAATATTGAAAAAGAATTTACTGCAAGAAAAGCGTTACATTATTATTATTATTATTATTTTTTTTTTGAAGAGAGCGTTACATTATTTTATTCTAGCGTCACAAACTAAGAGATTTTGGGTTGTCATCATTATTAGTTTATTATTACATAGTTTTGCACCCTAATTATAAAATGTCTACATTCATGAGCTTTTAATTATAAATTGTCTAATTATTCATGAGCAAATATTTAATTGTGAACTTAAAATTGACGTGTTACTGAAACTTACATGAAATGTGTTAAAACATCATCGTACGAGATAAAAAATAATGTCGTTCTATTTAATACAAGATTAAAAATAATTGGAAGAAAAAATTAAATTAGACTTGGCAAAAAAATCTGATGTGCCGATCAACATGATGTTGTTTCAGTGAATAAGAACGATGTCATTTTATCCGTGCGATGATTTGACACATATCATGTCGGTTTCATTGTTACGCCATTTTTAAATTCTAAAGGAATCAAAAGTTAATGTATTTCTAGACAAATTTTATAATTGGGGAGCGAAATTAGAACACAAATAAAGTTTGGGTATTTAGAGGCTCTTAACCCTGTTTCTATTGTCTCCGTTCAGCCAATACTTAATGTAAATACATATACTCATCGATTTCCTTATAAGTGTCATATGATGTCAAATTATACATACTAAAAAATAGTCAAATTTATTTTCATAGTTTTATTTATTACCCCTTTTCACGTTCAATATTATTGATAGTATTAAATATAAGAGTAAATGATAATAATAAAACTATCTTATTTAAAATTTTGAAACATGACTCTTATTAAGGAATAAGGAAAAACTCAACCTATATTATATGCTTCACATACATAAATGCAATATTAAAGCGTTAGGAGTGGCAATCAAAGTTTACCAATTAAGTCAAATTTTAGTGCCTTGCTTGTGCAAATAAATGTAATTTTGGTATGTTGAAATGTTGTCCCACATCGGTTGGAGATGGTTTATAGAGTCTTTTTATATGGTGAGACAACTCTCTCCTTCATAAGGCCTTTTGAGGGGGAAATAGGCTCAATATTCTATTTTCTAATATGGTATCAGAGTCGGACTCAAATTCGATGATGAGCCCCCCGATATCGTTGTCAACAGATGGCGTTGGGTTGTCCACGCTGCGCGTGAGGGGGTGTGTTGAAATGTTGTCTTACATCGGTTGGAGATGGTCTTTAGAGTCTCTTTATATGGTGAGACAACCCTCCCCTTCATAAGGCCTTTTGAGGGGGAAATAAACTCAATATTCTATTTTCTAATATGGTATTAAAAAATACTTGGAGCTTAGGTATGATTTAGGTGAAGAATTAAAATATAGTTTGACCGGAGATAAGGAGGAGGGAAGAACATGGGTTAGCATTGAATATTGGGTTTTATTTATTTATATTAATATTTATGTGGTGGCGTTTGAATGATGATGAGTCATGGGAGGAGAGAGCATGAACATAATTACTACTTGTATTGAGTATTGAGAGGATTTAATAGTGTAGCTTTTCTTAGTCAAATATATTTAAAATTGGCTTGACAAAGAGTAATGGGAGGTGGTGCCTTAAACCACATTAATTCCATAAATGGATTTCCTTTTGACTAGAATTGGTACTTTCACTTTGTTGAAAATTGAATAGGGGAAGGAGCAATGAGTGAAAATATGATACTTCACGTGTATATATAATAAATATATCAAGAAATAAAAAATAATTATATGATCATATCATTGTTAGTAGATAGCTTGTTACATTTGTAAAAACAAATATTATATTATGCAACAATACTTTGAAATATATCCAACAAAATATGCCCCTAGTAAATTAAAGTAAAGTCATCACTATCTGCCTAATTTTATTCTAAAACGTGACGGTATAGAATGTGGAAATAAAGGTTAAGTTGTTGAAGAAACCTAATACTACTATTTGACAAAAATAAACATATTATTGTAAGTTGGTTAATTAATTGGATTAAAACTTACAAGCATGTGTAAATAATAACAGAACTTTGTTTCATACCACAAAATTCAGATGATTGTGTATCAAATTTTATATAATTACATTTTCATTTAATTATGTTTTTCTGCATCAATCTGGAATTAATAGCTAGTGTGTGGAAGACGATGATGACTAGAAATAAATAATTAAGAAAAAATATACATAATAAATTTGTAATGATGTGGCAAATGCTTATGTTAATTCATTCAGACATATTGATGTAACAAATTAACAATTGATATGTATATATATATATATATATATATATATATATATATATATATGTAACCAACATTTAATCGTCAAATCAATGTCTTAATTACAAATAAAATAAAATTTTGAAGTTGTGTAGCATCTATAGTTATAATTAGGGACCAGAACTGAAGCCGCATTGTCAGTGAATTATTTATAAATGTTTTATATAAAATAGTATATGCATGGTTCAACAATTATGTATACAAAAATAAACATAAATTTAATGTTGAGATACATATTTGTATAATTTTATAACTTCTATTTATTTAAATATATTTGGGCTGTCAATAATATACTATATTTTCGGTATTTATCATATTTTTATAATCTTATTAACATTCTAGTTATAAAATTTTAACTAATAAAATAAAATGTAAAATTAGATATATAGTTAAGCCAACAATATTGTCAACTTGTAAGTTGCAATTTACGCATAAGAATTATAAGCAAAATTTATGTATGAAAGTAATTTTCTTGAAGTTGTTGTTGACTATTGAGTTCTGATTAATGAAATTAAAATTAAACTTGTTAATATAGTTTTGAAGGAAAAACTTAGAAAGTATTTTACTTTAGTATATATAATATAATGGACTGTGTAGTAATTTAAAATCACCTAAAGTTTGTTATTTTTTTTCAATTAATTATTAATTTTTCGTAGGTTCTAATTTCATAATGCAATTTTTTTTTTTTTTTTTTGAAAGATGTATATATGAATCTTCATTGAGTAGAGATTTAAATTGGCATTAAAGACCGAAAATAACTTGCTTAGAAACTATTGCATTATTTAAACATTTTTCTTGAATTTCAATTAATTGGAAGACGAAATGAAACTACCTGCTTCGAAGACTTTGTAATAAAAACTTGGGTGCGACGTTTTATTTATTTTGGCCTACCAAAGTCTAATCTAATTGAAACCTCCCTCCCAATCATGATAGGTCATATCACTAACACTTCATTTTTTTCGAATCATATAAAAGAAGTTACGATAATTGTAACGTCCATTAATATTTTTTATTATGTTTTAAATTGGTTTTTAATTAACAATAAAATAACTCGACTATTAATATTCAAATAAACAGCCACAACAACGACGACGACAATAATAATAATAATAATAATAATAATAATAATAATAATAATAAAAGTAGAAAAAAATGTGAATTAAAACTTTGGTTTTACTTATTCTCACAAAAAAAAAGAACTATGGTTTTACATCACAACTTGGGAGTTTTATTGCGAATATTATGGGGATTCGTAAGTTACCTCTATTGGGCCAATGACATCTCGACACCTGGCATCTATTTTGGATCCGTCCATTATTATATTTAAATCGTCATGGGCCCATAATTTCTTAATTGCACATTTTTTACCAATTAATTAACTTCATTGATTATGAGATTTACGTTGCTATTATTATCTTTAATGAGGTTGATTTGTCAATCAATCTATTCCCAATCAATTTTAAACTACTGCTATCTACAGTAATTAATATATTTTTTATTCTATTGACTTTTAATACTTTTTTTAATTTCATTTAAGTAAATTAAAAATTTGAATTTCATGTAATTTAAAATCTGCCGAATCTGTATTTTTTTTATTTATATAATTTTTTTTATCAGTCTCTCAACGATCAAGTGCGACGCCGAGTCGGAGATGTTTAATTTTTAATTTTCGCATTGTTGAAGCTGTTTAAGTTATTATAATCCTTCTAATTTCGTTTTTAAATACAATTACAAAAATTATTTCAAAAAAAAAATTGACTTGATTTTAAATAAATAAGTATACAATATGAAAAATAAAAATTAAATAAATATGAAATGAAAAATAAATAAATGAAAAATAAAATTTCGGAAAGAGCATTGGGGTGATTTTGGGTAGAAACTCTCTCTTGGTGGGACCTACCATAAAGTGAGAGAGAGCCTCCTCCCAGTATGAATGAATGCTCTAAATAAATACTACGAATAACATATTCCCTCTGTATTTTTGTTAAAGATTTTCTAAGCTCATAATTTACTCATTCTATTATTTATTTATTTTTTGAAAAGTCAAATAAATGGAATTAAATAATGAGTACAAGGGTACTCAAATCCCTTACAAACCGACCCTAAACCATATTAAAAGCTTATTTGAGTTTTGCCGGGCAACAAGCAACCGGACTAGCACACCAATCGTGAAGGGAGTAAACAAAAGTCGAATAAAAAAGGACCGATTCCATTTCCAAGATCGAAACTTGATCCCTTCCACGACGTTATAAATATCCCGTTTGATCCCACTAAAAATCGCATCATTTCTCGTTTTCCATAAACTCCAACAAACACATTGCCAAACAATTCTCAAATTTTCTTCATTGTGGATCTTCCTTGGAAACTTGAAAATTGAATGAAGTGATCTCTAAGCGTATTAGATCCCACCATCATAAAACCAAGCCATCCAGCACAATTTCGCCAAACATCAATAGAGAAGCTACATGTGCACATTAAGTGATCGATATCTTCAGGAAACGCATTACACAAACTGCACAATTTGTCTCCATCCACGGTAATGACCCCCCTTTTAACCAAATTGATTTTTGTAGGAGCTCTATCACGTAAAGCTTTCCAAAGAAAAGAAGAGACCTTACTAGGCACACCTTTGCACCACACCTTATCTAATAGCGGATCCACTTCTTCTTCCGCATAAACTGCCTTGAAGAGCAACTCGTACATGGATTTTGTAGAAAAATCTCCATCTTCGGATCTTTTCCAAAAAAGAGTGTCCGCCTTCAGTTGATTGGGTTTGTACCTGCTAATAGAAAACCAAAACTCCAAGAAATCTGTCATTTCAGCATGATTAAAAGATCTTTGCCATCTAAACTCCCAAACCCAACCATTATTTCTACTCATTCTATTATTTATCATAAGATTTCCTAACCTGTCCTCAAGTAGTAGGATTAAAAACTTTAATTATTTTATCAATGTTATCTAGAATATAGTTATTTGACTAGAAAAATAACTAAAGTTAATTTATCTATTTCATCTCCTACTTTGCAAAATGAGAAGGCGAGAGAATATAATTTTAATGGATAAGTTGAAAATTAAAACTTTCAATCTTAATACTCCCTCCCATTCATATTAGATGTCGTTTTAAACTTAGGCACACATATTAATGATTTTTTTGCCTAAATTAACCCTAATTAATGATTATTAAATTATCTTTGTTGGCACATTTATTGATTAGTGAAAATACAAAAAATAACGATAATTTAATA
This sequence comes from Mentha longifolia, assembly GCA_001642375.2. Lineage (NCBI taxonomy): Eukaryota > Viridiplantae > Streptophyta > Magnoliopsida > Lamiales > Lamiaceae > Mentha > Mentha longifolia. The sequence goes on along the minus strand of CM038119.1, from coordinate 17,414,378 downwards.
GGGATAATTTTGATTATTATGCTTAGAACGACATTTATAATATAGATATACAAAACATCCCAAACTTCATTAATTTTGAATGGGAGGGAGACTAATATTTCCTAACCTCATAATATTATTATTTTTATAATATTTTCTCAAATACTCCCTCCCATTCAAAATTAATGATGTTTGAGATGATGTGTATATTTACCCAAAATGCCCCTACTAAATTATCGTTAATTTTTGTATTTCCACTAATCAATAAATGTGCCTACAAAGATAAATACTCAATAATTAGGTTTAATTTGGGCCAAAAAAGAAAAATCATTAATATTTGTGCCTAACTCGAAAATGACATCTAATATGAATGGGAAGGAGTAATAAGAAACATCGAGTGTATTATTTTATTAAATTTCTCAAATATCAAGATTGAAAGTTCTAATTTCTTTATTAAAATCATTTTCTCTCTCCATCTCATTTTGTGAAGTAGGCAGTAAATTAACTTTAGTTATTTTTCTGGGTAAGTAACTATTTTAAAATGAAATAGATGAAATAATTAAAGTTTCTGAATCTTAATACTTGAGCTTAGAAAATCTTAAAAGTTGGAGTACGTACAAAAATAAATTACTACTAAATTCATGCATCCCGAATATGTTATCAAACTTTTTGTGCAGCTCATTACATGAAACTTAGGTTTTACAATAATTTATGTGTGAATGGTTATATATACCCAAAACAAAATAGTATAGTAGTTTTATACCCTACACTTTAACAATATAAGTTTTATACCCAAAACTCAATGAAAAGACAAACATATCCTTAATGAATTGCTAAGAGCACAACAAGAATTGCTATTGATAAGTAATTCTTTAAATTTCCAAGCTATATTTGTTATCCTATTGTTTAAAAGTGGATTAAAATCCCATATTTTGGCGATGTGATCCCGCGCTTCTAAAATGGTATCAGAGCTCTAGGTTTATTTGGGAATTATATTTATTTATTATATAATGGTTATTACCTAACGGAGGAGACTTCAAGTAAAAATGGAACCAGATTATTGTCTGAGTTGCGAGTGCTATAGTTCATATCTCCAGATTATGGAGAGGAACAAAATAAGTGACCTTGCTCTACTACGAGTAAGACAGGAATGTCTCGAAACAGCAATTCGAGAAAACCGGCACCCCAGAGAAATCCGTGCCTGCGAGTGGACGATCAAGTTCTACCTGGATCGCCTCATGATAAACGCTTATCTTGAGGGGAAGCTAAGACGTCTGATGAGGACGGCCCATCAGGATCACGTCTGATGGCCCTTTCAGGACAGCATGTTGGCCCTAATTTCATAGAGATTACGCTAGATCCGGTCAAAATCTCTATGGATTTACGGGAAATCCAGAAGACGGTGCAAAATTATGGCAACAGCCTATATGGAGTACCGCAAAAGGTGGAAGAAATATCCAGCAAATAGGATGTCATCCTTGACATTCTAAAGGATATCCAAAAACGAGTAGAGAAGCTGGAGACACAGCCGAGTTTCAGTTGAGCCAAGAGGGGTTTCTTTTGGGACGAACCAAAAAGATACCCGCTACCAGTCAAGGAAAGCGAGAAACGCGACCCTAGATTGGATCTAATTTCTGGTACGGTCCGAGGTAAAAAAGATGAATAACCTCGAGAGGATCGGACTAGAAGATCTACAAGAGTTAGCAGAATCTTTTGCTACCCTGAATGTGGTGGATCTCAAGATGGCCAAGCATGAATGAGAGACATCAGGAGGTGGTGAAATCCCACAACCAACAGGGAATCCTCATGACTTTGAGGCCGGATTCAGATTCCATCAAAGAACTGAAGGCATTGCCGATGATCAATTCAAGGTTAATCACAAATGAAGGACAAAGTGGAAACAAAACACTCCTTCTGCAAGATCAACCTTGGAACCCATCCATCCATATGGAGTCATGCTCAATATCGATGAAATCAATTTCAAAGATAGAGAGAAGGCTTTCCAAGAATGGGAGACGGCAATGAGGGTGGCAGGTTCCACCCTCGACATGGATACAGAGGGATACGTCAAGTTCCTCGAATTGAGTCTCGCCGGAGTTGTCAAGACGGCGTGGGACGATGGCCTATCCATAGAGGTCAAAAATGAGTGCTTTAATTGTGAGCACTTTGCTGACAAAGTGAAGAATATGTCCAATCTCCTAAAGAATCATTTTTTGGGGGTTGGCTATTTCGGAACTTATGATGAAGAGAAGAAGAAGAAATTCAAAATGGCTCTTCTCAATCTAAGACTCGCTGTCTTAGATCAGGAATCACTCAACAAGTTCTTGCAGCTCTTCACAGTCTATCAACATCAATCAAAGACTGATGATAGCTTCGCAAAGGAAATTTTCTTTTTAAAATTTCCAAATCCATGGAGAGAGATGTTCATTCGTGATTACGTTCCAGGTAATTACGATGGAGTCGGAAAGAGGATGTCTTTTGTGCACACCAAACTTGCAGAATGGTGCCAGCAAGCTACTGTACAAAAGAATATCAAGAAATTAAGGAGGATCAACAAGGCGGCCCCCCTTAATTGCGAAGACAATGATCTCCCAACGGTCATTGGAGAGGATCCTGCTAGTTACAAGAAAAGCAGGAAGAATAGGTATCAGCCCTATTCTAAAAAGAAAAGATCTTGGAAACCAAGAACGATGTGGTCTAGACAGAAGGCTGGATCATACAAGTATGGACGGCGGAGCGGTCCATCGAGAAACCGGTTTTAATCCAGAGGTGCAAGCTCAAACAGACCTCAGGAGAGGACACCAGCAAGGAAAACTTTCCGAAAAGCTCATACTAGAGCTAATGAAAGTTTCAAAGATTGCAACTGCTGGACGTGCGGTGCAGCTGGGCATATCTCTACAAATTGCCCAGAAAACAAGACGATGAGGAGGTTCGAGTCAACTCCAGACATCGAAGACGCGATCTACTTCCAAGATCTCGTACAAGTCTACCAATTTGAGGATATTGCCTCAGATGAGAGTATTTACGAACATGATGAGATCCTTACTAGTGAAGAAGATGGACCAACCGATTCAGAATCAGACTGAACCAGGGGTACATCATCAAGAAAGTGAAAATCGAACGGGTTTCTCAAGCCGAACGATTATTTCACAAAGCCAGATCGATAAGATCATGAAGAAAAGTCTTAATATACAGAAGTATCAAGGCTTTACAGCAGGGAATATAGATTATGCCCTGAGGAACTTCAGTCTCAAAACTCGGAAACACCATATTGTCTATGGTATTATGAGACGAGAGATGTCACTTCCAATCGAGCTCACAGGGAATCAAGTGGAAATGCAATTGATTCCAGCAAGCGATATCCGGGAGGATCTGGAAAAGATGAAGCCGGAGATTGCAGAAAAGATGAGTTGGATACATATTGGAGCAATCCAACTTGTACTCAAATCTGCCCTTTTCGCTGGTGTTGATTCTCCAATTGACATCGCGATTTGTGACAAACGAGTTAGAAATCTCAAGGATTCCGTAATGGGAACCATTGCGGGAAATTTGTGTGCTGGACAAGTGGTGGGGATTATATATCCTAAGATTGCATACAATCTTAACGACACCAACTTTAGCAGAGCCCTGACGCTTTATCAGGACTTCAAGAGGAAAGAACTGGTGGAAGAAGGGAACAGACCTTATTCCATCACATATCAGGTATCATATGCGCTTTCTAACTCACATCATACTGAGTTATTCCTCGGAAAGCAGTTCATAGAGATACCGGATATCTTCAAGAAGGTGACAACGGCGATTTGTCCCGATAGAATGGAGTTTCCACGTTTAAGAAACGTGGATATGCAAATTCAAGATAGAGTGGTCATAACTCATGACTAAAGTCTCAGGATACAATCAGGAAGATTGTCATTCCAAGGAGATAGGATTACTTCTCAACATGGGAAGAAATCTTATTCAGTAGAATCAAGAGTCTCAGAGTTCTTTGCCCACTCTGAGTTACAAGAAGACGGCTATTACCATCAAATGTCCGGAAGGATGGAGAGGAGTAGCTGCCAGATTCGATACTACAAGATGGGAAATCAATTTCCCTTGCAACGTCTTGTACTATCTCGAGCAACCGGAAGTCCATCATTACAAAGGAATGATTGAAGTCGGAGGACATACGGTTGAAATCAAAGGGCGAGCAGGAAGAGAGGAGAATATCCTCATCTTAGGTTTGGATTTCCTTGAAAAATTCAAACCATGGAGGCAAAAAGAGGAGGGAATGGAAGTCACGATCAATGAGAGAAAAATATTGATCTAATGACTAGCCCATTCTCAATATACATTCCTATTGGAGTGTTATACGAGAAATATAAGGCAGAATACTTTGCTGCTTATATTGATTCCGGAGCAGGAATATGTTGGGGTTGTTGTATATAGCTAAAGCAAAAACGTGTTTTAGTATATATGACATGTATTCCACTGGTAACAATCACCTATCTGAATAAATATATTAATAAGAATAAGCCCTATATCTCATGTTTTAGAACACGTGGACGGCTCGGGTGTCAGGGAGATCACGCAGCGTTCGACAATAATTATGAGATATAAACAGTGTCACAGTCGAGATAGCTTGGGAAAACTATCGGTTTAGACTGCAACATAACGGTAGTGGCGGGTCTCAGTCGCTAGTTATGTTGGTACGGTGGAACGTATTGACAGGATCGAGTGAGATAAGGTTCTTCTGATACTGACCCTAGCAATAGGTGAAGAACTAGAGATCTCAGGATTTAGAGATATGATCTTAATCTCGATATGCTATTAGAGATATATGTGTTGTTCACTGTTACTTTGACTTGTATAGCTAAGGGTCTATCGCAGCATCCCTGATGACTTGCATCTTGGGTAACATGAGGGCACATAGTATGTCTAATTAGTTATATCGAGACACCGTGTCCGTATTAGGTTGAGAGATATCCCCTCAGGGAGTTCACAAGGTTTATTATACCAAGTCATGCATGCTGATTAAGTTCAGGTATAATAATAAGGGGTGAACGGGTACTACTTGAGGAGAATAAGATGTTAATTAATTATGAGCAGTCAGAGGAGCTCTAATTAATTAATGGATATCGGAGTCATTAAACACGGGGATAGCTCTAAATAAAGTATCAGCCCCAATCTACAAATTGGGACAGAGCGGTGATTCAGTTGTGATTCTTTAGTGAAATGCATCACAACTCTAATGAAATTAATATTCTGGGTTGATCATGGTTATTTCATTAGGTAAGACTAAACTCTGTCTGGTACATAGATCCCTGGGGTGGCCCAAGAGCTCTTCAGGAAAAGAATTCAAGGTATTATTGAGGGATATCAGTTTTGGACTAAAAAGAGGCATTATGGGCTTGAGCCCATTAATGTGGCGCCTACTGTAGTGTAGGGGACGCCAGTTTCCTCTTTTAGTGTCCATCTGATCTCAATAATTGTACTCTGGTTAATTATATAATTATGGAATAAATTAATATCTAATTAATTAAGATTTATTCTTAATTAAGGAATTAGATATTTAATTTAATAATTATATATTATTTTCCTTATAATAATTAGGATTAATTCTAATTATATTTAATTAGAATTTGTTCCAATAATTATTAACTAAACCAGGCTTTAATTAATTAAAGCCCGTGACTTAGTGGACAAGGAATAGGGGCGGCACTTCTCCTTATAAATAAGGAGGATGAGATTCTCAAAACCTAAGTTTGAAGTTTTGAGGGTTGAGATCGGCGCCTATCATCAGAGGGAGAGTTCCTGGTTCCAAAGTTCCTAGACGCCCACACAGTCGAAGAACTTCGAGGAAAGGGATCACACCTCAGTAATCTAGACCTGTAGATTACTCCATCGGCACAGATCAAAGGTATAACATTCTAAACTCGATTATGTGATTTAGTTGCATTTAAATTATCACATCCAATTCGAAGATCCTGTGGGAAAAAGGAATGCTTTCAAGCAGCAGTTCCAACAACTGGTATCAGAGCCACGGTTCTAGAATTGGCTCTGTGATAATTGGATTAAATGTATGTTCATGCATTCGAGTCAATTATGCTATAAACTGTGCATGCTGCTGTCCGGGAACAACGTGTGTTGTTTTTGATCCCGTTTTATTCGGTTTTTCGTGTTGTTTTTTAAATCGGTGAGAAATAAGGTGCCGATTAGAATAGGATTCGTTTTTCTGTAATTTTTCCTTGTATTTTTTGATTTGGTATTGTAATTGCTGGAAATCGGAGTTGGAAAATCGAAAAACGGGGCACGAGAATCAAGACGAACGACAGCAACACGCGCGCGTCAAGCGCGTGTCACACACGCGCCTTCTTCGATCGAATGGCTGCACCGTCTTCAGCCATGATCGCTGCCTTCCTCCTCGTCAGTTCACGGCGGTCGACCTAGGGTTTAAACCCTAGGTCAAGGCGGCGCTGGAACGAGGATGGTGGTGGTGGGATCATCGGCGGAGGGATGGCTGCGGAGGGCGATGGCGGCAGGGGCCGAAACCCTGAGGGTTTCGGACATGGCTGCTTCGCCGGGTTGATCGAGGCATGGGGGAACGACGGCGAGCCCAGCACTACCGAGGTGCTGGGCGGACTCACAGTTGACGATGACAGCGGCGGCATGGACGAGCTGAAGACGGCGGACGATAGGCGAGGCGACGCCGACGATCGGTGGCTGAGCGAACCCGCTAGGGTTTCGCGAGCTCGATCACTATCGGCGTCGAGGCGCTGCTCGTTGAGTCTACAGCAGCAGCAACTCAACACCAGCCGAGGTGCTGAGCGGTGATGGTGGCATTCAGACGGCAATGGCGAAGACGGCAGTTGGCGGTGGAAGCGGACGATGGCGGCAGCAGTTAGGTTTCTGCTGCACGAACGCCGTCGATGGCTTCTGCTCCGTCTGCTGCGGCTGCTGCTCCGTGATGGCTGGGAAGCTGCGGTGCTCGGCAGAATCGACGGAAACAGCAGCAGCGGCTGCGATGGGCGGCGGCGAACGTGTCACCGCGCGCTGACCCATCGCGCTTGCTGCTGCAGCTGTTCCAGCTGCTGCGATTTCCGGCTCAAGCCCGGCACCCTCTGTGGTGCTGGGAGGCTCATCGAGCCAGTGGGAGCGGTCGGCGGCGGCGGTGGTTTGTTGGCAGAGCTACAACGGCTGAAGTTCGAAGATGAAGATGAAGACGATGATGATGATGGTGATTGGGCTGGGATGCCGGGCTGGGCTGCAAGGGACGCAGCTGGCCCGTTCACCCAGCCCACGCGCGATCCGACCCGATCCGGCCCGTTTGACACGTACGATGACGGCGCGTGTGATGCACGCACGTATGTCGTCGTGACACGTGTCAGTGACGTGGCAAGCGAACGAGGGATGTTCGTTTTTTCAACGAACGGTCCTCGTTGTTCAATGAGGGCTAAGGTTTTCCGAAACTTTAGTGTGATCGTTGACGGTTAGGTTTTCGTAACCTAATTCGTTTTCAAAAATCATTCGTCTCGTCTCATTTTGGAAATAGGGAATTCCGCGCCCTAATTCCATTTCGAGCTACTTGCTAATTATGGAAGGTGGACTTGAAGACCAAGTGAAGACTTTCCAAGACCGAAGCTTGTTTCGGATTTAATTAATTAAATTGTAATAGATAGGTTTTATCCTTCCCGGTCGGCAGCCTATTTATTTATTTAATTAATTATGCATGCTATGGATGGTTTAAATTACGCAATGAGATAAAAGCATGTTTTGCATGTTATTGTTGCTTTTATTAAATGCGTAATAGAAACGAACATGCCTAAGGTGTCAATAGCATGGATTTATGATTTCAAAAGCGAGCATGTTTTATTACTTGCGCTTAGAAATCATGCGGTAGGACTTAATTGTCAACGTGCTTCGTATATCGCATAAAACCCTTTGAAAATAAAAAGACTAAGTGGTAAAATCAATTAGTTTTAATTAATTAATTGGGGACCTCCATATTTGGTTTTAGACGAAGTCAAGGATTAGAATCGGATAGACGTCCACCTACGTGGCCTACACGATATCGAACCCCTTGCCCGTATATTCGTCGGTAAAATTTCTCAATAACTTAGAATATTCTTTAGGAGAGTGGGAGTTGTACGAGTAAACGTCCACCCTACGTGGCTTACACGTACAGGCTCTAACTCGGTCCTTAGTGGAAATTTTAAGTGAGATAATCTAAGAGGGCATCTACAATACCGACATAGTTCTCGTTTTCTATGCTATCTTGTAGATAAACTCGGTTAGGTGAATAATATGGTTAAAGCTTAGCTACTAATTGATGAATCCTCCCTACGAGGTCACTTCTCAAAATAGTAGGGTCCGGTTAAGGTACGGGTTATTATTTCTTTAGTTCACAAGGGTCCATGTGATGATAAGAGAAATAAACTGGCTCTAGAAGTCATGGTCGAAAATTTCATGCTTGCCTGGTCGCCCTACGTGACTCAAGTATAAAATTTTTGGGCTACTCGTTTGTTAGTTCAATGTTATTTATTCAAAGGGTTATAACATTGATAACATAAATTATTTTTATTAAATAAGTTGTTAACTGTCAACTTATGTTATTTGGTTTCAGATATGTCTTTGTCCTCAATACGCAATAAAATAAATCGTTTGCTAAATTTCCCTAATGGAATTCCTGAGGATTTCCGTGAGAAGCTGCTAAGAACCTTGGCAAGAAAAGAAATGGAGTTAATGAGGTTTGTGGATTATTTCGATATGAAACGGTACCTCAAGGTGTTCACACATTTCTCTGTCACATACTTCTTAAATGGAGGAAAGATGGCGGGAAGAACGAGGTGTGAAATCTTGCATTCTACTTTCCCTGATTGGTTTTTGGCCTTAAGGGAAGAAGTTGTTGGTGAAGTTCATCATGAGGATGTCTTTGCTTTATGTGAAGAATTACTCAAAATTGATGAAGTCAGGATCAACTTAATCCAAGAAGCAAGAAGGGAAAATCGACTCGATCAAGGGAAACCTCCCAATGAAGAAAAGGTTATGAGATACTCATCAACCTGGGATGAAAATGAATATACCATAAGTGACTATGTTCAGTCACAAAGGTATAGGAGGTTTCTTGATTTTGTTGATACAACCAGAGCTAAGGTTCAGTTAGCATGCGAACATAAACTTCCAACCAAGAAAGTTTATGTAAGGCGGAATAAGAAACAAAAGATGGATGAAGGTATGTCTCTAAATGTAACATGGTGAAACATATTAGCATTGGTTTAGTCCTTTATTGGACGGATTGAACTGGTGGATACTAATTATGGTTTGTTACATATATTTCTTTGTAGGCGATGCCACAAAGGATGATGAGGCGGCTTCGAGTCCTGGCGTCAGCGAGCATTGATGATAGATGCGGTTGCTGATTACTCGAAGACTTCTGTTTCTTTGTTTTATCTTTTGGTTTTGAGATAGATGTTTGGGATGATACATTACTTTACTGTTTTTCATTACATTGGTGCCAAGTTTTGGCGGTACATTTGTTTTGAATTGGTTTATGGATGATTTCGGTTTTAACATTTGTGTTAATTTTGGTTTTAACACTGGTTGTTAAATGTTTTTCATTCATGTGTTGAAGTAATTATCTAGTAACATGGAATATCTCAAATATGATTAGATAAATGTAGTTGTTTCTTTGTTTCTCACCTCTTTTCTCATCTTGATTTGAAACACTACTAAACTATGTCAAGTATCTATAATTCTACCTTACAATTTGAGTATAAATTGGCATTATGACCGATTTTAACTCAAGATTGGATATAAGGGATATTTGCGTGAATTGCAAATTAGTTGAATTAAGATTGGTGATAAGTTGGATTAGTAAAAGTTTCAATAAAAGATTAAAAGGATAAGGTGATAAAGATCGTTATTGAACGAATGTTCAAAAATGATAGGATCATTCAAGGAATTTCAATAAGTCAAGAAGTACAAGAATGAATAGTCACAAGTATTCTGCACAAGGTCATCTTTATTGAAGTGGGAGTGTTTTTTTTTGAAATAGAACACTAAGTCGTTTTCATATACATCAAGAAATTAGGTTTCTTGGAAAATGTACATGAGGAAAGAAACGACCACATGGAAAGTTTATATGAGAAGGTTAAAGTAATTGATACGATCCATGTTAATTTGCAAGGTTCATTGTTGGATTTAGATTCATGATGAAAAGTGCAAAGGAAGAACAAAGTTGATATGGAAAATATAGAAAAAGTTTTCTATATTTATATATTAACACTTTTTGTACCTCATAAGTTACAATCCAATATCTGTTTAAAGTCAATGGCTTTTGGCAGGAAAATATTTGGATATAACGGTTATGTTGGATCAAATGTGTATCAATTAAGGACATTATTCTGAATGCTTGTTAACTCTTGCGGAAATTCGAATAATAGGAGCATTTATGGAATGACATGCATAAAATCAAGTTTTATGGAACGTGTCAATAAATGTTATAGTTCTCATGGTAATGAAGATGATAGGTGTGATTTTCTTGTACATTATGTGATGATATCACTAACTTTGGCAACATTGTGAGAGTATTATCAGACATAATGGTGGTGGTTATCCGGACAGTTTAAGACGCAGAATTTGAATAATGTAGGGTATATCCATAAGGATTGTATACATGATTCAAGTATTCTACGTAGGTTACTGTTCTGACTAGGTTATCGATATAAATTATATCGAAAAAGTGTCAGATATTTGCTATTATTGCGTGAAAGGTAACAAATATAGTTCATTAATGAACACGGATAATCGGGGAGTGTGTTGGTAAATGAGGTAATCGACCTTAAATCTATGTGTTCACTTAGAAAAGGAGAACCATACCTTGGAGAATCTCGGAACAGTAAAATGTTTATGAGAGTTCTTTCATGACAAGCTAAATATGTAGTGGGAGCTACTAAAGCAGCTGTATGGTTGGAAACTTTACTTTGTGAAATGGTAGTAATCCTATCTTGCAAGAAATCTCACATGAGTTTTCAAGTGCAGAAGCAAGATCTATGGATTTGTCAACCTGGGAAAACACATAGGAGTACCGATTGGTTTATGTAACCATAAGGCGATATTGCGTGTATAAAGGAACATTAAAGCAGGAATGTTTATATGGCGGTTTATTCACTAAATTGAGTATGCCGGCACCTCGGAAGCACGTGGTGGGCATTGTCTCAGTGATCCTCCCACGGTAAAATCTTTCAGTATAAGTGGGAGAAGATGTGAAATACAGTGATGCCATATAGTTTCCGATAGACACATGGGTATACTAAAAGTTTTTACTTTAGTATAAATGGGAGATTGTTGGGGTTGTTGTATATAGCTAAAGCAAAAACGTGTTTTAGTATATATGACATGTATTCCACTGGTAACAATCACCTATCTGAATAAATATATTAATAAGAATAAACCCTATATCTCATGTTTTAGAACACGTGGACGGCTCGGGTGTCAGGGAGATCACGCAGCGTTCGACAATAATTATGAGATATAAACAATGTCACAGTCGAGATAGCTTGGGAAAACTATCGGTTTAGACTGCAACATAACGGTAGTGGCGGGTCTCAGTCGCTAGTTATGTTGGTACGGTGGAACGTATTGACAGGATCGAGTGAGATAAGGTTCTTCTGATACTGACCCTAGCAATAGGTGAAGAACTAGAGATCTCGGGATTTAGAGATATGATCTTAATCTCGATATGCTATTAGAGATATATGTGTTGTTCACTGTTACTTTGACTTGTATAGCTAATGGTCTATCGCAGCATCCCTGATGACTTGCATCTTGGGTAACATGAGGGCACATAGTATGTCTAATTAGTTATATCGAGACACCGTGTCCGTATTAGGTTGAGAGATATCCCCTCAGGGAGTTCACAAGGTTTATTATACCAAGTCATGCATGCTGATTAAGTTCAGGTATAATAATAAGGGGTGAACGGGTACTACTTGAGGAGAATAAGATGTTAATTAATTATGAGCAGTCAGAGGAGCTCTAATTAATTAATGGATATCGGAGTCATTAAACACGGGGATAGCTCTAAATAAAGTATCAGCCCCAATCTACAAATTGGGACAGAGCGGTGATTCAGTTGTGATTCTTTAGTGGAATGCATCACAGCTCTAATGAAATTAATGTTCTGGGTTGATCATGGTTATTTCATTAGGTAAGGCTAAACTCTGTCTGGTACATAGATCCCTGGGGTGGCCCAAGAGCTCTTTAGGAAAGGAATTCAAGGTATTATTGAGGGATATCAGTTTTGGACTAAAAAGAGGCATTATGGGCTTGAGCCCATTAATGTGGCGCCTACTGTAGTGTAGGGGACGCCAGTTTCCTCTTTTAGTGTCCATCTGATCTCAATAATTGTACTCTGGTTAATTATATAATTATGGAATAAATTAATATCTAATTAATTAAGATTTATTCTTAATTAAGGAATTAGATAATTAATTTAATAATTATATATTATTTTCCTTATAATAATTAGGATTAATTCTAATTATATTTAATTAGAATTTGTTCCAGTAATTATTAACTAAACCGGGCTTTAATTAATTAAATCCCGTGACTTAGTGGACAAGGAATAGGGGTGGCACTTCTCCTTATAAATAAGGAGGAGGAGATTCTCAAAACCTAAGTTTGAAGTTTTGAGGGTTGAGATCGGCGCCTATCATCAGAGGGAGAGTTCCTGGTTCCAAAGTTCCTAGACGCCCACACAGTCGAAGAACTTCGAGGAAAGGGATCACACCTCAGTAATCTAGACCTGTAGATTACTCCGTCGGCACAGATCAAAGGTATAACATTCTAAACTCGATTATGTGATTTAGTTGCATTTAAATTATCACATCCAATTCGAAGATCCTGTGGGAAAAAGGAATGCTTTCAAGCAGCAGTTCCAACAGAATATGCACGGCGAAACGAGGAATCTTTCCTACAGAGGTCGAAGAAGATCTACCTCGGATTGCAGGAAGAGATTTTTCCAAGAAAATCTTGATTCTTACGAAGGGAGTCAAGATGGTGGAAGTTTTAATTGGAGGAGCAGGCCAGACGCCGTGGTATAAGGTTAAAACTCCACCAATTTATTTTCATGATACAGGAGCAGATATCCTGTTAGGGAACAATTTCTTGCAGATGTTCAAAAGATATATGCAGGATAATGAGAGACAAAGATTAGTGTTCACAACCCAATGTGATCACAAAATCATGGTTCAAAGGCTAAAAGGGGCATTCAACAGACAAATGCCAATAGTTTTTCGCAGCAAGCGTGGTGATGAAGGACAACTTTGAAACCCAAAGATGCAAGATCGGAGAAGGTTCAATGAAACTTTATTGAACTACAGGATCAGGGGAGAGTTGACAGACAGCGATAACGAAGCTGAGATTCAACTCCTAAAGGTATCTTTAATTTCTAAAGATATTGAAAATGATACGCAGGTGTCATTAGAAGATGTCAAAAGGAAAATTGTAAGGTGTTACAATGAGAATCCTTTGGCATGGTGGGAGAAAAACCAACTCAGAGCAACCTTAAAGGCGAAGCCAGACAAGGAAAATGAGTTTGTTAGATTCAGACCAATCCTGATGAATCTCAGAGATCAACAGGATATGAAAGAGATTATCAAGGAACACCTTGATTTGAAGTTAATCGAACCAGGTAACTCGCCATATAGCAGCCCAGGCTTCTTGGTAACAAACCATGGTGAGATCAAAAGAAATAATACCAGACTCGTTATTAATTATAAAGGTATTAATGACGTTTTAGAGTTTGATGGTTATTTCATTCCAAGTAGAGAACACCTTATTAACTGCATTAGAAATGCTAAGGTTTTCTCCAAGTTTGATTGCAAGTCAGGATTTTACCAGATTCGCATGGAAGAAAGTAGTAAGAAGTTTACAGCCTTCTCTACGCCGCAAGGACATTATGTTTGGAACGTGATGCCGATGGGGTTAGCTAACGCACCTCAGATTTTCCAGAGAAAGATGAATAATCTTTTCAAAGATTATTTCTCTTTTATGTTTGTTTATATTGATGATATTCTTATAACATCAAAAGATATGAATGAACACGTTAAACATCTCGAGATTTTTGCAGATGTTTGTTATAAGGCAGGACTGGTGCTTTCAGAGAAAAAGGTAGTCATTGCAACCCGGAAAATAGAATTTATGGGAATCGAGATAGACGAATCAGGGATTATCCTACAGGACCATATTGTCCAAAAGGTCAAGAATTTCTCTGAGGATCTAAAGGAGAAAAAACAACTTCAGAGTTTTCTAGGAGTTGTTAATTTTGCAGGAGCATTCATCAAAAATCTTGCAAAATACAGAAAAGTCTTCAGCCCGCTACTGAAGAAAGATGTTCCATTCATTTGGACTGAAGAACATCGTAAAGGAATGAGGGATTTAAAGGCGGTTTGTGAGAACCTCCCAAAGCTCTCTATACCACAAGACGAAGACGATCTTGTCTTGTACACAGATGCAAGTGATCATTGGTGGGCAGCAGTGCTTACAAAGATCACTCCCAATGGAGAAGAACCCTGCAGATATTGTAGCGGTTTGTTCCAGGAAAATGAGGCCATTCGGTGGCACATTAACGAGAAAGAATTCTTTGCAGTTCGAAAGGCTTTTAAAAAATGGCCTCTCTTTCTTCTTGCAAAGAAATTTGTTTTGTAAGTAGATAATACCCAAGTTAAAGCTTTCTTAAAAAACAAGATTGAATCGAAACCTGAAAAGGCTAGATTACTTAGATGGCAAGCTGAATGTCAATATTTTATTTTTGATATTGTCATTGTGAAATCTCACGAAAATGTTCTTGCAGATTTCTTAACAAGAGATGGAGCCAACTGAAGTTAGCTCTATCAACAATGCCATGAGACATCTCAGGGAAGACCTTGAGATGCTTCAAAGGGAATGGGACGAGTGTGTTTTGAAAGCTGAACAAGCTGGAAAAATACAATCTGTTGACAAGGCGAAAGTCTCAAACAGAATACAAGACTGTAGGCTGGCACAGACTAAGTGCTGGAATGCAATACAAGAGCCACTCATTCGGGCTTCTAGAGTGACTCCGGTTACTCCAGAAAAAGAAGCGATTCGGTTGCCGGCCCCTATAACGGTAGCAGAGGATTCAAATACCTCTTGCACGAGTCCTAAGTTGGTAGTATCAGTACTATCGGCCCAAGGAAAAGATGATACTCAGGAGTCACATCTTGAGGAATCATTTCAACCCGGCACCTCCGGGGTTAAAGAGGGAGAGATTAATCTTAGGCCATTGAAAGACATTTCTAAGATTAATACTGACAATTTTATTCAAGTTTCTCCTTTTTGGCAGGCTTATCAGGCTAGCTAGGAGAACTTGATGACAAGACGAGGGATCAACCCAAACAAAACCATGGTTGATGTCTCTGGAAAGTACCCCCTAGTGTGGATGATGCCAGGAGTTCATCCACAAGATGTCAAGGAATGGTATGAATTTGGGGCACTTGCCTCGGTTTATACGGTCTCCCCATCGTTCACAGAAATCAAGAATCTACCCAAATGGATTCAAGAAGCTGTCTACGATTCCTGGTCTAACAATGACCAGCTTAGCCGAGGAGATCTTTTGGAGCTTTACTTTATTAGTGCAGCACCAGAACCAGTTGGAAAGGGGAACCATGAAGCCTTCCATTACATAAGGCTCAGGCGAACCGATGAAAGGAGCTGATGCAACATCAAGGTTCCAAGTGGAGAAGTACCACTTGTCTCCATGATTATCGAAGATGAAATCTCAACCCGTAGGGCTTGGGGTTTATGGGTCTGTCTTACGGAGATGGACAAAGTCAAGTATCAGTTCAAGTTCTTCCAGAACTCAGTGAACGGATCATTCCTGTTAAACACAATGACAGGAAAAACCACAAGATTTGCAGAATAGGCTTTTGAGAGAAAGAGGAATCTGCTTTGGGTAAACAAGCTTGTGACGAGCAAGGAAACTCATCGCAAGTATTGTAACATGGCGCACTATGGGAACTGGATTAACCACATTTGTCCAGCTTGCCCAAGTCAGAAAGAGCTTGAGTTCGGCAAGAAGTTCATGCCAAGAGCAGGACGAGCTCGAGCCCAGGAACAGAAAGAATCAAGGGAGCCACCGAAAGGAAGGATGCCCAGGGCCCCAAGAAAAAATTAGGTGGCCGACACAAGAGGATAGAGTCATGTGACTCTATTATGGAGGAATCTCACCCAAAAAGAAAACGACAAGGGTGAGAAGAGAAACTCACGGTTCAAAAAAAAATAAACCGTGAAAAGGAAAAGTCTTCACGGTCATGATAAAACCGTGAAAAAAGAAATGTTTCACGGTTCAAAAAATTCTAAACCGTGGAAAAGAAAAAGAATCTTGAGAGTCTTTACTCAAGAAAAGACAGGCCACCATCTTCTTTCGGTGGAAATCAAAAATGGAGGACCCCAAACTCCATCAGCCGCCCTCAATTATTGCTACTTTCGGTGGTAATGGAGGAAGAAGGACCCATGCATCACATGGGAACAAGCTGGCATCGGTGGAAAAAAGAGAATCCGATGCAATAATTCAAGCAAGAGGGATGTCTTCAGCCCTCTATAAATAAAGACGAGCGAAGGAAGCAGAGATCATCGATCATTTTCTTAGCTTTCTTCAAACATTAGTTTTGTAATAGTTTTCAAATTTCTAGTGTATGCGAGTTTTCCATTCCGCTACCATAGGTAGCTAAACAAGTCTGTCTCCTCCCAAAAGGAGATAAACTTATGTAATAAATATTTTATAATTCCCTAATAAAAGTACGGACTTTTGCTCATTACCTTCGTATTTTTAAAATTTTGTTTACCAACAAATTAAGCCCGCAGTGAGTCTTTCGCTCAGTGTTCTGAGCCATTATCACGATTCCTGGAGCGCTGCTCGGATTGATAATTAAGACGAAGGCGAGGCGGATCAGAAGCTTAGGAAGGAATTCGATAGAGAACCATAAGGTGCTCCTGGTGGTTGGACGCAGTCTATAAAACCTCTGGCGAAAGAGATCCCGAAGCAGTTCAAGGTATGAAGTTGGTATGCATTAATTTTATTTACGGAAGTGTGATGTGCCTGTTATTATTTACATGAAGAATTAAACATATGATTAACAAATACTTGGAAATAGTGCTTTATATAAGAAAAAGGGTAGGGTGGTCTTTTAAAGGCATTTTGGGTATGAAACTTATATAATTAAAGTGGTGGGTATAAAACTAATATACTTATCCTTTTTGGGTATTTATAAAGTGACCCCTTATGGTAGGATATTAATTCTAAAGGTAAAGGGCATATGAGATTAAAGTTATATGATTAAAATATGAGATGAAATGGAAAATGCATAAGAATTTTTTTATAGTTGACACGAGATCATTGACATTTGCGAAATCAAAAGATTTGGCAATAAAATTATATTTAAATTAGTACTATGCTATGCTAATACATGATTGGTTGACTTATTTATTAGTATTTGCAAGTATTTATACTTAGAAATTTATTTACAATAAAATAAACGCGCCGAATTTAATGAGGTTTGGCTGTGCCTAGCCTACTCCTCAAAGCAAACGTTTAATGACATTACTACTAATTAATCAAAATTAGTGCAAAACACGATATTAATGACACTTTAAAATGAAGCGAATTACAATGCCTTTTTAAGTGGCGTCGTTTATGCTTAACTAATTTTCCTTATTAGTAGTTTGCTAATGGTAACCTCGTGTCGACTTGATTTAACACTTCAAATGAACTCCTATTATAATTTTATTGGCCATAATTTCCTCTCTCTCTTGCAATATAAAACTAATCTCTCAATTTATTCACAATAAGACGAAATAAGTAAAGGCAACTTGTTCTAAAAATAAATTGATATTGTCAAAAAGGTGTAAGATGTGCTAACAAACGCAAGTGTCAAACACTTTCGAATTAGATTTTCAAGTTGGTATACTTTATCAACTCTATTAAGTACCAAATAATCAAAGATGAAATCTGGTATTATGGTATTTCGTAAAAACCGTAGAAAATTTATCAAAACTTGGAAATTCAACCATTTCTAATTCACGGCAATTCGTGGGAGTTGAGGAAACTTATATTTGTACCATTATCTATCTTGGTTTTGGATATTTGGTATATGAATTAATTTTAGCCTTGTTAACTAAGCATTTTAATAATATTATGAAAACAAACAATATAATACTAATATTAGTTCCCTAAAAAGTTGTTTACTGTTACACTCAGCATTTTAATTGCTTTTTAGCAGTGTGATAAATTTTTCAATATTTGTTATGATGATTTTAGGCAGTCAATTTTGATTATTTTAGCTGTATATTTTTTAATCTAAATTTTGAGATATTTGAATTTAAAATAGTAACCGCCAAAACCACTAATTTCACAAACTTCTCAGCCCATAAGGCCCAATATCCGATATTAAGTGGGCCCATCAGCAGCAAATTAAGAATATATATATATATATATTCTTTCTGAAATTGACTCCAAATTCTGACTTTTTGAGATGGTTCATTGTTATATTATCTTCACAAAAATCGCTTGTTTTATAGTATTGGATATTTGGATTTATGAAATAACATTCAGAAAGTAATTTTATCCATTAATGTAAATTTAAAAAAATAAATAATAATAAGCAATGCATCATTAAGTCATACTTATTACAAAAATAACAATTATTGGTTCCATTCTTAATATCAATTATCCATCAAATAATTTATGTATTATATGATAAAATCAATCATAAATTAAAGCTCAATAGAAACAAGAATAGAATTAATTGAATGTGGGTAGTAGCTGATAATATTCGAATTCTCTGGTCCTCATTTATTGAAGAAATATGGAAAAATCTCCCAAAAACTGAATCTGATGAGTTATGTGGGTCTAAGTAAAACTTAAGTGACAAGTCGACTATATATTCATTATTGCTATTAGAATTTTCGGTGTGTCCAAATGTTTTTGGCCCAACCCAACGACATCTTTAATGCAAACTTTATAATTTTAGCTAATAAGTGCCACATAACTTTTAATTTTAAATTCACATTTATTTATTTATTTTGAAAGGAAGTATATTTTTTTTTCTCTATACCCTATCCAATTGTCATTGCTACGAAGTCAAAGGATATTTTGTAGCTTATCCCAGTTAATTCATTGGGTTAATAATGAGAAGTAGCTATTTATTTATCGTAATAAAAGTTATAAAGTAGCCTCCTATAAAAAAAGAAATTTAAAATAGTTTGCGTATTTAGAAATATATACATTTTTAGGACTTCTTTTTTTTAAATGATCAAAATAACCTTAATAAAGATAAATCTTTTGGACGCACTCTTTCGCATGGTTAACAACTGACTACAAAGATACGTATATGTTATTTTATTTTGGATTCATATGTGTTTCTTTTTTAAACAACTTAACGTGTAAGTTAAAGGTCGTGCTATGGAGGATTCGAATTCGAGGTTTTTAATCAAAGATAATAATTCATACCGCTAGGTTAACACACGCACATCCATATATGGGTTTGGATCCACATTGTGTTCATAGATAGACGTAATTTATACTTCCTCTATCACATTCAAAATGTATTGTTTAATTTCTTAGAGAAAAAATAACCCTTAAAAAGGTACTCTACCACTTTTATCTACACTTTATATCTTTTTTATTATCAAAATCCAAAAGAAATAAGACGTGTTGAATGAGATTGAGGGAGGTTAATATGGGCAGACTCACACCATCTCTAACTATAATCTCAATTTTGTATTATTATGTATTTTAAAATATATTGCAACCACGTACTCGATACACATAATCTATTTGTAGTTTTTATACATGTCTATTTTTGTATCACAAATATTAAATAATTAATAATAAAAAATGCATATTAAACGCTACTCACTCAGTCCACAAAGAGTGATACACATTCTATGGCATGTATTTTAATAAGTTGGTTATTTATGCAATTAACCCAAATTTATTATATATATCTAACTCGTTTCTTAATCCCAACACACTAATTAAACTTAACACACTAATCATAGTTATATTAGGTTAATTTGTTGGAGTTTATAAAATTCTATGAACGAACATCGTACTTGATTATCAAAGATCGTAAAAATACCTAAATCTATTGAGATTGAATTATTGGGTGGGTGGATTATGACGTTGGGAGATGTAATAGAGAAAGTAAATTCGAAAAAGGGAGATGACAGGAGAGGAGGAGGTCAACGTTGATGAGTCGAACGGGGAATACCAAGTAGTTCATTCAGCACTTGTTTAGTTTTCCTAGACTTTTGGAAGAAGGAAATTCCGGGAGGAGGCTAGGAGGCCTCTGAGTATTGGAGAATTGAGTTCTATGGAATGGCAGAATTTGGCATGATTTGAACAGAAGGGCCGGAATGTTTCGAAGATTTGAGGTAGAGATTAGTGCCGGTCTTGAAGTTGTGTGGCATGTGGCCAGGGGTGCGGTAGAATCAATGTTAGTTATTTTGTGGACGGGATTAGGATGGTTCAAGCGATACTTAGTCTGTAAACTATATTGTAAGCTTCGGTACTTTATTACTCTCTTTTTTTTGGTGAATACAATTCTTTTTTTGATAAAAAAAAAAATGTGTATTTACGGTAGACATTGGACATTGGAGCATGTCATATCAAGTTATTGCTAAATTGAATATACATTAATAATATTGTTCAATAATTATAATGCATTTCGTATTTCAAAATATTCTTTATTCCATATAAAACATGATTGGAGATGCTCTTTTAACATGACAATGAAATATTTGATATAAGTAATAATGTATCAATTGGTTTTTTTTTTATCCGAAAATAAAGACGTAATTATTAAAACTCAAGGTGAGCACAAGAAGTGCCCATCAAAATCCCCACCAGTACACAGTACGGACATTACATATTATTCTATTGTTCCACCAGAGTTTTGTTTGCCCAGATCTTGAAGCTCAGGTATGCTTCCGCCTCTCCCCAACTCACACACCACAACCAAAAACGACACTTGATCTCTTCCGAAATCCTACATACAGACCACTCCTTGCCTCCAAACATTACCTCATTTCTCCATCTCCATAACACCCACATAGTGCATATCCACAACCCCCCAAGCTTCCTTCTCCATCTTTTCCCAGCGCAAAGAGAAGAGAAACACAGTAGGTGCTCCGTGATAGAGTGAGGAACTGCCCAGTTTACCCCGACCCAAGCAACCACTCGATTCCACACCTGAACAGCCCTTTCGCACTCCAAAAATCCATGCACAGCAGATTCGACGACCAGCCTACAACCTCCGCAACGGCTTTCCTCATCGCTCAGTGCAATTCTCTTGCAGAGGTTGTCCGCTGTAGGCAACCGATTCCACAGCAGGCGCCACACCATGATCTTCGCTTTTTGGATGGCTCGGGCCTTCCAAACAAGCCTGAGACACACCGTCGGAGGCCTATTCGGGGCAACGATGCTACCTCCAGTGCATAGATGTTTGTACGCTTCTTTGACCGAGAACAATCCCGCGCTCTCATCCCCCCACATCCACTTGTCAGCTGTACCAAGCGTGGGAGAGAATTTATTAATAAACTCCAGCAGCTTCCTTCTCCCTCCCTTGCTCTCTCTGAAACAGCTCCCGGCGCCACCCAAACGTCCATGCCCACCTGCCATTGATCCAGTCACCCATGTCTTTCACACTCCCATCCTTTTGATTACTAAGGTTGAAGAGGCGCGGGAACAGTTCAGCTAATGGCGCCGTGCCAGTCCAAGCTCCGTACCAAAACGGAATGTCGCCACCGTCCCCAAGACGCACCACCATTTTCTCCTAAAACCAATTATTTTCAGTCCCCTCCACCAACTCTACAATACTTTTCCACCAACCAGGCTTCCTACCCCTACCGTTGCCAAAAACTTGCCCCCTCACCCAGCTAGGCTTCCCATGGCGCGAGCGTATAATTCTGGCCCAAAGACACTCGTTTTCCGTCAGATACCGCCACGCCTATTTGCACAAGAGGGCATGATTGAAATGGAGCAGATTCTTGATCCCCAGTCCTCCTTCTTGTTTTGGCTTGCGCACCTCCTCCCATTTAAGCCAAGAAATTTTATTCACACCTTCACAGCCTCCCCACAGGAAATTGCAAAACAACGATCTGAGCTCCTTCTCCACAGTTTTAGGTAAGCGGAAGAAGGATAGCCAGTACAGAGGAATGTCTGAAAGAGTTGCTTGTATGAGAGTAGCCCTTCCGCCCAGAGAAAGAGATTTCGCATCCCAACACCTGAGTTTTTTTTTTACCTTCTCTACAACCTCTTTCCACCCTTCGAGCCCCCTTACCCTGCCGCCAACCTTCATTCCAAGATAAGGAATCGGTCCTTCCCCCACTCTACAGCCTAAAATCCCGGCGATCTCCTCCAAACTCTCCTTTTCCACGTTAACTCCATAAGCACACGACTTCTCAAAATTAACAGACAGAGTAGCTCAAAACATTTTAACAACCACTTAAGAGCAGCCGCGTTTTCATTGCTTCCTTCCACAACAAACACCGTATCATCGGCATATTGAATGTGGGATATCACAACCCCATCGTCACCAACCAAGGTAGCCTTCAACAGCCCTTCGCTCACCGCTCTTTTTGCCAGGAGATTCAGGCCTTCTGCAGCAATAAGAAAGAGGAAAGGGGAAAGGGGGTCACCTTGGCGAATTCCTTTTTCCAATGCAAAATCCCCGGAAGGACTCCTATTAACCAATACATTAGCCTTAGCCGAAGAAACACACCCACAAATCCACCTAAGCCACTGAGATGGGAAGTTCATTCTTCTTTGCATATCTATCAAATATTCCCAGTCGACTGAATCATAGGCCTTTGCAAAATCGACTTTAAACACCAAAAGCTGCTTCTTCCTGAGTTTGGCGTCCTCGAGCGTTTCATTTAGCACAACCACTCCGTCCAGAATATTGCGCCCTTTGAGGAAGGCCGTTTGGGTATCCTCGATCAAAGGATTTAACACTGCTCTCAACCGTCTCGCTAGGGTCTTGGTGATGATTTTGTACAGACTCCCAATGAGAGAGATGGGGCGGAACTGGTTTAAATCAAAAGCACAGCCTTTCTTCGGAATAAGAACAATGAACGAATCATTGCTACCTTTAACCAATTTACCGTGGGCATGAAATTCCTGTAGCACTCTCATCAAATCATCCTTGATAATGTTCCAACATTTTTTGTAGAAGATGAAATTGAAACCGTCGGGCCCCGGGCTCTTCGTACCCTCACATTCCCAAATGCTCTGTCTCACCTCCTCCTCCGAGAAGGCCCTCGTAAGCTCATCCCCTTCAGCCTCTCCCGACTTAGGAACATTAAAGCAATCTTCCAATCTCACCCGGACTCCCTCTCGCCTTCTAAAGTGCCGACTGAAGTAATCTCTAACAAAATCTTTGACACGTCTAGGCTCTTCCACCCACTCACCATTCACCTCCAACCCCGCAATACCATTTTTCCACCGTCGCGTATTAATTGATCTATGAAAAAGATTACTGTTAATATCTCCATCTCTAACCCACTTGAGTTTCGCTTTTTGAGCGAGTAAGCTTTTTCGATCATGGAGCTTTCTTAAAAGCATGGCAGCAGCCTCCCTTCTCCTCTCCGCTTCCTCCTCCGTTAACCCAAAGATGTCATCCGTAAGGTCCAAAAATTGTAAATCGCTGCGGAGAGACTCGATAGCGATGTCTATCGATCTGAATTGACCTTCATTCCAACTTTTCAGCACCCCTTTAAGCCTTTTTAGCTTTTCCTTAAAGACGTAGCATCCCCACCCTGAAATCCCAGCCTCTTTCCAAGAGTTTTCAACAACACCAAGGAAATCTGGGTGGGAAGTCCATGCGTTAATAAAACGGGTTGGTCTCGGGCCCCAATCCATATCCTTGGTATCAAGAATAATTGAGCAGTGGTCAGATATTGAACGGGGCAGACCTCTCAACGACGTGCCCCTCCAAGCCTCCAACCATCTTTCATTCACAAGGGCACGGTCGATCCGGCTTTTGCACCTCCCATTGGGACGATACCAAGTAAAGGCTCGGCCTTGCAGCTTTACATCGAGAAGTTTGCATCCTTCCACAAGCTCTTTGAGTCCCCTGCTCCCTCTCGACAGAGACTCGCTCCCCTCGCCAACTCTCTCTCCAACCTCGATGATGGCATTCAAATCCCCAATGACGCAGACTCTCAAATCCGCCCATTGATCCACCACCAGTTTAACTCTGTCCCAGAGGAGGATTTGCTCATCGTCATCGCACGGAGCATAAACATTAACAATACACACCTTCTCCCCCGACATTTTCCCTCTACCAACTACCACGACCGCACCCCTGATACTCCAGCAACTCGAGCAAACGAACTTGCTTTCGTCCCAGAAAGTGAGAATTCCCCCTGACCTGCCCCTCACTCGCCCATCTCACTCCCCCCCTCCTCCATAGCAATTTACCTTCCCATTCTGAAAAAACTTCCACTTTTGTCTCCTGGATACAACATACGTCCAGCTCGTGCTTGATGAAGAAAGAACAAACTTCATCTTTCTTCACCATACTACCCAGCCCCCTAACATTCCAAGAGCCAATCTTCATTGGATGGATTTAGAAAAAACTCCCAGCCTCGATTGTTCCACTCCATTTCCCAAACACCTTATCACCGCCTCCTCACTGCCTACAGCCACCAATCCCACCTTTCTCCCAAACTTCCACCCCTCCGACCCTACTTCTTGATTAGAATCAACACCCTTGCCTCCCCTCCCCCCACGTTCACCGCCTTTCTCTCCTCCTTTCCTCATTTTCCTTACTTCTCTCCGTTCTGCACTCGAAGCCATATGATCAATAAACTCGCCCCACTCCATTGTACCGGCAATGGAGTTTGATTTCGGAGCGATCTCGGACTCAGCAATACCTATATTCTCCTTTTCTCCACCTCCACTCGAATCGCAGGGGTGTTTTTGTGCTACTTCATCGCATTGGGTTGAAGGAGACTGCCCCACCAAGTTCAGCCCGTTAGGAGCATTAGAAGGATACCCATGTTCAAGCCCACTAACGTTGTCCAGCCCACGTACCCCCAACCCACTTGAAATCTTGCCGTCAAAACCCGTTCCAGTCCCATTTTCACCCGAATCAGGCCCAACACTTACTCCAGGCCCATTAGCGTTTAGATTTTCCTCCGCCAATTCGTCTCCTTTCTCAGAGCTAACAACTCCCGCATGCGAGCTAGCATCATTATGAGCCGCCGCTCCCGCCACCTTTTCATTGCCCGAGGAGGATGTTTCACCTACCTTGCCGTTGGGCAACGACGCTTGCTTTACCACGCCACCGCCGTTCACCGAGAAATCTTCGCCGCCCTCCACATCCGACCACCATCCCAAGATCGCCTCTACCGACTGTCCCCCACCCCACTCATCTTTTTCTGATGCTAAATCCTCCGACTCCGACCCTCCACCACCGTTAGAGGCGAGAACGGTGCCTTATCGCACCAACCGATCTCCTCTATCCGGATTGGGAAAAGATTCCCGTCGATGAAGCAAGGTAAAATTCTGTCACAAGAGCACAACCCAGTAGAGATTTTAACGAAAGCCTCGTCGAATCGAACCTTCTTTGTAGTATCATCATGCAAATCGACAAGCTTTCCGAAACGGGAACATGCAACGCTAAAAAATCTCGAGGACCATGCATGAAGAGGAACACCCGTCCACCGCGTCCACACCTCCCTACTCCGGTTGACATCCGCCCCCTCCCACTTCTTCCACCAAGCAAACCAGAACCTCGTCCACTCGTCTAAACCCTCCAGCGTGTCCTTCATTCCCTTCTCAGTACCGCTGCTTATCAGGACCAACCCACCACCCATGTTCTTGATAGACAAGAGACTTCCACACTCCCTCTGTAACTCCTCGCCGAACTCGAGCCAAGAGAATTCTTCCTTCAGCATCCTGGTGTAAACGTCTCTAAGCCACCTGCCTTCCTCTTCTCTGCACCCAAATCTTAACACCTTATCCTCTGCTGCTTTCTCCTTCCTTGTCCCCCCCTCCCGTTCCTTAGAGCACTCCTTGCCTGTGATGACATCGGCATAGGACACTCCTTCCACCCTCTTAGCCCGGTTCAGAATCCATGAAGAGCCATTTCTTAGAGTCCGCTCTCCCCCGACAGCCCTCCGCACTCTCTCGCCAGCCTCCTTGTGTCGATCGAATCTCAGGATATAGGCCCTAATGATGTAGGTTCCAACCCAAACGTTGTTGAGTTTCTCCAATATCTCTTCTTCCTTCCCTTTGCCAAAGAATCTCACGAACCCAAATTTTTTCCCCAGTTTATCCTTCTTCCCCGGTATGTATATCTCCTTCACCTTACCAATCTCTCCAAGTCTCCTACCCAGCTCATCTCCAGAACAAGAGGTCGAGAAGTTTCGAAAAAAGAAGGACATGCATCCATCACGGACACCCCCCTCTCCTGTCGCCGCCGTTTTCCACCTCACCGTTGTTCTCCGCCTCTCCATCTCCCTTGATATATACATTATATACGTGTACATTAATGAATATAGTAGTAATACCTAAAAATTGTGAGTTTAGGTCGAAAGTATCAGTCACGCCCCAATTCCTGAGGGATGGCGCACGCGCCAAGAGCGTGACTAAGGGTTGGATTAAAGGAGCGGGGATAAAAAGGGAAAAACAATTCATCACAATAATTGAAAGATGCTACCCGAAGATTTGGGCTACATCTTCTTTGCAAGGGGAATAAGCCAGAATAAAAACAACGGTAATAATCCCAACATAACACACATTAATAAACTAGGGTCGCTTAAGAATCGATAGCTCAACAATTGACGAAAGACCAACTTTCACAATAGATAAGAGAACGAGTTCAAGTTTCTCGACAAACGACAGTCTACAAATTCAGAGTGCAATATTTTTAAGTAGGGCTGGCAAAAGTGGCCCGGCCCGATGGGCCGGCCCAGGGTACCCGGAAATAGGGCTGGGCTGGGCTTGGAAAACAGAGGCCCGAAAAAAAACGGGCCTAAAAAGCCCGCCCAGAAAAGCCCTTGGGCCTGCCGGGCTTCGGGCCGAAAAAGCCCTGGGCTTTCGGGCTTAAAAGCCCGCCCGAAATTAATATTAATATTAATTAAATATTAATATGTTATATTATATTATATTTTAATTATATTTGATTATTTTCCAAATAGATAAATTAAAATTAGAATTCAATTTTTATGGGTTTTTATTTGATTATTATACTCTTTAATCTTTATGTTATGTTGAATTTTTATGGGTTTTTATTTATTTATTGTGAAGTAATGATAATCATTATTTGTGAAAAGTTATCATAATTCAGCTATCTCTACTAATTAAAGATTGGAAATATTAAAATTGGATAATTGTGCAAACAGTGAGTCGGGCTGAAAAGCCCGGCCCGCCCGGCAGCCCGAGGGTGGCTGGGCTGGGCTTCAATTTGGAGAGCCCGAAAAATTTTGGCCCGGCCCGGCCCGGCCCGAAAATTCCAAAAGCCCGGTGGGCTCGGGCCGGGCCGGCCCGGCCCGCCACTTTTGCCAGCCCTATTTTTAAGCATAACAAAAGAAATACGATTAGCGGAAGCTTAACAAGATAGACAATCCTAGCCTCAGCTCCACACTATCATCACAATTCCATCAACCTGAAAACATTTGAAAATATTTTGGGCTAAGTACTAATGTACTCAGTGGGCTATGCATTTTGTTAATAGTTTGAGAAATTCACAGTTTATCCACCACAGCATAACTTAGAGGTTTTAGAAAGCAAAAATTAACTAGGCATGCTAAATCATTTTACTTTCTGGCATCATGTCGCACTCTATAGTTACTCTTACTTGGAACCCGGACCTCTTGCCACCGACAGGTCCTCGGACTTCCAATAGATAGCCCCGGTTCACAGTTTACAGTTTCCAGACTTCGGGTCGGAACCCAGAGAGCCTCGGTTCAAATAACACACAATGACTACTATCGGGGAGTGTACATGATTTAAGCTAGTGTGTTAGACTAAGCTACGAATCTCTATCGATTAACTTTTCAGAGCATTAAACGTCTAGAGTGCACATTAAAATATTTTATGGATAAACAGTTTTGCATTTTAAATCATTAAGGATACATAACTCATATACATTTGGAAAATAAGTCACCCCTTAAAGCGTAGATAACGGTCAGTCTTGATATGCAAAGTAACGTCAATAATCTCGTCGAGCAGCGCCTATTCATAACGATATAATAAGAATCTAAATTCTTGAAATAAAGCCAGTTTCTTAATGGAAATATATCCGCCTTCTATTATTCTCCTGATTATAAATCTGTTAGGGTTAACAGATTATCTTGAAATCCTTTAGGTCTTTTTTATTAATGGGATATTCATATTGATTATTATTAAAAGAGTCCAACTAAGGAGATAATTGGATTCAAATAATCGTTGAATTATTTATCCGTAATTAAGATAATTCTCGGGGACATGAATGAACCGAGTCATGCCGGAATGAGAGGGATTTCTAGAGTATGCAGGAATGAGACTGCATATTCAAGGGGAGCTTAAAGGAATTGATTGGTGCTACTCATACCAACAAGGTGCATTTTCTTTTCGGAAGCCCACCCATGAAAACTCCAAAGTTAAGCGTGTTTGGCCCGGAGCAATAGTGGGATGGGTGACCTCCTGGGAAGTTTCTCAGAGCGTGTATGAGTGAGGACAAAGCACACTGGAAAGACGCCAAGACTCGTGTTGGTTTGTGGGGTCAGCTGTGTGTGAGTGAGGACAAAGCACACTGGAAAGACGCCAAGACTCGTATTGGTTTGTGGGGTCAGCCATGTGTGAGTGAGGACAAAGCATACTGGAAAGACTCGTGTTGGTTTGTGGGGTCAGCCGTCAATCCGGAAGCCGGGTCATTACAGTATCATTCATTACCTTTTCGCTGCACACTGGAAAGATGCCAAGACTCGTGTTGGTTTGTGGGGTCAGCCGTGTGTGAGTGAGGACAAAACACACTGGAAAGACGTCAAGACTCGTGTTGGTTTGTGGGGTCAACTGTATGTGAGTGAGGATAAAGCATACTGGGAAGACTCGTATTGGTTTGTGGCGTCAGCCGTCAATCCAGAAGCCGGGTCGTTACAGTATCACTCATTACCTTTTCGCTATTCCATTTTAAATATCCATACAAACAGAGATGAAGATGATAGCCCACTTAATTTATTTCTTTTTTTAATTTATTTTAAAGACTCGATTTATTTTTCGGACTTTGAAAAGTTGCATAAAACACGATAAGAGCGAAGTATATATCTCAAAACATAAAATAAAAAAGTCTTCTCCTGCCATGGAGAAAGTAAAATAGAAGTGGTTAACGAGCTATTGACTCATTTGGTCGATCATGGTATTAGGATCTATTCTATGTGTTCTAATGAACTTGAGTCGTTTTTGTTTTTTAAATATATGTAAGATATAAAAATAGTTCAAATTTGTTGAGAAGGGAGAGTAGTATAATATATTTATGGCATTATAATATTTTATTTGCTTGGAAATATAAGGTCTTGTATAATACTCCGTAGTACTAGAGTTCGGTATGAATAATACTCCATTCGTCCCGAATTTTTTGACGCGTTTCTTTTTTGCACGAGAATTAATGAGCTTTTGTTTAAGGTTGTAAGTGTAGTTGATTAATATTATTTTAATAAATTAATATATGTAATTATTAAATGGATTACTTTTAATAAATAGAAAATGCATAATTAAATGGATTATTATACATATCAAGTTTTATCTCATACTTTCATCGAGACATGCACATGTAGTAAATATATACTCATTCTGTGTCATTTACAACTCATGTATATTCAAAATATGGAACAATCGAAACGAGATGGAAGGAATATTAGAGATGGCATCTAGCTATATAAATTTATATTGCTCAATTAGATTTGCGTACACGTACACATCACGCGTGTGCGTCTGTGGATGATGGTGAGGTATTTAAAATTTGTCATGAAATTTATTGAATATATGGTGATGCATTAATGAATCGTGGTGGTCAAAACCAACATCCTTTTCACTGACCCAGTCGTTTACTTTAATGCTACTTAGACCTTAGTATAAAAATAAAACAATATAGTAGTATTTAATAATAATGCGCCAGAATTTCAACATTCCTCATCTGCTTAGAAAAATCTCCCAACTTCACTACTTTTCTCACACTTCTTCTGTTGCAGTCATTTTCAACACTACCTTACCTTACCAACCTAAAAAGGTTAAAAAAATTTCGATCAATTTATACCTACCTTTTTTTTTAATATTTATAATTTTTTACACCAAAATTAGGGGAAATGATGGGAATATTAATAGTGAATTAATTACGAATTTGATTGATTATCCTGCAATTTCAGATTTTGATGATTCGAAATATTATTTCTGTCACCGAACTATTTAATTTAACGAGTACGGAGTAATATATTTAGATATAATTTTCAGTTCTAAAGAACAATCGGAATTTGTTTTAAAGCAAATGAATTTCAGCTAGAAAAACAAAAATCATAATTATGAATTTAGGATGTGTCCCTTGTTAAGTTGCAGGTATTTGATGTTTGAAATGTGAAACTACCTCATGTTTGGTGAATTACATATTGTGACAAGTCGGAAAAGATTAATTATAATGTGGAATTTAATTAATATTGAAAATTGAAAATTTACAGACATTTGTCAAAGTAGATTTCCTACCCCAAGAAAAATTTATAACCCATGCATGAGCCGAATTTCTGAAATTAAATTAGTTCTGAAAAAAAAATTACATCAGCCATACGTCAGGGGCAAATATATATTCCCAATTAGTAGTTAGTAGGAGTAGTTACTTGGGAGGGACCTAAATTATCCCCTTTCTATATATTTAAAATAATTGAGCAGAGTTAATTTTGAACAATGTTGCATGCATATATCAATATAATACGTACGATTTAAATATTCCATACATTTTCATGAGCAAATATAATAAAAAGAAAAAGAAGTTCACTGGTTGTTGGATCAAGAATTTGGCAGTGGGAATTGAAAAAAAAAATGAACATGACAATTTACAACAAACTCGTGTATAATACTCCCTTCGTTTTTTTTGAGTGTCTCAGTCGCCAAATTGCATATACTAATGAAATGTGTAAATTTATATTTTAATCTAATTTATTATTCTTTTTTCTGAGCACCAACTTATATATAACATTACTTATAGATGTAAAATTAAAAAAATATAGCTATTATGTCATCAAATTTCGAAATGGGACATTTAAAAACAAACAACAAAAATATTAAATAAGGCACTTAAAAAAAAAGAACAGAGGGAGTAATTAATTTACTTTATCAAATTAATAGTACGAGTAGTAGTTTTCCAAAATGAATTAAAAATTTAAAGGTTAACAAACGTTTTTTTAGTTCCCAAGTCGTAATCAATTTCTTGTTCTAAGTCTAACCATCACAATTGCCGTCATATGTGTGTATATATCTCATATTTTCTTTACATTAGTTCTAGTTGATATATTTATTTTGTACTCTATGCATGGATATATATATTTTAATTTTCACCTCTTACCTTATTGCCCCACACTTATTACCTGAAAAATGACAAAAGACTTTGTTCTAAAAGTGGTAATTTTAGTGCGCATGGTGCTATGAAACAATGATTGGAATAGTATAGACAGATTATTAATTATTTTGTAATTAAACACATAATCCTCTTTTCAAGGGGTTATATGCGTCCATGAAAACGTGCAAGATCTCATGATAAATTAATTATTATATAAGATAAAAAAAAATTGTAACATTTTAATGTAACTCCAAAAATGTAGATTTTATGTCAAAATTAGGTAGACACAACATTACAAAAGACCAAATATTGGCTTCCCTAACTCTAAAGACTTTTGCATGAGTTCTCTGATTTGTCAGTATTCTTCATTAATTAAAAACAAATTGATAGTAATAGCGAAATTAATAATATAAAATTATTATAGTTAACTAGTCATCGATTCGATGTATGTAAAATTTATAATGAGAAAAATAATGTGAACGGTTCACCTAAATCACAAGACAAATTACCTGATGTGGACTTCATCCAAAGCTGTGTACATTCAAGTCATTAGTTTCTACTACTAAAAAAAAAGTCATTAGTTTTTCACCAAATCAAATGATGATATCGTTATGCTAATTATCCTTGGAGTTTTTATTTATTTATTAATAATGTCAAGCATATTCTTTACACAATTTTAGGTATAATACTTAAACGTACAACCGAACATATACATATATTGCTCGTTCAGTTCAAATAATACTAAAATTTTCAAACATAAATATTTTTTTGTTCGTTTTATTTTATCTTCGTTTCTTGATTGTTATCTTAGTCGAAAAAATAACATACGTTAACCATTAAATTTTGAAAGAACATACATGTATTTGTTGGTTATTTAACATTAGTACAAAATGAATGCTGGTATATACGAAGTACCAACCAAACGAATACTTTATTAGAGCATCCCAACAATGCTCTAAAATAGAGTTCAGCTCTATTTTGAAGTTGGATTTTGCTCCAACAATCCCTCAAATTCTTCCCCTATTTTAGAGTGGTGAATAGTATTCCCTTAAATATAGAGGGACACTATTCACATTCCCCTATTTCTCTATATTTATGTATTTTGTCTTTTTATATTTTTTTTAGTTATTAGTCTGTGATGAATTAATTTAATTTTATCTTGTATATTTTGTTGTATTAAATTTTTATTTTTTTTAGAATTCAATTTGATATATGCTTAAAAAATATAAATGATACAAAACTACAAAAATAAAAATTACATAAATTAAGAAATCACATAAAATTGGCAAACCAAATACAAAATACATTTAAAACATGAGAACATAGTTAATAATACAATAGAAGAAAATACTGAAAATTAGAATATTTTATCATTGTAATTTAGGAATAATTCGTGATGAGTACTCTTTTTCCTACTCGTTTGAGAGGTTTTGATGAGGCTCGAGTATCATTTTCCAGGTCTTTGTAATTTGCTAAATATATTAGGATTGTCGTTTTATTTATTTATTATATCTACTTATTTCATAAGTGTAAATTGTTGGAAAAAATTGAGTACAAACTTGCCGGGCGTACAAACGTAAATGAAGATTACAACGAACAAAAAATAATAAAAGTCGAGTCGAGGAAAACCCTCTTTCCGCAAGACGAAATACGCCCCGGTAGTGCTCTCGGTAATAGCGTATCGTCCCCAAAGATAAAACGACTTTCGTCTCGTGAGTAGCAGCACCGCAAAACTCAAGAGCTCCGACGAACTGGATATAGGTGAAAACTGAGCTCGAACAATGAACAAAGGAGAAGTATGCAGCAAGATGCGATTTTATGTCTTATGCTCGTTTTTTTTCCCGTACTTCAAATGCCTACAATCCCCTCTATTTATAAGCTGCTCACTATGTAGGGGAATTTAATGCATTAAATGCATTAATCAGCCATAAAGACTATTTGAGGTAGTGGTGGAGATGAAAGGTGAAAAAGCTGACTGTTCAGTTGAAGAGTCACCTGACTGTTCAGCTGAAGAGTCACCTTCCAGAACCTCTTCCGGATGCAGCTGAGCTAGGTAGTCATCCGAGGTGCCGAAGCCGAAGTGGCATAGGCCGAAGCCGAAGTGGCACAGGCCTGGCATAAGCCGATGCCGAAGTGGCACAGGCCGAAGCCGAAGTGACTAAGCCGAGGCCGAAGTCAAAGACCGAGACCGAAGCCGAAGTCCGAGGACCAAAGCCCGAGCCCGAGGCCAAAGCCGGGACCGAGGCCAACGTCTAAGATCGAGGACCAAAGCCGAAGCCGAAGTCGAAGACCAAGACCGAGGCCGAGGCCGAAGTCGCAGACCTAGGCCGAAGCCGAAGTCAAAGACTAAGACCCGAGGCCGAAGCCGACCTCATCCACAACCACTTAACTTACACTTCTTTCAAGAAAGAAGTAACTCTCCACCAACCTTTTAACATTATATCTCACTCACCGGAAATCGGTTTTTGAGCATATAAATACACCACGTTTATCTACTCCGCGAGTAGAACAATAATATAATATTTAATTTAATTAATAAATTAAATATTAATTATTATTTATTTGGTCAAAACACCAAATTTCCAACAAATTTTTATTATTGCTAAAATTTTATCTGATTTTTTC
This sequence comes from Mentha longifolia, assembly GCA_001642375.2. NCBI lineage: Eukaryota > Viridiplantae > Streptophyta > Magnoliopsida > Lamiales > Lamiaceae > Mentha > Mentha longifolia. The sequence goes on along the minus strand of CM038119.1, from coordinate 17,380,185 downwards.
ATTTTATTAAAAATAAATAGTTAAAAAAGAATATTCTGGAATATTCCTTTTCTGCTGTATTTTGGTATAAATTATTGGAGATGAGTTACTGTTTCTGCTGTATTTTAAGGATAGTGCTGCTGGAAAATGGGGAAACTTTTGGAGATGCTCTTAATGGGAAAACAATCAAAGAAATAAAAGAAAAAAATATAAAGAATGACTGCAATACACAATAAACGTGAAATTATTATGTATAAAGAATATAAAGAATGACTGCAATACTTTTATTTTCGTATTTATTACTCATTCCGTCCCAATTCATTAGTCCTGTTTTTTTTTTCGGCACGGGTTCTTAGGAGAGTATGTAAAGTTAAAGGGAGGAGAGGTACACTAGAGTTTAATACTTTCTGATTGACTCAATTTTTTCCTTTTATAAAAACAAGACTACTAATATGAGACGACCTGATAAAGTATATTGGGCTAGTAAAATGGGACGGAGGGAGTATATATTACAACCATGCATATGTCGATATTCTCAGATTTGAACCCAACGTATTAAAGCCCACTTCAACTTTGACTTTACGAACCTTAGTATATATTGACGCCGTAAAACTATTTTGTCTTTTTTAACATAAAAGGAGCCAAGTTTACTTTTCAAAACAACAGCAAAAACCAAAATATAATTGATATATCTGGGAATAAGTCTTTCTACCCAAATTTTAAGTGGATATATAAAATACCCATTTTGAAAATGTATGTGTAGAAAATACCCATTTCAATATATTAATGTTATATTGTTGAAATCAATGCACATAGGCGGGCAGAGGTGCAGAGTTTTGGCCCCACTTTTTAAATTTTTTACCTATTGTGATTTATTTATATTTTTACCAATTTCTGCCCCAAAATTTTTGTGGTGAAATTATATCACCGACACCAAGGGATTATTCAAAATTCACTCCAATTTAATATGATAGGTGAAACAGTTTAATTATTGAATGCATTCTCTGAAAATTCATTTTCACGGACTAAATAGTGAAAATAATAATTGTATTCGTACAAATTTGACTACTTTATCAAATTTATTTTTCACAGCAAATAATTCATAATTCATACCCGTTTTATCCTATAAAGTGGGTAGAGTGTAGAGCATTTCTTCGCTCACACCACCTTAAAAATTATTTTCGTCATTTCTTAAAAGCTTACAATTTGGAGTATTTTTTTAGCGCTAGAAGGCAATCAAAGACAACTTACTGGTCGCAAACTGAGGAGGAAGAAAAAGCAAACGAAATTGAAAAAAGCTCACGAAATTATAGCTTTTAAGGTACATTATCAAGTTAATTATTCTATTTTTTCAATTTTATTTTTGGGATTTACATGCTCAATGTTATATTGATTCTTAGGTGTAATAGTATGATTTTAGCCGTAAGATATTTAGATAAATATAAAAATTTACTGTTTAAATAAATTTATTAATATAGTTTAAAAAGATGTCTCACGGTTAGATTAGCATTTAAACCGTAAATTTCACAGTTTAAATGCTAGTCTAACCGTGTAACACCTTTCTAAATTAACAAATCATTTTATTTAAAAATAGTATTAATATAGGATTGGGGTTCAGAATCTGTATAAATCTGTGTAGAAATTGTTGTGCGAATATTAGAGTGTTTTCACGGTTAGAATTAAGTGAAACCGTGTGAGATCTCACGGTTACACTCAAGTCTAACCGTGAAAATCACTTTTCACGGTTAGATTTAAGTGTAACCGTGAGATCTCACGGTTTCACATAATTCTAACCGTGAAAAGTGTTTTTCATACAATTTTTTAATAAAATAATTTGTTAATTCAGACAGGTGTTTCACGGTTAGATTAGAAGTTAAACCGTGAATTACACGGTTTAAAAACTAGTCTAACCGTGAGTCGTCTTAGTTTAATACTATTTTTTAATAAAATAATTTGTTAATTCAGAAAGTTATTTCACGGTTAGATTAGCATAACTTATGCGTGTAATATTTTTATGCTTAGCTTTATGCATAACTTATACGTATAAAATTTTTATTAATTTTTTTTTTCTGAATTAAATTCATGCAGATGTCGTTCGCTATCGTAAACTTAAATTACGGAGGAAATTGGGCCGATTGTGTGTACGAGGGCGGTAGGGAGATGGATATCGTCTTATCAACAAATGCTATCAGTGTGTACAACTTGAGATCCCAAATAGAGAATATGTGCAGTTTCTTGGGCAATGATTTTGATATCTCCTATTTGAATAAGACACGATCCGGACGTCTTGTTAAATCACCGTTGGGGACAGATGAAGAACTCGTGCGCTTGTACAGTACCGAATCGTCTCCGAAAGTATATATATGTTCGAACAACACGGCATCGTCTTCTCACTTTTCCGGTGAACGAGCCGGCCCGTCCTCTCCATATTTTCCTACGTTCGAGCAGCCGTACCAGTATGGTGGATCATTCGACTTTGGCTACCAGGGCAGTGATTGACACACAAACCTCGACCAGATTGGCATGGGCGGTCCTTTTACAAATTGGACTGGTGACGTCTATCACAGAGATCTTAACTTCGGTACCAGTTTATTTCCTCATGTCTCTACTAGCCGAGAAAATTTGATCCCGGACCTCAATTTTACCCTAGAGGATGAGGAGGATAAGCATAATGGGCGTACTGAGGCGCGGACTCGAGGTGATACGTATGAAGTCATAGATGACGACGACGACCCAGATTACGACGTTGAAGCTGATGCTGAGAGCACAGAGAGCGACATACCTGGAGACAATTCTGATAGGCGGCTGAACAGGTCTTTGTTTGCCGAGTACACAGCGTGGATACTTGACGAGGGCGGGATGGAAAAACTATTGCGATTAATGTATCGAAGTCCGCACGATGATGAGGCTGAGGAGGATATAGATACAAGGCATATGAGTAATTGGACAGTCCCCATGGTCCCTATCCAACCTGAAAGCTCAGCAGTATATGCAGGTGAGGTTAATCTGATTGTTGAAGGGCTTGCTGTTAATGCCATGTACGATACGAAGGACGAACTGACGATTGCATCCGGTCTGTGGAATTTGGAGAAGAATGCAGAATCAAAGGTAGAGAGGTCAGATAGTGGAAGACTATTTGAAATGCAAATCATCGAAGCGATGCCCCTTCTACCTACATGCCCAGGCCAGCGGAGGCGGCCATTTTTTAGTGACCAAGTTTTGTGGCGATCACAAGTGCAATCCGGAAATAATAGGTCTGAAGAAAAGGAAGCTCCGTTCTACGGTCGTTGGGGCGTACTTTGCGAAGCAAATTCTTCGTGATCAAGAAATAATCAAGCCAAAGGTCATAATGAACGAGCTGAAGGAAGTTTTTGGTGTCGACATCAAGTACGATGTCGCCTTGAGAGGACGAAACCGCGCGATTCAGATGATTTATGGCCAATACGAAGATTCATTCAAGATGCTCCCGGGTTACCTCGCGATGTTGAAGAGGACAAATCCGGGTACGATCATAGAGACCGAAATCGGAGACGATGGCCGGTTCAAACAAGTTTTTGTTGCTCTCGGCGCTACTCGAGTTTCGTATTCATCGTGCATGAGGCCAGTTATTATAGTGGATGGCACACATCTAAAGGGGAAGAACAATGGGATACTGTTCGTAGCCGTGGCAAAGGACGCTAACGAGCAATTGTATCCGTTGGCTTATGGAATAGGGCCTATCGAAAACCATGAGTGCTGGACCTTCTTCATGCGAGGACTCAGAAGAACCTTTGGAGCATTGCAGGGTACGTTGATTGTCTCGGATCAACATATATCCATCATACATGCCGTCAGCCTTGTATTTCCCGATGCCGTCCACGGTTTGTGTTACTTTCACTTGAGCAAGAACTTGGCACACTATGGTAAACATGTCGTCGCGCTGTTTCAACGAGCTGCATACACGTATGATGTTACAGAATGGAATGAGAGAATGAATCAAATCCGTGATCTGAACGCCAATGCGCATGCAAAATTGATGGAAATCGGCCCTGCCAAGTGGGCTCGATCAATGTGCCTACCTCGACGTTTCAGCAATATGACGTCGAACGCTGCAGAGTCTTTCAATAATACCCTCCTATGGGCTAGACGTCTACCAATCTGCGCTTGTCTCGATGCCGTGCGCCTTGTCATCGAACAATGGTTTGATGAAAGGCGTTTAGAGTCTCAGCGAGACAATCATCCAATATCGTTGGGGGCTAGGCAAACAACTGCGGATTTGATAGAGCACTCGCGGAGATACAGGGTCACGCAGACATCCCAAGTAGAATTCAATGTTCGTACATCCCAAAAGACGCTTACTGTGAATCTGCAACAACAGGAGTGTGAATGTCTGCGTTGGCAGAGGGACTGTCTGCCTTGTGCACATGCGATCGCGGCAATCATGTAAGTACCCCTTCAACTTATCATTGCTTACATTAATCATAGCTTCTGTACTATGATTAACATAACTATATTGTACTGTATTATCGCAGGCATCAAAAGGAGGAAGTATCGCATTACGTTTCACGTTACTACCACCAGTCTACTTACGCCAGGTCTTACGAACTCCCAATTTCACGGGTACCACACAAATCTACTTGGCCAAAGGACCTACAGAGTACAGAATTGTTACCCTCCCTAAGAGTACGTCTACCGGGGAGGCCCAAAGAAAGAAGACGTAGAGGGAGAGGGGAAGCACGCCGACGGGCAAGCCGTGGTTCTCGGAGATGTCCACATTGTGATCAAACAGGCCACGTTGCAACCATGTGTCACTTGTGGATGGAATGAATGAATTATTGTAATTTCTCGGATTAATATGTTTATAAATAATTAATTAAGATTAGCCTATTTAATAATAATAATAATAATAATAATAATTTCACGGTTGGAATATTATTTAAACCGTGAAATTCACGGTTTAAATGATAATCTAACCGTGAAATTCCTTTTCGAATTAGCAAACAGTTTTATTAAAAAATAGTATTTCTCACGGTTAGACTTTCATTTAAACTGTGAAACTCACGGTTTAAATGCTAATCTAACCGTGAAAGATATTTTAGAATTAAAAAATTGTTTTATTAAAAAATAGTATTTCTCACGGCTAGACTAGTATTTAAACCGTGAAACTCACGGTTTAAACGCTCATCTAACCGTGAAAGACATTTTTGAATTAAAAAATAGTTTTATTAAAAAATAGTATTAATATAGTTTAAATAGATGTCTCAAGGTTAGACTAAAATTTAGACCATGAAATTCACGGTTTAAATAATAATCTAACCGTGAATATGTAGTCCTTTTATTATTTATAAATTTTGGCATATATGAAAAATTCACGGTTTTTTAATAAATAAACCGTGAAATTATATTCAAACCGTGAACCTAACCGTGAACCCTAACCGTTAATTGTCTAATTTGGCCAAAATTAAGCCCCTAAATTTAATTTTCATTTGAATTTTAATTCATATAAACATATTATCTAAATTAATCACTAATTTATAAATTATGATTAATGATAAAAGTATATTGTTCGACAAGTTAGTGTTGTATTGTGTTCACTTATACACTAATACATATGCTAGTAATGTTTATTTATACATATGGCTACTAATGTTCACTTATATATAAATCGAATATTTAAATATTCTAACATATGGTAGTAATAATCTAATCTAAATCGAATGAATTATACCAAAAAATATATAAATTTGCATAAATTAAAAAGTAAAAAATATATAAATTTGCATAAATTAAAAATTTAAAAATATATAAATTTGCATAAATTAAAAATATTGTACAAGTCAAAGATAATGTTCACAGCTCGGCTCTACGTCGTGAAAGTGAAAATATCCATTTCGCCACCTCTAAGCGAAACCCGGAGAGGTACCTCACGCTAATCCTCTGAATGTGCGGCTTCTTCAGGGCGAAGATACGATCGATGTACATACAAGCGAACGGTCCGCATGAATACTCGTCCTTCTGTATGTATTGCTGCTCTAGAGGGATCCAAACAACCTTAAGAAAATCAGTTTGCTTCTGCATCTGCGGATGTTGTTCCCAATACCCAACTTTTTTCAACACTCTGGGCCACAGTTTCTGGATCGGGTAGAGCTGGATCTTCCGCTGCATTCTTTCATCAGCATTGGCGAACTGATGTAGAAGTGAGTCATATACCTCCATTGTCCACTCGTCAGTCAGTACTCGGCAAATAACCCAGTGATCGGAGGATACGTGACAAATAAACACAAACTGCATACGAGGATCAACGACTGTACTTATTATAAAGCACTAATAATAATACGTAATAAAAACACAAAGTTTATACGAATAAACTTACAGAAGTTGCGTTCATCCAAACATCGTAAGAGCCCACGCCGTGAAACCAATTCCCGAGATGATCTGACAGCTTGTAATCACGATACTTTAGATTTGACTTCGCCATTGCTGTTTGATCTCTCTCGTGAAAATTCATCAGGGCCGTCCTCAACTCGTACTGTAAAAAAATATCTTAATTTCGAGATTACACACAAAAAAAAAGAAAAAAGAAATTCATGTAATATGTGTATAAAAACTCACGTATACGCCCATTCCAAGCAGAACGGTGGATCTCTCATTTAGAGCCGGATCCAAAGAAAGTCCATGTTGGAGTCGACTCCACCAATAAATGGTGTACAGATCCATGATCTAAAATCCACACACAGTATTAACACAACATAATAATCGACAGAGTATCATAAATAATAAAAATATAACATAAGGTCCGGTCTAACCTCAGCTGAGAACTGAATATCGGGGTGTTCGATCTCATCGAACAAGGACTGGTTCATCTGATGGGGCGGGTCTTGCAGATTCATGACGTAGGAATTCGGCCCGCTTCGTCTGAATTCTTGTTACAGCTGCTTCATTGTCGGGCCGGAATACGGTGTCGTAATAGTCGGTACAAAGAGGCTCTGTAAAGCAGCCGATGGCCTCACAGTCCGTCCCCCAACACGAACCCGACGCACAGGCGTCTGTCCTTCAACGTCAGAATCGGCATCACTGTACTCAACCCCTTGCAGCACCTGGGGATTGGGAATCACCGACTGATGGGGAAGCACATGATGCAGTACGGGATGTACCCAATCGTCCAGGGGCATCCCCTCCAGCTCCCTAACATAAGACGAGTGCCCCGACTCCTCATCCTCGACCTCAGCCACTCGAACAGGAGGCGTCCTTGATCTCTCCCGTGCTACCGGCTCTGGAGAGGGCTCCCTAAACCCAAACACGTGCTCGAAACCCGGAGCGTCCTCAGGGGTAGGTGCCCTGTACTCAAGATGGGCACCGTAGTCATCATCTCGAGCTGCAGAAGCTCTGTGGGGCCGGTCAATGGAATGTCTGGAGCCGGCATGTGAGGGTGCCTGATGATGCCTCGAGGGACTCCCCGACTTCCCGAAGATCCCCTTCAGATGCTCTGCCATGAACTTGGCGATACGAGCCATCACTCCTGTCTCCGATGTATCATGGGCCATGCGTTCCAGCACCTTGTCGGCCCACGCATCGTTATCACATCCTCGAGGGTACGGATCCCTGTGTACGCAGCAGATGAGGCCCTGGGACCTATCGGGGAGTGAACTATCGACCCTCGGCCTCTTCGACGTACTCGCACGAGCCCTGGGGCATGGGAGAGGGCCTCGACCCTCAGAATTTGCCCTGGTGGCACGAGGCTGGCGACCACGGGGTTGGGCGGCATTCCCAACATCTCGACACCTCAATTTGTCGATCACTCTTGCCATAGATCTGGCTTCCTTCAACTGTCTCTGCGCTTCAGGCGGTTTCTTCCACGAATGACGCGTATTCTTGTTAAATCGAAGCGTCAAGGGGTCTCGCTCCTCGAGGAGGGTCAGATAATAATACGACTCCTTTTCTGCTTCATCAGGTTCGAGCGTGGGGATGACTTCGAGCTGCAAAAGACAGAGGCAAAACAATTCATTATTAAAAACCATGATAAGACACATAATTAACGAATATTAAAATTAAACCATTAACATAACTAAAATATTAAAATTAACGAATATTAAAATTAACATAATTAAAATTAAAATAATTGATTGAGTAAAAAGAGAATAATGACATACCCTCGGATCGTTGAAAAAATCAATGAAATCTACATACGAGGCCCCCATTTCCCATCTCCTTAGTCGGGGTAACTCGTGCACGTTCAGCCGTGTAGCACACATCAGTCCTAAACTTGGAATGGCCTCGAAGGCCCAAAGATACAACGCCCAGACAAGCCCGTACAGGTGATAGGTAGCACTATTCCCTTTGCCTCCAATTTCTCTCGGGTCCTTCTTTGCCACTCCAAGCTGGTGGCACAGTATCTGGTACGACCATGATCCCCAAGGAAACGTCGCCCATCTCTGTGGATCCTCTGCCAACGTCCATGCCCAATCATCAACGGGTCTATCGTAGTCCCGACACAATAGCAAGTAGTAGTAGACGAGGAGGTTGGCGGTACTCAAGTATTGATCCTCCGTCCCTATAACTTGATCCTCATCATTGAAATCCGCAAACAACTCTTTCACTCGCACCTTACGCCCCTTGTAAAAATTATGGAAGAGGCTCGTAGTTGGGATGACGTGGTTCTTGCCGTGAGGATTAAAGGTCGCAGAACCGAAGCATAATCCGGTGACGAGGCAGAATTCTTGAGGCCCAAAACGAATATCCCGCCCACCGACGTGAAATATTCTTTCAAATTCATGCTCCTCGCCCCTCCATAGCTCCCGGGATAACAGCTCGTGCAAGGCACGCTTCGCATTCCCTACCTTCTTCATCGTGCACACCCGTGCAAATGGAGATTCGTCAACAAATCGCTGCAACAGTACATTCCCGCCAATACGCCTTAACTGATGTATGATTGACGGAATTGCTCGGTCTCGTTGATAAGCATTTATTTCACCCGGGAATCCTTGCATACGAGGCCTGTACCATTGATACCTAGGCTGCAAAAGAAAGAAAAGTGTGAATTAGTTAATTTATCAAATTTTCACAAATTATTTAATCTGCACAATTTAGTGCTTTTCACGGTTAGAGAGCTCACGGTTTGATCAACTTCAAACCGTGAAAAGCACTTCTAACGGTTGAAACCGTGCTTTCACAAATTATTTAATCTGCACAATTTAGTGCTTTTCACGGTTAGAGAGCTCACAGTTTGCTCAACTTCAAACCGTGAAAAGCACTTCTCACGGTTAGAATTAATTGAAACCGTGAGAGCTCACGGTTTGATTTAATTCTAACCGTGAAAAGTGATTTTCACGGTTAGAATTAAATCAAACCGTGAGCTCTCACGGTTTCAATTAATTCTAACCGTGAAAAACACTCTAATTTCTTCTACAAATTTAAATTCGCAACAATTTCTACAGATTTATACAAATTTCGAACCCAATTCAAGCACATATTTCTACATATTTAGCATACAAATCAAAGGATTAAAACATAGCATTATACACATTATAATTCTAATTCTATTCCATAACCATAAAACTCTAAAAATGCTTAAAATTCACTGTAAAATCAATGTAAAATCAATATAAACTGTAAATTCAATAATCTTTTTTAAAAAAAAAAAAACTAACCGGCGGCGGCGGCTCGGGAAGGTTTTCCCGTTCTTCTCTCGTCGGAACTCGGCGACGTGGCGGCGAAGGAACTTCAACGCCTTCGGATTCATTACCTGAATTGTGGTCGGAATCGGCCATGGTTTCTCTTCTCTCCGGCGCCGGCAAATTACTATCTCACGGTTTCAAAAAATAATTTGGGGGCTAGGGTTCTCACGGTTTCTTTCTTTTGAAATTGGGGGAAAATCATGAGAGTGAGAGATAGTGATAGTGAGAGAGCCGTGAGAGTAAGTGGGTAGGTTTTCCTTTTTTTTATTTAATAATAATAATAATAATAATAATAATAATAATAATAGTAATAATAATAAAAACAAAAAAATAATGGTAATAAAAACAAAAAAATAACAAATAATAAATAAATAAATAATAATAATAATACAAACCAAAAACAAAAATAACAATAACAACTGTGAAAGAACGGCGAGCCTAAACCGTGAAAGAAATCAATTTTAATTTTGCTTCTGCTTAACCCTTCGGTCAATTGGTAAAATAAAAAACATAATACGATAAAAAAAAATGGAATACCGATAAAGGAGTCAAGCTTTGCAGAAATTTGTGTAAAAAAGCGGGACCCATCTCATTATTTAAATAAAATGGGTATTTTTTGAAGATGCAATTTTAAATTGGGTAATTTGTTAATCTGTATCTTCAAATTGGGTATTTTGAATTTCCGCCCTTGATATATAATAATGTTATTTCACTATTTCCTTTATATGGTCATGACAATAAATCCAACTATGCCTTACGTAGTCAAACTGCATAAATATCGCCAATGACTTTGCTTTCTTTCTTTTCTATTAAACATAGTTGATATTTTTTTATCATATCAAATAACTGAAAAACAAATTAAAATTTTAAAAATATTTTTAGCATATGTCAATCATCTATAAGTACAGTAGAAAACACAATATAGAAATATAATAGAGCATCCAAATCGGAAAAATTATCGAGAGAATCAAAATGAAGTACGACTTCTTTAGTCTCTACTATGATCATATATATTAAACCATTGGTCCAATATACATAGGATTTATAATTAAGTAAAACTAGCCTTGCGTAAATGCATTAAACTTGGCGATGGACAAAAGTAATAGTAATTAATTATTTCATTCAATCCATATAGGAATCTACTGCTTTTGGAATAAATAAAAATAGTCTAATAATATCATAACGAAGACTTTATTGCATATTTCATCTGTGGATGATCGCCAAATTTTATGGTATGGTAATCTTTTAATTATTTTCAAGAAAAATGAATCTTAATTACCATTTACGTGTAATTCTATAAGTAAAATTTGGCACATCTATAAATCTTGTCCTCGACAAGTGACAATCATTTGCTGATGCAATAAAATTAATGGAAATAGAGAATCTAGAGTTTTTAGTTTGCAATTTTTTGATTAAAAAAAGAAAGGAAAAAAAAAAGGTGTTATCTAAGAGAATCTTGGAGAGGCGCCAATGAGGGAATTTGATATTGAATATTAAATTAGAAATCGCTTGTACAATCACTATATTGAGGTAGGAAATCATGTGTTTCTATGTCTACTACTCTACTCCTATAAATAGAGAGAGAAGAAGGTAAAGAAGTGATCAAAGAATATTTCACCATGCAACAAATAAAGCAGACATCAATCTTCTTCTACCTTCATTAGTTTTTATTTTCTGTCTCCATACATTAATTTCTTCTTCTTCTTGTTGTTCTTCTTCTTGTTCTTGAGAGAGAGAGAGAATGGGTCGAGGCAGAGCGCCATGCTGCGATAAGACGAAGGTGAGGACCGGTCCATGGAGCCCTGCAGAGGATTTGAGGCTCATCAATTTCATCCAAAAAAATGGTCACGACAATTGGCGCGCTCTCCCTAAACAAGCCGGTACGTAATTCATTTTTTTCTTTTTCCCATTTTTTTTTAATTGGAAAAGAAGTAATTATATCAATAATAAGAGGGAAGAGGTACGAGAAGTACCCTCATAAACAGCAAAAAAAATTACAAGACTAATGAGTATTATGAAGACAATTCCATAGATCCCTTTGCCAGTTTCTTTTTCCCATTTTAATTTCTACAATATCGAAAAATATAGGAAGATAAATTAATTAATTAATTAATGGTATATGATCTCGGATTTGGAGTCATGAAAAAAAAAAAAATAAAAAAACGTTTCAGAAATATATCAATAATCCGATTGATTTCATTTTTATTTTTTTTTCATTTTCTTGCATTTTGAAGTTAGATGAATAAGCATTTAGTTTCATTTTTTTTTTCATTCCAATTATATTCCAATAATTATATATTGTGGGAATTAAATTAGAATAAAAGGGAATTCTATAAGTTTGGTTACTGGTAACTAATCCTCTAAAAATCAAAAAAATACATGACATAATCTCTTCTTCTGCACTCGTAATCATCATCGTCATTAATTAAATAATGGAGCATTTTTTTTTAATTAAAACGACGTGGTTTGGAGTTAGAGAAGTAGTTGGGGTTCATCAATCATTTCACTTTCATCAAATTAAACATATATACTTAATTAATTAATAAATAAATTGGTGGTGGTGCAGGACTATTGCGATGTGGAAAGAGTTGCCGTTTGAGGTGGATTAATTACCTAAGGCCTGACGTCAAGCGTGGCAACTTCACCCTCGATGAAGAAAACACCATTATCCGACTCCATAATACTATTGGAAACAAGTACTTCCACAGTAACTCACTAACCGACGTCGTTTCCCCAATATTATCATTTATTTTAATTATATAATTATATTCCATCAACCTACTACTACGATGATGATGATGATTATGATACGCCGCAGGTGGTCCAAGATTGCATCTTGTTTGCCGGGAAGAACTGACAATGAGATCAAGAACGTGTGGAACACGCACCTGAAGAAGCGCGTACTAGTCAACAAAAAACAAGGAGAAGAAGAAGAAGAAGAAATAGAGAAGGACCCTAACCCTAAGGCAGTCTCCCCATCGCCAGCTTCTTCAAGCAACGAAACGACGTCGGATTTCGACGTGGATTTCTGGAATATTCTGGACTCACTAGAGCCATTACAGCCCAGCAAAACCCAAAATAATGTTGAAGGGGAAGAAGTAGAAATCGGAAAGTGGTTGAGATTCTTGGAAGATGAACTGGGACTGACTGAGGATGCAGATGCAGGTGATCATCTTCATCCAGAATTAGCACAAGAATTTTCCTCTCCTACTCCTCAACATCTTGGCATCTAGAAGCCTCTATCAAATTCGGACACGTGCATTTCCTTTTTCTTTTCTTTTTTTCCACCTTTTACGATTTCTTCATATGATTAATTATATCATCACTTACTCTAAACTCTTAAGTCTAAGTCTAAGTCTACGCTTACGCTTTTGTTTTGGTTGCGCCAATTTGCAATTAAGACATAAGACTTGTGCATGCCTCCATTCCGGTCCTCTTCTTTTTCTTTTACTTTTTGTTTTACATGCATATATTTCAACGTTATCTACTACTCATATGTGATGGTGACTTTCCAAACTAGCTAGTTAGGTGAACGGAAGGGTGATAATATTGTTCCCTTCAATTCACCTCTTAGTCTTGATCATCCTATATATATGTTTTAGATAATACTCTCTCTCTTTTTTTTTCTTTTTTTTCTTTTTTTAATAATTTAGTTTCACCAGATGTGTATCAATTATGGCATGATGATGATATTGAAATGAAATATATTGTATTATTATGAAGATGTGAACCAGTTTATCATAAATATATACCTTAAAAATCAGTTTGAGTTTTTTTTTTTTTTTTTTTCTTACAGAATAACGTTAATTTTGTTTTAATGTTTTATTATAAATGGTAATCTCTAAGTTGTAATCCCTCCCCCACCACTGTTGTCCTATTTGTTGAATATATGTGATGTATAAAATATTAAAACAATATAACATGTCAAGCATAATACACAGAGAGGGTATTATTTTAGAAGAAAAAAATTCAAGTTGTTCACTAGTCATCAAGAAAAATTTTATACTATACCTCAAAACACAAAATATTTCAGATAAGGAAATTGTCCATTAAGAATATGGGCTTGTTATAATTTAGGCCCAATACATAAAACAGTGGCCCTAACTCAGTCGAAACCGACCATAAAGTCATAAACGATCTATATTTATTTTTATTTTTATTTTTCAGAAAGCGAATTAGGTTAGGTTTGATTTGGGAGGGAAATCGAGAGCGATGGGTAAATCCAAAGATGATCACAAGCTGAAAAGATCATCACCATCCCCTCCGCGAGGTGCCTTTTTCATGTTCAATCATTAGTTTATGCTGGTTTATTGCGCGGCGGAGAATCGCTGTAACGGCGGATTGTTGTGCAGATGAATCCAGAAGCAAAAGGCGTAGAAGTAAGGACGATGATAAGGAACGCAAGTCTAGTAAGAAGCATAAATCCAAGCATGACTCTCATAAAGGTATTTGTTCGTCTTAATTTAAGTTTGAATTCGATTGCTTAGCTGTTTGCAGTTTCACTCTCTTGTCGATTTCGCATTTTCTTCTTCGAATCTATGCTTATTCTGGCGAATGTGTATCGTTAATCCTAGGGTTATCAGTTCTGAACTTTAACCATTTGATTTGATAACAAACTTCACGATGACACTCTGCATTGATTTTTTTTATTTTTTATTTTTCCTTTCATTTTTCGCTAGCTAGAATTGTCTCATATTTTATCCAATGTTTGTTTACTTGCTGCGGCTCGAGATAATTTTGTGTTTGTTACTTAAGTTAGAACTGTGTTTTCATGTACGATGTATTTGCGTAATTGCGCTACTGATTGTAACGAGTTTGAATTTCTTATGACTTTGATTGGTTCGTGTAGCTTCAGAACAGAAGTCAAGTAAGAAGCGCAAGCATAAAGGCGACAAGCACGATAAGCTTTCAGTAAGTTCCTCTGCCAAGCTCTATGCAGTACTTGAATGCTCAAATTTTGGAAGCCACACGCATTTAATTTCGAAGTTGATTGAAATATGATGGTGTTGTGTTGATTTAGGCTGAAGTATTGTTGTTTTCTGCAATCACATTTAGTTTACAGTTCTATTTTTATGCTAATTAATGTGATTCAATCAAGTTCTTATATGCCGTGCCAATAGCTTAGTATTATGATTTATTATAGCAAGTTTTTATAAAAAGACCAATTTCACTGTGCACCACTACTTCTCTCGATTTCTAGATCCGTTCAAGATGTTGCTATTTGTCTGAAATAGAGGCTTGTCTTCTTTTACTTGCTAGTGAGAAAGTGATACTTTTGTACATTATAGTTAATGAATTATCCGTTAACAAGGTGCTCCGTGCTCATTTTAATGCTCATGTACTGAAGTTTTATCTTTCTTACCTCCTCACAGAAACTGAAGATCCAAGAATTAACCGATGAAGATTACTTCTCCAAGAACAACGAGTTCTCCACGTGGCTAAAAGAAGAGAAAAATAAGTTCTTTGCAGATCTATCTTCGGATGCTGCACGAAGCCTGTTTTCGGAATTTGTGGCAGATTGGAACAACAAGGAGCTTGAGCCCCAATACTACGATGGAATCGCAACTGCACCACGGACTTCACATAGGTGGAACATCAAAAAGTAGTGTGTGTAGTTTTTCGCTTGGTTCAATGGTGGTCCTCAGAACTTGTAGTATGTTATATTTTTGTATGCAGTGTTCATACCACTATGCATGGTTCTAGCACTTTTATTGAATTGAACCAAACAAATGCTTGAGGATTCAATTAGACCAAAAATGCAATGTTTGATAGAAGAGATGTAATATGATGCCCTTCTTGAATGGCGGGAGATTATCACCCAATGTATCTATTGAAAAAAAGAAAAGAAAAAAGAATCTACTAAAAAAAATGTCCATGTGGTATTGTTCTTCTAAAAACAAATCTTAATTCTACTAAAAAAAATAATCTAAATCCTATTTAAAATAAATGTTTAGATATTATTAATTGAATTGAATTTGAACCCTTGAGGAGTGTAGAGTAAAATAACATAATATTTTTTTTTAATAAGGTTAATCTCCAACAGTTCATGCCCTTGTTGCAACGTAACACGGTGACTTAACGTTCATTCCAAATTCCAACTAAAAAGAGTAGGGAGTTGGAGAAAATTCATGCCCTTGTTACTTAAATTTAGTGCGACTGCGGCCTCCTTGCCATAAGCCTACACCCTCACCTCTCTTGGTAGCTCTTTTTTCTAAACACAAAATAGGAGAAGTCCCTTCCTTGCTTCTGCTACGTCGATTTTATGCTGGTTAGGCGCAGCAAGAAGAAGCTCTCACCTTTCAAGTTTGAGTCTTCGTTCAACTTCTCAACCGCAGATTCAGCAACCCCCTTTTCAAAATGCAGAAAAGATCCCGACAACCATATGGTGCAATGCATTATGAACAACCCTCATCCCGAAATTTCTGTTTTTTTTCACAAAGGCTTTTCGCTCATCACAAACCAAGTTGTGGGGAAATCTGTGCATGCTGTGAGCTTGAAGGAATGGACTCATTTCAGCATTTTCCACACCAACACACTGATAAATATGTACTCGAGACTTGGGAACATTGAGTATGCCAAGAAAGTGTTCGACATAATGCCTGAGAGAAACGAATCTTCTTGGAATAACATCATCTCTGGGTTTGTGAAAGAGGGGCTGAATCTAGATGCGTGCATATTGTTTCTTGAGATGTGGCGCCGAGGATTTGAGTTAACTGGTTATAATATTCCGAGTTTATTGACTGCGTTCAGTAGGTCGAGGAATATGTTCCTTGAGGGACTGCAGATGCATAGCTTAGTTTTGAAGATGGGTTTGATGTGTAATGTTTATGTAGCGACTTCACTTATGCACTTCTATGGTGGGTATGGCCTTGTTCGTGACGCGGAGATGCTATTCGAAGAATTGCCCGAGAGAAATGTGGTATCTTGGACCTCTTTGATGGTTAATCATGCAAATAGTGGGTTATTCAATAAAGTGGTTGATTTGTACCGGAGGATGAGGCATGAAGGGACAAGCGGTAATAAGAACACCTTCACTACAGTTATTAGTTCTTGTGCAGCACTTGATGATGAATTTCTGGTTCATCAAATTCTTGGTCATGTTACTAAGGCGGGTCTCGAGACAGATGTTTCTGTTGCAAATTCTCTTATATCCGTGTTTGGTAGTTTCAATAGGGTCGAAGTCGCCAGTTATATCTTTGATAACATGAAAGAACTCGACACCATATCATGGAACTCAATGCTTGCAGCATTTGCTCATAATGGGTTCTCCAAAGAAGCAGTCAGATACTTCCATTTAATGCGCCTTAATCAAGGAAAAGTAGACGAAAGTACACTTTCCACAGTGCTGTCTGTGTGTGACTGTGTGGATAACTTGAGTTGGGGGAGAGGCATTCATGGTTTGCTCTTCAAGCTGGCATTGGACTATGATGTCTGCTTATCTAACACTCTTCTTACTATGTATTTTCAGACAGGACAGGGCAAAGATGCCGAAAAGTTGTTTCACAGTATGCCACAGAAGGATTTGATCTCTTGGAATTCAATGATGGCTGGTTATGTTTTGGCTGGTAAGAACCGAGATGCCTTGAGGGTGTTGAGAGAAATTCTCCATAAGAAGATAACAAATTTCATTACTTTTGCTAGTGCGCTTTCTGCATGTACGAATGCTGAATTTCTGTCTGAAGGGATAATTGTGCATGCATTAGTAATCACATCTGGGCTTTTTGAGAATGAGTTAGTTGGAAATGCACTAGTTACCATGTATGGAAAGTGTGGCATGACACAGGAAGCTAATAAGGTTTTCCAGAATATATCTGGAAAAGGACTGGTTACTTGGAATGCACTGATTGGTGGATATGCTGAGAACGAAGAAGTTGACGAGGCAATAAAAACATTTAAGTTGATGAGGGAAAGTTGTACGCATCCAAACTACATAACTCTGGTTAATGTTCTTGTATCTTGTCGTGACTCGAGCAACATTCTAAAGCATGGAATGTCTTTACATGCCCTTATATTATCTACCGGATTTGAGTCGGATGCATATGTAAGAAACTCATTGATCTCAATGTATGCAAACTGTGGTGATCTTGATTCAAGTAATTCCATTTTTTGTGCTTTAGTAAACAGGACCCCTGTATCTTGGAATGCTATGGTTGCTGCAATGCTCATCACGGTCGATGGGAGGAGGCACTGAAACTTCTCTTGGAGATGCAGAGGGCTGAAGTGGATTTCGATCAGTTCAGTCTTTCTGCATCCCTTTCTGCTTCTGCAAACTTGGCTATTTTGGAAGATGGTCAACATCTTCATGGTTTAGCTATCAAACTTGGTTTCGATAATTACCATTATGTTGCAAATGCTGCCTTGGATATGTACGGAAAGTGTGGAGTGCTTAAAGATCTGCTAAAACTGATCCCAGAGCCAGAAAAACGGCATAGATTATCATGGAATATCTTGATATCCGCTTTTGCTAGGCATGGAAGCTTTCAGAAAGCCAGAGAAACCTTCCATGAAATGGTGGCACATGGAGCAAAACCATGCCACGTCACCTTCGTCTCACTTTTATCAGCTTGTAGCCATGGAGGTCTAGTAGATGAAGGTCTTCAATATTTTGCTTCAATGAGTAAAGATTTTGGTGTCACACCAGCTATAGAGCATTGTGTTTGCATTGTTGATCTACTCGGAAGATCAGGAAGAATTTCGGAGGCAGAAGCATTCATTCAAGAAATGCCAGTTCCACCTACTGACTTCATTTGGAGATCTTTGCTAGCTTCAACCAAAATCCATGGCAACTTCGAACTGGGAAAGAAAGCTGCGCAGCGCCTTCTAGAAGCAAACCCTTCGGATGATTCTGCTTACGTCCTCTACTCAAATGCATGTGCAACCACCGGAAGATGGGAAGAAGTACATGGACTGAGGGGGAAAATGGAGTCTCAAAATGTGAAGAAGCAGCCAGCGTACAGTTGGCTTAACGTGAGAAACAAAGTAAGCACGTTTGGTGCAGGAGACGAATCTCATCCAGAGTGGGAGAAGATAAACGTTAAATTACAAGAGCTGAAGAAAGGAATCAAAGAAGCTGGTTATGTAGCCGACACGAGCTTTGCGTTGCACGACACTGATGAAGAACAGAAGGAGGATAATCTGTGGAAACATAGTGAGAGGCTAGCGCTTGCTTATGGATTGCTTAATGCAGAAAAAGGTTCGAGTCTTCGGATTTTTAAGAACCTTCGTGTGTGTGGAGATTGCCATTCGGTATACAAGTTGGTGAGTAGTATAGTGAGTAGGGAAATTATACTGAGAGATCCTTACAGGTTTCACCATTTTAGTGGGGGCAAGTGTTCTTGCGATGACTATTGGTAGTCTACGCATGATTTCGATTATTATACTAGGAAGTATTCTTGGGAGTTTTGAACAGCAGCCCATAAATGGTGTAAATTGAGAGGCATATTTATTGTTGCTGTCTTTGATTAGTTTTTTACTTTCTTTGGGTTTATTATATTTGTCGGACACATTGCTGTTAGTTCACTTATAGTTGAGTTCTGCCCTTACACAGCAAGAAAAAAACATGATTCAAAAGAAAAAATCGAAGCAAGAAGTGAAAAAAAAGGATAACATGAGAAAAAGGCAAATTAATAATGCTAATTGCTCTCGTTGAGAGTCGAACTCAAGACCTCCCGCTTACTAAACGGGTGCTCTAACCAACTGAGCTACGAGAGCTACTTGTAAGTATGAAACAACACTAAATTATAAATTGAACTACTCTTCATTAAAAATTCGACCCAGGTTCTCGATTCAATTAAATTGAAAATCAAATTCATTGAGTTGACGTAGGTTTTTTTTTTTTTTTTTTTTTTTTTTTTGCGCCAATCGAATTAAGTATAACTGGCAAATGTCAAATAATTTGTAGTAAATGAAATCACAGTTTGCATTTTTCTATCTTTAAGTTCAACTAGTTTGATTAAAATTTGTGAATCAATATTGAGTTTTCAAAGATGGGGTGGGTTCAAGCTTTAACTGGTCAATCTTGACTTTGTTGATAGTAATACACAATGAAAACTACACGATAAATGAAACCGAATTTGTGTGTTTCAATATTTTAATTGATTTTAACAGCATCTGAGTCCTACAGATAACATTAAAGGATTACAAAATACATAAAAATTCAAACTAATCGAAATCAGAATAGGAACTTCATTCAGCACAGTTCTAAAATCTTCACACACAGTACTTGAGAATGGAAAGTGAAGTTTCTACCCCGGAATACATGGGTACAGATAGAGTTGTAAGATCAAACAAATAAAGTCGCGAACCGGTACTCAACTATTCCGCCTCTTGCAAGTAATCCTCCACTTCAGATGGGCTCAAAACCCTGCCAGAAAATAGTAAGATACAAACATCTTAGACTCACTGTTGAACTATATTTCCAGAAACTTCTTTTGATTTTTCTATTTCAATCAAAAAAAAAAAAAAAAAAAACTCACTTGAATATTCTGTCGCTGCCAATCACACCGATCTCAATGTTCTTGCCAGAAATTTGTCCTTCGAACCTGGAAAACATAGGTGACAGATAATTATACATTAGAGTTGCCCCTCATGAAGTTACTGAAGAACATGCACCAGAAAAGAGATAAGTTCAAGTGATACTGAAAGAACAAATTAGAAACGGATGGACCCTAAACCTGCTTCTAGATGATAGCCAACAGATGTGAAAAATGAGATAAACAAGCGAATACATGTGTTATTGTAGAATTGATTTCTCTCACAAGAAAAGTTGAAGAAAGGAAGTTACAGAATCTAAATTTACACCTCCGCTCTCTAAAAAGAGGGCTTCACATACAAAAACCTAAGAGGAAGAAATCACGGCATTTACCCCTCCTTCAATGTCAAAATCGCTGTATGAACAGCATCATCAAGTTCCATCTCCTCAGTATATCTGCAAAGAATACCACAAGTATAGATTACTAAAACTTCATAGTATTGGGTGAGCAGTCAAAAGAAACAGATGAGGATCCTGTAACAATAAATAGTCCTATAAAAACGTGTACATTTATCTGCTCCATGACCTATAAAAAAAATTGTTATAGGTTCTGCAGGGAATTGATATCTAAGAAGCGCATCTAATCTCATAAAAAAAAATCTACTAAATTTAACTAAGATTACTAATTCAAGCCTAACATAATAATTATCACTCCTGATCTCTGAGATGCAAGATTTTATCCAGCTCTTCAGATACGACTTGCTTCAGCAATTATGCATAATACTTGTGGAATAGGAAAAGTTTTAAAACCCAAATTATTAATTGATAATAATAATTCACCTCTTCTCCAGGAATGTCTTGGCATTAGAAACATTCTTTCCCATAGCTGAAGCTTTCCATGAGAAATATGAGCCTGAAGGATCAACCTATAGAAGAAAATATTAAGGCTTCAGTCGATGCTTCAATTTGGTCGAGGATCACAAGCAATTTTTTACAACAAATTATAGCATAATGGCCAGTGTCAACTCATGTGAAACCAGAAAACTAGTTCATTCATGAAATAATTCGTGTATCTCGCAAGTTGGATTCCAAACGAAGCAGTCAAGCGTACAAGTTATGGCGACACATAAGTAGCATTATAGCAAATACGTAAGGAACCTAGGGAAGTGCAAGAAGCACATATTATAATACTACCTAGATATAAGGAAACTGAACTCCTTATCAACTAATAATGGCTCAATCCAAATATAGAAATGGCACAGGAAATGCAACTAAAAATTGATAAAGAAAGTAGTTCACATACCTGATATAGCTGTGGGCCCTTGTCATCATATCCAGCAACCAATAGCGATACACCAAAGGGCCTCACACCACTATCAGAAAATCAAGAGACTTCAGAAAGTCAGGCTAGGAGGGTAAAGAATATCTTATTGCTAGTATTTCTTAAGCATTCGTAAGTTAGCACTAATGTATGTTAGAACAGGAGGCAATAAAGTGATATAATACATACCCTGATTGAGTGAATTCCTGCATAACAGTGGCAGTTTCCCTCACCAACTGAGTCACAGGAATTGATTCCTAGAACATATTGTTGCCAGATAACTGAGGGTCAGCATATGTGGCAAAAATGATTTTCTCTAAAGGGTATTTAAAAGGATATATACATAAGAGCATACACTCAGCATTTAGCACTATCCATGAGATATGAAGTGAAAGATTGTTGAACTAACTAGAGAGGAAAAGAAAGACCAATGGCATCTCTTGAGAAGGAACGTGCAAATTAACTCTCCTCTTACCTTTCTTTCTATTTCTAAATTAAATTAACTATTTTAATTTAATTTAGAAATATTTTTTTATTAAAAAAAATATTTTTAATGATTCCCTGTACGTGGAATCTTTGAAAAAGTAGGAAATCGTTTAATGTATCTTATTAAGTCACTTGGAGGATATTCTGGTGTCCTAGGCGTAGAAGAACCACACCAATCCATCCCGAACTTGGTGGTTAAACTCTACTGCAGTGACGATACTGTAGGGGAGGTCGTGCGGAAAAATAGCTCGACGCCTAGGATAATAAAAAGCTTAACACCTCTCATTCTTATTATTTTTTCAACAAACACTATTTCGGAAACCCAAGGACTCAATCGTATCACTTTATTAGCAAAGATATGGAAGGAAATCCCATGAAAAGTGAAACAGCAATGTGATTTATAGGATGAAAACTAACTACGATATATTATACCACATAACTTCCTACATGTTTTTCACACAGCTTTCTGCAATTCATGGATCTTTTATAAAACCAGAACAAAAATAGCAATACTAAATAAGTGACCAGATATGCAACAGCCAGATACATTGGTCGTTGTCACTGTTAACAGGATTTTGAAAGTTCTATGCCTGATGTGGCCTGTGGGCTTAAAAAATCTCAGCTGAAATATTCAAAGGCATACTCCTATACATGATAACTCGTCATTAACACTTACTATTTCGCTAATATGAGCAAAGCAGGCATATGCTAATAATATTGTTGTCAGAACAGAAACATCAGTGAGGAAAAAAACATACTTTATACAGGCGATAATATTGTTCAGCCTGTTTTCTACTTTTTCGAACCAAAACTCGAGAATCAGGGCCCATGCCGCTGCACAAAAGAGATAATATATGATCAAGCTATCAGAAAAATCTCAAGAATTGAAATCCTTGAAAATAATGATTCATTTGTTAACTAAAATGGAGGTCGAATAAGTACTTTATTGGATGCTATTTTGAATCATAACTCATCAGAAACAGATAAACAAATAATTATCATCAAATGGATTGTATAGCATGAACGATTCCAAAATTTTACTCTTATATGATGCTTCCTTCAGACCTTCATTTACCAAAGAGTGGCCTCTCTTTTTCAGCATTTCAGTAGTTAAATAGTTCTTAGTTGCAGTCAACAAGAAAACCAGGACATATTGATCTAAAATTATACAAGGTGGCTTCCTGGTAAACATTCTCTTTGTAGGCCACATTTTCATTTCAGCACATTCCATCAGAATAATGCAATAGACTATAGAGAAAAAGGAGTATATCAATACTAATACCAACCTGTATACAACTCCAATGTTTGGAGTCAAAATCTGAATTTTCTGCACCTGCAAGAAGTAGATAAACCCTCACAAACCAAGGATACCGACAAAATAATCAACAGCTGTTTCTAAGTTTAAATACAATTCCTAAAGTTCAAAAAATATAATCAAAGCCTTGAAACAACTAACTGATTGCAAGTTCCATAGTTAATTTGATATATGAAGTTCCGCACCATACAAAAGATTTGTACCCAATGTATAAAATACAGTTCACTTACAGGACAATGTTCTAAGTTTTAGAGGAGAGTAGAAAGGCTGCAATTTTTCATGAACTAGTAAGATTTGATAAGCAAATGTGTCAAGATTCCCAAGTTTCATCATAGTTTTGAATCAGCAAAACTCAAAGCATCAAGGGTTTGCCCTTATCAATGAATTACATAAAAATTTAACAAAAGAGGTTCTCAATCAGGCAAAATCAGCAACCCACATCCTAAGGTAATGTAAATACTAATAATCGACATCACCTATTTATGCATTATAAGCACTTCACGTTTTAAACAAGAACCTAAAGAGTAATGGGATACATCCATTTTAACATTACAAACAACAAAAGTGTCAATGGAAGATAAGAAATCTACAACACTATTGTAAAAGCCTGTATAACTTACAGATGTTTCATCAACCAAAATTGATGGAAGTTTCTTCTCAGTTGCAATAACGACTCCATTGGCAGCTGCAACCACCCCATATAAGCTCTCTTAGTTACTTTTGAAAATAATGATATGTGCTTGTCTCTTTTTGTGAGTGTGTGTGCGAGTGCGTGTGTGTCAAAGCAGGACAATCACTATTTTATTTCCCCTAAGACATTGCAATTCCTCAGTCATACTGTTCCTTAAGCAGAGCTTGATAACCTTTAGTACAGATAACAAAATATTTAACCTTCAGCCTCAACTCAATGAAAGCCCGTAGGTTAAAAATAATATACCAAACCGATAAGAATGTAGCTATTGCAAAGTAAAGTTTTGTTAAAATCACAAAAAGGGATCAGAATGAAGCTATTGCAACCTTCATGTAACTTAAAACTTAAAATTACAATTCAAACGCTTGTGCAGTTGTAATTAGCATCATTTCTCATGATATGGATAAGCCATATCATCATTTACACTTTCTTGTCAGAGGCCGCTCATTATTCATAAAAAAGGATCAAACTATGAATACAGAGTATCAGAATTTACCTTTAATTCCTAAAGATGTTTGACCAGATCCAACCGCAGTCAAAGCATGTTCGATTTGAACAAGTTTCCCTGAAGGGCTGCATACAAGAATATGAGAAAGCAGACATTATAACCACCATTTTTTTAAGAAATATATCACACTAAATCATTAATGCAGCCGATTAATACAAACCTGAAAGTGGTGAGAGAGAAAGAGTACTGACTATCACCCATGATTTATCGAACAGATTTTACTAATCCTGATGAGCAAACTGCATAATTAAACAAACCCAAATTAATATACACGCACCCCTTCAACTAAATACACAGGAAACCTACAGCAAAAGATATCTATAACTATGCAAGTAAGAAATATAATCGAAAGTGAAACTTAGTGCCCTAATAAGCCCAGAAATCCAACGTAGTCGACTAAAATCGACCGCAAGAAAAACGTACGAACAGATTTCTCACAATCGCATAAAATTCTATGCTACATATAAAGACGAGCGAGGTGATCTACATCAAATGCGAGCAAATTGATAAAAGCGACTTTCTTCAAACGGAGTAAAGTGTCCGAACAAAAAAAGAGCTCTCACAAACAATTGATCGAACATATCAAAAGCTTCATTACTAGAGATGAAAAACATTTGAGTTTTACCTGGATTACTAGTGAAATGAACTCCGAAAATGCAGTAGTTTGGATCGCCGGTTCAGAGAGAGGGACTTTATAGAGCGGTTTCTTGAAGGAGAAGAGAAGAAAACGCGAGTCTGAATAATTAGCGAATTTTGGGTGTGGGCCCATTAAAATGGGAAGCCAAGGCCCGTATATTTCTAAGCCCATTGGGCCCTTACAGTCACTTAATTTCAATCAATTACAGAATACATTAGCTACAAAAATTAAAAATCAATTTAAAAATAAAAAAAGGTACTGTAAATAAATAAAGGGAATTAGCTAAAAAAACAATTGTAGAAAATTCGATTAAAAATCAATTTAAAAATAAAAAAGTACTGTAATAATAAATAAATAAAGGGGAATAGCGCGCGCTCTCATCCTCATCTGCTCTCCAAAAAGAAACAAAATTTCCTCATAAAAAATAATCCCAATTGTTTTTTTCTTCTCATTTGCAGAACAGAGGTCTTCGATGGCATTTGGCATTTTGCGTAGGGCCCCTCTCAGCACAGTCTCCATACTCTTTTTCATCTCTCATCCAAAATTCCCAATCTTTTACCTTCATACTCACTGTAAGTCTTCCGCCGTGATTGTTTTTTCTTCTTTTTTATTTTTTATTTTTTATTTTTAACCACGATTCATGGTGTATTGGTTGTTCGTTACTCGTCAAATAAGCATTCATTTTTATTTTTTTTTCCCTTTTTTTTGTGTTTTAAGTATTAGAGGAATCATGTAAGGATTGTTTTTCTTCAAACGGTGAGCGAATGGATTGCCGATTTTGAGTTTGCTTATGCTTATGCTCCTGTTCCTGTATAGTCAATATCACGATTCATGAATATTTAATTTTAGTTTAGTCCTAGGCGTACATGAAGAAATAGTTTATTGATCAAGCGTACGGCATCTGTGTTTTTTTTTTTTTGTTTGTTTCGAGAGTATCATAATTTTCTTGCTTGTTGAAGGCATTACGATTGCAAGAAAGTCAACAGTGAAGTTGAATCTTGTAGGGGTAAATTTTCATTTTGAAAATCCTAAGTGTAGGATACATATCTTTGAAATGATAAAAGGAAGTTCATTGCTTCTCAATTTACTTATAAGTCTTAGGTCACCAGTAGCCAAGTTTGTTTTAGGATGAAGCATTTCACTCTGCTCTTGTTTGGTGAAGGTTTTGTTATAGATTTAAATAGGCAACTTATTGAGATACAGATTGTGGCACCAGAAAAATTCAATATAGAATCTTTTGGTTTCATTAGTTGGAATAATGCATTTGGCCATTTATTTCTTCTGTTGATTTTTTTGTTCACTAATGTTAGTTTTCCCTCTTTCGTGACAGAAGGGACAATTAAGCTCATTCTCAGGTTCTTTGCCATATAAAACTTCTGGCTCAATTTCACGTAACATGTCTACAGCAGCTGCTGCATCACTAGCTTCGCTTACCATGAAGTCTTTGTCAACGAAAGAACCTGTTGTTTCAGTTGACTGGCTTCATGCGAACTTGCGAGAACCAGATTTGAAGGTTTGCAGCACTGCATCACAATCATTCTTGCATTTAATCAATTTGACTGGTTGTCTTATTTTCTAAGTGTGCTACGTACTACATGTTTTTCCATGTCATTCATTGCAAAGTTGGTCTACTAGTATTTACTCAGAACAAAAATGCATCTTATATGCTGGGTCATAGCTTGATCATATTTTCTTAATCCTTGCCCTCCCTCACTTTGTGACACAAAATTGATAATTCTTCATGTTATATAATGCTGCCTTCCTTACCCTGGTAGTCCAGCTTGCTAAACCGTATCTGTGTTTACTTTCCCTATTCTTCAAGACATTGATTTGCGATACCTTTTAATAAGGATATTGAGAGAATCAAGAAGATTTCACGTGAGTTTCTAATTCTTGCACAATTATGTTCAGGTGTTGGATGCTTCCTGGTACATGCCAGAATGAACAGAGAAATCCAGTTCAAGAGTATCAGGTGCTGATCCTTCTAGAGATATGTTATTTATTTGTTTATATATTGCCTTGTACCATCAGACGTTCGTTCCTATCAAAACTGTATGCTGTAGAGTAAATGCTTTTCCCAAATTGAAAATGCAGTGCTATGATTATTCAACAGTATGATTCCCTTGCTTAAATCTTATATTGGAGAATTTTGTGTATTAACAGGTTGCCCATATTCCCGGTGCATTATTCTTTGATATTGATGGCATCTCGGATCAAACTACTAATGTAAGATGCTCTATTGTGAATATGATTAAACAGCTCGTCTATTTTTTTATATACGTACCTTTTTTCTTCTAGTAGAGCTTCTTGGGTATTTATTACCTCTCCAAGAATTGCATAAGTTTATTTGGGTGTTCAAAAAGAACATTGAATTTCTTTTGTTCCTTATCTCATGAATCCTCTCATTATGTTCTAAAATCCGTGGTCTCAGGACCCATTCATTTGAACTTTGACTCTGAAGTTTATATGTTATAGATGTATTACCAAATGCATGTGTTTGAGTAATCTAAAATTCTGTCACTCCTAAATTCTGTGTATAGTTGCCACATATGCTTCCAACAGAAGAAGCATTGGCTGCTGCTGTTTCTGCCCTTGGCATTGAGAATAAAGATAGCATTGTTGTTTATGATGGGAAGGGAATTTTCAGCGCTGCTCGTGTTTGGTGGTGAGCTTTGAACTTTGATATAGTACCACGTATGCAGTAATAATTTTAATCTAAGACGACATTGAAAAATATGAGGTAAAATAATCTTTTTGTACATTTGTTCAATAACCAGGATGTTTCGAGTACTCGGACATGATAAAATTTGGGTTTTGGACGGTGGCCTGCCTAGATGGCGTGCTCTAGGGTTCGACGTTGAATCAAGCGCATCAAGTGATGCTATTTTGAAAGCTAGTGCTGCAAGCGAAGCTGTGGAGAAAGTATACAAAGGGCATAGAGTATGTTGTGTGCTACCAATGGCAATTTGCATGCTCCTTTATTCCCTTTATATCTCTCACTACCGGAGTGGCTTTATGTGACCTATGATCGATATTCTACATTTTGATTTCCGGTGTAAAGTTTGTGCTTCATTTTCTACTTCTAAGGGACATAGACTAAACACTTCTATATTTACAGGTAGGACCAATTACCTTCCAAACGAAATTTCAACGACATCTGGTGTGGATAATGGAGCAGGCATGTTTATATATATTGAGTTACATATACCTGCTATATTCTTGGAACAGTCACTGCTAACTGGATAATATCATTCTTTTCTTATAATGCATAAGCACAGAGTTCTTTAAGGTGTCAATGTCAATGTGTGTGGGGGTTAGTGGGCGTCTTTGTTTTTCTTTTGTGCATCAGTGAGTGTATATGCATATTTTTGAACTCTGCACATTGCTAACTGTTGGATTGGATTTTATCCTAGCAATATAATTTCCTTGGGAAAGATTGTAATGCCCTGATTAGAATTAAGAGGTATCTGACAGCATTGCTAATTAGTCTTGCCAATGTTAAGAATGTGGTGTATACAATTTTATAAAAACCAAAATTATCTGTTGTTTATGGAAGTTAAGACTTGATCACGAAACTGAGAAATTGGACAGAATACAACTTTTTATGCTTAGAATGTGTGTGCACATTAGTAATTATTGTGATCTGTATCCTCACACACAAATAAATAATTGTGACCTCTTTAGGGGAGACATCACATTGAACAATAGGTAGGAGATATCAGGCTCAACTGTTTGACAAAAGGAATAATTACCGATGATCTCTTGTCTCTGAACTAAAATGATACCTTTTAGTGTGGATTCTTAAGTTATATGTTTTCTTTGTTTTTCAGGTTTGTAAAAACATCGAGGAACAGACATACCAGCATGTGGATGCTCGCTCACAAGCTAGGTAAATCTCATAAATAGCCATTTCTTGTGCTGAAATGTTTTTTCTTCTCACCAGAGAAATACTTCCTTAATATGTCGAATTCTACTTTCGTGCAAAATCAAGCGAGCAGATGAACTCAGGAAATTCACAAGCGCTACCCTGTTATTATTTTTCCTCGTCACAGATTTGATGGAGTCGCACCAGAGCCACGGAAGGGGATAAGAAGTGGCCACATTCCAGGGAGCAAGTGTCTTCCCTTCCCCCAGGTAATTGTAGCTCTTGATACACTGGAGTCCTTTTTGAAAGCTTGCTATTTGATATCCCTCTGTATATTTCTGACTGTACTAAAAAAAGGCGAATGTGAAAAAAAGTTTCAGACTTTTGGTTTATTTGAATATGGGGTGGTTTCCTGTCAATTACAGGTGTTGAGTGAGTCTCAGATGCTCCTACCTGCAAACGAGCTGAAGAAGAGACTCGATGAGGAAGGTAAGAATTAGTGTTCTCTTGCATTTGCAGTCGTTTCTTTCGGATTTTTCTTATTACTCTTATTTTCAACAACACTTACAGGGATCTCGTTGGAGCGCCCGGTAATGTTATCATGTGGCACTGGTGTGACTGCTTGTATTGTGGCATTGGTGAGTCTTTCCCTCCCTCCTTGCTCCCTCGCTTAGTGAAATCTGCCACCAATCTTCGTATATTGCGAGGGCTAACATACATAATGTGACGTTTTGACTCAGGGGCTTCATCGACTAGGGAAGAGTGATGTTCCCATATATGATGGGTCATGGACAGAATGGGTTGTTAACAATTCATGATGCAACCTACTGGTCTTTTTCCTTTCATCACTGTTGATTGATGATGAAAGACATATTAATAGATTTCACTCTTAAATTTTGATCTTCCATTTCCATAGAGTGGTTGGGATATCTAAATCATACTGTTGTTTCTCCATTGGAGAATCTGTGCTTAAATGAAGTCATTTTCATGCAATTTTTACTGTTATCTTGGTGGAGTATTTGATGGCGACTCCAACCTCAACTCTAGATTCGGGAATCAGTTAGCCAAAGATTGTCTTGCATTTTAAATTGTGGCATCATCTAAAAATTACCCACCCACACAATTTGATTTTCTAAAATAAATCAATTTATGCACCTGATTCGTCTATGCCTTATTCTATTATTATTTAACTCGCGTGGAATGATAAAATGCTTAATAATATATATATATTTTTTATATATAAAAAATCAACATAAAACTTATGACATGTATTTTTTTTGTCGTAAATCGTAATTGAATATTAGTCAACATATTGTCTCTTTCTTTAGAACGATAGTACTAATGTAACATGGTGGCTGCATTCACAAATGAAATGGATTTGGATTTTTTTCCTTACAGCTCTACTTTTCTGGGTGTCCTTTCCAATTAATTGATAAAAATCCATCCATTATATTATTGTATAATTTGTAATGTTAAACAACTAATACTATCAAAAGACCGCGTGGCCTAATGGATAAGGCGCTCGCCTCCGGAGCGGGAGATTGTGGGTTCGAGTCCCATCGCGGTCGTCCTTTTTGTGTTTTCTTTACTAACTCTTATAATAGTGCTTTCACTTTTTTTTTTTACGTTTCAACTCCTAGTGGGTTTAAATCTAATTTTGAAGTATCTTTTTTTACATCTACTATACACAATGGAATAGTATCTATTTAGTGTTTTTTTACATTTTTGATGTGTTTTATACCAGACTATCTATATCTACTCACATAAATACTTCCCTACTAACCATGTACACATTCATGTTAATTTTTAGGATTTAGTTATTTTGGTAGGATATATTTTTATAAGGTATACTAATTAATTTTTTCCTTAAATTAATATTGTCACATCACCCGTGGGCATATTAAGCATGTCCACGGTGGGTAGCAGATCATTACTTATATACTCATGAGCTATATCATTATAATTAAATGGACATAAGGAGTACTATAAGACCTTGTTTATCGATGCGCATCTCATAAGAGCATTCACAGCGGGAGGGGCGCCGCCCTCCCGCCCGCCTCCACCTCAGCCTCTGCACTCGGGCTCTCCCGCTGGTGCCCTCGGAGGGCGCCCCTCACGGGCTCGATCACGCCCGCCTCTCTCCTCACAGAGCCCACAAGTGTCGTCATCTGGTTGGTCAACGGTCTTTGACCGTTGACTTGCCGAAATGTTTTTATTTTTTTTAAATTTTTTCCTATAAATACCCCACTCAATTCCTCACATTTTCACACCAATTTCTTCATCAAACTCTCTCCATTTTCTTCAATAGAACTTCTAATCCTCTTCATTTTCATCTAAATTATCAAATGGCCGATCCCTCCGACCCCAAATATTGGTTTGGAAATGACTACAACGATCCAAACCAAATTTCCCAACTTATCCAAATTTCCCAAATTATCCAAATTACCCAAATTATCCAAATGCAACCTCTTTAAGCCCTCTTCTTTACACTCCAACCCTACCCCCCCCAAGGTTTTCTTCCTTACGCCTCCAAACCGAACATGATAAATTTCTCAAACCGAGGCGGCCTCCCCCTCCCTCCAACGATTAGATTTTTTATGACTATGTATTTTTTATTTTTCTTTGTTTCAATTGTATTGTAATTTCCAAATTTGCAATACAATCGAATTTTAAAAATATCTCGTATTAATTTAAATTTATGTTTAATTAAAAAAATTAAATAATTACATAATTAAATAATAAAATAATAATAATAAAATAATCAGAGCCCTCCGAGGGCTCCGATGCAGCAAAATTGGGAGTCCTCCACATTTATTAAAATACTAATATATATATTAATTTAATATTGGGAGCCCTCCAAAATCTTGCTAATGCTCTAAGAAGTAAAAAGGAAAGGAAAAATAAATTCCCACCCATCGCAGACATCCACCGTCCAGAGCGTCCTCCAAGTTTCAATTTTTTGTTTTAATTTATTATTATTGATCCTCTAAATTTTATCATGATATTATCATAAAATCAAATTATTTTTGTATAATATATTAAAAAAAAATTAAAAGTTATACCAAAATTCATATTTTTTTTACCCTTCTATAAATAGAGACCAAATTTGGCATAATTATTCACAAATTAGAAAGCACCTCTTATTCTATTTTTCTTCACATATCATATCATTTTTTCAATGGATCTCAATAATTCCTACTCAAATTACCATGATTTCCTCCCCTCTGAAGGTCATTATCCTAACCTTGACGATATCTAAAACTCGAAGAATTCCAAATATCGATATTGGTTTAATTCACAATTTTCACAAAATTCCACTCAATTTTCTATTTTTGAAGATCACCAACCCACTGCAAATATCTCTCAAAATTTTGTCAAAATTCTCAACTACGAACAAACACTTCAAACACTCCAAAGTCTTGACAACTCAAGAAGACATAACACTTATGTCTTCATGGTGTATCATTAATGAGAATCAACTGTTTGGAAAAAATCAAAAGGGCTCGCATTTTGGGATAGCATTTGGAAGCTGTACAAAAAGTGTGGAAGAGAAAATAAGAGATTGAAGTTGGATGAAAAAACTGCGGAGTCACTAATAGCTCATTATAAGCGACTTAATCAAAATGTAACCAAGTGGATTGAAAATTACAGGAAGCTTATCGCCAACAAAGAATGGTTGGTCAAAAGCTATTGCACAAACACTTTACGAGATGTCTAAATTTACGCACAAACAGGGGCGGATACAGTAAGGATGGGGGAAGGGCTTAAGCCCCTACCAACCAAAAAAAATATATATTTAACTTAAAAATCTTCAAATTATCTATTAATTTGTGTATGATATAGTGTAAAGCCCCCATCACCAAACCAAATAAACTCGAAGTTTATAATATGTAGCCCTCACTCAATTTTTTTTTGGCTCCGCCCCTGTGCACAAAGCTATTTTTGATTAAGTGATGCGTCACCATTCCAATTGAGAGTTGGATTTGAGTGAAGATCGTACACGGTCTCATCTGATTATGAGTTTTGTTCGTACACTTCAAGCATGTACAATTTTTTATTAGGGCAAAGCCGAAGAAATTTTGTCGGATCCGCTCTTTTTCCTATTCAAAGATCAGCCCCTTGGTTCTGTGTTTTCACAATGAGGATTATTTGCAGGTGAAGAGATGTCAAAGGGGCTTCTTACTTACCAAAACGCTGATTTCTCAAGTGTACATACCACTTGTTCAAAAATTATATTCACCTTAAGCGATAGAAAAAATCTAAATTATTTTTTAGATAACAGAACGAGTACAGGAGCTGAAGGCCGATTTAACATTTGAAGCTTGCAGCAGACCCAATTATCAACTGGTAATTCAGCTGCAAAGGACCCCACCTTCTCGAACTCCTCCCTACACAAGCAACACCTTTAAGCTTACAACTTACTAGTAGAGAATCCCAGAAAACAAACATAACACAACACCAGTACACCACCTCATTAAATTTGCATTTGCATGAGAGAAGATAATAATAATAATAATAAGTTTGAAGGTGTTTGCTACCTTCCACCAAAATGGCCAACATAGGCCAGTATACTGATGAGACCTCCACGGGCAAGGATTCTCTGTGCAGCCTCTAATGCCAGTAATGTTGTTTCCGACTCCGTTTTCATCTTTTTGTTGCCTCCGGGTAGATACCCCAAATTGAATGCAACTAACCTACACATGCAACAAACATGAAACGATTTCTTCAGAGCCCTCGTACATACTTGATATAGTTACCAAAAAAAAAAAGTACCTCACAGCAGCACCACTCGGAACTATATCTTCCATTTTAGAATGGCACATACCATAGAGTTCCACAAGGCCTCTCTGCATGGCCAATAGTGAGGAACAATATCAACAGAGTAGAAAGATACAGATATTCAGTCGATGGAGGAACACGGACATGAATATAGTAGCGAAAGCAGACCTCATACAAACAGTGGCAATTAGAGCCAGCCCACAACATTTATTAAAGACCAACTCAGTTAGGAGATTGCTAGTGTTTCATACAAGATAATGAGAGCAGCCTCCACCCTCTACCAATATATTGAAACTAGAACATATCAAGAAAAAAAAGAAAAAAAACAGTAACTTTTTTTATAAAGCTACGAGCCTA
The DNA here is from genome assembly GCA_001642375.2 of Mentha longifolia. Classification (NCBI taxonomy): domain Eukaryota; kingdom Viridiplantae; phylum Streptophyta; class Magnoliopsida; order Lamiales; family Lamiaceae; genus Mentha; species Mentha longifolia. The sequence continues at coordinate 17,346,123 of CM038119.1, read as the reverse complement.
GGTTGGTAGCAACACTACAAAGCATACACATACAATTTATCGAAACAAAAACAAGTTGCCGGGTGGTTTTAAAGGCCAATGTGCTATTACTTTCTTGCATCAGCTGACCTCGATAGACATGCTAAGACATAGAAAATTTCAAGAACATGTTCCGTACATAAATGTATGCATTGTGGGGAGGAAAAGGATGAAGTTTCTTGATAGAGTTGCGATTTTGAACAGAACAACCTAAGGATTATCAATATGCAAAAATGATCGATATAGTTAATAGTAAAATCAGTTGTAGGAATGTGATCCGATGAGGAACAAGAGAAGAGCACCTCATCAGCAGTGAGTGATCGATCCAGCAAAGATGAAGTGCTTTCTAAGGCATCTTTCTGAAGATCCATTGCTAGAACGCAACCTTTGCGAGTATCATCAGCAACCAATCTCGCCATAGCAAGAGTATCGTAACCATTACCACAAGTGGCATCCACCACCACATCCCCTTTCCGTACAACGTTCTTCCAAACCCTAATCCCCAATTAAGCTCGTCGCAATCAAACTTTGCCGAATAAAAAAAGAAAAATGAAAAGAAAAACGATTGCAATCAGATAAGAAATACCTACGCGTGAGCAACCTCAGTTGCCTTCCTCTTGCCGAATATGAATCCCGTCATCATCTCATCCAGCCCTAATAATGATAATACAATAAGTTAACTCGGAGCAGAGAAATTAAAGAAGCAATCATCGACAATCTGAATGGAACCTGAAAAGGGGGAGTCATCGTGAAGAATATCGGTGGGAGCAACAGAATGCGAGGAGATTGATGCTTGTCTTGAGATTGAGCGTAAATTCAAGAGTTTGAGGTTGTTCCGTAGTAGTGTAATTTTGTGGGGGAGTGAAGTATATGGAATTGGGCACCATCTCATCATAGCCATGGCGCTTCTACCCAATATATCTCGCACCTTCTTCTGCTTCACCAACAAATAGTGTCAAGTCTTAACAGTGTTTATCGCGCCAAGTTTGTGTCGGCTAGGGCTCGATAGTAGTAGGGTTTTTTTTTTGGTTGTTTCCAACGGTTTTTCATTTTCCTTTAATTTTTACGATCAATATATAGATAATGGACTTATGTTTTAGAAACTAGCAAGACTATCTCCAAATCTCCAATCATAAATTCTATTTTGCAGTATATTATATTTCAAAATGCATCATTGCATATTTTATTTTAGAAATTTCAACCATGCATTCTATACATATACTCCCTCCGTCCCAAGATTACTGAGACTATTTTTTTTTTGGGCCGTCATAAGATTTCTGACACCTTTTATTTTTGAAAAATAATTAGCATACTAATGCTACAATTATTTTTTTTCTTATTACAATTAACTTTCTCTTATTAAATATCATCATCCACCCATCTCTAAGTACGTATCCCAATATAATTTAAATCTTAAAAGTTTAAATCATCATAATTTGCTCGTTTGTTCTCGGATTTTTATGATTTTTATATCAAATTAAAGGTCTCGATACGATCTTTCATTTAAGATCAGACATGAATATATTTTTATGCATATATGATGCTCTAGTTTTGAAATATGTCTGTTGGGATATAATGTTAAGCGGGAACTTGAATCAAGTTAAATAAACAACTTGTTTTGATTCGATTCCAAAACCCTAAGTAGAATATTTCCCTTCCTATTTTTTGATGAATCCAGACAAGTTTTATTAGCAAAGTTTACTTGTTAGGAAGCTTTACTTTAGTCTAGAAGCATTGAGAATGGAGCAGTCAGAGCACGCGAAGCGTCAGTAAGCAAAGCGGGTCCATCATTGAAAGCGTCAGGAGTAGAACTGGACAAAACGTCTTGAAGTCACTTCAAGTGAAGATGCTTAAAGCGAACTTCAGTTTAGTGGAAGCAAAGCGCTCTCATGTCAACTCAACCAAAGCGTCTCTTATACTGAGTTGTACTTAGAAGCGCAATCAGTGCAGGTGATAAGTTTGACCCAGAATTCAAATTGATGTTTCTGTCAAGGCAGATTCGGTTCTTACGTGTCAACACGCCATTGCACAACGGATGCGGCTACAGTCTGGAAAGTCAAGGTAGGTGAAAATCGCCATACCTCTAGGTGCGGCGGACATCCTTTCCTAGTTCTGACAAAGCTGAAAAGAGACTGACACTCCGACTTGTCCAAATCCAAAAATTAAGGAACAAGCAACCTATTCTCTCTCAACGGGAAGTAGGGTTCCTTACTATAAATAGAAGGAGTTGCACACACTAAAAACTAACGCACGTACAAACGATTCAAGCATTCACATTTGCAAGAACTCAAGCAAACTTCTTCCAAGTCCTTAGTTCTTTCAAAGCGTTTCTCTTTAGTGTGTCCTTAAGAACTCGTTTCTTAAGTATTGCAACTACCTAACTTTCTAGGCTCAATCTCTTATATCCATAGCCTAGACTCTTGAGAATCCTTATCTCTTTACTTGTGATTTCATTGTAAAGGATTCTCATACTTACGAAAATCTAAAACCCCAAAACCCAAGTCTAGAGTGAATAGATTGAGTTGTAAGGTTGCCGAGCTTTTTGTGAAAGAGTGTGTTGTTGTAAGGTTTCTCGAGAGCCAATAAAATCTCTGAAGATTCAAGTGCAAGTTTGTTATTTGCCTTGAATCACTTCCCCTTGGAAGTATAAAACAAGGAGTACCGAGTGAAGGTATTCATCCCGTCGAGAATAGAGTGGACGTAGGAGAGGTGCTCCGAACCACTATAAATTGTTTGTCTCATTACTTTAAGTTATTTATCGCTTTGATTATTTGCATACCACACACATGCTTTAAATAACCAACTGGTTTTAATTACAAGAAAAACTCAAGTCTCACCACATTCCGCATAGTATCACACGAGCGAGAGGCTTTGAACGCTTCACTTAGCTTCAAAGCATCTACTCGTCTAAAAGGCTGAAAATCGCAAGAGAAGTTAAACACTTCTCTACACACGTATTCACCCCCCCTCTACTTGTGTAAGCGCCTTTCGGGACCAACAATGTCTAAATATATAAATCATATTACATTCCAACACACAATACACTTTACACTTTAAATACTTCCGTCTTAGTTCTCGTGCCGAAACAAAAGGTCTCAGTAATCTTTGGACGGAGGGAGTACTTTATTTGTAGTTTTTTATTTATTTTACATAATTAATATTTATTAATATATCATAAATATTGAATAATTAATAAAATTGCATCGTAAAGAATATGAATTAAATGTATTGTAGATAATTAATTTTTTTGTTGATATAAATCAAACATGTAAAATTAAATAAAACTTTCAAAATTAAATAATAAATAAAATATATAATACAGTAAATTATAAATCAAATTATGTTAATATAATTTAGTTAAATTATTGTCCAAGTAGTGAAAATACAAAATTGAGTATAAAATATTGAACAGTAAAACTCCATATATACTACTATATATAGAGTTTTAGAGCATCTCCAACCCAAAAAAAATGATATTATACTCACCTAATGGTGGATACCTTCGTTGTTTCTTCGATTTGACATTATTTTGTTTGAGTTTTTCAATTGTTTTACATTCTAATATCATAGAAATTAATATAGAAATCACTAAATCTATAAAATAAATAAAAATCAAAGCTCGATATGTAAAAATAGATCAACCAAGGATTCTAAAACATGTTTGCTTTATAATCTTGGCAATATGAATTGATATTTTTTGGGAACTAATCAAGTTACTTAAACGTTTGCGGAATACTGAATTTATGTGAGGATGGTTTTCAAAGGGACCCAATTTTAATTCTACAACTTCATGGGCATCTACAACTTTTTGATAATACTGTACGGAACCTTTTCACTTACATATTGCAAAACACGAGATAATTCTTCTGATCAGCCAATCGTAGCCTGGGGTTATCAAAGAGTTGAGAGAAGACATTATTAAGGTCCCAACGCAACATTCCACCGCACCTACTTATTATCCACGCACCCTCATGAAAAAAAAATTACTATAAAGAAAGCAGAGAACTTTGTTATTGCACCAAGAAATTTCTAGAGTCATGGTGGTGATGATTATTAGCTGTTTTGTTTTTTTGGCCCTACCACTCTACAAGACCATCTCTAACATCTCAACGATCTCTCTTCTCGCATAAAATCACACACAAAAACAAGATAGCAATGACAATCAGCTTATGCATCGTTGAGTGCAAGGACTCCAGGCAGTGGCTTTCCCTCCAGAAGTTCCAAGCTGGCACCGCCTCCAGTCGAGATATGGCTCATCTTATCTGCTAGACCAACCTTCTCAACTGCAGCAACCGAATCCCCACCTCCGATGATAGTTGTCACTCCTTTCCCGCTCAGCTCAGCCAACTTCCTCGCAACAGACTGAACACAAACGGTTGAAAATGATTTAGTTTAGATATTTTTCCACCAAAATGACACCACGCTAAATGAATAGTTCAAAAAACACTGAATGAGTGAATGAATATACCTCTGTTCCTGCTGCAAACTTGTCAAATTCAAAGACACCCATGGGGCCATTCCAGATGACTGTCTGGGTAGTATCAAGAGCTTCGCCGAATGATTTGATAGTATCAGGTCCAATATCTAACCCCATCCATCCATCAGGAATGGAAGATGCTGGAACAATCTGAAAGCAAAAGCACCAGTTAAGCATCGATAAGCACTGGTGGTTTTAATTGCTCTCAATAAAACTTGAAATAAACATAAAAGTACATAACTACAGCTGAGACTGTTTAACCGAATTGGTTAAAACTGAATACCTTGCAATTGGCATCAGCAGCAAATTTGTCAGCAACAACTACATCAGAAGGCAGCAGAAGGGATACCCCTTTAGCCTTAGCCTTCTCCATGAGAGAAGTTGCAAGGTCAAGCTTGTCCTCCTCCACGAGGGAGGACCCCACTGAAAGTCCTTGGGCTTTGTAGAAAGTAAAGATCATTCCACCACCAAGAAACAGGATGTTAACCTTCGACAGCAGTGACTCAATAACACCAATTTTGGATGAGACCTTTGAGCCACCAACTATGGCCGCAAAAGGCTTCTTTGGGTTGGCCACAGCTCCAACTAAATAATCAAGTTCCTGAAAAGCATTAAAGTTAGAATCACAATCTAACAATGCAAGTACATTGATAAAACAATCAATTTCAGTGTTTGTCCACACACTAGTTTGGCGATCCAACCATCTTAACCCTGAAAGCCAGAAACTATTCCATACCCTAATTGAAGTAGGATTTTCTCAATTACTTGGTGAAGTGGAAGAAGATAACATGGTGTATAGAAGCACAACAAAGAAAGTTGCTGACCTTCTGCATAAGAAATCCAGCAACAGATGGCTTCAAGTACTTGGTTACTCCCTCTGTTGAGGCATGAGCTCTGTGTGCAGTTCCAAATGCATCGTTAACATACAAATCTGCAAGAGAAGCAAGCTTCTTGGCAAATTCAGGATCATTCTTCTCCTCTTCCTTGTAAAACCTAACATTCTCCAGGAGAATAACACCCCCGTCTGGCAATCCGGACACCAACTTCTGAACTTCTTCACCAACACAATCATTGGCCATCTTGACCTGACAACACGAGTTAACTCTGATTAAAAAAACACTTTGACATAATATAGACCAGCTATGAAAAGGTGATGGAAATGCTAAGAACCTCGATTCCAAGAAGCTCAGACAGTCTAGGAATAAGAGGCTTCAAACTGTATTTTGGTGTGACGCCTTTTGGACGCCCCTGAAAACCAGATTACAAAAATTAGAAACAAGGATATATGTCAGTTGATTTGAATACAATTATCACACCATTAACCTCATATAGTGACTCAGCTCCTATTACTTGTGCTCTATTGAAAATTACTAGTTTCATCATGGTTCTATGTTGCTTTTCTTCTTTTTTTGTTCTTCATTTAATCGGTAAATAACTTCCAATTGATCAAAATAAAGAACAGTGCAGTTACGTATCATTGCCCTCCCAGGCTTTATATAGTTCTGCTCTATTCTAAGATGGTCTATTTATTTAGCTTCACAGGCTTGCCTCTTCTCTTAGGTTGGCTTATATAATAGTACTCCGTAGTTTAATTTAGTTCATTGTAATTCAGATCGAAACCACATACTGATAATCATCATAAAGAAAAGCTGCTTTTTACCATGCAGAGCTTCTTTCCATAAGTTTTCTCCGGTATATATTGCTAAAATACTCTGTTTTCACTCAGAAAATCAAAGAAAAAGTCACAATGATGTGGTTCTCGCTGATGCGTTTGGGAAGAATTTATTCGAAACTGAATCCGCTGGCAGGGCTCCCCAAGTCCAGAAAGGTATATGACAAAACTGGTTTAAGTCTTGGGTTTTACTACTCATTCAATTTTTCCGAGGTTAGTGAACAAAAACTAGTAGTAGTACATACAAATTAATTTTTCAAACGATGCATACGAACATATGATGAAGTATCTATGGTAGTTGGAGAAACAGTGAAGATCACGTGAAACGAAAAATATCTAACACACACTTGATATCAATCACTCATAAATACCTACTCTGATCCGATTAACCTAGAAGGCACAATTCAGAAAGATCCAAATCGGTTAAGAAAGATCCAAAGTCCAAAGCAGTAGCCAAATCAATTAAGAAACATACAAACTCCAAAGCAGAAGACAAATTAAAATGTCATGATTTAATCGCCATGTTTAGAAACACCCGGTCATGTTTCGAATCCACAACAATTCATTCAAATAAAAAACAAATCCAGACAAACGTCTACTCGCATAGAGAGAGTATAGAGAAACTAGGAATACTATAGATTTGATCTACGAATCACTGAGAAATCAGAAAACAGAACTTACCAGGTGAGAAGTGAGGATCACTTTCGCTCCATTTTCCATCAAATACCTAATAGTAGGAACGGCGGCCCTAATTCTCGTATCATCGGTGATGTTGAAGTTATCATCCAACGGCACGTTCAGATCCACTCTCACGAGAACTTTCTTGCTCTTCAGATCGGCTTGCTTCAACGAACCTACGCTCTTCTTCGTCGCCATTTTCAGTTAACAGAAACTGGTCGAACAAAAAACAATCAAATTAACAGTATAAGGATAGATTCAAATAATGCAAGAATTGGGGCGAAGATAAGAGAGATTGAGGCTCACGTTGATATAAAATCAATGAAGAGATCGATGCGGAGAGATCAGTGACTGTGGAAGAATCGAGAGGGTTTTACTTTTTATATGTAAAGTTGAGGCGTAGGTTAAGAGCCTTATGCTACGTGGGACCAGCCGACCAGGTGCGCATTTTTCCATTTTATAAATTGGAAAAATATTTTAATAGATTTTATTCATAGAAATTCACTCTTATTATTTGCTTAAAAAGTTTAAATAGTCAAAAATTCCTTAAAAAAACAATTAAGCAAATAAAGAGGAAGAATCGTACAGCCCATGGTTTGCCTTTCGACATTACGCAAAACTTGATTACTTTTAAAATCTATGTTCTAACTTAATAAAAAGCCTAAAAAATTAATATAAAGCACTTCCTTCTCCCACATGCTTCGAAAACTTGATAATTGAGATTAATTTTTTTGGCCCGCGACCGCAAGTATATATTGTAGAGTAGAGATTTATTATTTAAAAAAAAAAAAAAATCCCAAATCAATCGAAAAGCATTGAACATATATGTGATGTGGGTTGTCGTCGCCGGAGTGAAGCTTCGCCGGAGAGTATTGACGAGTGGAGTTCATTTCTTGCAGATTTCCAGCTACAGTTTGAAGATGAAGATGGAACCCAGCTGCAGTATTGAAGATGAAGATGAAGGAAATAAGCGTTCCAATCTTGGGAATTCAAAGATGGATCCGGGTGATTCGCCACGTGTCAATATCTAGTTCCTCCTTCATTAATACAGCTGGACGGTTGAGATTATGTTTCATAAAACGTGTTCTTAGCTCAATTGTATAAATACTGGAAACACATTTTCTTGTTACTTGAATGGAATAAATGAAACGGTTATTCTCTACCTCTTAGCTCAACTTTCTATTTTGTTTTCGTTCCTTTCGTTCCTTTCGATTCTCTTCCGATTATGGCTTCCGCTCGTTTCTACATGGCATTAGAGCGGGTCCAAAGTCGATGTGGTTGATTGGTCCATGTTTATATGGATGTTTAGCCGTTGATGGCTTGAGCCGATTATGGCTTTGATTTGTTCACGTGTAGTGCCGATGATGGCCTACACGTGAGGGGGCGTGTTGAAGTCTCCTTTTATCCCACATCGACTTTGTAACGATCTTAACTATAACATATAACTTGGAGTACCCTCCCCCTTAGTAAGGCCTTATTAGGGGGTGAGTGGCCCATTTCTACATGTCTAAAAAAAAAAAAAAAAAATAGAAAGTTGAGCTAAGAGGTAGAGAATAACCGTTTCATTCATTCCATTCAAGTAACAAGAAAATGTGTTTCCAGTATTTATACAATTGAGCTAAGAACACGTTTTATGAAACATAATCTCAACCGTCCAGCTGTATTAATGAAGGAGGAACTAGATATTGACACGTGGCGAATCACCCGGATCCATCTTTGAATTCCCAAGATTGGAACGCTTATTTCCTTCATCTTCATCTTCAATACTGCAGCTGGGTTTCATCTTCATCTTCAAACTGTAGCTGGAAATCTGCAAGAAATGAACTCCACTCGTCAATAGAGAGGAGGTTGTCGTCGGCTATCGCTGGAGGGCAGAGACAGTCGGCCCAAGTTTCGTTGGAGGGTATTAAAAAGAACACCCCATAATAATAAATAATCAAGTAATTACAAAATACCCCAAACGCACTCAATTCACGAACTTATTTTGAGTATCCGTACATTATAGTTTTGTCCTAAACCAATCTTCCTTTTTTTTTCCCTTACAATGAAATTTTATTTATCCTAAAATCCTTTAATAATATTTAATCTTCTATTAAATTGCATGTAGAAAATACATATCGAGCATTTAATGTTATTAGAAAGAAAAAGGTAACCAAATGTGATACTCCGTATATTTTACTAGTGCCAAAAGAAAACTTCTTGTGGAGTAGAATAAATCGAGTTTGTTTGGAAGAGGGAGAGGGAAAGAGAGAGAGCGAGTAAAATGAGGTTTTGTACTTTTTTAATTGGCGTTGTAGTTGGAAACTAGAATCCAGGGGCATATTCCATCTTCTTCTTTTTTCTTTTTTTTTTAATATATATAATTTTATTTTTATTTTTAAATTTGTAATTCTTTTGATGGGATTGATTTGTTTTAGTCTATGTGTTTATAGAGTAATGCTCCCCTACCCACCATGGGGATACTTAATATGTCAACGGCTGAGGTGGCGGCATTATATTTATGAAAAATAATAATTAATATAATTTATATAAATAACATTTACCATAAAAAACTAAACCTTACTAAAAAAAACGAATCTCAAAAGAAAAAATTATTAACGTGGCATTGTCACGTCAGCCGTGGGCATATTAAGTATGCTCACGGTGAATAGATGATCATTTCTGTGTGTTTATATATTGAGAGAGAATTGGTTTTATCGACATGTTTAGAGGCATAATATATTGAATGTTTCATGAAATGAATAAATTTCCATCCACTGATAGTAGATTATGTAGGGTTGGTAATATTGGGACTTTACAAACACGCACGAAATGAATTAGTGTCAAGTTTTATCATCTCATATCGACACAACAAGGACACGAAATTATCATATCAAATACAGGCTGGGTTCGTTTAATGTAATAATATTTCATTTACTGGAGTATTTTTTATGTTTATTTTTGTTTCGTGTTCGTATTGGATACACATTGTAGTCGCCTGTGTTGGTGTATTATTTTATTTTTGTATAGCTTATTGTGTCATATAAAATTAGAATTTAACCATTTCGCATCATATCGTGTGGTATCAAGCTAAATTCACCTATGTATTCATGCCGTGTTCATGTTTGGCCTTAATATATCGTATCGTTATTAGATAGATGCGATAACAACTCGACACGCACTATTTGTCACCCTAATAATTATTTACGTATAAAGTATTGTCGTAACTTAAATGAACTCTGCATTTTTGTAAGACTGGAAAATTGCAACTAATTTTTAAGATGAAAGATTTATTTATTCTAATCTTAAAATTAAAAAAGTTAAAAAAGATCATGCAGTTCTGTGTTTGTATAGTGACACCCATAAGGGCATATTTGGAGATGTCGGGGTTGATGTAGCGCTCCAAATTGATTTTTTTTTTTTTCTACCCCATATTTAGATTGTTATCGAAAATTTTCGACTTTAATTCCCCTAAAAAAAAAATTAACATCTTATTTGTGGGAAATTTTTATTTTATGTCAGCATATCTACAAATTTAATTCTGAATAGACCTTAAGCTCAACCTCTCCACTCGCCAAATAATAAACAAAAAAAAATGTTGGTCAACTTTACAATCGTCATAAGAGAATTATTAAATTGCAACTAAATTGTGATTCATTCATATCAACTAATAAAATAAGAAGCATTTGTCAACTTTGAAGACACAGCGTGACTTATGAGTTCAACTCGCAATCACTTACTCAGAATCTTATTACCTAACTACAGCCCAATCCATGTTTCTCCTGTTGTCTTTTTTTTTTTCAAACACCCTAAAAATCGATATAGGAAAGAAGAGTAAACAACATGAAACTGGAATAAGAATTGAATTGCAGACTGAATGATGAATAATGAATCAGAAGAATAAGAGTTATTCAAACTTTGAACATCTTAATTTATTTTTTGAAAGACCTGAACTTTAATATTTTATTGATTTGCGACATGAACTTCACTTTATTTTTTGTATAACCTAAACTTTCCAAAATTTTCAATTTATAGCTCGTTTTTCAAATTTCGACGTCGCTTAAATGATTCAACTCGCAATTGAAATGAGTTGGAATATTCGAAACGACAATGGTGAGGTGGAGCATAAAATCTCGTTCATTTCAACTGCGAGTTGAGTCATTTAAGCACGGTCGAAATTCAAAATGCAGGCCATAAATCGAAAATTTTGCAAAGTTTAGGTCATTTTAGAAATAAAGTGAAGTTCAGGTCACGAATCAAAAAAAAAATAAAAATAATCGGGTCTTTTAAAAAAATAAAATGAACTTCAGGCCACAAGTAAAAAACTGTTCAAAGTTTAGGTCATAAACTATAAATAACCCGAAGAATAATTATCATGCTCAAGAGTAAATGTTGTTCTCTTTATTGAGGTTCTAGACTAAGAACAACTTTCATCTGTATCAGATTAGACTATTTTTTTGAGGGTGTATTTTTTTGGTGGAAAAATGAAATAGAGGAATAAAAAAATGATGATTTTTTTTTTTAATCTAATAATATAGTTTCCAGACTACTTGTTTTATCATATATTCTCTAAGGTGAAAAATATGAGAAAATATTATTACTCTATGTTGGGAATCCCACTCAGTTTGTGAGTTTTGATGATGTTTTATCGAAACAACACGTATAATCTTTTTAGATCTTTTCTAGAGTTAGGTTGCTAGATCAAACTGCCATGTATAGTCTAGTTTGATGAATTCGTTTAGGCAGATCTTAGTCAACTAGCTTGAAGGAGTTCAGCTCTTGCCTTGAAGAGTTCAAGACTCGCAGATTGAAGGAAATTAGCTGAAGACTCCAGTTTGAAGAGGTAGCTTCAACCTGCCTAAATAGGTTGATCGATCTGGCTCATGCATCTCTTGAAGCGAGTTGGACTACCTCAACGAGAAAAATGTACAATGTGTCAGAGTACTGTTCTGACACATCCAACGGCTATAATTTGATTTTTCGCCTATAAATACTACTCCCTCCGTCCCGGACCACTTGGTCTGTTTGACTTATTGACTTTTTGGCGCGCATTTCCACCGAGCCGGGAAACGGGTTATAAGATATAATTTTGAAGTATTGTTTCTTCTACGGGAGTACTTCCCACGACCGAAATACGCACGAGAAATTTAGCATTCAAAGCCAAACCTTTGTCGAATTCTCAAGCATTCCAAGCCTTCAACTCAATGCTCGAAATCAAGATAATTTCCCAAGTATTGAGTGCTTAGTGAGAGTTCTATATTCTAGTCTTAATTACTTTAGCGTTTACTGCTGCTTACATGATTGTTAGAGAATTTCTATTATTTCATTGGTTCATTTTTTATAGAGACTCTCGCCTGTAATTTCTTTCTACAAAGTTAGGATAGACTTTGAGTTAGATTAAGATAGCAGTTTATGTTTATAGTAAGTTTGTAAGCAAAATCGGTAAGTGTAATACCCCGACTTTTATTAAATAGAAAATACGTAGAAATTTGAAACTCTGCATAGCTTTGTTTCAATTTTAGTTAAATAGTATTTGCTCAAATTGTATGAAATTGCATTTTAATTTGCAATTTAGATATAGATATAAATCTATATTTGTATGTCGTAATTTTTATTACAAAAGAAGAAATCAAATCCAGTACTATATTATTTTATAATACTTTAAAATGAATTAATTAAAGAATACTTAATTATTCTCTAAGTATTAATATTAGGTCAAGAATAATATTATCTACTAAAAAGAAATATGGACCAATACCATTGCAATTACTACAACATTTTCAGCCTTGGTAGATTTCACAATCCAATAAATCTAGCGGTAGAGATTTGGTGACCATCACCAAGTTCTTCTCGATCAATTCTTCAAAACTCTTTCACATCTTCTACGGCCTATATAATCCCCCTCTTCACCACCTCATTTCACCACCTCATTTCAACTGCATAAGCAAAATAAACACTCATTAAAAGAAAAAGGCTGAAGCAAGAGCGTAAGGAAAAATGCAGAATAAAAGAAGTAGAAGCAGGAGAAGCCTTGAAGCTCATTTCTCATCCTTTTCTGTCCAACTACTGCAAATCCTCAACCAAATCCAAGTTAAAATAGTAAGGATTTTCCAGCCCTTACTTCTTTTCATGTTCTTTTCATGCTTTAAGAGGATTAAAGAACTAAATCAAGAATTAAGGCAAGAAACTAAAATCCTATGGCTAATGCATAATAACTAAAAATATATGATATCCTCCTAATACAGCTAAAATAATTAATGAAAATAAGCTTCCTGCAAATCTATGAGATAAGGAACTTTAAGCATGAAACTGAAACCATAATAAGTCTACGGGATGATAACTGAAAATATTATATGCTTAACTAGAATATACAAGCAAGCTTCTTCGTAAGCTATGAAATTAGAACTCAAGCAGGAACAAAAAAATGCAACTCTTACTCACTAAAATGCTCAATAAAGAACAGAAAGACAAGCATAAATTCTGAATTATTTTAAGGCCAAAACAACAACTATATTGGTGTATATGCTTTCCAAAGCAAGGAATCGAAACTAGAAACAAGAGCATAAATTGAGAATATGCTTAATCCATCTACTGCAATGTACTTATCCCCAAAAATACATAAACAGGGGAATCAATAAACGCTAATGCATAATCTGGAATTGAACAATTGATTAAATAAACGAACAAACTTCAGTACCCTAAAAAGGAACACACATACTTAATCTAGATATTACGAGTGAGTGAAGGGTTTGAGGAAAGATTACTGGAACGAGGGAATTTGTACCCCCGTCATTCAGCCGGAATGGCGCGAGCTGCAACGGCGCTGCGTCGGGCGAGCTTAGATGGCGGCTGCAGTGGCTCGATACCGGGAACAGAAACAGCAACAGCAACAGAGGCAGAGCTGCTGCCAGGGGCACGGCGGCATTTTTGCTACGAGAGGAACAACGACGGCAACGCGAGCGCGGTGGCGCTGTCATGAAGACTCGAAGGCGGCGGCGCTGCAGCAAAGGCGGTGGCGACCATGAGTCCGCAGGAGCAGAGGAGAGCGAGAGACTCTCCGAGCGTAAAATACAACTCTTCTCTCTTATTTTTCAGTCTTTAAAACTCTAGATTAATTTAGATATTGCTTTGAAAATTATAGCTTTTGCATTCAAGATTTAATTCAAGTTTAATTCAAGTTCTTCGTTCTTTCTTTCATTTTCGATTGGTAAGTTTAATTTATGCTCTTAGATTAATTTTATTTGTTTTTTTACTTGCTTTGGTTAACTGCTTTTATTAGTTTAGATTAATTTGTTAAGATTATATTTAATTGCTTTCTAGTTTCTTAGATTTATTTTCAAGCATGTTAAGATTTATTTGTTCTAGCTTAGATTTAATTCATTTCTTTATTGCTTTCTTTTCAATTCATGCCTAGATAGATTTATTGTTTTCCTCTTAGTTTAATTCTTTCTCCCGTGTGACAGACGGAAGCTTTTTAATTTGCTCTTGATTGCTCTCTTTAATTTCAAGTCTAGGTTAGATTTATTTGCTTTCTTTTAATTAAGCATAGGATTTAATAATTAAACCAAAAACCATTAAATATTTATTTGCTTTCGTAGAGTGTTTAGTGTGTGTGTTTCATATGATTAATCCTCCTGCTAAGTCTTCCTTGAGATTCGACATTGGGTTAACTTACTAGTTCTACGATAGGCCTAGTTCTATTGCTAGTACTTTTAGGTGAAACAAATTTTGGCGCCGTTGTCGTGGAAGACTTTAGGCAATTGATTGTGTGGTTTTATTTTTCTTGTTTATTTTTATTTTATTTATTTAATTCTTTTTGCTCGATTATTTTTTTATTCCATTGGTACGTTTGACTCCTTTGTTGAGTGCTTATAGTGAAAAGGGAAGAAGAGATCGAGTTTCAAGACTACTGTTTAGTCTTGATATTTGAAGAGCTAAAGGACATGGCAATTGTTATGGGTGATTTTGCCTGTCCCACATCCACCACTTCCACCGACTACTTACCGCCGCCGCCGCCAAACTATCCACCACATCTTACTATCCATCTCCACAACAACCATACTACCTACCATCTCCACCACCATATTACTCTCCACCACAATATCCTCAACACCAACCGTACTCCTTGCCGCAGCTGCCCTATTATACCCCATGAACAACTGTATTATCCACAAGTTCCTCCACCAATGGATGATAACTTTGCCGCCGCTTAAAGGAAAACGTCGGCTTTAGTGACGGAGTTAGAGCAGATGGTAGGCATGTTGATCTAACAGAGTATGCAAACAAACAACATCCTGAACCTAGAATCCCGTCCACACCCAGCCCATGCAGTGACGGTCCTTCAAAAAGAACAAGTGTCCAAAAGAGTTGGCAAGGATCCACTTCATAAGGCTTCCATACCTTATGTTCCACCAATTCCCTTTCCGAGCAGATTGAAGAAGGAGAAGCAGAATCACCAGTTAATTGGCCATCTTCAATCGCTACCTAAACGAAGTGATCCCGGAAGTTTCAAATTGAATGTTACTTTGGATAGCGGGGAGAACGTCTTGGGAATGATGGACTTAGGGGCAGCAGTAAACTTGATGCCACATTCTATTTTTGAGAAGTTGAGTTCTAGGAAGCTCAAGGCGACTGACATTCGAATAGAGTTAGCAGATGGTACTTTGAGTCGTCCATTGGGAATCGTAGAAGATGTTATTATACTTGTTAGTGGCATCAAAGTTCTTTCTGATTTCGTTGTGCTTGATGAGGGTCGTGGAGCAAGAAGTAAGAAAGGGCATCTTCCTCTCATTGGGACGACCTTTTATGGCTACTACCTAAGCTCGCATTGATGTAGGCTCTAGCACGTTGAGCATGGCCGGTGATGGAGGTTCGGTAATATTTTTGGTCTTCGGGAAGTCACCTTCTACTTCTACTTCTAATTCCTCTATCCATAAATGTTCATACGTGCAAATTCCTAACAATTTGGATGAGAATAATGTTATGCAGGCCCTGCACATTGAAATTCAAACAGAAGAGCTCATTGAAGAGGAATTGTTTAGTTGTGTGGATGAAGAAGAGGCCATCATAGAAGAGTTTTTGAATAATTTAGAGGAGGTAGACGAGGTCAAAGAGGCCTGTGTGGTGAGCTTGCAACAAGAAGAAGACATCATCGATACTCTTCTCACTACCTTGCAGGATGAAGTTCATATGGAGGAACCTTTACCAAATTTGCAAGCTCAAGAGAAGTTCAATGTGGAGCATTGCATAAGTGTGGGGGAAAATAAGAGTTGAGGATGAGCCAATTCTTAATTTTCAAGCAAATATAGAGGAGAAGCCCAAAGCTCGATCAAGAGTGGTCGATAAATTTTTCGAGCCCGTGAATGCTATAATATAGATCCTTGGATTCAACAAGTTAAATTTTTCGAGCTCGTGAATGCTATAATATAAATCCTTGGATTTAACAGGTTGCTAGTTGTGACAGGGTTTGGCTGATGGAAAATTTTGTCGAACTAATGACGTTAAACAAGCACTTTGTGGGAGGCAACCCACGGTTTTGTAATTTTTCTTGTTGATTTTTGTCAGTTTTAATGTTAATTTTTCATTTTCTTTTGTAGGTTTTGTCATAATTTTAGGAAAAGCCGCCTGGTGGCCGCTCAGCTTACTGGGGCGCCCGCTCAACCCTTCTTCAACGGTCACCTAACGGCCGCTCAAACCACCTGGCGGCCGCCCACTCATCCGCAGGCCTGACTTGGCGGCCGCTCAGCTTGCTGCATAAGAAGGGGGCAACGGGTTTTGAGTTTTACTTCTCAAGAACCCTATTTTCCACTCTCTCAAACACTCTCGATTTTCTTCAATTTTTTTTCTAATCTCCCCCTTTATTATCCTCCATCTTCCCAATATCTCTTTTGCCGTTCATTACCATTCCAATTAACTGATTGAAATCTGTAGGAACGCTCAAGAAATTAGAAAATCGAGAGTGAGCAACCGCTCAAGAACGCCTGGCGACCGCTCACAGTCAGTTCCGGTTGCACATCGATTCTTCTCAACCCTTTTCTCCATTTCACGCTTCATTCCATATTCAACATGGTTCGTCCAGCCAAGAAGAGTTGACAGGGTTGGATAATTAGACATGAAAGAACATTCAAAGTGCGTTCATCAAGGATGAAGCATTGTATTTGCTTCACAAGTTTCTCTCTTACAATATTTCCGGAAAACATGAGCCGAGCAAGGTGAATAAGTTAGAATTGTTTTGATGTGCTCGGCGGTGCAAGGTCGTAAGGTGTGCATTTTCAATATCATTTGGAATCAAATTGAGCAAATACGACTTCGGAAGAATGTGAGGCCGGTCTTCGCCTCTATCGCCACTATGCTTGTCTTCATTATATCGGCATTGGATCTTCGAGAGCTTAAGAGGATGAAGAAGATGAGTATGAGGCCGGCCATGATGAGCCACATGATCCACCACCTCCGCCACCGGTCTATGTCACTCAAGAGGCATTTAATACTTTCCAAACCAATCTTTGGAGTCGCCTTGACTCCCAACAAGAGGCGATTCTTGGAGCTTTCACTGATAACTTCGGGGCGATGAACACGAGAGTGTCGAGTCTTGAAGATCAATTCGTCCATTGGACCAGCATTCTTCCTCGACGACTGAGATCGGGAGAAGGTTCCTCACATCCACCACCACCTTGAGTTTTGGTAACATGTGTTTTTCTTTTTGTTTTGTGTTTTGTTTTATTTTTGTGTTCTAATTTTCATGTTCTTGTGTTAGTCGATATTATGCTTTTTGTTTGCTTTGTTGTGTTGTGTAGGTACTTAGCTTTGGAGTTCGTGTGACTTGTGAAGATTGATGCCAATTGTGTCGTCGTTTTTGTGAAGTTTTCTAACCTCATTCTCTTTTATTTTTGGTGCAATGAGGACAATGCTTGATTTAAGTGTGGGGGAGGGGTTAGAAACTTTTAGTGATGTTTTATGTGTTAATATTTTGTTTTATGTGTTAATGTTGTTTTGTGAAAGCATGCTTAATTCTTTTGTTTTGTGTCTTAGCATGTTGTTTGGGTCATTTCAAGCATGAGTGAGAAGTTGTGATGATGGGCTAATGATGTGATTTTTGGTTTTGATTGAAAAAGAAATGTGAGTTGAAAAATGAAATGTAAAGCATGTCATTGTTTGCTAAGCATAATTGGTAAAAGTGGACTTGTAGCCTCTTATGAACATGGATCATTGAACCTATTTTGTGTGAGATTTGAGCCTTGTGACTATTACATCATATTATAGTCATTTTTCTTTTGAGTGTGTGAATATTCAAGCATGCATTTTTGTCTCTAGAACTTGCGTTGGTTTCTCCCTTGAGATTACATAGTGTGCTTTATGACGAAAAAATGGTCTTAGGCCGTTTTTCTTAGCTTTTCTTATCATTTTTCCTTGTCCAAATTCACTCATATTATACTAGTTAGCCCCTTTGAGCCTAAAGGTCTATTTTAGACCTAACATTTATTTGAAAAGCCTTGGGATGGGAATGAACTTTCAGATATTATGAGATTCATTAATTGAAAATGTGAGAAAAGATAAAGAAGGAATGATCTTGGTGCTTAAGTGCATTTCTACCTACATGAGCTCTAGTTAAAAAAAGTAAAAATGTAGATCTTGATATATCATTACAACCAGCATACTCATCATAGGATTTGCAAGTAGTATAGCCATGTTATTCCTCAGTAACAAAGATGGAATAATGTTCATGTTACTCACAAGTAACACGCATAGTAATATGCCTACATTACTCAACAGTACCTCAAAGTTTCCTGGCTATTTTTTTATTAATGGGGTGTTTTA
This sequence comes from Mentha longifolia, assembly GCA_001642375.2. Classification (NCBI taxonomy): domain Eukaryota; kingdom Viridiplantae; phylum Streptophyta; class Magnoliopsida; order Lamiales; family Lamiaceae; genus Mentha; species Mentha longifolia. The sequence continues at coordinate 17,327,485 of CM038119.1, read as the reverse complement.
CCTAAAAATGCTCGCAATAGAATGAGATATATCGTAACCTAGTAAGCTAAACCCAATGTCAAATCTCAAGGAAGACTTAGCAGGGCAACTAACGATGTAGGACACAGAAAGCAACTAAATCTTAAACACTCTAAGAAAGCAAGTAAAGAATTTGAGATTTTGGTTTTTTAATATTAATCCTAGACTTAAAAATAATTAAAAGCAAGTAGGAAGAATTCTCATTTATCACACGGGATAATAAATTAAACTAAAAGAGAGCAGTAAATCTACCTACGCACAAATTGAAAGGAAAGCAATAGAAACTAATCTAGATAAAGCAATTAAATTAACTAACATGCTTGAAATTAAAACGAATCTAAATAACTTGAAAGCAATTAAATCTTAATCTAGAGAACTAATCTTAACTAATCAAAGCAATAAAACAAAGCAAATAAAATTAATATAAGAGCACAAATTAAACTTACGAATCGAAGACGAAAGAAAGAACAACGAACTTGAATTAAACTTAAATTAAATCTTGAATCTAAACTGTAATCTTCAAAACATAAATCTAAAAGCTAAATCTAATTTAATCTAGAGTTCTAATGCTGAAAAATAAGAGAGGAGAAGTTGTATTTTCGTTCCCCAAAGATTACATATTTATAGGACCTCAAAGACCTAATTAAACAAGGAAAGAAATCACTAAAATCGGCAGGGTACGTGGCCGAGTATACCCTCGCGGTCACGTGGGGTATGTTGTAGTCCGTTGCGTGCGACTTCTTTTTTATTTCGGCCGTATCTTCCTCGTCCGAACTCAAAATTGACCCCCGTTTTTTCCTATGCGCTCATATCGAATCCCTCTTCGATATTATGCTTTTATAACATCCCAACTTGATGTTCACTTTTCATTCATTTCTTCAATATTTTGCTCATTTTCTTCACCTCTATCCAATAATCCTTACGAACTCAACTTCAACCAAAACATGCAAAAACAACACGTAAAAATGAACAAAACACATATAAACAAACTCACACAAAACTATAAAAAAAACCACACAAAAACACACTAAACACGCATTGTGCTAACTTCTGATTCGGAATTCATTCATCGACTTTTGAGCGAGTTTCACACCTCTCCTCGTAGGAGGCATGCTGGTGTTCTTGAATTAAGAATATGAGTGAGAATAGATCTTATCTTAATTGAAGCTTTGGAAATAAATATACAGGGTGTTACATCGTGACATTGCACCCACTACTCAGTTTGTCACCTCAAATTTATACTTAATTTTGAGTTCATATCATAACAACTTGGTAACCAAATTTTGTTGAGTTGGAGTTGAAACAAATTGTTGCAATAGGAAGCATAAACTTTGCTGATCTGTTCGAATCAAAAACTTTATTCCCACTAAATAAGGCTGTCAATGTTGTACAGAAAGCACTAGCTGACTAGCGTCATAACTTGGTCTCATATGCGGATTTGGCCAAAATGCAATCAGTCATCGCTTTACTGTAATAAGCAATAGGTCACCCTTTTTGCATTTTTACCTAAACCCTGAGAGTAAACCTGATGCATCACACTCAATCACAAAAATTTGAGGTGTTGACACCTCAAATTTTTGTGATTGAGTGTGATGCATCGGGTTAGCAACTGAACAAAGGTTATTTTTGCATCAAGTGTCCATTCAAAGAGAGTTACTGTGTATTTATTAAGAAATTATGTTAGTGGTCGTGCTAGTTGCTCGTATCCTCTTATAAAACGCATGTAGAAACCCAGGAGGCCAAGAAACTCACGCACTCCTTCCACAAACTTGAGAGTACGCCGCCTCATTATCACCGATATTTTGTTGGGATCCATCTTAACCCCGTTAGTGAGAAACAACATGACCAAGATATTCCATCTCTACTTGGTCCCAAACACATTTTTTAGGGTTATGCCTTGCAATAAACCAAAGATAATTCACATGTGAGAAATGTGCTCATCAAAATCCCATACTATAAATTACTTATATATATCATAAAAGAAAATCAGAATGAACTTACGCAAGTGAGCGGGGTCATAGCAAATCATTCATGGCGGATTGGAAAGTAGCCGGAGCATTGGTTAATCCAAAAGGTATAACCAAAAATTCATAATAATGCCAAGAGTATGTGCGAAATGCTGTTTTTGCGGAATATTGTTTCTTGATGTGGCTGATGTGCTAGAATGAGTTAGGAATTAAAATGTATTCCTAATTCTATTCCTATAATGACATGGTTGGTATGATTCTATAATTAGGAATGGTCAATTCCATTAAGAATAAGTAATGTCATTGAAGGTGGAATTAGTCATTCATCCACTCCTTCTTGGTATTGTGTAATCATTATCCTCACTACTGATTTTTTTTTATTTAATTTTACAAAATTATCCTCATGAATATACCATTATGATGAATTAAACCCCGTGATAATCTAATTAACACATAATCAATCATTCATAACATCGTATTTGTGTTGCTCTTCTTTCATCCCCACAAAAATTGATCCATCATTCCAATCCATCGCTGATGAATCAAGATCCCTTGTCATTCCAGGTTAGAGAATTTCATGAATTTGATGCTTGAGTCCAATCTTTGCTACGATAAGGGTGATTGAAAATATGATTTCAACTTGAACTTCTTTCAATAAAAGTTATGCTTTCATGATGTATATTTTTTGGATGAGAATGGATATAAATTACTTTGTGTTGTTATGATTGATATGTCATAGATATCATCATATTTTGTTGGTTAAATAAATCGGTGCTCTAATTTAAGTTTTTCATGATTGTTTGTTATATTTCTTGTGATATTGATTTATTTTGTGTTGCTACAGTTTATGTTTCATGATTACATATTACGTATATTTCTTAAATTAAATTGTGGTGTTCAAATCCATATAAACTACTCTTGTACCAAATAGAAAATCAACATCAATTCTATGTAAAAACATGTGTTAATCGTCATTATCATTGTTATGTAGTATTGAGCATAAATGCGATTGATCGAATAAGTGTTAGATATTGAAGATTGAACTATCATATAAATATAACTATACATAGGATTGATACATATCATATTGATCATTAAAGAACACCATATGAAAATTGAATTATTGACATTATATTATGTTATGTGTATTTAATATGAGTATATCCATTCACATCAATCTGATGTTCAAGATTAAGTTTAGCTACAAGAAAGATAGCAAGGGGAAGAAACTTATTGCAATATTTTCTTTTTAGTTGAACGTAATGCATCTGATAAAATTGTTTTAGCTCATTTTTCAAAAATGCGAATACGAATACGATACAAAAATACGCTAATTTTCAAAAAATGTAGATACGACTATGTCAAATATATGTTTATATTTTTAATACTAATATTTATAGATTATTTAATAATCATATTATGGAAATCATAAAAAGACATAGATATCAAAATAAACAAATCATAAAATAAGTTTCAGAATGCCTAATGCCTAATGCCTAATTCCCGATGCACAACATTTTTTGACTATATTGAAGATCAGAAAATAGCAACATTGTTTCATCAACCATCAGATGACACTATACATAATAAGATTAGCCACAATTTAGACTCACCATCATATGCATATAGAACATATCTCAAGCACATAGAAACATATCAAGAGCCATCTAATTACCACATGCACATTTTCTCAAAATCACATATTTTCACAAATGTGCAAGAAATTGTATTAGTTTTATTTCATCATTTCAGTACCACTTAAACCGTTTTCCCCACATATACTCTCACAAATCACAATATGCAGAAAGAGTGAATAGATCTCACCAAATCGAAGAATCTGGGAAGAAGTTAGGATGAGAAGCATCGCCCTCACACCTTCAGTGGAAGACTCTGGACTTAAAAATCGCTGCTTATTCATTGGCATCGTCCAGACCTCCTTCGTTCCATGCCACCACAACAGTTCCTCTTCCTCAAACACTTGATGGAGGTAGAGATCTTCTTCACTATCAGGAACGAATATATTACAGAGATTTTATTCGCTCAGAAACTACTGCATGATCAATGTCGAATTCGAGCAGATCTATGGGAGATTCGAAGAACCTTAAAGGCGTAAAATTAGGGTTTTCATCTTTGTATGTGGAGGGAACAAATCGAGGTGATAGATTCATGCCTTGGAGAGGGTGAAGAGAGGGCTGACGGCTATGTTGCACCGGTGCGGGGGTGTGGGTGCGGGGCGATACGATATGAGTTTGGGGATATGTATTTTGAAAATTTTATAGGGTGCGATTCAACTATGATACGTCTATTTATTTTTATTATACAGTCTAAATCAATTGGAAATAAAATTAATTAGCATACTAGTGTTGAGCAGAAAATTTATCAAAGGTTTGAATCGATAGAGGGTCTGGAGGCATATTGGAATCAACCTTTGTTTATGCGTTATGCGTGTTCTGCTTTTAATTTAAATTTTCTTTTAATTAAAAATACTTAAAATTTGCAACAAAAAAACCCTTAAAAACTCAAGTTAACAAAAATAGCCCTATTTTCATGGGATACGCGTATCCTGTTCATGGGATACGTGTATCCAGCTCACGGGATACGCGTATCTGTTATTATTTATATTAAATTAAATGAGGATTCACCACATGGCGAATCCGCCGCGAATCGCATCCGCACCCTACAAGTATCCGATAGTGCAATGTGTTGTTTTTTAAAGAATTCGTGCATCAGAGGCTAACGGCACGGAGAGTGGTTACATCGGTGAGCATCATAGGTCGAGAAAGAGGCAGAGTTAGAGAGAGAATCGAGAGACATAGAAGGCCAAAAATAAGAGACGAAAATGAAAAGTAGGAAACAAAAAATTGATGTTAGTTCAGGGTTAGTTTAGTAATTATTTAAATAGTCCATTAAGATCCCTTATCCATATTACTAATTGGCCAAATATTTTTGTATTCGAAAATGGCTCATGTTGAGTGGGCCGGCTCAAAATAAAATTTGACTTAAGAAAATTGGAACGGAAGGAATAATATAATGGTCATGATATTGATTTGACGCTACTCAAATAAGATGGGTAACCAGGCTATGTTTAGCAATTAGCACTCGCTATACCACATCGAAAAACAACTTCATCCCAACGCACTACATGAGTACCCAATCTCCAATTATTTGCAACATGCCATGAGATGAAGTGATTGGGCCGCGGCCCATTTCTCAAGTGGGTTGGCCCAGGAAAGTCCCCGGGCCACATTCTGCAGAGATGCGGGCTTGGAATCAAGTAAAGCCCATGGGCAGGCAGCCCTCGACCTTGGGCCGAAGGGCTGAGACGGGCGTGGAGCCCTCGCGGCTGCCACCAAGGGCAAATTTGGCCATTTCTTCACAGTTATTCACTTGGCCTCTAATGGGGTTAACTGAACGGGGCTTACACTCTCATGGCCTCATTTTTTTTTTTATTATTTTTTTTTTTTTTAATAGAGGGATGAAAATATCAAATACAAAATAATAAAGAGATATCAAAATAGATTGCTTCCTTATTGGGGTTTGAAGAGTCAAACATCTATATATAGCAACGACTCGCATTCTATCACATTTTCTCAATTACAAACCTTAACCAAACATGAAAGTGGATGGGAGGGTTAAAAAGAATCTAGAAGAATGCTTGTGTGTTACACAGCAACTGGTGTGGCTTCATCCAGAGCAAGAACTCCGGGAAGGGCTTTGCCTTCTAGAAGCTCCAAACTGGCCCCGCCTCCGGTTGATATGTGGCTCATCACTCCGGCAACTCCCACTTTCTCCACAGCTGCAACTGAATCTCCACCTCCGATGATCGTCGTCACTCCTTTCCCACTCAGCTCAGCTAACTTCTTTGCAACTGACTGCACACAGTATCACACATACATTCACTCTCCATTAGCTTTTTTTGTTGTTTTTACCCTCGTTAAGTATTACGAACAGAAGGGTTTGGAAAGGCGAGGTTCGTTCAACTTGCACTTCTTACAAAAATTCATTAAGACATTCGTAACTGGACAATATTTTGCTGCCTAGATCAACACAGGAGATTGAAGCATATAACAGAACTGATTTACACATGGAAACCGGTCGGACACTTTTCAGGAACTATTATTAGGTGATAAAAGAAGCTCAAAATAGCTCAAAAGAAGAAAATGGTAGATTAGCATATACTTTTTTATCCATATATGATATATCTATTCTGTAGGTTAGACTAACAATGCATATATGGTTTGAGTGTTTCGATCGAGCTCATAATTATTCAATCTGTCATAGTGTGTGGTGGATTATTCATAAATTACTTTTAGCTATCGAAGCTATCTTCCTAGGTAGATACACCCTAAGTGAATAAAAGACTATGTTTTTATCAAGAATTTACCTCTGTGCCAACAGCAAACTTCTCGAACTCAAACACTCCCATTGGTCCGTTCCAAATAACAGTTTGTGTGGTCTCCAACGCAGCATTGAAAGTCTTTACGGAATCTGGACCGATATCCAATCCCATCCATCCATCTGGGATTGCAGATGATGGCACAGTCTGCAATTTCATATTCATGTTAGGATTTAATTTATGGCATCAAGAATCATAACATACATAAAAAGAAGCTGACCTTGCTATTTGCATCTGGAGCAAATTTGTCAGCAATAATAACATCGGTAGGTAACAAGATATCCACTCCTTTGGCCTTTGCCTTCTGAAGAAGCGAAGTTGCTAATTCAAGCTTGTCTTCTTCCACGAGCGATGACCCCACTGAAAGTCCTTGTGCTTTGTAGAATGTAAAGATCATTCCTCCACCCAATAGCAATATATCACACTTCTCTAGAAGAGACTCGATCACTCCAATCTTGGACGAGACCTTTGAGCCACCAACAATGGCTGCAAATGGTCGTTTGGGGCTTGAAACTGCTCCCACAAGATAGTCAAGCTCCTGTACCACCAAATAATAAGCACTCGCCATCAGTTCCAAACATGAAGCTACTATAGTTAATTAATATCGCATCAGAGTTGAGAAAGTCGAACCTTTTGTAAGAGGAAACCAGCAACTGAGGGTTTCAAGAACTTGGTAACTCCCTCAGTGGAAGCGTGTGCCCTGTGGGCAGTACCAAATGCATCGTTCACATAAAGATCAGCCAATGAGGCTAGCTTCTTTGCAAACGCAGGATCGTTTTTCTCTTCCTCTTTGTAGAACCTCACATTCTCAAGGAGGAGGACTTCACCTTCTTTTAATCCAGCAACCAGTTTTTCGACCTCAGGACCAATGCAGTCATCAGCCTTCACAACCTGGTTAAGAACGAATCATCAGAAGAAAGCTAAAGTTCAGTCATGTCAGAGAGCCCTCTGCAAAAGCAAATAACATGTTCCATTCCCTACGTGCCATCTCCAAATTTTCCTCCGTAACCAAAATTTTTACTTTCCTATAACTATGTACCTGAATACCGAGCAGTTCAGATAGCCTGGGAACGAGAGGTGCAAGACTGTATTTCGGAGTTACACCCTTAGGTCTTCCCTGAAAAAGAAAGCATACAAACAATAAGTGAGCTCACAGTGTCAAGACTAATCTCAACAACTTTGGTCTTATAAGAGAATGAAAGATGCTATTTTGATGAAACCGAAATCCACCACATGCAATAACAGGAACATTTGATGAGAAGTAGATACATCCAAATTAAATCAAACATAAATGTTGAATTCCCTAAGCCAAATGATAGCATCTAAGTAATCCATTTCTTGAACTCAATGACAAGCAATCATGGGGGAATGAACATATTCAAGAACTCTCCAAGCATTTAACATATAATCATCTAGTCTTGGATCATAAGACTAGATGAACCAAAACATCGTTTGGAATCAGATCTTGAACCCCAAACAGCACGTGAGTGATACATAAACTGAGCGAAAAACAAGAATCCCAATTCATTCAACCAAGCAAATCAAAGTCAAACAGCCAAGATTCATAAGAAGAATGCAAAGCCACAAATATAGACAAAAGATGAAGTTACCAAGTGACTGGAGAGAAGGACTTTGGCACCATTGCTAATGAGATACTTAATGGTGGGAATGGCAGCTCTAATCCTGGTGTCATCAGTAATGTTCTGGTTGTCGTCGAGGGGCACATTGAGGTCAGCCCTCACGAAGACCTTCTTGCCCTTGAGATCAGCCGCGGAAAGGTCGCCGACGCTCTTCTTCACCATGGTGGCGGCGCCTCTAACGGGCTTGGCGGAGGAGCCACCGAATGTTCGGAGCTTAGTGGCGACGTGGTGAGCCAGGAGTGGGTCGGCGGCGGCGAAGCCCAGACGGCGGAGTGGGGTCTTGGCGAGGAAGCGGGTGGTGGGGGCATTGAGGGAAGCCCTGGCGGCGGCGGCGGCGGTAGACGCCTTGGGGATGCCGCAGAAGGCCGGTGATGCAGCAGTGGACGCCATTCTCAGTGATCGGTGTGTGTGGGTGTGGTGAAAGTGGAATGGGAGTCTCACTGTGTAAAGGGTGAGAATGAAAAGTGGGGTGTGTATTTGTGGAAGGAAGAGGGGGAGAGAGTGGCGGAGAGAGAAAGTGAAGTGATGGGTGTTTACTTTGTGGTATGGGATTGAGATGGAGGATGATTTCTCTTATCGTCGAGTAGAGGCTCAAGGTGTTCGATGATTTTCAGGTTCACTGTTTCAGCGTTTTTCTTGTCCTTTCTTTGCTTGTGAGTTTTGCCTTTTCCATTTTCTCGCATTCATCTTCCATTCTATTGGCCATTACATTTATGTCATTTTTTTTCTAAAGAGGATCAATACTAATTTTACATTTTTACTAAAGAGACTCGAATCCCAACATGTTGGTTGAATAGAGAGTTTTACCAATTGAGTTCTGTTTTGTTGTCAATGTTTTCACTGAGCAAATAGGATTTGCTTTTACTTTAAAAAAAGATTTCAAATGTCAATTTTGACCACATCGCTTACAGCATGCGCAAGCAGCGACTACACAAGGTGTGCGCTGCAACTTTTTCGGTAGGTGCCTGCCTTTGCCCCGCTGCCGCCCACCGGTAGTCGCTCGGAATGGGCACGATTCTGCCTATCTGACGCTCCGATGTGGCACATCCCAATTGGGCAATTTTAACTTTTTTTTTTATTTTCATTCAATTTTTTCATATAAATTGGCTGCATATCCGACAATTCATTCACACCATTCCTCTCATTCTTCTCTTTGTATTCTCTCTTCATTCCTTCTACAAGTTATTTTAGTTTTTCTAGACATGGGTCCTTCAGAGAACAATTCGCCTTGGTCGAACTCTCCAAATTTCTTCCAAAAGAATTAATTTATTCAGTTCAACTGGTTCGTCGACGCCGCTTGAGGGATCACCGGCATTCGGTTCACCGCCGGCATTCGGTGCGTTTCAAAATTCACCGTCAGCATTCAGTGTGTATCAAACTTCGCCGCTGGTATTCGATGCATATCAATCTCCACCGGCATTTCAATGCATGTATCGGCCTCAATTTGAAAATGAGATGTATGCCTCCAATGAAGTACAGGAGCTCGAGGACTTCCAATCGATGGTCAATTTGGACTCGGAAGAGGATGAGGTGAATGTTGGGGAGCCGGTGGTCACTTCACCGGCGAAGCCGAGGACCAAAGGACCTCGTACACGAGGCATAATTCATGGCGGGAGAAGCTCCACTTCGGTTGGCAGCCAGGGAAGGACCCCAGTGTGTCTCTACAGCGCGGCCGAGACGGAAGCATTTGCTCGTTGTGGGATTGATATTAGCGAAGATCCCATCAAGAGCAACAAGCAGTAATTCAACACATATTGGGGTCGTTTGGTGGAGCGCTACAACTAGATCCGGCCGGAAGGAACATTTGCAATAAATTATTGTCAACTGCAAGGTCATTGGAAGCAAGTAAAGAAGGATTTGATGGAGTTTTAACAAATTTACAAAGAGCTTTTTGATGAGTACAAAAGTGGCGGAAAGCGGCGAAGACATTCTTCGAAGGGCCCTAAAGGAGTGGAAGGAATTCCACACAACGTGATTCCAATATTTGGACACTTGGAACGTGGTGAAAGATAAGCAGAAGTTTCATCGCGTCTTCTATAACATAGATATTGTGGAGACCACGGTCAAGCACTCAAAAATGGGAGAGCATGGAAGCTACACTTCTACGGCGACAAGGAGCACTCATAGATCGGACACTCCAAGCACTGGCGGCGGCAGTTTCTCGTCCTGGCCAATTGGTACGAAGAAGGCAATGGCATTGTCAAAGGGAAAAGGTAAAGTTAGCTCATCTTCGCGTGGGTCTGATGCCGATGAAAGAATGACATCAATCGATAAAGCTATGAAAGACCAATTCCTCTACGACGTCCTCACCAAAGACACGAGTAACATGCCACCGGATGTTCTTCAAAATCATCTTTGGATGGTGGAATACTTAAAGAAGAAAAATAACATTGGGCGATAGATTGTCCGGCTTATGTATTTCTCGCATTTTTTGATTTTTCAGTTTTAAATTAATGTAATTTTTATTTTATTTCAATTCAATAAAATTTGCATTTTCAAAAGAATTATTATTAAAAAATAATTTAATCACAAAATTTAAATTAAAAACAAAAAAAAGGCATTGCGCATACCAAGTTCTCGTAGGCTCCAATGCAAGAATTGGTAGGCGCCCATCACTTTCATCAATTTGTAGCCGTGCCCACCAATTTGGCGGGCACCATTGTGGATGCTTTTATCAATGATAATAAATCAAGCTCTCGTTTTGCGGTGACTAACAGTCTAACACTCCCTCCGTTTTTGATATATCCATTAAATTTCATTAGGCACGATTAGGCTTGTCAACGGGCGGGTTTTACCCGGCCCAGATCTATAAAAAATATTTAGGTTCCGGTCCAAGGACTGACCCATTAAAATTGGACCCGGACCCGGACCGGACCGTTAAAACTAATTATTACCCGGACCCGGACCATTAAATTGAACCCGGATCCAGACCGAACCATTAGAGTGAAATTGGATATCAATTATCAAAGATTCAAAACTCTCGTCCTAACGCCGCCACCCGTCGCCCTTAGCGCTGCCACCCCAACTCCAACTGATGTCGCCGATGTCGGACTCTTCACCACCTCACGCCGGCGCACCGCCCTCAACACACTGCAACACCGTTGTCCACGTCGACAGCAGCAGAGGTAGGATCTGTTGTCTCTAATCTGATTTCTATTCTCCAACCCTTTTGCTTTTGATTCTATTTCTAGATTTTGGGATTTCAGATTCTACTACTTCTGATATATTTCGAGGTTCAAACTTCAGCCCAATTCCGATACAATCTATATTACTGCTGCCCCTTTGTTGTTTCTTTAGAACCCTTTTATTTTTTTATTTATGATTTAGGTTCTTGGGCGTGTAGAATGTAGATATTGTATTCCAATTTTTTGTTTTCTTGTGGGTTTTGTTTTGTTGCTGGTTTTCTGTAGTTCAATCTTGAGTGCTTGCTTGTATAGTTCAATTCTAGGATTCTTTTGTATCAATCACTCCATTTCTTGAAATGTAATGTGATGAATAGTAGGATCTCGATTTCAATTTGAGAAAGGAACAGAGGTTGTTTGACTGCAAGTGGAGCGATGTGTAATGAGAGTGGACTGAAATGGGCTGGCACAGATTGTCGGTGTGAATTTATAATTATGGGATTTGAGCTAATTAGCTAATTTGCTTCTATGTTAGTATATATATGTACCTTTCATCCATATCTGCTGTACAGATTTTTGATTCCTTTCCTAATGCTATAGAATTCATAAAAGTTGATCTTGATGTTAGTACTGCAGTAGAAGCTCAGTTCAGTTACTGATTTATATGTTAAAGATTAAAATATGCTTCACTTTGCATAGATACTAAAAACGTCTTCTATTTTTTCTTATTTCAGATTTGCTAGCTAGTAATGTCTGAAACTCAAAGTTGTGGTGATTCTCCACCTACACAACATATGGAACCTCCATCTATTCATCAAGAACCTCCAGCTATTGATCAAGAAGCTCCCACTACAACGGCATCGAAGAAATCTAGTGGCACAAAAAGAAAATCTTCAATCGTTTGGGAACATTTTACTAAAATTGAGGTTAGTGAAGGTGTATTTAGAGATGCTTCCTGTAATCACTGCAATAAGAAAATGAGTTGGACTGGCCAAGGGGGAACTTCTAGCTTAAGGAAACACCTTAATGGCCCTTGCCCAAAGTTCAATTTGGATGATTCTTCTAAGAGTTGTTATAGAAGTCCTAGAAGTGAATATATGTTTGATCAACATAAAAGTAGGAGAGATTTGGCAGTGGCGTGTATTAAGCATAATTATCCCTTCAACATAGCTGAGCATGAGTACTTTGAAGTCTTTTTGAAGGGTTTGAATCCTTACTTTAAATTGCCATCTAGGAACACCATTCGGGCTGATGTGGTTGATATCTTTGAGGAAGAAAAAAGGAAAATGTATAGTTTGATTGATAATCTCAATTGCAAAGTCTCCCTAACAATTGATATTTGGACATCAGATCATTCTAATAAAGCCTATTGTTGTGTGACTGCTCATTACATAGATGATTCTTGGAAATTGCGTAAAAAAATCCTTGCATTTAAGTTGCTTGAGTATCCACATGACGGAAATAAGTTGTTTAACTTCATGAAAGATAGGATTCTCGAGTGGAATTTAGATAGGAAGGTGAATCGTTGTTGACAATGTTGCCGCTAATTCTTCCATGATTAATAAGCTTAGAAGTTGGCTTGTTTCTACTTCATCAATCCCTTTCTCTGGAGAATTACTGCATGTGCATTGTAGTGCACATATCTTGAACTTGATTGTACAAGATGGGCTTGTTGAAGTTAGGAATTTGTTGGATGACATTCGTCAAACTGTGAGATACTTGGATAGAACTCCTTCTGCTATGCAAAAATTTGAAAAGGCTAAGCAACAATGCAAGCTCCAAGATAGAAAGGCAGTGGCAAGTGATGTGCCAACTCGGTGGAACTCAACATTTGAGTTACTCGACACAGCATTGCCTTTGAGAGAGGCATTTGTGCGACTAGGACAGATTGATTCGTCCTATGACTATCTTCCTTCACCACAAGAATGGGATGCAACTACAGTTGTTGTTGAGTGTTTGAGGACCTTTTATGAAACCACTCACCTCTTCAGTGGTAGCAAATATCCAACTGCAAATGTATTTTTCCCAAGTGTTTGTGATATTCATCTGAATTTAGTTGAATGGCAAAAAAGTGAGCACGACTGTTTGAGAAATATGTGTATCCTGATGAAGAAAAAGTTTGATAAATATTGGGAAGAGTGTAATTTGGCATTGGCTGTTGCAGTTGTCTTTGATCCTAGATGCAAGCTTTATATTGTCTACTACTTTTACACGATGATTTATGGCGAGGATGGTGCTGTTAGGTATATCAGTAGGGTTCAGAATATGTTGGAAACCCTCTATGTCTCTTATGGTGGCAGTCTTGAACCATCTCATGCGGTTGCTTCTACTAGTAGTTCATCTGGTGGGGTACGGAGCCGTATTTGGCATGGCTTTGATCAATGGTATGATGGATCTCAAGCTTCGAATTTACTGCAGTCGGAGTTGAAAACCTATCTCAAAGAGCCCAAACTTCCTTTAGATGATGAGCATGATGTTTTGAAGTGGTGGAGCTTGGAGGGTAAACGATTGCCTATTTTACAAAAGATTGCGCGTGATATACTAGCCATTCCCGCTACCACAGTCGCCTCAGAGTCTGCGTTTAGTATTGGTGGTCGCATCATAGACGAGACTCGGTCTAGGTTGAGTCCAAGTGTTGTTGAGGCATTAGTAGTTACTACAGATTGGATTCCATCACTCAAAGAGAAAGGTAACATTATTATTTATTTGTTTAGTAGTTTTCTTCACATACACTTATTTATCATTTAAGTTGTGTTTTTATGATTTTTGTTTGTATTGTTTATAGTGGATCGAATTGCTCGTGATGAAGTTCTAGGTGCAATCAGCGAAGGCGATGAGAGCGGGGTTTGAATTGGTAAATTTATTATTGGTTTTTGTTGGCGGATATACTTGTTAGTAGTACTTGAATTGGGTGAATTCATTATTTTGGATTATGCATTTCTTCTCCACTTGTTACTAGATTTCTCAATCTTGTTGTTCCTATATATTTTGACAATGCTTTGAGGATTTGAGAAAATAGGGGAAGGTTATCTTTGGATATGTTTAGGTTGATGGAGTTTTGTGCTTCTTGGAAAGAAGATGAAGATGGTTGAGAGAGAAAGAGCTGCCCACTCCATATTTCTTACATTATCGTTTCTTTTGATTTGATTCAGAATTCTTGAATGTGTAAATGGGGTTTCTTTTGATTTTGATTTGTAGACTTTCTTTGTGAGGAATTTCTGAAAGTAAATGAGTAGAAGGAAAAGAAGTGATGGGAGGAGTGATAGTAGGGTTATTGTTACCATTATTTTCCCATTTTTGGGAATGAGTTTGATGGATTCCTTCACTATTTTCAAGAAACCAAGAACTTGAGAGATTTCCATGGCGGCTTTGTGTTTCAGCAATGAGAGGTGTTTAGTTTAAATAATAGTAATTGACCATTTTAGTGGAGAAAAGACGTGTTTTTATTTCTTGGAGAAGCTCTGCAATTTTAATATAAAAACATTTGATCATGCATGCTGCATGGTGAGACATTAAAAACAATGTGTAATTAATAATTTCAAAATGGTTGACTTGTTCCAAATAATGTGCAGACTGTTATATATTGCAGTTCATATCCAATTTGTGATCATGTATTTAAATCTACTTATATAGGAAAACTATAAAGTTGATGTGCATGAGAATTAATTAAAATAGCAAAAAATTAATATCAAGCACAAAATAATGTTCATTAGATGCAAAACGTGACAACAAATAATAGATATATACCATTTATATAAGAAATAGGCTAATACATTACATAGAAAAAAAAATTACAAATAGAAACATACTTTAAAAAAATATAAAAAAAATGCCGGGCCGGGCCGGGCCGGATCCGAAACGAGCGGGTCCGGACCACTCATGTCACGGGTCTTATCGGGTTGGGTCCGGAACCGCATCATTAAAACTAAGTGGGTAATGAGCGGTTCCGGGTACGGTTCTGGTAAAACCCGCCCATTGACATGCCTAGGCACGATGATTAAGAAAAATCTATTAAAATAATCTTAGCAGACGATAGAGTTGTTGAAAGTAGATAAATGATAAACTTATTGGAATAGGGATAAAGTGATAAGCTTTATTAGATAATTTGGTAAATAAAGTGAAATGATTTAAGATAATTATATTATTTTTAGGAAATAACACATACTATATGAATGATATTCTAACAAAAAAATTAAAATATATATCAGAACCGAAGAGAGTTTACAATTGAAGTTGCTTTCAGCCGATCGACGATCGATAAAAGAGCCCGATAACTACAAGTGTTGGGTTCAAAAAAGAGATTTGTAATGGTATTTGTTTATTTTAGATTATATATATAAATGAGTTGTCAATTAAGCTATTTTTCAAAGTCATGCCATTTTCACAAAATATAATCAAGTCTAATTATTTAAGGAAAGATAATAAAAATAACTATATTTTTAGGGTTTGTTTAGTAGGCCCAATAAAATCAATATAAGATAACAATCACCAATCTGAATATATGACATGTATTTCACTGGTAACAATCACCAATCTGAATAAATATATTAATAAGAATAAGCCCAATATCTCATGTTTTAGAACACGTGGACGGCTCGGGTGTCAGGGAGATCACGCAGCGTTCGACAATAATTATGAGATATAAACAGTGTCACAGTCGAGATAGCTTGGGAAAACTATCGGTTTAGACTGCAACATAACGGTAGTGGCGGGTCTCAGTCACTAGTTATGTTGGTACGGTGGAACGTATTGACAGGATCGAGTGAGATAAGGTTCTTCTGATACTGACCCTAGCAATAGGTGAAGAACTAGAGATCTCGGAATTTAGAGATATGATCTTAATCTCGATATGCTATTAGATATATATGTGTTGTTCACTGTTACTTTGACTTGTACAGCTAAGGGTCTATCGCAGCATCCATGATGACTTGCATCTTGGGTAACATGAGGACACATAGTATGTCTAATTAGTTATATCGAGACACCGTGTCCGTATTAGGTTGAGAGATATCCCCTCAGGGAGTTCACAAGGTTTATTATACCAAGTCATGCATGCTGATTAAGTTCAGGTATAATAATAAGGGGTGAACGGGTACTACTTGAGGAGAATAAGATGTTAATTAATTATGAGCAGTCAGAGGAGCTCTAATTAATTAATGGATATCGGAGTCATTAAACACGGGGATAGCTCTAAATAAAGTATCAGCCCCAATCTACAAATTGGGACAAAACGGTGATTCAGTTGTGATTCTTTAGTGGAATGCATCACATCTCTAATGAAATAAATGTTCTGGGTTGTTCATGGTTATTTCATTAGGTAAGGCTAAACTCTGTCTGGTACATAGATCCCTGGGGTAGCCCAAGAGCTCTTCAGGAAAGGAATTCAAGGTATTATTGAGGGATATCCGTTTTGGACTGAAAAGAGACATTATGGGCTTGAGCTCATTAATGTGGCGCCTACTGTAGTGTAAGGGACGCCAGTTTCCTCTTTTAGTGTCCATCTGATCTCAATAATTGCACTCTGGTTAATTATATAATTATAGAATAAATTAATATCTAATTAATTAAGATTTATTCTTAATTAAGGAATTAGATAATTAATTTAATAATTATATATATTATTTTTCTTATAATAATTAGGATTAATTCTAATTATATTTAATTAGAATTTGTTCCAGTAATTATTAACTAAACCGGGCTTTAATTAATTAAAGCCCGTGACTTAGTGGACAAGGAAGGGGGCGGCACTTCTCCTTATAAATAAGGAGAAGGAGATTCTAAAAACCTAAGTGTTAGTGAGAATCGGCGCCTACTGCATCATAGGGAGAGTTCCTGGTTCCAAAGTTCCTAGACGCCCACACAGTCGAAGAACTTCGAGGAAAGGGATCACACCTCAGTAATCTAGACCTGTAGATTACGCCGTCGGCACAGATCTGAGGTATAACATTCTAAACTCGATTATATGATTTAGTTGCATTTAAATTATCACATCCAATTCGAAGATCCTGTGGGAAAAAGGAATGCTTTCAAGCAGCAGTTCCAACAACTGGTATCAGAGCCACGGTTCTAGAATTGGCTCTGTGATAATTGGAATAAATGTATGTTTATGCATTCGAGTCAATTATGCTATAAACTGTGCATGTTGCTGTCCGGGAACAACATGTGTTGTTTTTGATCCCGTTTTATTCGGTTTTTCGTGTTGTTTTTCAAATTGGTGAGAAATATGGTACCGATTTGAATAGATTCGTTTTTTCTGTAAATTTCTTTGTATTTCGATTTCTTGTAAATTCTATACGGTGGAGATCGAGTGAAGAAATTGAAGAACGAGCATGAGAATCGAGGGGACGTGGCGGCGGCGGCCGTACAAGGCGG
The DNA here is from genome assembly GCA_001642375.2 of Mentha longifolia. Lineage (NCBI taxonomy): Eukaryota > Viridiplantae > Streptophyta > Magnoliopsida > Lamiales > Lamiaceae > Mentha > Mentha longifolia. The sequence goes on along the minus strand of CM038119.1, from coordinate 17,309,970 downwards.
CGCGTCAACCGTACGCGCGTGGTGATCAACGGCGGCTGCAGTCGTTTTGGCTGCGTTTCAGCCATCGCCTTCGTCGTTCACGACGGCTAGCCCTAGAGTTTAAACCCTAGGGCTGAAGCGGCGTTGGAACGGAGGCAAGGGGCTGATGAAGCAGCGGCAAACGGCGGCGGACGACGGGTGCAGCAGCGACGGCCAAAAACCCTTAGGGTTTCGGCCTATGGGCTGCTGCTGTGATTCACGACGGCGTGTGCGGACCATCCCAGCACTACAATGGTGCTGGGCAGACTTGGACAACGGAGGTGCGGTGACGGACGGCGGCGATCGGTGCTGCAGGTGGCGGTGGTGGCAAGGGCCGAAACCCTATGGGTTTCAGCCATGGCTGCTACTGCTGCAGCAGAGATCGATGGCTGGAGATAAGGCGGACAAGCCCAGCACCGTCGAGCAAGCTCGGACGGCAGAGGAGGTAGCAGCAGATCCGGCAGCAGCGGCGGAGATGGGCGGTGGCGAAAAATTTTCCGCGCACGGCCCTAATTCCGACTGCTGCGGCTGCGATGAGCTGCGGGGGGCTGCTCGTTGCTGGTGTGGCTTCTCGGCATTGCCCGGGAGACCTGCCGGAGCAGTGGGAGCACTCGGCGACGGCGGTGGCTACGAGTGGAGGCGGACGATGGCGGCATCAATAGGGTTTTCGCTGCACACACGCCGTCGAGGGCCTCTTCTCCGGCTGCTGCTGTTGTGATGGCTCGAAACCGGTGCCTCCTTGGTGTCGGGAAACTCGCTGTTCGAGTGGGAGCGGTCGGCGGCGGCGGTGGTTCGTCGGCGGAGGTGCAGCAGCGGCTGCAGCTCGATGAAGACGACGACGACGATGATGATTGAGCCGATGTTGGGCATGATGGGCTGGATTCGGGCCGGGCTGCAAGGGTAGCAGCTGGCCCGATCAAATCCATCCCGGTTCAGTCGTTCAACCCGGTTTTTGCCCCGGTTCGACACGTGGTTGTCCACGTGTATTCACACGTATGATGACATGACACGTATCGGTGACGTGGCAAACGAACGAGGGATGTTCATTTTTTTTTTTTAATGAATGGTCCTCGTCGTTCAACGAGCGCTAAGGTTTTCCGAAACTTTGGTATGATCGTTGATGGTTAGGTTTTCATAACCTAATTCGTTTTAAAAATCATTCGTCTCGTCTCATTTTGGAAATAGGGAATTTCGCGCCCTAATTCCATTTCGAGTTGGTTACTAATTATGGAAGGTGGACTTGAAGACAAAGTGAAGACTTTCCAAGACCGAAACTTGTTTCGGATTTTAATTAATTAAATTGTAATAGATAGGTTTTATCTTTCCCAGTCGGCAGCCTATTTATTTATTTTAATTAATTATGCATGCTATGGATGGTTTAAATTATGCAATGTGATGAAAGCATATTTTGCATGTTATTGTTGCTTTTATTAAATGCGTAATAGAAACGAACATGCCTATGGTGTCATAGCATGGATTTACGATTTCAAAAGCGAGCATGTTTTATTACTTGCGCTTAGAAATCATGCGGTAGGACTTAATTGTCAACGTGCTTCGTATATTGCATAAAACCCTTTGAAAATTAAAAGACTAAGCGGTAAAATCAATTAGTTTTAATTAATTGGGGACCTCCGTATTTGGTTTTAGACGAAGTCAAGGATTAGAATCGTATAGACGTCCACCTACGTGGCCTACACGATCTCGAAACCCTTGCCCGTATATTCGTCGGTAAATTTTCTCAATAACTTAGGGCCCGTTTGGTAGCCGTTATAACCCCAGGAAAAGCCGAGATAAGAAAATTTATCTCAGTTTTTCCAGTGTTTGGTATCCGAGAAAAATAATGCCATCGGCCCGCGAAAAAGCTTGGGCCCGGACTAAATTCACTGTTACACTGGCATATACTATACCGCCTCTACCCCCCGGATAAGTTGTGATAAGTTTTTATTTTCAATTTTAATTATCAATTTTTTATTTTCAATTTTAATTATCAATTTTTTATCTTTTAATTTTAATTAAAAAAATTATTTTCAATTTTAATTATCAATTTTTATTTTTTATTTTAATTATCAATTTTTTATTTTCAATTTTAATTATCAATTTTTTATTTTCAATTTTAATTATCAATTTTTTATTTTTTTATTTTAATTATCAATTTTTATTTTCAATTTTAATTATGAATTTTTTATTTTTTATTTTAATTATGATTTTTTTTATTTCAATTTAAATTATCAATTTTTTATTTTTTATTTTAATTATCAATTTTTATTTTCAATTTTAATTATCAATTTTTTATTTTTAATTTTAATTATCAATTTTTTATTTTCAATTTTAATTATCAATTTTTTATTTTCAATTTTAATTATCAATTTTTTTATATTTCTTATCCCAACTTATTTATGTTTGTACCAAACACACAATATATTTCTTATCCCAACTGATCATACTTTTTTTATCTCAACTTATCACACATTTTCTTATCCGCCCTTTTCTCGGTATTGCTACCAAACGAGCCCTTAGAATATTCTTTAGGAGAGTGGGAGTTGTATGAGTAAACGTCCACCCTACGTGGCTTGCACGTACAGGCTCTAACTCGGTCCTTAGTGGAAATTTTAAGTGAGATAATCTAAGAGGGCGTCTACAATACCGGCACAGTTCTCGTTTTCTGTGCTATCTTGTAGATAAACTCGGTTAGGTGAATAATATGGTTAAAGCTTAGCTACTAATTGATGAATCCTCCCTACGAGGTCACTTCTCAAAATAGTAGGGTCCGGTTAAGGTAGGGCTATTATTTCTTTAGTTCACAAGGGTCCATGTGATGATAAGAGAAATACACTGGCTCTAGAAGTCATGGTCGAAAATTTCATGCTTGCCTGGTCGCCCTACGTGACTCAAGTATAAAATTTTTGGGCTACTCGTTTGTTGGTTCAATGTTATTTTGTCAAAGGGTTATAACATTGATAACATAAATTATTTTTATTAAATAAGTTGTTAACTGTCAACTTATGTTATTTGGTTTCAGATATGTCTTTGTCCTCAATACGCAATAAAATAAATCGTTTGCTAAATTTCCCTAATGGAATTCCTGAGGATTTCCGTGAGAAGCTGCTAAGAACCTTGGCAAGAAAAGAAATGGAGTTAATGAGGTTTGTGGATTATTTCGATATGAAACGGTACACATTTCTCCGTCGTATACTTCCTAAATGGAGGAAAGATGGCGGGAAGAACGAGGTGTGAAATCTTGCTTTCTACTTTCCCTGATTGGTTTTTGGCCTTAAGGGAAGAAGTTGTTGGTGAAGTTCATCATGAGGATGTCTTTGCTTTATGCGAAGAATTACTCAAACTTGATGAAGTCAGGATCAACTTAATTCGGGAAGCAAGAAGGGAAAATCGACTCGATCAAGGGAAACCTCCTAATGAAAAAAAGGTTATGAGATACTCATCAACTTGGGATGAAAATGAATATACCATTAGTGACTATGTTCAGTCACAAAGGTATAAGAGGTTTCTTGATTTTGTTGATGCAACCAGAGCCAAGGTTCAGTTAGCATGCGAACATAAACTTCCAGCCAAGAAAGTTTATGTAAGGCGGAATAAGAAACAAAAGATGGATGAATGTATGTCTCTAAATGTAACATGGTGAAACATATTAGCATTGGTTTAGTCCTTTATTGGACGGATTGAACTGGTGGATACTAATTATGGTTTGTTACATGTATTTCTTTGTAGGCGATGCCACAAAGGATGATGAGGCGGCTTCGAGTCCTGGTGTCAGCGAGCATTGATGGTTGATGCGGTTGCTGATTACTCGAAGACTTCTGTTTCTTTGTTTTATCTTTTGGTTTTGAGATAGATGTTTGGGATGATACATTACTTTACTGTTTTTCATTACATTGGTGCCAAATTTTGGCGGTACATTTGTTTTGAATTGGTTTATGGATGATTTCGGTTTTAACATTTGTGTTAATTTGATTTTAACACTGGTTGTTAAATGTTTTTCATTCATGTGTTGAAGTAATTATCTAGTAACATGGAATATCTCAAATATGATTAGATAAATATAGTTGTTTCTTTGTTTCTCACCTCTTTTCTCATCTTGATTTGAAACATTACTAAACTATGTCAAGTATCTATAATTCTACCTTACAATTTGAGTATAAATTGACATTATGACCGATTTTAACTCAAGTTGGATATAAGGGATATTTGCATGTATCATACTGCAAATTAGTTTAATTAAGATTGGTGATAAGTTGGATTAGTAAAAGTTCCAATAAAAGATTAAAAGGATAAGGTGATGAAAAAGATCGTTATTGAACGAATGTTCAAAAATGATAGGATCATTCAAGGAATTTCAATAAGCCAAGAAGTACAAGAATGAATAGTCACAAGTATTCTGCACAAGGTCATCTTTATTGCAGTGGGAGTGTTATCGAAAGAGAACACTAAATCGTTTTCATATACATCAAGAAATTGGTTTTCTTGGAAAATGTACATGAGGAAAGAAACGACCACATGAAAAGTTTAAATGAGAAGGTTAAAGTAATTGATACGATCCATGTTAATTTGCAAGGTTCATTGTTGGATTTAGATTCATGATGAAAAGTGCAATGGCAATGGAAGAACAAAGTTGATATGAAAAATATAGAAAAAGTTTTCTATATTTCTATATTAACACTTTTTGTACCTCATAAGTTACAATCCAATATTTGTTGAAAGTCAAAGGCTTTTGGCAGGAAAATATTTGGATATAACGGTTATGTTGGATCAAATGTGTATCAATTAAGGACATTATTCCGAATGCTTGATTAACTCTTGCAGAAATTCGAGTAATGGAAGCATTTATGGAATGACATGCATAAAATCAAGTTTTATGGAACATGTCAATAAATGTTACAGTTCTCATGATAATGAAGATGAAAGGCGTGATTTTCTTGTACATTATGTGATAATATCACTAACTTTGGCAACATTGTGAAAGTATTATCAGACATAATGATGGTGGTTATCCGGACAGTTTAAGACGCAGAATTTGAATAATGTAGGGTATATCCATAAGGATAGTATACATGATTCAAGTATTCTACATATGTTACTGTTCTGACTAGGTTATCGATATAAATTATATCGGAAAAGTGTCAGATATTTGTTATTGCTACGTGCAAGGTAACAAATATAGTTCATTAATGAACACGGATAATCGGGGAGTATGTTGGTAAATGAGGTAATCGACCTTAAATCTATGTGTTCACTTAGAGAGGAGAACCATACCTTGGAGAATCTCGGGACAGTAAAATGTTTATGAGAGTTCTTTCATGACAAGCTAAATTTGTAGTGGGAGCTACTAAAGCAGCTGTATGGTTGAAAACTTTACTTTGTGAAATGGTAGTAATCCTATCTTGCAAGAAATCTCACATGAGTTTTCAAGTGCAGAAGCAAGATTTACGGATTTGTCAAACTGGGAAAACACATAGGAGTGCCGATTGGTTTATGTAACCATAAGGCGATATTGCGTGTATAAAGGAACATTAAAACATGAATGTTTATATGGCGGTTTATTCACTAAATTGAGTATGCCGGCACCTCAGAAGCACGTGGTGGGCATTGTCTCAGTGATCCTCCCACGGTAAAATCTTTCAGTATAAGTGGGAGAAGATGTGAAATACAGTGATGCCATATAGTTTCCGATAGACACATGGGTATACTAAAAGATTTTACTTTAGTATAAGTGGGAGATTGTTGGGGTTGTTGTATATAGCTAAAGCAAAAACGTGTTTTAGTATATATGACATGTATTCCACTGGTAACAATCACCAATCTGAATAAATATATTAATAAGAATAAGCCCAATATCTCATGTTTTAGAACACGTGGACGGCTCGGGTGTCAGGGAGATCACGCAGCGTTCGACAATAATTATGAGATATAAACAGTCGAGATAGCTTGGGAAAACTATCGGTTTAGACTGCAACATAACGGTAGTGGCGGGTCTCACTCACTAGTTATGTTGGTACGGTGTAACGTATTGACAGGATCGAGTGAGATAAGGTTCTTCTGATACTGACCCTAGCAATAGGTGAAGAACTAGAGATCTCGGAATTTAGAGATATGATCTTAATCTCGATATGCTATTAGAGATATATGTGTTGTTCACTGTTACTTTGACTTGTACAGCTAAGGGTCTATCGTAGCATCCCTGATGACTTGCATCTTGGGTAACATGAGGACACATAGTATGTCTAATTAGTTATATCGAGACACCGTGTCCGTATTAGGTTGAGAGATATCCCCTCAGGGAGTTCACAAGGTTTATTATACCAAGTCATGCATGCTGATTAAGTTCAGGTATAATAATAAGGGGTGAACGGGTACTACTTGAGGAGAATAAGATGTTAATTAATTATGAGCAGTCAGAGGAGCTCTAATTAATTAATGGATATCGGAGTCATTAAACACGGGGATAGCTCTAAATAAAGTATCAGCCCCAATCTACAAATTGGGACAAAGCGGTGATTCAGTTGTGATTCTTTAGTGGAATGCATCACAGCTCTAATGAAATAAATGTTCTGGGTTGTTCATGGTTATTTCATTAGGTAAGGCTAAACTCTGTCTGGTACATAGATCCCTGGGGTGGCCCAAGAGCTCTTCAGGAAAGGAATTCAAGGTATTATTGAGGGATATCAGTTTTGGACTGAAAAGAGGCATTATGGGCTTGAGCTCATTAATGTGGCGCCTACTGTAGTGTAAGGGACGCCAGTTTCCTCTTTTAGTGTCCATCTGATCTCAATAATTGCACTCTGGTTAATTATATAATTATATAATAAATTAATATCTAATTAATTAAGATTTATTCTTAATTAAGGAATTAGATAATTAATTTAATAATTATATATATTATTTTCCTTATAATAATTAGGATTAATTCTAATTATATTTAATTAGAATTTGTTCCAGTAATTATTAACTAAACCGGGCTTTAATTAATTAAAGCCCGTGACTTAGTGGACAAGGAAGGGGGCGGCACTTCTCCTTAAGGAGAAGGAGTTTCTAAAAACCTAAGTGTTAGTGAGAATCGGCGCCTACTGCATCAGAGGGAGAGTTCCTGGTTCCAAAGTTCCTAGACGCCCACACAGTCGAAGAACTTCGAGGAAAGGGATCACACCTCAGTAATCTAGACCTGTAGATTACTCCGTCGGCACAGATCTGAGGTATAACATTCTAAACTCGATTATATGATTTAGTTGCATTTAAATTATCACATCCAATTCGAAGATCCTGTGGGAAAAAGGAATGCTTTCAAGCAGCAGTTCCAACAGCCTTTGTTTTGATTTGATGTCCACATGTCCATAGTTGTGCTAAAGCGACATTTCACGGTTTTGAAATGTTCATAGAGCTTTTCCTTTTCTTGTGTATAGATTTCCATTATTTCTTTCCTAATGGTAATGCGGCTCTTCATTGGAAAACTTGGATGCAAAGACTTGATGAACTCAACAAAATATTCATGCTCAACTATATTGAAAGGATACTCATGAATGATTATTGCTATATTAAGTTTTTTCAAGCTAGCTTCTTGATCGTACCTATAAGGTTCAACACTTATGGCACCGCTGTATTTCTTTTCCACTTTCAGTAGTTGTTGACCCAGAAGAACATTGTGTTTGCTCTTCAAGTAGTTCCATAATGCCGTTGTTCCATAGTTGTGAAACACTTCCTTCAAACTGGTGAAAAACCCAAATGGGTTAATCCCAATAAATCTTCTCCTCAGATCTCAGATTCCAAGAAGGAAAAAATTCTTAAAGAAAAAATTCCTTCACCCCTTTCTCAAAAACAGATGAAGATACTTCAAATCCTTGAAGACGATCCGGATATGGCAAAAGACTATCTTCAATTCATCAAGCAAAAGAGAGATTCTGAATCTGATGAGGCTACATCTGAAGGATCCTGTTCTGATCCTTTTGGTGGACCTTGTGCTCAAGATCCCTTTGATTTATGACTATCCGTTCATAAAAAATCAAAAAAGAAAAAATTCAAAAATGCCGAAAAGATTGAGGCAGAAAAGAAAAAAGAAAAAAGAATAAGAAAATTCAAAAATGCCGAAAAAAGAATCAAGGCAGTAAAAAGAAAGAGTGAAAAAAGATTTTCAACTAACCTTTCATTTTGCAGGTATTCAAAGAGTATTGATCAGAAGCTTCTCGGTGAAGCGTGTATCATACAACTTCAATAATGATAGGAGACACCTGTCATCGCACTCATCCAGCAGGACACCTACCTGTCTTTCACAATAATCAAAAGAAGACAAAGATGCTTTTCTTGATTAGTCAAAAGCTGATCAAAAACCACCTTCTCCTATCGGCCATTATTCAAAGTTTCATTGGATGCCATCAACCATGGGGCCATCCTTCCACTCATCAAGAGAACTCATCCTCTATTTAAGAAGACCTCAAGATTCATTTGAGGATCATCGAAAATTCACGGAGCAAGTGATTATCTCAACCCTTCCAAACCAAGCAAGCCAAAACCTTCACTACTATAGTTCTTTTATATTTCCCATTCCAAAGTCTTGTATTCAAACTATCTGTAAGTTTTATTAAATTATCTTGTTGCAATTCATATATTTTCTATTTTCAAACTGGATAGACCAGTCTTCAATAATAGACCAATTTCAAATCTTGAACTTTCTTTTCATCCTTACGAACCTGTGATAGATTTCAATTATCCTTACAAATTTTATCCTTATAAAAAACATATTTATCTCAAAATTCAGCACACACAAGAAGACATTAAAAGTCTTCAAAATCTTTTAGAAGATCCAGAACTTGATTCTACTCGTAGAATTTATATTCAAACACTTTTACGATCTGTTTATAGATCATTACTCATTTTTAATAAACAAGCATCTATACTTTCCGCATAATCATACTCTGCATCATGCATTTCATTATGCATAACATTCAAATTAACCTGGGTACCAAATGTCAAATTAACCTGGGTACCAAATGGTATCAGAGCTAGTTATACTATTATCTAAGAAAAGAATATTTCTTTACTTAGATACTGTTATACAAATTTGATTTCAAAGTTCTACCTTGAAATTTAGTATTTTCGGTTTGGTCAGCCTGTATCTGTTTGGTCTGCCCAGTTGAGGTGGTCCCAGTTGGTGGTCCCCGTTCATACTAAATTACTCGATTGAACCTTGTTTAAATCAAAATTGTATTTATGGCATCTAGATTAAGAAGTATATTTTCTAAAAATAATAATATGAATAATTCTGGTATTGTTCATTCAAAAGAAATCAGTTTACCTGATAATTATTCAAATTGGAATATACCTGAACAATCAATTGAAACTATGTATCAAATAGGAACTTTTGATTTCAAAACTGCTTTTTCTATCAAAACTCATGAAGAAACTATTTCACTTCAAGAAGAATTTCAAAGTATACCTCTACTTTCTAAAGTTTCTATAAAAAAATATCTAGACAAAGGATTTAGATATATTCATTTTGGTTTAATTCAAGTGGCTGTTAAACCATTAGTTCATATTGGAGTTAATGCTCCAGTTTACATTGCTTTAAGAGATAATAGACTAAAAAGATACAAAACATCTCTTTTAGCCATGATTCAAACTAATATTTGCAATGGTCCGATTTACTTTCAATTGTGCTCCCAATTATTCAATAGATCTTACAGACCCCCTTATTCAAGATGCTTTGATCCTTGATATACATCTTCAAGGAGATGAATTTAAGAATTGCAAAAACTTTGCTGTTATTTTCCGTGTTTACTTTAGAGTGATGTCTTCTCAATTAAATCCAAAGTATTTACTCACACCTACTTCTAAAGAAGAAACAGTAATGCTTCAAATCGAAGCAGATAATCCAACATATTTTGTTCCTAGAAGATTAAAATGGAATGAAATAACCATTCCCAATGAATTCATAATACAAGCTCCTCAAATTCCAAGAAATATTGAGAGACGCCAAGTCTCTGAAATAGAAGAAGATGATGATGGAAGAATTTTACTTAGGTTTAATTCTCTTAGACATTCTAATAGACCTTCAATAAGAATTCAAGAAGCTTCCTCTAGAAACTCTTTCTCTGAGAGCTCTAGAACAAATTTTCAAAACATTAGGGTCAACTACCAGAGCCCTATCCCTTCTACTAATTTACAAACTGATAATGAAACTATTAATCCTGGATCTCCTACCATATCTCAAATGGGAGGAATTGATATGATTCAACATTTGAATTTCTCAGCTAATTTTCAATATCTTGAAAAAGAATTTAATGATCCAGATGAAAAAGATAGAAGAGAATGGTTTTTAAAATTAGAAGAAAAGTGTCGTGATAAATTACAAGTCGAATGGATAAAAGGATTACATAAATATAAATCCAATATTCCAATTTTAGATTGGTTTGTGGGATATTGCAAACTAAATGATATTAATGGTAACATTTATGAATTAGATCAAATTAATGTTCAAACAAGTCTGTACAAAAAATGGAAATTAACAACAGGCACTACTATTTCTGCTATTCATCCACCATTACAAAACATTTTGATTCAAATTCCTAATGGAGAAATCTCTGCAACACCCTTTCGAACTGGAAGGGAAGGAGATGATACTCCTAAGATGAGTGATATTAGAAAATTACATGAACAAAGCAATTATTCAAACCAAATATTACATACAATTGCAGAACAAGTTGATAATTTATCTACAAAAATCGATACTCAAAAAACTATTACTAGATTCCCTAATGATATCTCAAGACCTCATTTTATTCCTAGAAGTCTTCCTGACAAAATCGAAGACAAATTAAAGCTTCCCACTACTCATGATCTTGTTGATAAAATAACCCAAAGAATTACTGAAGCCACTTCTTCAGATAATAAAATCTTTTGTGTTAACAAGGATAATAACAAGTCTGAAGATGAACTTAACAGAATCTATTTCAAACCTGGAACAAAACCATATTACAATAATAGATATACCCCTCCAGATATGCAATTTGAAGAAAGATCTCAATTTAAAAATAATTCAAAATACGATGGTCATTCTATTCACGAATGGAACATTGATGGAAAATCAGAATATGAAATTCTTAATACACTTCAAGAAATGGGCATAGCTAGAATAGCCTACAAAGTTCAAAACATTACAGAAGAAAATGCAGTTGCATTAATTGTCACTGGATTTACTGGTCAATTAAAAAACTGGTGGGATAATTCCCTCAATTTCAATGATAAACAACAAATACTTCAACATGTTTCTACCTTTGAAGAAGAAGATGGTAGAATTATTGATAAAAACGATGCTTGTGACTTTCTCATAATAACTATAGGTATGTATTTTATAGGAAATCCTAAAGAAGAATTAGATTCAACACAAATTGTTCTTTCAAATTTAAGATGTCCCTCATTATCTGATTACAGATGGTACAAAGATGTTTTCCTAACTCACATACTTAAAAGAAATGATTGTAATGCATCTTTTTGGAAAGAAAGATTTATTGCTGGACTCCCAAAATTATTCGGAGAAAGAATACACCAAAAACTCAAAGAAGCCACAAGGCTCAATGAAATTAATTTTGAAAATATCACCTACGGACAATTATTTGCATTCATTAAAAAAGAAGGACTTTCTTTATGTTCTGAATTAAAAATACAATCAAAATATGAATATGAACAAAACGAAGAAAACAATAATACTGATTCAGAAAATAATTTCATAAATCAAATTTTTGAAAGTGAAGACGAATCAGAAGAAGAAGAAGATCCTTGTTGTCAAGGATTTTGTCCACTTAACATTAATGTTATTACAAAAGATAAAACAGAAAAGAATTACTCTTTGATCTTATTGAAAAGGTTCCTAACCCAGAAGAAAAACAAAAATATCTAATAAGACTTAGAGAACTCATTCTCAATGAAGACATTCCTAAAAAGACAAAAATCCCATAAATATTGAGCCTTTTAGTATATCAAAACTCTTTGAAAAAACCCCTTCTTCAACTATTTACAATATTGTTAATACAAATGATTTACAAAGAGAAATCAATAATCTAAAAAAACAAGTCAATATTCTGAATAAAGAAATTAATACTCTTCATACTAAAGACCTAGAATTAGAAGCAAGATTAGCTCTTTTAAATTCTATTCCTGAAGATATTCCTGAATTGATGGAAAGCAATTCCGATTTTGTCTCTGCCCTATGGTGACCCATTGTATAAGGGATACAAATTAAAAAGCATCACTCCAAATAGATATGTAACAAATGGGATATGGGAAAAATAGAAATCAGTCAAAAGTAGATAGGCAGCTGCCTAGGGCCGAAATCAGAAAAAAAAAAAAAAAAAAAAAACGACAGAAAGCAATTCCGATTTTGACTATACCCTATTCTTACCCATTTAATAAGGGTTCAAAATGAAAAAGTATCACTCCAAATAGATAAGTAACGAATGAGATATGGGCAATATAAAAATCAGCCAAAAGTCGATAGGCAGCTGCCTAAGGCCGCATTCAGAAAAATCGACGGAATGCAATTCCGATTTGACTGTGCCCTATTGTTTCCCGTTGTATAAGGGTTCCAAATAAAAAAGAATCACTCCAAATAGATAAGTAACGAATGAGATATGGGTAAACTAAAAATCAGCCAAAAGTCGATAAGCAGCCGCCTTAGGCCGAAATAACAAAAAATCGACAGAATGCAATTCCGATTTGACTGTGCCCTATTATTTCCGATTGTATAAGGGTTCAAAATAAAAAAGCATCACTCCAAATAGATAAGTAACGAATGAGATATGGGCAAAATAAAAATCAGCCAAAAGTCGATAGGCAGCTGCCTAGGGCCGAAATCAGAAAAAATCGACGGAAAGCAATTCTGATTTTGACTGTGCCCTTTTCTTACCCATTGTGTAAGGGTTCAAAATGAAAAAGCATCACTCCAAATAGATAAGTGACGAATGACATATGAACAACATAAATAAGCCATAAGTCGATAGGCAGCTGCCAGGGCCTAAATTAGAAAAAATTCGATGGAAAGCAATTCCGATTTCGACTGTACCCTATTGTTACCCATTGTATAACGGTTCAGAATGAAAAATCATCACTCCAAATAGATAAGTAACGAATGAGATATGGGAAAAATAAAAATCAGCCAAAAGTCGATAGGCAGCCGCCTATGGCCGATATCAGAAAAAATGGACGGAAATCAATTCCGATTTCGACTCTGCCCTATGGTTACCCATTGCATAAGGGATACAAATTAAAAGGCATCACTCCAAATAGATATGTAACAAATGGGATATGGGCAAAATAAAAATCAGCCAAAAAGTAGATAGGCAGCTGCCTAGGGCCGAAATCAGAAAAAATCGACGGAAAGCTATTTCAATTTTGACTGTGCCCTTTTGTTACCCATTGAATAAGGGTTCAAAATCAAAAGTATCACACCAAATGTATAAGTAACGAATGAGATATGGGCAAAATAAAAATTAGCCAAAAGTAGGAAGACAGCTGACTGTGGCCGAAATCAGAAAAAAATCGACGGAAAGCAATTCTGATTTTGACTGTGCCCTTTTGTTACCCATTGTATAATGTTCAAAATCAAAAAGCATCACTTAAAATAGATAAGTAACGAATGAAATATGGGCAAAATCAAAATCAGCCAAAAGTCGATCGGCAGCTGCTTAGGGCCGAATTCAGAAAAAATTAACAGAATGCAATTCCGATTTGACTGTGCCCTATTATTTCCGATTGTATAAGGGTTCAAAATGAAAAAGCATCACTCCAAATAGAAAAGTAACGACTGAGATATGGGCAAAATAAAAATCAGCCAAAAGTCGATAGGCAGCCGCCTAAGGCCGAAATCAGAAAAAATTGACGGAAAGAAATTCTGATTTTGACTGTGCCCTTTTCTTACCCATTGAATAAGGGTTCAAAATGAAAAAGCATCACTCTAAATAGATAAGTAACGAATGAGATATGGGCAAAATAAAAATCAGCCAAAAGTCAATAGGCAGCCGCCTAGGGCCGAAATTAGAAAAAAATTGCAGAAAGCAATTCCGATTTCGTGTCTGCCCTATGGTTACCCATTGTATAAGGGATACAAATTAAAAAGCATCACTCCAAATAGATATGTAACAAATGGGATATGGGAAAAATAGAAATCAGCCAAAAGTAGATAGGCAGCTGCCTAGGGCCGAAATCAGGAAAAAAAAAACGACAGAAAGCAATTCCGATTTTGACTATGCCCTATTCTTACCCATTGTATAAGGGTTCAAAATGAAAAAGTATCACTCCAAATAGATAAGTAACGAATGAGATATGGGCAATATAAAAATCAGCCAAAAGTCGATAGGCAGCTGCCTAAGGCCGCATTCAGAAAAAATTGACGGAATGCAATTCCGATTTGACTGTGCCCTATTGTTTCCCATTGTATAAGGGTTCCAAATATAAAAGAATCACTCCAAATAGATAAGTAACGAATGAGATATGGGTAAACTAAAAATCATCCAAAAGTCGATAAGCAGCCGCCTTAGGCCGAAATAAGAGAAAATCGACGAAAAGCAATTCCGATTTTGACTGTGCCCTTTTCTTACCCATTGTGTAAGGGTTCAAAATGAAAAAGCATCACCCCAAATAGATAAGTAACGAATGAGATATGGGCAAAATAAAAATCAGCCAAAAGTCGATAGGCAGCTGCCTAGGGCCGAAATCAGAAAAATCGACGGAAAGCAATTCTGATTTTGACTGTACCCTTTTCTTACCCATTGTGTAAGGGCTCAAAATGAAAAAGCATCACTCCAAATAGATAAGTAACGAATGAGATGCGAACAACATAAAAATAAGCTATAAGTCGATAGGCAGCTGCGAATGCCTAAATTAGAAAAAATTCGATGGAAAGCAATTCCGATTTTGACTGTACCCTATTGTTACCCATTGTATAAAGGTTCAGAATGAAAAATCATCACTCCAAATAGATAAGTAACGAATGATATATGGGAAAAATAAAAATCAGCCAAAAGTCGATAGGCAGCCGCCTAGAGCCGATATCAGAAAAAATTGACGGAAATCAATTCCTATTTCGACTCTGCCCTATGGTTACCCATTGCATAAGGGATACAAATTAAAAAGCATCACTCCAAATAGATATGTAACACATGGGATATGGGCAAAATAAAAATCACCAAAAAGTAGATAGGCAGCTGCCTAGGGCCGAAATTAGAAAAAATCGACGGAAAGCTATTTCGATTTTGACTGTGCCCTTTTCTTACCCATTGAATAAGGGTTCAAAATCAAAAAGTATCACACCAAATGTATAAGTAACGAATGAGATATGGGCAAAATAAAAATCAGCCAAAAGTAGAAAGACAACTGACTATGGCCGAAATCAGAAAAAAAATCGACGGAAAGCAATTCCGATGTTGACTGTGCCCTTTTCTTACCCATTGTATAAGGTTCAAAATCAAAAAGCATCACTTAAAATAGATAAGTAACGAATGAAATATGGGCAAAATAAAAATCAGCCAAAAGTCGATCGACAGCTGCCTAGGGCCAAATTCAGAAAAAATCGACAGAATGCAATTCCGATTTGAATGTGCCCTGTTGTTTCCGATTGTATAAGGGTTTAAAATAAAAAAGCATCACTCCAAATAGATAAGTAACGAATGAGATATGGGCAAAATAAAAATCAGCCAAAAGTCGATAGGCAGCCACCTAAGGCCGAAATTAGAAAAAAAATTACGGAAAGAAATTCCGATTTTGACTGTGCCCTTTTCTTACCCATTGAATAAGGGTTCAAAATGAAAAAGCATCACTCCAAATAGATAAGTAACGAATGAGATATGGGCAAAATAAAAATCAGCCAAAAGTCAATAGGCAGCCGCCTAGGGCCGAAATCAGAAAAAATTGATGGAAAGCAATTCCGATTTTGTCTCTGCCCTATGGTTACCCATTGTATAAGGGATACAAATTAAAAAGCATCACTCCAAATAGATATGTAACAAATGGGATATGGGAAAAATAGAAATCAGTCAAAAGTAGATAGGCAGCTGCCTAGGGCCGAAATCAGAAAAAAAAAAAAAAAAAAACGACAGAAAGCAATTCCGATTTTGACTATACCCTATTCTTACCCATTTAATAAGGGTTCAAAATGAAAAAGTATCACTCCAAATAGATAAGTAACGAATGAGATATGGGCAATATAAAAATCAGCCAAAAGTCGATAGGCAGCTGCCTAAGGCCGCATTCAGAAAAAATCGACGGAATGCAATTCCGATTTGACTGTGCCCTATTGTTTCCCGTTGTATAAGGGTTCCAAATAAAAAAGAATCACTCCAAATAGATAAGTAACGAATGAGATATGGGTAAACTAAAAATCAGCCAAAAGTCGAGAAGCAGCCGCCTTAGGCCGAAATAATAAAAAATCGACAGAATGCAATTCCGATTTGACTGTGCCCTATTATTTCCGATTGTATAAGGGTTCAAAATAAAAAAGCATCACTCCAAATAGATAAGTAACGAATGAGATATGGGCAAAATAAAAATCAGCCAAAAGTCGATAGGCAGCTGCCTAGGGCCGAAATCAGAAAAAATCGACGGAAAGCAATTCTGATTTTGACTGTGCCCTTTTCTTACCCATTGTGTAAGGGTTCAAAATGAAAAAGCATCACTCCAAATAGATAAATGACGAATGACATATGAACAACATAAATAAGCCATAAGTCGATAGGCAGCTGCGAGGGCCTAAATTAGAAAAAATTCGATGGAAAGCAATTCCGATTTCGACTGTACCCTATTGTTACCCATTGTATAAGGGTTCAGAATGAAAAATCATCACTCCAAATAGATAAGTAACGAATAAGATATGGGAAAAATAAAAATCAGCCAAAAGTCGATTGGCAGCTGCCTAGGGCCGATATCAGAAAAAATTGACGGAAATCAATTCCGATTTCGACTCTGCCCTATGGTTACCCATTGCATAAGGGATACAAATTAAAAAGCATCACTCCAAATGATATGTAACACATGGGATATGAGCAAAATAAAAATCAGCCAAAAAGTAGATAGGCAGCTGCCTAGGGCCGAAATTAGAAAAAATCGACGGAAAGGTATTTCGATTTTGACTGTGCCCTTTTCTTACCCATTGAATAAGGGTTCAAAATCAAAAAGTATCACACCAAATGTATAAGTAACGAATGAGATATGGGCAAAATAAAAATCAGCCAAAAGTAGAAAGACAACTGACTATGGCCGAAATCAGAAAAAAAATCGACGGAAAGCAATTCTGATGTTGACTGTGCCGTTTTCTTACCCATTGTATAAGGTTTAAAATCAAAAAGCATCACTTAAAATAGATAAGTAACGAATGAAATATGGGCAAAATAAAAATCAGCCAAAAGTCGATAGGCAGCTGCCTAGGGCCTAAATCAGAAAAAATCGACGGAAAGCAATTCTGATTTTGACTGTGCCCTTTTCTTACCCATTGTGTAAGGGTTCAAAATGAAAAAGCATCACACCAAATAGATAAGTAACGAATGAGATATGACCAACATAAATAAGCCATAAGTCGATAGGCAATTCCGATTTCGACTGTACCCTATTGTTACCCATTGTATAATGGTTCAGAATGAAAAATCATCACTCCAAATAGATAAGTAACGAATAAGATATGGGAAAAATAAAAATCAGCCAAAAGTCGATAGGCAGCCGCCTACGGCCGAAATGAGAAAAAAATTGATGGAAAGCAATTCCGATTTCGACTCTGCCCTATGGTTACCCATTACATAAGGGATACAAATTAAAAAGCATCACTCCAAATAGATATGTAACAAATGGGATATGGGCAAAATAAAAATCAGCCAAAAAGTAGATAGGCAGCTGCCTAGGGCCGAAATCAGAAAAAATCGACGGCAAGCTATTTCGATTTTGACTGTACCCTTTTCTTACCCATTTTATAAGAATTCAAAATCAAAAAGTATCAAACCAAATGTATCAGTAACGAA
Organism: Mentha longifolia; assembly: GCA_001642375.2. Lineage (NCBI taxonomy): Eukaryota > Viridiplantae > Streptophyta > Magnoliopsida > Lamiales > Lamiaceae > Mentha > Mentha longifolia. Next base: position 17,291,953 of record CM038119.1, on the reverse strand, counting down.
TGAGATATGGGCAAAATAAAAATCAACCAAAAGTAGAAATACAACCGAAATCAGAAAAAAAATCGACGGAAAGCAATTCTGATTTTGACTGTGCCCTTTTCTTACCCATTGTATAAGGTTCAAAATCAAAAAGCATCACTTAAAATAGATAAGTAACGAATGAAATATGGGCAAAATAAAAATCAGCCAAAAGTCGATCGGCAGCTGCCTAGGGCCGAATTCAGAAAAAATCGACAGAATGCAATTCCGATTTGACTGTGCCCTATTGTTTCCCATTGTATAAGGGTTCAAAATGAAAAATCATCACTCCAAATAGATAAGTAACGAATGAGATATGAGCAAAATAAAAATCAGCCAAAAGTCAATAGGCAGCCGCCTAGGGCCGAAATCAGAAAAAATTGATGGAAAGCAATTTCGATTTCGTCTCTGCCCTATGGTTACCCATTGTATAAGGGATACAAATTAAAAAGCATCACTCCAAATAGATATGTAACAAATGGGGTATGGGAAAAATAGAAATCAGCCAAAAGTAGATAGGTAGCTGCGTAGGGCCGAAATCAGAAAAAAAAAAAAAAAACGATACAAAGCAATTCCGATTTTGACTATGCCCTATTCTTACCCATTGTATAAGGGTTCAAAATGAAAAAGTATCACTCCAAATAGATAAGTAACGAATGAGATATGGGCAATATAAAAATCAGCCAAAAGTCGATAGGCAGCTGCCTAAGGCCGCATTCAAAAAAAATTGAGCGAATGCAATTCCGATTTGACTGTGCCCTATTGTTTCCCGTTGCATAAGGGTCCAAATAAAAAAGAATCACTCCAAATAGATAAGTAACGAATGAGATATGGGTAAACTAAAAATCAGCCAAAAGTCGATAAGCAGCCGCCTTAGGCCGAAATAAGAAAAAATCGACGAAAAGCAATTCCGATTTTGACTGTGCCCTTTTCTTTCCCATTGTGTAAGGGTTCAAAATGAAAAAGCATCACTCCAAATAGATAAGTAACGAATGAGATATGGGCAAAATAAAAATCAGCCAAAAGTCGATAGGCAGCTGCCTAGGGCCGAAATCAGAAAAAATCGACGGAAAGCAATTCTGATTTTGACTGTGCCCTTTTCTTACCCATTGTGTAAGGGTTCAAAATGAAAAAGCATCACTCCAAATAGATAAATGACGAATGACATATGAACAACATAAATAAGCCATAAGTCGATAGGCAGCTGCGAGGGCCTAAATTAGAAAAAATTCGATGGAAAGCAATTCCGATTTCGACTGTACCCTATTGTTACCCATTGTATAAGGGTTCAGAATGAAAAATCATCACTCCAAATAGATAAGTAACGAATAAGATATGGGAAAAATAAAAATCAGCCAAAAGTCGATTGGCAGCTGCCTAGGGCCGATATCAGAAAAAATTGACGGAAATCAATTCCGATTTCGACTCTGCCCTATGGTTACCCATTGCATAAGGGATACAAATTAAAAAGCATCACTCCAAATGATATGTAACACATGGGATATGAGCAAAATAAAAATCAGCCAAAAAGTAGATAGGCAGCTGCCTAGGGCCGAAATTAGAAAAAATCGACGGAAAGGTATTTCGATTTTGACTGTGCCCTTTTCTTACCCATTGAATAAGGGTTCAAAATCAAAAAGTATCACACCAAATGTATAAGTAACGAATGAGATATGGGCAAAATAAAAATCAGCCAAAAGTAGAAAGACAACTGACTATGGCCGAAATCAGAAAAAAAATCGACGGAAAGCAATTCTGATGTTGACTGTGCCGTTTTCTTACCCATTGTATAAGGTTTAAAATCAAAAAGCATCACTTAAAATAGATAAGTAACGAATGAAATATGGGCAAAATAAAAATCAGCCAAAAGTCGATAGGCAGCTGCCTAGGGCCTAAATCAGAAAAAATCGACGGAAAGCAATTCTGATTTTGACTGTGCCCTTTTCTTACCCATTGTGTAAGGGTTCAAAATGAAAAAGCATCACACCAAATAGATAAGTAACGAATGAGATATGACCAACATAAATAAGCCATAAGTCGATAGGCAATTCCGATTTCGACTGTACCCTATTGTTACCCATTGTATAATGGTTCAGAATGAAAAATCATCACTCCAAATAGATAAGTAACGAATAAGATATGGGAAAAATAAAAATCAGCCAAAAGTCGATAGGCAAGCCGCCTACGGCCGAAATGAGAAAAAAATTGATGGAAAGCAATTCCGATTTCGACTCTGCCCTATGGTTACCCATTGCATAAGGGATACAAATTAAAAAGCATCACTCCAAATAGATATGTAACAAATGGGATATGGGCAAAATAAAAATCAGCCAAAAAGTAGATAGGCAGCTGCCTAGGGCCGAAATCAGAAAAAATCGACGGCAAGCTATTTCGATTTTGACTGTACCCTTTTCTTACCCATTTTATAAGAATTCAAAATCAAAAAGTATCAAACCAAATGTATCAGTAACGAATGAGATATGGGCAAAATAAAAATCAACCAAAAGTAGAAATACAACCGAAATCAGAAAAAAAATCGACGGAAAGCAATTCTGATTTTGACTGTGCCCTTTTCTTACCCATTGTATAAGGTTCAAAATCAAAAAGCATCACTTAAAATAGATAAGTAACGAATGAAATATGGGCAAAATAAAAATCAGCCAAAAGTCGATCGGCAGCTGCCTAGGGCCGAATTCAGAAAAAATCGACAGAATGCAATTCCGATTTGACTGTGCCCTATTGTTTCCCATTGTATAAGGGTTCAAAATGAAAAATCATCACTCCAAATAGATAAGTAACGAATGAGATATGAGCAAAATAAAAATCAGCCAAAAGTCAATAGGCAGCCGCCTAGGGCCGAAATCAGAAAAAATTGATGGAAAGCAATTTCGATTTCGTCTCTGCCCTATGGTTACCCATTGTATAAGGGATACAAATTAAAAAGCATCACTCCAAATAGATATGTAACAAATGGGGTATGGGAAAAATAGAAATCAGCCAAAAGTAGATAGGTAGCTGCGTAGGGCCGAAATCAGAAAAAAAAAAAAAAACGATACAAAGCAATTCCGATTTTGACTATGCCCTATTCTTACCCATTGTATAAGGGTTCAAAATGAAAAAGTATCACTCCAAATAGATAAGTAACGAATGAGATATGGGCAATATAAAAATCAGCCAAAAGTCGATAGGCAGCTGCTAAGGCCGCATTCAAAAAAAATTGACCGAATGCAATTCCGATTTGACTGTGCCCTATTGTTTCCCGTTGCATAAGGGTCCAAATAAAAAAGAATCACTCCAAATAGATAAGTAACGAATGAGATATGGGTAAACTAAAAATCAGCCAAAAGTCGATAAGCAGCCGCCTTAGGCCGAAATAAGAAAAAATCGACGAAAAGCAATTCCGATTTTGACTGTGCCCTTTTCTTTCCCATTGTGTAAGGGTTCAAAATGAAAAAGCATCACTCCAAATAGATAAGTAACGAATGAGATATGGGCAAAATAAAAATCAGCCAAAAGTCGATAGGCAGCTGCCTAGGGCCTAAATCAGAAAAAATCGACGGAAAGCAATTCTGATTTTGACTGTGCCCTTTTCTTACCCATTGTGTAAGGGTTCAAAATGAAAAAGCATCACTCCAAATAGATAAGTAACGAATGAGATATGAACAACATAAATAAGCCATAAGTCGATAGGCAATTCCGATTTCGACTGTACCCTATTGTTACCCATTGTATAATGATTCAGAATGAAAAATCATCACTCCAAATAGATAAGTAACGAATAAGATATGGGAAAAATAAAAATCAGCCAAAAGTCGATAGGCAGCCGCCTACGGCCGAAATGAGAAAAAAATTGATGGAAAGCAATTCCGATTTCGACTCTGCCCTATGGTTACCCATTGCATAAGGGATACAAATTAAAAAGCATCACTCCAAATAGATATGTAACAAATGGGATATGGGCAAAATAAAAATCAGCCAAAAAGTAGATAGGCAGCTGCCTAGGGCCGAAATCAGAAAAAATCGACGGCAAGCTATTTCGATTTTGACTGTACCCTTTTCTTACCCATTTTATAAGAATTCAAAATCAAAAAGTATCAAACCAAATGTATCAGTAACGAATGAGATATGGGCAAAATAAAAATCAACCAAAAGTAGAAAGACAGCTGCCTATGACCGAAATCAGAAAAAAAATCGACGGAAAGCAATTCTGATTTTGACTGTGCCCTTTTCTTACCCATTGTATAAGGTTCAAAATCAAAAAGCATCACTTAAAATAGATAAGTAATGAATGAAATATGGGCAAAATAAAAATCAGCCAAAAGTCGATCGACAGCTGCCTAGGGCCGAATTCAGAAAAAATCGACAGAATGCAATTCCGATTTGACTGTGCCCTATTGTTTCCCATTGTATAAGGGTTCAAAATGAAAAATCATCACTCCAAATAGATAAGTAACGAATGAGATATGAGCAAAATAAAAATCAGCCAAAAGTCAATAGGCAGCCGCCTAGGGCCGAAATCAGAAAAAATTGACGGAAAGCAATTCCGATTTCGACTCTGCCCTATGGTTACCCATTGTATAAGGGATACAAATTAAAAGGCATCACTCCAAATAGATATGTAGCAAATGGGATATGAGCAAAATAAAAATCAGCCAAAAAGTAGATAGGCTGCCTAGGGCCGAAATCAGAAAAAATCGACGGAAAGCAATTCTGATTTTGACTGTGCCCTTTTCTTACCCATTGTGTAAGGGTTCAAAATGAGAAGCATCACTCCAAATAGATAAGTAACGAATGAGATATGAACAACAGAAAGGTACCCAGGTTAATTTGAATGAAATGCATGATGCAGAGTATGAGAATATGATTATGCGGAGAGTATGGAAGCTTGTTTTTGAAAGATAAATAATGTTTTTTGATAATCGTGAAGAATATTTTGATAAAATCTTCTAGTATGAAGATATAGATGAGGATTTTCAAGTAAATTCTCAAAAAATTGAATATCTAACTTGATGTATTTAATTTTAAGAAAAATAGATTTCTTAAAGGAAGTATTATGAAATGAATAGTCGTAAGGAGGACAATAAATTTCTTCCTTTATTGAATTTATTGAAATTCTTCTGTTCATAAATAGATTGAAGTACAGAAAACAAAGTTATGAATAAATACAAGATAAGAACTTACAGAGAATTTGAATACAAAGCTTTGGAATTGGAAATATAAAAGAACTATAGTATTCGAGGTTTTGGTTAAAGGCTTGAGAGGGTTCAAGAAAATCACTTGCTCCGTGAATTTTCGATGATGTTCAAATGAATCTTGAGGTCTTCTTAAATAGAGGATGAGTTCTCTTGATGAGTGGAAGGATGGCCCCATGGTTGATGGCATCCAATGAAACTTTGAATAATGGCCGACAGGAGAAGGTGGTTTTTGATCAGCTTTTGACTAATCAGGAAAAGCATCTTTGTCTTCTTTTGATTATTGTGAAAGACAGGTAGGTGACCTGCTGGATGAGTGCGATGACAGATGTATCCTATCATTATTGAAGTTGTATGATACACGCTTCACCGAGAAGCTTCTGATCAATACTCTTTGAATACCTGCAAAATGAAAGGTTAGTTGAAAATCTTTTTTTCACTCTTTCTTTTTACTGCCTTGATTCTTTTTTCGGCATTTTTGAATTTTCTTATTCTTTTTTCTTTTTTCTTTTCTGCCTCAATCTTTTCGGCATTTTTGAATTTTTTCTTTTTTGATTTTTTATGAACGGATAGTCATAAATCAAAGGGATCTTGAGCACAAGGTCCACCAAAAGGATCAGAACAGGATCCTTCAGATGTAGCCTCATCAGATTCAGAATCTCTCTTTTGCTTGATGAATTGAAGATAGTCTTTTGCCATATCCGGATCGTCTTCAAGAATTTGAAGTATCTTCATCTGTTTTTGAGAAAGGGGTGAATGAATTTTTTCTTTAAGAATTTTTTCCTTCTTGGAATCTGAGGTCTGAGGAGAAGATTTATTGGGATTAACCCATTTGGGTTTTTCACCAGTTTGAAGGAAGTGTTTCACAACTTGAAGGTTGCAAAACTTTGTAGAATAGTTTTGCCACCACTTAATTTTGAATTCTCTAACAATAGAGATTGGAAGAGGTTTTGCATGGAATTGAGCAAAGGAAAAGCTCCAGCAAAGAATCCAAGGAACCTTAAATTCTGCATAAAATTGGATTTCTTTATGAGCTGGTCCAGGGGCTTTTGAAATAAAAAGTTGATATCCTTCAAGGACATCGGAAGGGAGAATATTTGGAAGTGGCCCAAAATCAATCCACCATTCCATAAACCAAACTGGGTAAACAGTTTTAAGGAAATCGGTATGGAATGTAAAGAACCATGAATGATCAAATGGTCTGAAGAAAAACATTTTGAACCAGGCCATTTTGTAATCTGGGTAATTGTATCCTTTAGGAATAAAAGACTTTGAAAATCCTCTTTCAGAGAAAGGAAAAGTCCATTCGTCAGATCTGATAATCTTTTTGATAATGCATTTTGAAAAGGAAACCTTATTGGGATCATTACGATCGGGATTATGAACTAACTCAATCGATTGTGAATCAACCAAAATGAATTCATAAAACTTTTGAGTTTTTTGAGGATTGTCAGGATACCAATGACATCCTTCTGGAAAATATCTGGAAAGAATATCTCTTAATGTTTTGAAGTCTGGTGCTGAAGAGAATTTGGTAAAGGTAATGTGCTGGGTTTTTGGTTTGGTAAAATATACCTTTGAGAGATTTGGTTTGAGCTGAATTGAGGATGATGCTGTAGTTTTGATGGGAGTATTTGGAGCAGTACCTTTAACGATTTGAGTGTACGGTAAAGTAGGAAACTCAGAAAGAATTTGAAATTGATTTGAATGGGGAATATTTTTTGAATAGTGGTCGGGAGTCTGACGACTCATGACTGGTCTGCAGGATTTTGAAGAAATTCTCTAGTTAGAAAATCAGGTAGTGAATTATTTTCTCCTTTGATATATTCAATATCAAAATCAAAGCTTGAAAGAATAGCTTGCCATCTGGCAAAAATCTGTTTGGAAACAATGTTTTTAACATCTTTTTGTAAAATTTCTTTGGCAGATTTGCAATCTATTCTAAGTAAAAACTTTTTGTTAAAAATATCATCTTGAAATTTTGAAATACATAAAACGATAGCAAGAATTTCTTTTTTAATTGTAGAATAATTCTTTTGAGGTCCAAGCCAGATTCCAGAATGAAATCTAATTAATTGTTCTTTGAAAGAATGAGATGTATGAGATGCAGATGAATGAATGATTCTTTGTTTGAGAATACCTCCATATCCAATGTCTGAGGCATCAGTTTCAATGATCATGAATGCATCTGGGTTGGGTATTCCTAAACAAGGTAAGGATTTAACCTTTATTTTGATTTGTTTTATAATATTAGTATGAGTAGAATCCCATTGAGGTGGATTCTTTTGAAGTCTTTGGAAAAGAGGTTTACAAATAATTCTTAGTTTGGGGAAAAAATCAGAGATGTAATTTAAACATCCTAAGAATCTTTGTAATTGAGTTTTATCTTTGATTTCATCAGGAAATTTTTGAGCGAATTCAATAGCCCTAGTAATAGGCTTAATAGTTCCTTTGTAAATATCATGTCCTAAAAATCTTATTTTTGTTTGGAATATTTTAATTTTTGAAGCTGATATAACTAATCATTTTTCTTAATAACTTGTATAAATATATTAAGATGTTTAAAGTGTTGATCAATATTTTGAGAAAATATTAGTATGTCGTCAATATAAACAATTGAAAAATCTGAGTAATCATTCACGATACTATTCATAATATTTTGAAATTCTGAAGGGGCATTTTTTAATCCGAATGGAATAACATTCCATTCATAATGTCCGAAAGGGACTGTAAAAGCTGTTTTATATTTATCTGATTCACATATTTGAATTTGCCAAAATCCTGATTTGAGATCAAATTTGGAAAAGATTCTGGCTTTGTTAAGTCTTTTAATAAGGTCTCTTTTATTAGGTATTGGATATCTAATCCATTCTAAGACTTCATTTAGTGGTTTATAATTTATGACAAGTCTAGGTACTCCTCTTTCTTTTTCTGCTTGATTATTGACATAAAAAGCAGCACAAGACCAAGGAGACTTTGAGGGTCTTATTAATTTTTTATTAAGAAGAGATTTTATTTCTTCTTTACAAGTGTTAAGTAATTCATGATTCATTTGAATAGGTCTAGCTTTTGTTGGGATATCCTTTTCTTTAAAACCAGGAATATAAGGTAGAGTAACTTCGTGTTTTTTTCTATTCCAGAAAGCATTGGAAGATCTGAACAAATTTCTTTTTTTATTAAATTTTCAATATTGATAATTTTTGGTTGTATATCTTTATTAAGAAGTTCTTCTTCAATTTTAACGTAAGGTAATTCTTCTTGAAGAGTTTTAATATGAAATTGTTTTCTTTGAATAGAATTAATTTGAAAGATGAAATGTTTTTGTAATAGGGATATTTCTCTTTCTTTGATTGGGTTAATAAATTTGAAAGAAATTGAATTTCCTAATATATTAGTAGTAATTCCTTGACCATCTACTTTGAAAGGATAAATAGTTGTTGAAAAGGGATTTCCAAGAATAACATCTTGATTGAGATTTTTAACTAGGATAAACGGAGTTTTGAAACAATAATTATCATTACAAATATATGCTTTAGATAATTTATAATTGATATTAAGAGGAGTAGCATTAGCTGCTATTAATCTTTCATTAGTTTTTTCATAATATTTTGAGGGTATTAATCCTTCTCTAATACAATTTTGATCAGCTCCACTATCAATTAGGCATGAAACATTTATTTTGAAATCATCAACTACAAGAGTTATAATAGAATGCCATTTTTGAAAAGATATTTGTGTTATATTAAGAATCGAAGATTCTTCAGGATTAAAAGATTCTTCAAAATTATCATTTCTATTGGAATTTTCAGGAATATCTTCAGGAATAGAATTTAAAAGAGCTAATCTTGCTTCTAATTCTAGGTCTTTAGTATGAAGAGTATTAATTTCTTTATTGAGAATATTGACTTGTTTTTTTAGATTATTGATTTCTCTTTGTAAATCATTTGTATTAACAGTATTGTAAATAGTTGAAGAAGGGGTTTTTTCAAAGAGTTTTGATATACTAAAAGGCTCAATATTTATGGGATTTTTGTCTTTTTTAGGAATGTCTTCATTGAGAATGAGTTCTCTAAGTCTTATTAGATATTTTTGTTTTTCTTCTGGGTTAGGAACCTTTTCAATAAGATCAAAGAGTAATTCTTTTCTGTTTTATCTTTTGTAATAACATTAATGTTAAGGGGACAAAATCCTTGACAAAGATCTTCTTCTTCTGATTCCTCTTCACTTTCAAAAATTTGATTTATGAAATTATCTTCTGAATCAGTATTATTGTTTTGTTCATTTTCAGATTCTTCTTGATTAGGAGGTTCTTCTTCAGAAATTAATAGAGCTGAAATCTTATTTCTAAGGTCGTCATCATCACGAAAGATTTCATCAATTTTCTTTTTTAATGGGCAAGAATCTGCCTTATGACCAAGCTTATGACATTTATAACACCTTGGATTAAATTTTTTCTTGTAGGTTTTTTGCTTAGTAAATTCCGGGGGGTTTTGAGAAGTGTTTTTATGAAATTTTCTCTTTGTAAAATTTTTTCTAAAAGGAGGATTTGAATTTTTAGAATATCTTTTTTCTCGTTTTTTAAGTTGGGATGAAGGGGCTTGAATTTTTTGAAGTCCAAAGGCTTCACAGAATGTTCCAACTTCTTTTCTAAATCTTGTTTTTTCATTTCCATATTTTGATTGTATTTTTAATTCAGAACATAAAGAAAGTCCTTCTTTTTTAATGAATGCAAATAATTGTCCGTAGGTGATAGCTTCAAAATTAATTTCATTGAGCCCTGTGGCTTCTTTGAGTTTTTGGTGTATTCTTTCTCCGAATAATTTTGGGAGTCCAGCAATAAATCTTTCTTTCCAAAAAGATGCATTACAATCATTTCTTTTAAGTATGTGGGTTAGGAAAACATCTTTATACCATCTATAATCAGATAGTGAGGGACATCTTAAATTTGAAAGAACAATTTGTGTTGAATGTAATTCTTCTTTAGGATTTCCTATGAAATACATACCTATAGTTATTATGAGAAAGTCACAAGCATCGCTTTTATCAATAATTCTACCATCTTCTTCTTCAAAGGTAGAAACATGTTGAAGTATTTGTTGTTTATCATTGAAATTGAGGGAATTATCCCACCAGTTTTTTAATTGACCAGTAAATCCGGTGACAATTAATGCAACTGCATTTTCTTCTGTAATATTTTGGACTTTGTAGGCTATTCTAGCCATGCCCATTTCTTGAAGTGTATTAAGAATTTCATATTCTGATTTTCCATCAATGTTCCATTCGTGAATAGAATGACCATCGTATTTTGAATTATTTTTAAATTGAGATCTTTCTTCAAATTGCATATCTGGAGGGGTATATCTATTATTGTAATATGGTTTTGTTCCAGGTTTGAAATAGATTCTGTTAAGTTCATCTTCAGATTTGATATTATCCTTGTTAACACAAAAGATTTTCTTATCTGAAGAAGTGGCTTCAGTAATTCTTTGGGTTATCTTATCAACAAGATCATGAGTAGTGGGAAGCTTTAATTTGTCTTCGATTTTGTCAGGAAGACTTCTAGGAATAAAATGAGGACTTGAGATATCGTTAGGGAATCTAGTAATAGTTTTTTGAGTATCGATTTTTGTAGATAAATTATCAACTTGTTCTGCAATTGTATGTAATATTTGGTTTGAATAATTGCTTTGTTCATGTAATTTTCTAATATCACTCATTTTAGGAGTATCATCTCCTTCCCTTCCAGTTCGAAAGGGTGTTGCAGAGATTTCTCCATTAGGAATTTGAATCAAAATGTTTTGTAATGGTGGGTGAATAGCAGAAATAGTAGTGCCTGTTGTTAATTTCCATTTTTTGTACAGACTTGTTTGAACATTAATTTGATCTAATTCATAAATGTTACCATTAATATCATTTAGTTTGCAATATCCCACAAACCAATCTAAAATCGGAATATTGGATTTATATTTATGTAATCCTTTTATCCATTCGACTTGTAATTTATCACGAAACGTTTCTTCTAATTTTAAAAACCATTCTCTTCTATCTTTTTCTTCTGGATCATTAAATTCTTTTTCAAGATATTGAAAATTAGCTGAGAAATTCAAATGTTGAATCATATCAATTCCTCCCATTTGAGATATGGTAGGAGATCCAGGATTAATAGTTTCACTATCAGTTTGTAAATTAGTAGAAGGGATAGGGCTCTGGTAGTTGACCCTAATGTTTTGAAAATTTGTTCTAGAGCTCTCAGAGAAAGAGTTTCTAGAGGAAGCTTCTTGAATTCTTATTGAAGGTCTATTAGAGTGTCTAAGAGAATTAAACCTAAGTAAAATTCTTCCATCATCATCTTCTTCTATTTCAGAGACTTGGCGTCTCTCAATATTTCTTGGAATTTGAGGAGCTTGTATTATGAATTCATTGGGAATGGTTATTTCATTCCATTTTAATCTTCTAGGAACAAAATATGTTGGATTATCTGCTTCAATTTGAAGCATTACTGTTTCTTCTTTAGAAGTAGGTGTGAGTAAATACTTTGGATTTAATTGAGAAGACATCATTCTAAAGTAAACACGGAAAATAACAGCAAAGTTTTTGCAATTCTTAAATTCATCTCCTTGAAGATGTATATCAAGGATCAAAGCATCTTGAATAAGGGGGTCTGTAAGATCTATTGAATAATTGGGAGCACAATTGAAGTAAATCGGACCATTGCAGATATTAGTTTGAATCATGGCTAAAAGAGATGTTTTGTATCTTTTTAGTCTATTGTCTCTTAATGCAATGTAGACTGGAGCATTGACTCCAATATGAACTAATGGTTTAACAGCAACTTGAATTAAACCAAAATGAATATATCTAAATCCTTTGTCTAGATATTTCTTTATAGAGACTTTAGAAAGTAGAGGTATACTTTGAAATTCTTCTTGAAGTGAAATAGTTTCTTCATGAGTTTTGATAGAAAAAGCAGTTTTGAAATCAAAAGTTCCTATTTGATACATAGTTTCAATTGATTGTTCAGGTATATTCCAATTTGAATAATTATCAGGTAAACTGATTTCTTTTGAGTGAACAATACCAGAATTATTCATATTATTATTTTTAGAAAATATACTTCTTAATCTAGATGCCATAAATACAATTTTGATTTAGACAAGGTTCAGGCGAGTAATTTAGTATAGACGGGGACCACCAACTGGGACCACCTCAACTGGGCTGACCAAACAGATACAGGCTGACCAAACCGAAAATACTAAATTTCAAGAGAGAACTTTGAAAATCAAACTTGTATAATAGTATCTAAGTAAAGAAATATTCTTTTCTTAGATAATAGTATAACTAGCTCTGATACCATTTGGTACCCAGGTTAATTTGAATGAAATGCATGATGAAATGCATGATGCAGAGTATGAGAATATGATTATGCGGAGAGTATGGAAGCTTGTCTTTGAAAGATAAATAATGTTTTTTGATAATCGTGAAGAATATTTTGATAAAATCTTCTAGTATGAAGATATAGATGAGGATTTTCAAGTAAATTCTCAAAAAATTGAATATCTAACTTGATGTATTTAATTTTAAGAAAAATAGATTTCTTAAAGGAAGTATTATGAAATGAATAGTCGTAAGGAGGACAATAAATTTCTTCCTTTATTGAATTTATTGAAATTCTTCTGTTCATAAACAGATTGAAGTACAGAAAACAAAGTTATGAATAAATACAAGATAAGAACTTACAGAGAATTTGAATACAAAGCTTTGGAATTGGAAATATAAAAGAACTATAGTATTCGAGGTTTTGGTTAAAGGCTTGAGAGGGTTCAAGAAAATCACTTGCTCCGTGAATTTTCGATGATGTTCAAATGAATCTTGAGGTCTTCTTAAATAGAGGATGAGTTCTCTTGATGAGTGGAAGGATGGCCCCATGGTTGATGGCATCCAATGAAACTTTGAATAATGGCCGACAGGAGAAGGTGGTTTTTGATCAGCTTTTGACTAATCAGGAAAAGCATCTTTGTCTTCTTTTGATTATTGTGAAAGACAGGTAGGTGACCTGCTGGATGAGTGCGATGACAGATGTATCCTATCATTATTGAAGTTGTATGATACACGCTTCACCGAGAAGCTTCTGAATGCGGCCTTAGGCAGCTGCCTATCGACTTTTGGCTGATTTTTATATTGCCCATATCTCATTCGTTACTTATCTATTTGGAGTGATACTTTTTGATTTTGAACCCCTATACAATGGGTAAGAATAGGGCAAAGTCAAAATCGGAATTGCTTTATGTCGTTTTTTTTTCTGATTTCGGCCCTAGGCAGCTGCCGATCGACTTTTGGCTGATTTTTATTTTGCCCATATTTCATTTGTTACTTATCTATTTTAAGTGATGCTTTTTGATTTTGAACCTTATACAATGGGTAAGAAAAGGGCACAGTCAAAATCAGAATTGCTTTCCGTCGATTTTTTCTGATTTCGGCCCTAGGCAGCTGCCTATCGACTTTTGGCTGATTTTTATTTTACCCATATCTCATTCGTTACTTATCTATTTGGAGTGATGCTTTGTCATTTTGAACCCTTACACAATGGGTAAGAAAAGGGCACAGTCAAAATCGGAATTGCTTTTCGTCGATTTTTTCTTATTTCGGCCTAAGGCGGCTGCTTATTGACTTTTGGCTGATTGTTAGTTTACCCATATCTCATTCGTTACTTATCTATTTGGAGTGATTCTTGTTTATTTGGAACCCTTATACAATGGGAAACAATAGGGCACAGTCAAATCGGAATTGTATTCCGTCAATTTTTTCTGAATGCGGCCTTAGGCAGCTGCCTATCGACTTTTGGCTGATTTTTATATTGCCCATATCTCATTCGTTACTTATCTATTTGGAGTGATACTTTTGATTTTGAACCCCTATACAATGGGTAAGAATAGGGCAAAGTCAAAATCGGAATTGCTTTCTGTCGTTTTTTTTTCTGATTTCGGCCCTAGGCAGCTGCCGATCGACTTTTGGCTGATTTTTATTTTGCCCATATTTCATTCGTTACTTATCTATTTTAAGTGATGCTTTTTGATTTTGAACCTTATACAATGGGTAAGAAAAGGGCACAGTCAAAATCAGAATTGCTTTCCGTCGATTTTTTCTGATTTCGGCCCTAGGCAGCTGCCTATCGACTTTTGGCTGATTTTTATTTTGCCCATATCTCATTCGTTACTTATCTATTTGGAGTGATGCTTTTTCATTTTGAACCCTTACACAATGGGTAAGAAAAGGGCACAGTCAAAATCGGAATTGCTTTTCGTCGATTTTTTCTTATTTCGGCCTAAGGCGGCTGCTTATTAACTTTTGGCTGATTGTTAGTTTACCCATATCTCATTCGTTACTTATCTATTTGGAGTGATTCTTGTTTATTTGGAACCCTTATACAATGGGAAACAATAGGGCACAGTCAAATCGGAATTGTATTCCGTCAATTTTTTCTGAATGCGGCCTTAGGCAGCTGCCTATCGACTTTTGGCTGATTTTTATATTGCCCATATCTCATTCGTTACTTATCTATTTGCAGTGATACTTTTTGATTTTGAACCCCTATACAATGGGTAACAATAGGGCATAGTCAAAATCGGAATTGCTTTCTGTCGTTTTTTTTTCTGATTTCGGCCCTAGGCAGCTGCCGATCGACTTTTGGCTGATTTTTATTTTGCCCATATTTCATTCGTTACTTATCTATTTTAAGTGATGCTTTTTGATTTTGAACCTTATACAATGGGTAAGAAAAGGGCACAGTCAAAATCAGAATTGCTTTCCGTCGATTTTTTTTCTGATTTCGGCCATAGGCAGCTGCCTTTCTACTTTTGGCTGATTTTTATTTTGCCCATATCTCATTCGTTACTTATACATTTGGTGTGATACTTTTTGATTTTGAACCCTTATACAATGGGTAAGAAAAGGGCACAGTCAAATCGAAATAGCTTTCCATCGATTTTTTCTGATTTCGGCACTAGGCAGCCTATCTACCTTTGGCTGATTTCTATTTTTCCCATATCCCATTTGTTACAAATCTATTTGGAGTGATGCTTTTTAATTTGTATCCCATATACAATGGGTAACCATAGGGCAAAGACGAAATCGGAATTGCTTTCCGTCAATTTTTTCTGATTTCGGCCCTAAGCGGCTGCCTATTGACTTTTGGCTGATTTTTATTTTGCCCATATCTCATTCGTTACTTATCTATTTGGAGTGATGCTTTTTCATTTTGAACCCTTATACAATGGGAAACAATAGGGAACAGTCAAATCGGAATTGCATTCTGTCGATTTTTTCTGAATTCAGCCCTAGGCAGCTGCCGATCGACTTTTGGCTGATTTTTATTTTGCCCATATTTCATTCGTTACTTATCTATTTTAAGTGATTGTTTTTGATTTTGAACCTTATACAATGGGTAAGAAAAGGGCACAGTCAAAATCATATTTGCTTTCCGTCGATTTTTTTTCTGATTTCGGCCATAGGCAGCTGCCTTTCTACTTTTGGCTGATTTTTATTTTGCCCATATCTCATTCGTTACTTATACATTTGGTGTGATACTTTTTGATTTTGAGCCCTTATACAATGGGTAAGAAAAGGGCACAGTCAAAATCGAAATAGCTTTCCATCGATTTTTTCTGATTTTGGCCCTAGGCAGCTGCCTATCTACTTTTGGCTGATTTTTATTTTGCCCATATCCCATTTGTTACATATCCATTTGGAGTGATGCTTTTTAATTTGTATCCCTTATGCAATGGGTAACCAAAGGGCAGAGTCGAAATCGGAATTGCTTTTCGTCAATTTTTTCTGATTTCGGCCCTAGGCGATTGCCTATCGACTTTTGGCTGATTTTTATTTCTCCCATATCTCATTCGTTACTTATCTATTTGGAGTGATGCTTTTTCATTTTGAACCCTTATACAATGGGAAACAATAGGGAACAGTCAAATCGGAATTGCATTCTGTCGATTTTTTCTGAATTCAGCCCTAGGCAGCTGCCGATCGACTTTTGGCTGATTTTTATTTGGCCCATATTTCATTCGTTACTTATCTATTTTAAGTGATTGTTTTTGATTTTGAACCTTATACAATGGGTAAGAAAAGGGCACAGTCAAAATCAGAATTGCTTTCCGTCGATTTTTTTTCTGATTTCGGCCATAGGCAGCTGCCTTTCTCCTTTTAGCTGATTTTTATTTTGCCCATATCTCATTCGTTACTTATACATTTGATGTGATACTTTTTGATTTTGAGCCCTTATACAATGGGTAAGAAAAGGGCACAGTCAAAATCGAAATAGCTTTCCATCGATTTTTTCTGATTTCGGCCCTAGGCGGCTGCCTATCGATTTTTGGCTGATTTTTATTTTTCCCATATCTCATTCGTTACTTATCTATTTGGAGTGATGATTTTTCATTCTGAACCCTTATACAATGGGTAACAATAGGGTACAGTCGAAATCGGAATTGCTTTCCCTCGAATTTTTTCTAATTTAGGCCCTGGCAGCTGCCTATCGACTTATAGCTTATTTTTATGTTGTTCATATCTCATTCGTTACTTGTCTATTTGGAGTGATACTTTTTGATTTTAAACCCTTATACAATGGGTAAGAATAGGGCATAGTCAAAATCGGAATTGTGGTAATTTTTTTTTTTTTTTCTGATTTCGGCCCTAGGCAACTGCCAATCTACTTTTGGCTGATTTCTATTTTTCCCATATCCCATTTGTTATATGTCTATTTGGAGTGATGCTTTTTAATTTGTATCCCTTATACAATGGGTAACCATAGGGCAGAGACGAAATCGGAATTGCTTTCTGTCAATTTTTTCTAATTTCGGCCCTAAGCGGCTGCCTATTGACTTTTGGCTGATTTTTATTTGGCCCATATCTCCTTCGTTACTTATCTATTTGGAGTGATGCTTTTTCATTTTGAACCGTTATACAATGGGAAACAATAGGGAACAGTTAAATTGGAATTGCATTCTGTCGATTTTTTCTGAATTGGGCCCTAGGCAGATGCCGATCGACTTTTGGCTGATTTTTATTTTGCCCATATTTCATTCGTTACTTATCTATTTTAAGTGATTGTTTTTGATTTTGAACCTTATACAATGGGTAAGAAAAGGGCACAGTCAAAATCAGAATTTCTTTCCGTCAATTTTTTTTCTGATTTCAGCCATAGGCAGCTGCCTTTCTACTTTTGGCTGATTTTTATTTTGTCCATATCTCATTCGTTACTTATACATTTGGTGTGATACTTTTTGATTTTGAGCCCTTATACAATGGGTAAGAAAAGGGCACAGTCAAAATCGAAATAGCTTTCCATCGATTTTTTCTGATTTCGGCCCTAGGCAGCTGCCTATCTACTTTTTGGCTGATTTTTATTTTGCCCATATCCCATTTGTTACATATCCATTTGGAGTGATGCTTTTTAATTTGTATCCCTTATGCAATGGGTAACCAAAGGGCAGAGTCGAAATCGGAATTGCTTTCCGTCAATTTTTTCTGATTTCGGCCTTAGGCGGCTGCCTATCGATTTTTGGCTGATTTTTATTTTTCCCATATCTCATTCGTTACTTATCTATTTGGAGTGATGATTTTTCATTCTGAACCCTTATACAATGGGTAACAATAGGGTACAGTCGAAATCGGAATTGCTTTCCCTCGAATTTTTTCTAATTTAGGCCCTGGCAGCTGCCTATCAACTTATAGCTTATTTTTATGTTGTTCATATCTCATTCGTTACTTATCTATTTGGAGTGATGCTTTTTCATTTTGAACCCTTACACAATGGGTAAGAAAAGGACACAGTCAAAATCAGAATTGCTTTCCGTCGATTTTTTCTGATTTCGGCCCTAGGCAGCTGCCTATCGACTTTTGGCTGATTTTTATTTTGCCCATATCTCATTCGTTACTTATCTATTTGGAGTGATGCTTTTTCATTTTGAACCCTTACACAATGGGTAAGAAAAGGGCACAGTCAAAATCGGAATTGCTTTTCGTAGATTTTTTCTTATTTCGGCCTAAGGCGGCTCCTTATCGACTTTTGGCTGATTTTTAGTTTACCCATATCTCATTCGTTACTTATCTATTTGGAGTGATTCTTTTTATTTGGAACCCTTATACAACGGGAAACAATAGAGCACAGTCAAATCGGAATTGCATTCCGTCGATTTTTTCTGAATGCGGCCTTAGGCAGCTGCCTTTCGACTTTTGGCTGATTTTTATATTGCCCATATCTCATTCGTTACTTATCTATTTGGAGTGATACTTTTTGATTTTAAACCCTTATACAATGGGTAAGAATAGGGCATAGTCAAAATCGGAATTGCTTTCTGTCGTTTTTTTTTTTTTCTGATTTCGGCCCTAGGCAGCTGCCTATCTACTTTTGGCTGATTTCTATTTTTCCCATATCCCATTTGTTATATATCTATTTGGAGTGATGCTTTTTAATTTGTATCCCTTATACAATGGGTAACCATAGGGCAGAGACGAAATCAGAATTGCTTTCTGTCAATTTATTCTGATTTCGGCCCTAGACGGCTGCCTATTGACTTTTGGCTGATTTTTATTTTGCCCATATCTCATTCGTTACTTATCTATTTGGAGTGATGCTTTTTCATTTTGAACCCTTATACAATGGGTAAGAAAAGGGCACAGTCAAAATCAGAATTTCTTTCCATCGATTTTTTTTCTGATTTCGGCCATAGGCAGCTGTCTTTCTACTTTTGGCTGATTTTTATTTTGCCCATATCTCATTCATTACTTATGCATTTGGTGTGATACTTTTTGATTTTCAACCCTTGTACAATGGGTAAGAAAAGGGCACAGTCAAAATAGAAATAGCTTTTTGTCGATTTTTTCTGATTTCGGCCCTAGGCAGCCTATCTACTTTTTGGCTGATTTTGATTTTGCCCATATCCCATTTGTTACATATCTATCTGGAGTGATGCCTTTTAATTTTTATCCCTTATGCAATGGGTAACCATAGGGTAGAGTCGAAATCGGAATTGCTTTCCGTCAATTTTTCTGATTTCGGCCCTAGGCGGCTGCCTATCGACTTTTGGCTGATTTTAATTTTTCCCATATCGCATTCGTTACTTATCTATTTGAAGTGATGAGTTTTCATTCTGAATTCTTATACAATGGGTAACAATAGGGTACAGTCGAAATCGGAATTGCTTTCCATCGAATTTTTTCTAATTTAGGCCCTGGCAGCTGCCTATCGACTTATGGCTTATTTCTGTTGTTCATATCTCATTCGTTACTTATCTATTTGGAGTGATGCTTCTCATTTTGAACCCTTACACAATGGGTAAGAAAAGGGCACAGTCAAAATCAGAATTGCTTTCCGTCGATTTTTTCTGATTTCGGCCCTAGGCAGCCTATCTACTTTTTGGCTGATTTTTATTTTGCTCATATCCCATTTGCTACATATCTATTTGGAGTGATGCCTTTTAATTTGTATCCCTTATACAATGGGTAACCATAGGGCAGAGTCGAAATCGGAATTGCTTTCCGTCAATTTTTTCTGATTTCGGCCATAGGCGGCTGCCTATTGACTTTTGGCTGATTTTTATTTTGCTCATATCTCATTCGTTACTTATCTATTTGGAGTGATGATTTTTCATTTTGAACCCTTATACAATGGGAAACAATAGGGCACAGTCAAATCGGAATTGCATTCTGTCGATTTTTTCTGAATTCGGCCCTAGGCAGCTGCCGATCGACTTTTGGCTGATTTTTATTTTGCCCATATTTCATTCATTAGTTATCTATTTTAAGTGATGCTTTTTGATTTTGAACCTTATACAATGGGTAAGAAAAGGGCACAGTCAAAATCAGAATTGCTTTCCGTCGATTTTTTTTCTGATTTCGGTCATAGGCAGCTGTCTTTCTACTTTTGGTTGATTTTTATTTTGCCCATATCTCATTCGTTACTGATACATTTGGTTTGATACTTTTTGATTTTGAATTCTTATAAAATGGGTAAAAAAAGGGTACAGTCAAAATTGAAATAGCTTGCCGTCGATTTTTTCTGATTTCGGCCCTAGGCTGCTGCCTATCTACTTTTTGGCTGATTTTTATTTTGCCCATATCCCATTTGTTACATATCTATTTGGAGTGATGCTTTTTAATTTGTATCCCTTATGCAATGGGTAACCATAGGGCAGAGTCGAAATCAGAATTGCTTTCCATCAATTTTTTTCTCATTTCGGCCGTAGGCGGCTGCCTATCGACTTTTGGCTGATTTTTATTTTTCCTATATCTTATTCGTTACTTATCTATTTGGAGTGATGATTTTTCATTCTGAACCATTATACAATGGGTAACTCCTATCATTATTGAAGTTGTATGATACACGCTTCACCGAGAAGCTTCTGATCAATACTCTTTGAATACCTGCAAAATGAAAGGTTAGTTGAAAATCTTTTTTCACTCTTTCTTTTTACTGCCTTGATTCTTTTTTCGGCATTTTTGAATTTTCTTATTCTTTTTTCTTTTTTCTTTTCTGCCTCAATCTTTTCGGCATTTTTGAATTTTTTCTTTTTTGATTTTTTATGAACGGATAGTCATAAATCAAAGGGATCTTGAGCACAAGGTCCACCAAAAGGATCAGAACAGGATCCTTCAGATGTAGCCTCATCATATTCAGAATCTCTCTTTTGCTTGATGAATTGAAGATAGTCTTTTGCCATATCCGGATCGTCTTCAAGAATTTGAAGTATCTTCATCTGTTTTTGAGAAAGGGGTGAAGGAATTTTTTCTTTAAGAATTTTTTCCTTCTTGGAATCTGAGGTCTGAGGAGAAGATTTATTGGGATTAACCCATTTGGGTTTTTGCAATTTTTCTGATTTCGGCCCTAGGCGGCTGCCTATCTACTTTTTGGCTGATTTTTATTTTGCCCATATCCCATTTGTTACATATCCATTTGGAGTGATGCTTTTTAATTTGTATCCCTTATGCAATGGGTAACCAAAGGGCAGAGTCGAAATCGGAATTGCTTTCCGTCAATTTTTTCTGATTTCGGCCCTAGGCAGCTGGCTATCGACTTTTGGCTGATTTTTATTTTGCCCATATCTTATTCGTTACTTATCTATTTGGAGTGATGCTTTTTCATTTTGAACCCTTACACAATGGGTAAGAAAAGGGCACAGTCAAAATCAGAATTGCTTTTCGTTGATTTTTTTTTATTTCGGCCTAAGGCGGCTGCTTATCAACTTTTGGCTGATTTTTAGTTTACCCATATCTCATTCGTTACTTATCTATTTTAAGTGATTGTTTTTGATTTTGAACCTTATATAATGGGTAAGAAAAGGGCACAGTCAAAATCAGAATTGCTTTCCGTCGATTTTTTTTCTGATTTCGGCCATAGGCAGCTGCCTTTCTACTTTTGGCTGATTTTTATTTTGCCCATATCTCATTCGTTACTTATACATTTGGTGTGATACTTTTTGATTTTGAGCCCTTATACAATGGGTAAGAAAAGGGCACAGTCAAAATCGAAATAGCTTTCTGTCGATTTTTTCTGATTTCGGCCCTAGGCAGCTGCCTATCGACTTTTGGCTGATTTTTATTTTGCCCATATCTCATTCGTTACTTATCTATTTGGAGTGATGCTTTTTCATTTTGAACCCTTATACAATGGGAAACAATAGGGAACAGTCAAATCGGAATTGCATTCTGTCAATTTTTTCTGAATTCAGCCCTAGGCAGCTGCCGATCGACTTTTGGCTGATTTTTATTTTGCCCATATTTCATTCCTTACTTATCTATTTGGAGTGATGCTTTTTCATTTTGAACCCTTACACAATGGGTAAGAAAAGGGCACAGTCAAAATCAGAATTGCTTTCCGTCGATTTTTTTTCTGATTTCGGCCATGGGCAGCTGCCTTTCTACTTTTGGCTGATTTTTATTTTGCCCATATCTCATTCGTTACTTATACATTTGGTGTGATACTTTTTGATTTTGAGCCCTTATACAATGGGTAAGAAAAGGGCACAGTCAAAATCGAAATAGCTTTCCATCGATTTTTTCTGATTTCGGCCCTAGGCAGCTGCCTATCTACTTTTTGGTTGATTTTTATTTTGCCCATATCCCATTTGATACATATCCATTTGGAGTGATGCTTTTTAATTTGTATCCCTTATGCAATGGGTAACCAAAGGGCAGAGTCGAAATCGGAATTGCTTTCCGTCAATTTTTTCTGATTTCGGCCCTAGGCAGCTTATTCGTTGATTTTTGGCGGATTTTTATTTTGCCTATCGACTTTTGGCGGATTTTTATTTTGCCCATATCTTATTCGTTACTTATCTATTTGGAGTGATGCTTTTTCATTTTGAACCCTTACACAATGGGTAAGAAAAGGGCACAGTCAAAATCGGAATTGCTTTTCGTTGATTTTTTTTTATTTCGGCCTAAGGCGGCTGCTTATCAACTTTTGGCTGATTTTTAGTTTACCCATATCTCATTCGTTACTTATCTATTTGGAGTGATTCTTTTTTTATTTGGAACCCTTATACAACGGGAAACAATAGAGCACAGTCAAATCGGAATCGCATTCCATCGATTTTTTCTGAATGTGGCCTTAGGCAGCTGCCTATCGACTTTTGGCTGATTTTTATATTGCCCATATCTCATTCGTTACTTGTCTATTTGGAGTGATACTTTTTGATTTTAAACCCTTATACAATGGGTAAGAATAGGGCATAGTCAAAATCGGAATTGTGGTAATTTTTTATTTTTTTTTCTGATTTCGGCCTTAGGCAACTGCCAATCTACTTTTGGCTGATTTCTATTTTTCCCATATCCCATTTGTTATATGTCTATTTGGAGTGATGCTTTTTAATTTGTATCCCTTATACAATGGGTAACCATAGGGCAGAGACGAAATCGGAATTGCTTTCTGTCAATTTTTTCTAATTTCAGCCCTAAGCGGCTGCCTATTGACTTTTGGCTGATTTTTATTTTGCCCATATCTCATTCGTTACTTATCTATTTGGAGTGATGCTTTTTCATTTTGAACCGTTATACAATGGGAAACAATAGGGAACAGTCAAATTGGAATTGCATTCTGTCGATTTTTTCTGAATTCGGCCCTAGGCAGCTGCGGATCGACTTTTGGCTGATTTTTATTTTGCCCATATTTCATTCGTTACTTATCTATTTTAAGTGATTGTTTTTGATTTTGAACCTTATACAATGGGTAAGAAAAGGGCACAGTCAAAATCAGAATTGCTTTCCGTCGATTTTTTTTCTGATTTCAGACATAGGCAGCTGCCTTTCTACTTTTGGCTGATTTTTATTTTGTCCATATCTCATTCGTTACTTATACATTTGGTGTGATACTTTTTGATTTTGAGCCCTTATACAATGGGTAAGAAAAGGGCACAGTCAAAATTGAAATAGCTTTCCATCGATTTTTTCTGATTTCGGCCCTAGGCAGCTGCCTATCTACTTTTTGGCTGATTTTTATTTTGCCCATATCCCATTTGTTACATATCCATTTGGAGTGATGCTTTTTAATTTGTATCCCTTATGCAATGGGTAACCAAAGGGCAGAGTCGAAATCGGAATTGCTTTCCGTCAATTTTTTCTGATTTCGGCCCTAGGCGGCTGCCTATCGATTTTTGGCTGATTTTTATTTTTCCCATATCTCATTCGTTACTTATCTATTTGGAGTGATGATTTTTCATTCTGAACCCTTATACAATGGGTAACAATAGGGTACAGTCGAAATCGGAATTGCTTTCCCTCGAATTTTTTCTAATTTAGGCCCTGGCAGCTGCCTATCGACTTATAGCTTATTTTTATGTTGTTCATATCTCATTCGTTACTTATCTATTTGGAGTGATGCTTTTTCATTTTGAACCCTTACACAATGGGTAAGAAAAGGGCACAGTCAAAATCAGAATTGCTTTCCGTCGATTTTTTCTGATTTCGGCCCTAGCTGGCTGCTGCCTATCGACTTTTGGCTGATTTTTATTTTGCCCATATCTTATTCGTTACTTATCTATTTGGAGTGATGCTTTTTCATTTTGAACCCTTACACAATGGGTAAGAAAAGGGCACAGTCAAAATCGGAATTGCTTTTCGTAGATTTTTTCTTATTTCGGCCTAAGGCGGCTCCTTATCGACTTTTGGCTGATTTTTAGTTTACCCATATCTCATTCGTTACTCATCTATTTGGAGTGATTCTTTTTATTTGGAACCCTAATACAACGGGAAACAATAGAGCACAGTCAAATCGGAATTGCATTCCGTCAATTTTTTCTGAATGCGGCCTTAGGCAGCTGCCTTTCGACTTTTGGCTGATTTTTATATTGCCCATATCTCATTCTTTACTTATCTATTTGGAGTGATACTTTTTGATTTTAAACCCTTATACAATGGGTAAGAATAGGGCATAGTCAAAATCGGAATTGCTTTCTGTCGTTTTTTTTTTTTTCTGATTTCGGCCCTAGGCAGCTGCCTATCTACTTTTGGCTGATTTCTATTTTTCCCATATCCCATTTGTTATATATCTATTTGGAGTGATGCTTTTTAATTTGTATCCCTTATACAATGGGTAACCATAGGGCAGAGACGAAATTGGAATTGCTTTCTGTCAATTTTTTCTGATTTCGGCCCTAGACGGCTGCCTATTGACTTTTGGATGATTTTTATTTTGCCCATATCTCATTCGTTACTTATCTATTTGGAGTGATGCTTTTTCATTTGAACCCTTATACAACGGGAAACAATAGAGCACAGTCAAATCGGAATTGCATTCCGTCGATTTTTTCTGAATGCGGCCTTAGGCAGCTGCCTTTCGACTTTTGGCTGATTTTTATATTGCCCATATCTCATTCGTTACTTATCTATTTGGAGTGATACTTTTTGATTTTAAACCCTTATACAATGGGTAAGAATAGGGCATAGTCAAAATCAGAATTGCTTTCTGTCGTTTTTTTTTTTTTCTGATTTCGGCCCTAGGCAGCTGCCTATCTACTTTTGGCTGATTTCTATTTTTCCCATATCCCATTTGTTATATATCTATTTGGAGTGATGCTTTTTAATTTGTATCCCTTATACAATGGGTAACCATAGGGCAGAGACGAAATCGGAATTGCTTTCTGTCAATTTTTTCTGATTTCGGCCCTAGACGGCTGCCTATTGACTTTTGGCTGATTTTTATTTTGCCCGTATCTCATTCATTACTTATCTATTTGGAGTGATGCTTTTTCATTTTGAACCCTTATACAATGGGAAACAATAGGGCACAGTCAAATCGGAATTGCATGCTGTCAATTTTTTCTGAATTCGGCGCTAGGCAGCTGCCGATCGGTTTTTGGCTGATTTTTATTTTGCCCATATTTCATTCGTTACTTATCTATTTTAAGTGATGCTTTTAGATTTTGAACCTTATACAATGGGTAAGAAAAGGGCACAGTCAAAATCAGAATTTCTTTCCATCGATTTTTTTTCTGATTTCGGCCATAGGCAGCTGTCTTTCTACTTTTGGCTGATTTTTATTTTGCCCATATCTCATTCGTTACTTATGCATTTGGTGTGATACTTTTTGATTTTCAACCCTTGTACAATGGGTAAGAAAAGGGCACAGTCAAAATAGAAATAGCTTTCTGTCGATTTTTTCTGATTTCGGCCCTAGGCAGCCTATCTACTTTTTGGCTGATTTTGATTTTGCCCATATCCCATTTGTTACATATCTATCTGGAGTGATTCCGATTTGACTGTTCCCTATTGTTTCCCATCTAGGGCTGTTCCCTATTGTTCCCTATAGATAAGTAACGAATGAGATATGGGAAAAATAAAAATCAGCCAAAAGTCGATAGGCAACCGCCTAGGGCCGAAATCAGAAAAAATTGACGGAAAGCAATTCCGATTTCGACTCTGCCCTTTGGTTACCCATTGCATAAGGGATACAAATTAAAAAGCATCACTCCAAATGGATATGTAACAAATGGGATATGGGCAAAATAAAAATCAGCCAAAAAGTAGATAGGCAGCTGCCTAGGGCCAAAATCAGAAAAAATCGATGGAAAGCTATTTCGATTTTGACTGTGCCCTTTTCTTACCCATTGTATAAGGGCTCAAAATCAAAAAGTATCACACCAAATGTATAAGTAACGAATGAGATATGGGCAAAATAAAAATCAGCCAAAAGTAGAAAGGCAGCTGCCTATGGCCGAAATCAGAAAAAAAATCGACGGAAAGCAATTCTGATTTTGACTGTGCCCTTTTCTTACCCATTGTATAAGGTTCAAAATCAAAAAGCATCACTTAAAATAGATAAGTAACGAATGAAATATCGGCAAAATAAAAATCAGCCAAAAGTCGATCGGTAGCTGCCTAGGGCCGAAATCAGAAAAAAAAACGACAGAAAGCAATTCCGATTTTGACTATGCCCTATTCTTACCCATTGTATAGGGGTTCAAAATCAAAAAGTATCACTCCAAATAGATAAGTAACGAATGAGATATGGGCAATATAAAAATCAGCCAAAAGTCGATAGGCAGCTGCCTAAGGCCGCATTCAGAAAAAAATTGACGGAATACAATTCCGATTTGACTGTGCCCAATTGTTTCCCATTGTATAAGGGTTCCAAATAAACAAGAATCACTCCAAATAGATAAGTAACGAATGAGATATGGGTAAACTAACAATCACCAAAAGTCAATAAGCAGCCGCCTTAGGCCGAAATAAGAAAAAATCGACGAAAAGCAATTCCGATTTTGACTGTGCCCTTTTCTTACCCATTGTGTAAGGGTTCAAAATGAAAAAGCATCACTCCAAATAGATAAGTAACGAATGAGATATGGGCAAAATAAAAATCAGCCAAAAGTCGATAGGCAGCTGCCTAGGGCCGAAATCAGAAAAAATCGACGGAAAGTAATTCTGATTTTGACTGTGCCCTTTTCTTACCCATTGTATAATGTTCAAAATCAAAAAGCATCACTTAAAATAGATAAGTAACGAATGAAATATGAGCAAAATAAAAATCAGCCAAAAGTCGATCGGCAGCTGCCTAGGCCCGAAATCAGAAAAAAAAACGACAGAAAGCAATTCCGATTTTGACTATGCCCTATTCTTACCCATTGTATAGGGGTTCAAAATCAAAAAGTATCACTCCAAATAGATAAGTAACGAATGAGATATGGGCAATATAAAAATCAGCCAAAAGTCGATAGGCAGCTGCCTAAGGCCGCATTCAGAAGCTTCTCGGTGAAGCGTGTATCATACAACTTCAATAATGATAGGATACATCTGTCATCGCACTCATCCAGCAGGTCACCTACCTGTCTTTCACAATAATCAAAAGAAGACAAAGATGCTTTTCCTGATTAGTCAAAAGCTGATCAAAAACCACCTTCTCCTGTCGGCCATTATTCAAAGTTTCATTGGATGCCATCAACCATGGGGCCATCCTTCCACTCATCAAGAGAACTCATCCTCTATTTAAGAAGACCTCAAGATTCATTTGAACATCATCAAAAATTCACGGAGCAAGTGATTTTCTTGAACCCTCTCAAGCCTTTAACCAAAACCTCGAATACTATAGTTCTTTTATATTTCCAATTCCAAAGCTTTGTATTCAAATTCTCTGTAAGTTCTTATCTTGTATTTATTCATAACTTTGTTTTCTGTACTTCAATCTGTTTATGAACAGAAGAATTTCAATAAATTCAATAAAGGAAGAAATTTATTGTCCTCCTTACGACTATTCATTTCATAATACTTCCTTTAAGAAATCTATTTTTCTTAAAATTAAATACATCAAGTTAGATATTCAATTTTTTGAGAATTTACTTGAAAATCCTCATCTATATCTTCATACTAGAAGATTTTATCAAAATATTCTTCACGATTATCAAAAAACATTATTTATCTTTCAAAGACAAGCTTCCATACTCTCCGCATAATCATATTCTCATACTCTGCATCATGCATTT
>CM038119.1:17233333-17263670 GCA_001642375.2 Mentha longifolia | reverse complement strand
ACATCAGAAATCGAGCAGCCTTTGAAAAGTTGTTTTTTTTTTAAGGTAAAATTTAGGTTCTAAAAAAAGTGAAATTTAGGCCACAAATAAATAAAAAAAATCAAATTTCTGGTGATAAATTATAAATAACCGTACTAAATTAATTACTACTATTATAAGATTCGAATTGAATCTATTATACATACTAAAATAAGATAATTAATCATACTTTTCCTCCTAAAACATCTCATTAATAATTTTATGCCTTAATTATTATTTCAAAGTTATAATTGATTCATAGGTCGACCCTCAAAATAGCCACTTAGATATTGCAAACATAAAAATAGCCACAAAGATTAAAAAACAAACTCAAAAACTAACCGCTCTTACCAAATTGCCATCTAATTTGTTTGCAAAAAAATAGACGCCGCCTCCAATTCTCTAATACTGGAAGATTTTCAAACTCGACCGACAACAGTAGCACTGCCGTACCAGCGGTCATGAGTTGGGAATTGTTGCCGGAATTCATGAGTCGAGCACTGTCGCCGGAATTTGTAACTAGAGCAATCTCTTCGTCAAAGCTCGTGAAAATAGAGGAAAACACGTCTCTCATCGTCAAAGCTCGTGAAAATGAATGGAGGAAGAACACTCGTCGTCAGGTTCCGATTTTGAAGAATGCTCCCCAATTGATACCTCCAAGTCAGGGAATAGTATTTACATCAGTTGGTTTTCGAATCTATAGCTATATACAGTTGTGACTTATTAGGCATAATTGAAAGGAATTTGTTGTTCTTATCGTTTCGCCTTGAACAAATTATTGTGATAATTGTTTAAGTTTTAGTAATTCATTATGAATTCTTGAATACATGATTTTGCTGTCTGCTTGTATTGCTAAGGGTGGCGTGTATTTTATGAGATAATTATTGAAATACAAGAATATAATTGTTGTTCGATAAATCTAAGTACACTGTATGCACGAGTCTATTGCTCATGTATTGTAACTATAGAAAAGAAGTATGCTTGTTCATCATATTTAGTACTTCTCTACTAAGATAAACTAAACGTTGCCCCCGAAGTCTGACACTTATTCTCTTGTAGGAAATTTGGTGCTCGCTCTGGTGGGCAAATTCTTGCAGTGATCCCTTCTCCGACTCAAATCGCCAAGGCCCTTGGAAACATCAAGCTCCAAAATAATTTAATTTGGAGATTTTTGAACGCTAGACACATTCTCATCTCATTCTTGGAAAAGCATGAATATATGAATTTGATGTCAAGCATTACTTCGAAGCCCATTTGGTATGTTAATGGTCACCCAATGTGTTTGTTTAAGTGGACTCCCACTTTTGATGTCTCATGAGATGCCGGTTGTCCCGGTTTGGTGTCGATTGCTGGATTGCCTATTCATTTATTTGATATACATGCTTTGCATTCGGTTGCATCTTTGATTGGGACTCCGGTCCAAGTTGACCATGCCACGATCACACGTGCACGTCTCTCTTTTGCTTGTATTTGTGTTGAGATTGATCTGACTGTTGTCATCCTTAGGGAAATTTTTCTGAATATTGATGGTATTTTATTGAGTCAAAAGATTGTGTTTGAGAAATTGCCTGATTACTGCTTGGGTTGTAAACATGTGGGGCATTCCGTTGCTAACTGCTACACTACTAACGGTGTGTGGCGAGACCTCCTAGGAAATTCCCTCCTCCTCGGGCCCCAAACCTAAGCAACCACCTCCTCATCCCCGTCTTCGTGAGGTCCCTGCCACAAAGGCACCTCCTTCTGCCCACTCCATTCCCTCTGTCTGTGCCACTGCTGCTCTCCCCTCCTCACATCCATCCACTGCACCCACTGTCTCTCCCTCCACCTCACACCCTTCTACCTTAACTACCACACCCACCACCCACCCTCCACCCATTGCGAAACGCAATCAGCGGCGTCAATACCGTCATGATGAGAAGCGTGTCATGGGATCTGACCATGTTTCTGATCCCCCTCTCCTGCAGACCCCTTGTTTGTCAAAATAGATTCGAGGCTCTTGCTTCGGATAAGGTCGATGATCCTGCTCACGCTGAGTCCGATCAGCATGATGGGATTCACACCCCTACGATTCTGATGATTCCTTCTGGCGTGATGAGCTACAGGAAGGTGAGATTGGCTTTCACCCTACTACAATGGAAGGAGTTTCCTCCCTCTCCCCCTTATCTGATGATGAGTGCAAACTTCCTAGTTTGGAATGTTCGAGGGATCAACAGTCAGTCCACCCTCCGACGGCTCCACTCTCTAGTGCTTGCTTATCAGTTATCCTTTGTTGCCATTTCCAAACCCATGCAAACAAATCCTGACTTCAGCAAAATCGGTCTCCCGAAGGGAGTTGCGAATTGCAATAATAAAATTTGGTTCTTCTGTGAGGCTCGCTTTATCGACATCATCCGGGATACCTCCCAGCTTCTTCACCTGAGGATCTCCGATAGTTCGTTGTTAGCTAAGCTTCTTCTTCTTACCACTGTGTATGCCTCATGTAATCGCTCTCGAAGATTCGAGCTCTGGGACAATTTGAGGGATATCAGTCCTTCTTTCTTTGAGCTGCCTTGGATCGTGGGAGGTGATTTCAACACTCTCCTTCACTACCACGACCGAGAGGGAAGCTCCATTGATCGCCATAATGAGATGATGGATTTCGCCGATGCCATTGCGGACTGCCACCTCATTGATGCGGGCTTTGATGGGCCTAGATTCACCTGGGAACGAACTGGCCTCCATGAATGCCTCGACCGGATCCTTCTCACCGAATCCTGGTCGTCTGCCTTTGCTGTCACTAGGATTACCCACCTTTTGAGAACTAGGGATTCTGATCATGGCCCCCTCCTCATTCAGACTCCTTCACCTCCGAAAATCATCTTTCCGCTTTCAGAACATGGGGGTTATGCACCACACCTTCCTCGAGGGTGTGTCTCAGGTCTGGGCTTCTCCCACGGGTTTCTCCGGCATGCTGAACCTCCAGTTCAAGCTCGCTAGGGTGAAGAAACACCTCAAAAACTGGAACTGGAATGTTTTTGGACACATCTCTGAGCGTGTCAAGGCTGCTGAAGAGGCTCTTTCTACTCTTCAAGAGGCCTTCGACACCGTACCGTCCCCCGAAAATAGAGTGGCATTCATGAAAGCTTCAGCTGAATACTTTCTTCGCGCCAACATGGAAGAAAAATTCTGGAAACAGAAGACTGCTCTTCGGTGGGTCACTGAGGGTGAACGAAACACCAAGTTCTTTCAGGGATGGGTGAAACAGAAGAGATGCAAATCAAGGATTCACTCGATTTCTGAGGGCGACGAGACTCTCTCCTCTGAGACCCAAATTTGTGACTCTGTTGTCTCCTTTTTTCGCTCTCTCCTCTCTTTTGACCCCAGTGATCTTGAGGAACCCGATCCTAGCCTTTTTCCCACCATTCCTGATCCGGACACGAATGAGGCGCTTTGTCAAAGGCCAACACCTCTCGAGATCAAAGATGCCGTGTTTGGAATCTCCAAAGATAGCGTGTCCGGGCCTGATGGATTTACCTCTCTCTTCTTTCAGGCATGTTGGGATACTGTCAGGCAGGATGTGGAATGTGCCGTGTGGGACTTCTTTGATGGTAACCGATGCCCAGGAGTTTTACTGCCACCACCATCGTTCTCCTTCCTAAATGTGAAGCCCCTAACTCTTGGACTGATTTCCGCCCTATCAGCCTCTACAATGTCACTAACAAAATCATCTCCAAGATCATGACTTCTCACCTTGCCCCCATTCTACCGCTCCTGATTGTACCTAATTAGAGCGGGTTCATCAAGGGTCGCCTCATCAGCGACAATGTTTTGCTCGCTCAGGAAATGATAAGAGATCTCCATTTCTCTAACCCCAATCCTAATGTTGCCATCAAACTTGACATGACGAAGGCATATGACAGAGTTCAATGGCCTTTCCTCAGTCTCGCTCTCTGGCGCATGGGTTTCTCTGAGCGATGGATCAGTATGATCAGGCGGTGCACTGAGCATTGTTCGTTCTCGGTTCTCGGTTCTCATCAATGGTTGGCCCGCCGGTTTCTTCCCTCTTCTCGTGGCCTGCGCCAAGGGGACCCCCTTTCTCCATCCCTCTTCGTGCTTGCCGCTGATTACCTTTCCAGGGCTCTAGACTCTCTCATGACCCCGCAGAGACAGCTGCGCTTTAGCACGAGCAAGACTCGCCTCCCCCTCACTCATCTGGCTTATGCCGATGATATTCTCATCTTCACCCAATCTCACCCTGACACTCTCATGAGCATCATGTCTTTTCTCCGCCACTACAACGCGGCCTCGGGTTAATCTATCAATCTTCGAAAGAGTAACTTCTTCATTGCTCCCAAGCATGAAGAAGCGTGGGGGGAACAGATTCACCTCTCCATGGGCTTTCAGCAGGGTATCTTTCCCTTCTTCTATCTAGGGACCCCCCTTTACAGGGGAAAAATGAAGACTGACCTCTTCCTTGACCTCAGACAGAGAATGAGTGCGCGTGTTCATAGCTAGTCTCACCGACATCTCAATTTTGGTGGCAGACTAGCTCTCGTCAAGAGCACGCTCAGCACGATCCCCTTGCACTATCTTCAGGTTATGGAACCTACACCATTCGCATGCTTGAGCAGGTCATGGTCCGGTTTCTCTGAAACTCGACTGAGAACTCTCGGAAGGCCCACTGGATTGCTTGGAAAAAGATCTGTCACCCAGTCGATGAAGGCGGACTTGGGCTTCGCCGTCTTGGCGACTTAGTCTTGGGTTTTAGCTTAAAGCTGTGGTGGCGGTTTCGTGCTCAGGATTCTCTTTGGGCCTAGTTCATTTCTTCCAAGTATGGTCACCCTCATTTTCCTGGCCTTGGGCCTCTCCATTCCTATCATAGTCCTACCTGCAGGCGCCTCTGTAGAGAGGGCGCTTTGGCCCAAAAGCATATTCGTTGGATCTTGGGGTCTAGGCGGGTCAATTTTTGGCATGATATCTGGTTTGGGGATACCCATTTGTCTGATTTGTGTCATGATATGCATCTTGCTAACGTGCATGTGTCTCATTTTCATCATCATCGTTCTTGGCATGTTCATGCATTGCATGCATACATTCATGATTTTCATATTGCCGAGGAGCTTGCTGATTCCTTCAGCTGGATGCCGGTATTGTGGGGAGAGCGGGATGTCATGCGGTGGAATTTGACCCCCATGGAGAGTTTTCATTATCTTCTGCCTGGGAGGAGGTTCGGCAGAGGTCCCCTCGCCAGCCCCTTATCCGTGCTTTATGGAATGATTGTCTCACCCCAAACATCTCTTTCTTTTTGTGGCGCCTTTTACACCATCGTATCCCGGTTAACACCTTGGTCCAGTCACAGGGTACTCGTATTGCTTCCATGTGTCCTTGTTGTCCTCAGTCTCCTCACGTTGAGTCATTCTCTCATCTCTTTCTTTTAGGGGATATTGAAAAGGAAGTTTGGATGAACTTTGCACACTGGTTTCACATCACACCACCACTCACCACCGATATTGCACATGCACTCTCCTTTTGGAGAAATCGCACACCACACACCTCACACACTGCACGACCACACATCACTTTTCTGATTCCATGCCTTATACTATGGTTCATCTGGACGGAAAGGAACAACCACAAGCACCGTGGAGTTCCTTTCCTTGCTTCTCACATTATTTCGCAGGTGATCCAGTATCTTCGGCTCTTGGTTATGGCCAAGAAGCTTTCCCCCTCACAGTGGTGCGACTGCTCTCCGCAAGTCGATTTCATGCCATATGCTGCCCCTATGAGGCGGCCCCTCCGGTCGACGCCGGTTCTCTGGCGCCCACCACCAGCCCTCTGGGTGAAGCTGAGCACATGCTTCGATTTCATGGCACGCCTCGGTCATCGGCTTCAGACGATGACCACATTCGATGCCAGCTCAGCCCCGAGGCCTTTTTTGTCCCTGGTTAGGATGGACCAGCTTGGTTATCCTAATTTCAGGCTGCACAGTTAGATGTCAGTGCATATTTATTGTCGAGCTCCATTCTTTATCATTAGCTCGTTTGTATATATGCCCCCTTGAGTGGGCTTTTTATTTTAGGTGATCAGGTTGTACTTTGGAGAATGAGCACTTTTGGTTCATCCTCACCACAAACTTTGTTCTTTCCCCCGTAAGGGGTTGATTATATATATATATATATATATATATATATATATATATATATATATATATATATGATGTTTCTTAAAATAAAAATTTTAAAAAAAAAAAAAAAAAAAAAAAAAAAACCTTTTGTTTCCTCCTCCAAGTATTCCATTTCTCCCTCACCAAGTCTTCTTTTTCTGAGAATTGAGAGATCCCTACGATCCTTCATAGGCTTTACATGTATATCTTACATCTAAACATATGATTTGTTAGAATTTAGAAAGAGATAAAAAGAAGAAAGAAAGAGAGAACTATTCATTATAATTATTCATTTGACAAATTAAAACATTATACATAAAGTGAAATTAAATTAAGATTATCAATAGAGAAAAAAACCTGCTAGGCTACGTAGAAATCGCCTAATGAGAGATTTATGCCTCGCCGACGAATGGTCCAAATTTTATTTTCCGACCGATTAAAAAAAGTCCCTACGTCTTCTTCTTTTTTGTTTCCACGGTTCCACCCATACTGATATACACATGATTCGGCTGGACATACGTACCATTAATTTCATTATATATATCAAGAATAAAGACTTTTCATACAAAATGACATGTTGATTAGTATTGAAAAGAAAATATTTCATAGTTGACTTTCACCGTTAATCGATTAGTTAGTTTGTATGAACAAAATCAACATTTTGCAAACCGAGAGGGTGAAGCGGTGCGCTGTTTCGGCATGATGGAAAACGTTTCAACATTAACAAATTCATTTTTTTAATTTAATATAAATGTACAGAAATACCCTCGTACTTTGTTTTTATATAGTATATAGAAATAGATGATTAGGAAAAGAAAATTATCATCTAGGATGACATATGCTACGATCAGTTTTGAACAATGAATTTCATGAAGTTTCTAGCTCTGATTTAGTACTGTTGTTGAATAAATTCATTTTCTAAAAGTTGGAGTGGCATAATAAATACAATGTCTTATTGGTGCGGCCTTGTGGCCTTTAATTTTTCAATACATGTCCATTCTACATACAAACTATATGATCTCAGATGCATTCAATTTTTAATTTTATGTTGATGAATTTTACTCGAAGTTTTACTTTCAATATTGTCGTATATAGGGATGTCCCAATTGTAATAAATTCAAAAGTTATTATTTTTACTTTCTTATATGCAATAAATAGTTGAGTTGTGTGTAAAAATATAAATATACTAAAATAGAGCAGTTGGTCTCATTTAATCACTTTTACTTTCACTATCAGTTTAGCCTACGTTTTTGTCCAATTGTAGAGTGTCACGCCGTCATGACTCTTTAATTTTCATGATGGATACAATTGAGTTTCATTTCTGTAACAATTTGCCTATTTACTAGAAACATACTCTGAAATTAATAAAAGCTTCTTTTATCTTAAACATGCTTGACTATTATTATACTATGGAGTACTACAATTCTAGTTTAGTGAACTCTCAACTCCCAATCGATCATCAAAATCGAAAGTGTGTAGGAATAGAGATTAAGAGTAATTCCTAACATTTTGGGACAAACCCTTCTTCAATCATAAGAGAAGTTGTGCAACATATGGTTCTGCCTATAAATTTTGGAGAGAATAATTTTTGGAATATAAGTTGAATTTCACACATTTCCGACGCTCACTAAACATGCAGGTGGGTCCCACAATAAATAAATAAATAAAAAGTGCCTATTCTTAATTTTCGTCAAATGGCGTATGGATCTCTATTAGCATAAAGTGATTTTTGCACCACTCATATAAATGCCGACCTTGAAGTTGACGGTCATTTTTGCTTTAAGATTACAATCTTGAAAATATATTTGATTCTTATATACTCCCTCCCACTTATAAATGGGTCATTTTACCCATTTATAATTGGGACTGATGAAATAGATGAGAACGCTATTGGAAATGGGCAATAACAAAACTAATGAGTAGGTGGGGGCTTTGAGTTTGTAAAGTTCTACCTGCTTTAATTAAATATGGAGGGCAATTAGAAGAAAAAAATGTTTGTCTATAATTATTCAAGCAAGAAAGAACGTAAATAAATATTTATGTTTTAATTAGACATGGAGGGTAATTACTAATTATACCCACTTATCCCTCCTCTACTATGTACTAAAGTCTAAATGTAACGAAGAGAAAAAGAAAAGAAAAAGAAAAATGAAGGAAGACGATTTGGTGGTACACACTATAACACGATAGTGCACTCCTCGTTTTTCTCTTATTACTCATGTCATGTCACAACAATTATTGTTCATATACACTTAATGTTTAAAAAGTCGCTAAGAGCTAGTCGGACAGTGGAGGAAGAACTCATGCCTAGTCGGATTAGAAACACAATACTTATTTTTATTATCTTTACATTATGTCATTAATTAGAAACTATATTAACATATATCATTCATAATTTTATTACCAAATTTATGATAAAAACATAGAATATGATAATTAATAGTCCAATTCAATAAATTTTATAGTCTATTACAAAATTTTCTAACTTTCAACATAATATCAATATATATTGAATTTAATAATTGTAATCTAATTTAGCACGAAATCTGTCTAGCCATCTAAATTACATATAGAAACAACCTAGTTAACGTAAATATCGATTAATTCACACTTAAAGACTGATTATACTTTAATATCTGACCAATAATCAGGATGTCGCTAAAAGTGTCTAGGCGGATTTAGCATTAGTCGGGTCGGTGGAGTGCCGCCTAGCGTCTAGGCGGGGATTAGGCGGACCTTGGCGATGACTTTTAGAACACTGTATACACGGAATTTACAAAATACTACTTCCATCGCCCTTCATTAGTCTCATTTGCTTTATTGACTTTTCGGCACGCGTTTCCACCGAGACTTAATACGGGTTTTACAATATAATTTTGAATTATTTTTTTTACGGGATACTCGTAGTATCATTTTTAAATATTATAAAGCAAATGAGACTAATGAGGGAATGTAGATAGTATCATTTTTAAATATTATAATTGATTCAGTTTGAGTAAAATTAGTTCTATTAGAGAGTATTTTATTATTATAAACTCAAATACTAATTACTTCTTTCTTTCTTTTTTCTTTCTGTTTTTGTTTTTTGTTTTTAATGAAAGACGGAAGAATCAACGTGTTTATTTACATAGGGTCCCCCACACCCACAGGCCACAGTGATTGTGAATTTTGAAATATTAAATTAAATGGAGTATATGTATTATTGTATTATTGTATAGGCCGGCCGGCTTATTGCATATTAGTCTGTCATTTGATTAGTGAAGTCGGGAGTATAGTTTTTTTGCTTTCTTCTTTGCTTACTATATATAGATTATTATAATCGTCCTTTGTCACCGGCAGCCAATAACCGCCGGAGAAATGGAGTCGCCGTTCAAGCCCGACGCACTCAAAGGCAAGGTAGCTCTGCTCACCGGTGGCGGCTCCGGTATCGGCTTTGGAATTTCCACCGAGTTTGGGAAGCACGGAGCCTCCGTCGCCATCATGGGCCGCCGCAGGAATGTCCTCGACAACGCCGTTTCCGCCCTCACCTCCCTAGGCATCCCCGTATCATTTCTCACTCACCTTTCCTTTTGTTGATTTCATTTTCAATTCCAGCATCTCCGATTCCTGCTCAACATAATCTGCTGATTTTATTGCTTTGACTTGGAAATATGATGATTTGCCAAATTTATGCGGTGTCGATTGATTTTGTAGGCAGTTGGTTTCGAAGGGGATGTTCGGAACCAGGAAGATGCCCGAAGAGTGGTGGAGGCAACGGTGAAGCATTTTGGGAAGCTTGATATTCTGGTGAATGGTGCAGCTGGAAATTTCCTAGTTGCACCTGAAGATCTCTCTTCCAAGGGCTTTAAAACAGGTCAATTTATAAATTTATAGTATGTTTCTGTGTTTTGAATTGTGAAACAACATTCAATATTTATTTAAGCATTCGATCATTTCCTTCCTTGCAGTCATGGACATTGATACTGTTGGAACATTCACCATGTGTCGCGAAGCAG
This sequence comes from Mentha longifolia, assembly GCA_001642375.2. Lineage (NCBI taxonomy): Eukaryota > Viridiplantae > Streptophyta > Magnoliopsida > Lamiales > Lamiaceae > Mentha > Mentha longifolia. Next base: position 17,253,515 of record CM038119.1, on the reverse strand, counting down.
TCAAGTATTTGAAGAAAGATGGAGGTGAAAGAGGAGGGCTTATTTTGAACATCAGCGCTACTCTTCACTACACTGCGTCCTGGTATCAGATCCATGTCTCTGCAGCCAAGGTTTGTGTTTTCATGCTTGCTATTATTAGGTCCTTGATGATTGTACTACTTTGGTTGAACTTGTGCCCCTTTCTTTGCTTGTGTGTGTGTGTGTAGGCTGCCATTGATGCAATGACAAGAAATTTGGCACTGGAATGGGGCACAGATTATGATATAAGAGTGAATGGGATTGCACCTGGTCCCATAGGAGATACTGCTGGCATGAGTAAACTTGCTCCTGATGAAATTAGTAACAAAAGCAAGGATTATATGCCTCTCTACAAACTTGGTGAAAAATGGGATATTGCCATGGCTGCTGTATACCTTGCCTCTGATGCCGGTATTTTCTCTTTCTGTGTCAGTTGCAGCTTATATTGCTATGATCATGTCTCTTGATTTCAGCACTTTGATTCATAGATTGGTAGAACTTAGAAGCATAGTTGTCGTGTGATTTCGCTTACCTTCAAATGATGCAGTCTAATCGTACAACTTAGCAACCTAGCTTACCTTCCTTGACTGTAGTTATTGGATTTACTTATATGTGTCCAGTGTAGCACATTTGATGAAATAACAACCTTTTCCCATACTTGAATAATCCTCATGACTACTGCAGTTGCTACTTGCTGTCTTTAGATTTTAGAATTTATTTCTTCATTTCCCTTTCCTTTTGTGTTGTAATTTTTGCAAGTGTTGTATGTGAAGGTAAATACATCAATGGGAGCATCCTGCCCGTAGATGGAGGACTGTGGCTGAGCAGGCCGCGCCATCTGCCTAAGGATGAAGTGAGGCAGCTTTCTCGATCTGTAGAGAAACGAGCACGTGCTGCCCCTGTTGGCCTCCCGTCCAGCAAACTCTAGCCTTAGCTTCTGTTATATTGCACAAGTAGTATTTGTCGAATTCTACATGTTACACTAAAAATCGCGGCGAAATAACTTCAACTTCCTTGTAGTGAATTAGAATGGTCACATGATTTCCTATTCATATATATTTATTTATGTATTCAGTTCATGGTGGCATTGCATGACGTGGTGCAACAAAAAAGGAACCTTTTTCATATATAATCAAAAAACATTTGTCATGCGAATTTGCATAAGCTAAATTCACATCTACACCCAAATTGAGCGACTGAAGGTGCAAAAAACTGCAGTTTTTTTTGTGTTTCAACTATATCTACTCTACAGTCTACACTATATCATATGCGAAGACTCGATGCTTGATTGAGTTGCAGAAGCATATGCAGAATTTTCAACATCTGTGCATGGGAGCAGGATATATATCCAACGGCTGATACCTAAGACGTTCATTGTGTGGTAACGGTACATCCTGTTCGACAACCAACCAATATTAAATATAAAATTACCACTGTAAAATTAACATAACCCTTGAAGAAAAGAGATGATAAAAAAGAAAAACGCACCTCTTCCAAGTTAATCTGATAAGGTTTCACAAAATCCTCAAACATGACTGGAGACAGTCCTTTCATCCTCTCTTCCACTTCCTGAGAGAAGAGAAACAGTGGAAATTTCAACATATCTTAATTTTCTTCAGCTTAAAATTAACTTTATCCGCGAAAAGAAGCATATCTTACCAATCCAGTTATCCTTGAATTTTGTAGCAGTTCTCTGGCTATGGCATCTAATATATGACGGTTGTCCTTCAGCCCCTTCATCGCGATTTCCTCAGTCTCATCGATGTACTGTTATGAAATGGAATGAATCCACTATCACGTCACTACTACTATAAATAGGTAATAACAATATCAAACAGTCCACAGAATATCTTTCATTTCTCTCGTGTATGCCCCACACTGAAGTGGAATCTACTAAGTTTCGACTCTTTGTGTTACTTTTATCTCTACTTATCATTTATTGGTTTCAGTACTTCAGACACTTTCTTCCATGGAGAACCGGTATATATTGATTTGTGCCAACCTTGTAACATGCTTATTTTAATTTTAGAATCTAGTAATGAGTTCCCTATTAATCAGAATGGCATAAGACACACTTAAACTGCATGACCTGCAAGTTGCAATATGCATATTTAGCTAGATGAAAGAAGGCAAACCTTTCGGAGAACGCCCTCATACTTATAAATCATTCAGAATTGCACTTCATGTTATGAGGTTAAAATAATTTAGTTTCCAACATATGCTGAATGACAGTATGAAGAATGTTAGCAATGGCACAAAATCAATCACACAATTTCATGCAACTAAAAATGAAATGTACCAAGGCTCATTGAAATTACCCTTGTTAACTCCCTTGTGAAAAGCTCAGAAACTTCAAGCGTCATTTTTGCAGGAATCACATGAGGGTCATCCCACTAATATGAAGAAAGTTAAAGAAAATTAGTTCTTCTGGAATAAGCATATAAAGCAAAAAAACCCATCTACTTTACATTTCACCATACTGAAGTAAATCATACCCTGTATCTTATCGTTTCACCATCCGGGTTATCTGGTTGATCAGCAAGCCCAATTCTTTTTGTTAAAGCTGTGAGCCCAAGCCTCGGATTTCTTGGGCTAATTACCATTTCTCGAGCAATCTGCAAGGGATGAAGTAACAATACGGCACAAATGTAGACAATAAAAATTTTCTTCTCCTCCCAAATTCTATCTACATGGTGCAGGTAAAAAGATGATAGCAATTGGTAGATTTAGCATCCCTTCATGTTTACCTTGGTAATTTTCTCAAGATCATCTCTTCCTCCATCAGTTATGTCATCACCATATACTATGCGTTCAGCACAACGGCCACCATGAGCAACCACCATTTGCATTTGCAGGTAACCGAAAGTGGTATAACCTTGATCTACCATGTCTTCTCGAGGATAAAAGACAGTCATTGCAGTCTCCTACTCAAGCAGACACCAGATGATATTCATTAGATATATGTATACAAAACCCAAATAAAGCAAATTGTTCCACATAAAATATTACATCATACCTTTCCACCAGGTAGCAGCTGAGAAAATGCATGCCAGTCAAATCGAGGGAATAAGTGAGCTAACAATATGTGACCAGCTTCATGCACAGCCAAAAGTCTCTTCTTTTCTAGAGACACCTGTAAAAATGGTGTATACTGTCACAGATATGAAAGATAATACATAATATAGATCTCATTGTTATCAGAGAACCCGTACACTTTGTTCACATTTCTGTTGCTCTTCCTCTGTGAGAAGCACACCCATTCCCTCAAGCAGCTGCTTGTCCAAGACATCAACGATATCCTGTTGACATATCTTTGTATGTCCTTTCCTGACCTGCTTTCATGTAAAAGTTATCATTAAAGAAAAGACTTTCATCAAGGATCAAAGAATGACTGCTAAATAGGCCTAAAAAGTTCGTGAATACATCTGACATTAAGTTCAGACATGATCGATAAGATGGATGATGGGCACTCATCTTCCAAGAATGGACAATTTTTTAAAGAGACGAGAGTTATAATTACATAATGACAGATCTCTAAAAATGTTATGCACATACAGCATAGCAACCAAAAATAGAAAGCAAAATAACCAGAGTATTATAATTGACAAGTACCCAAAAAAAAACCATTCATGTTATCATCTTACCATGGCTTGAAAAGCATGAAATAAAACAAAACAAAAAAAAAAAAAAAAAATACAATACACGCAGTCCAAATATAAAGAAAACTCAGAATTCATAAAGAGGAGGAACCAAGCATTATATTCATGAGCCAAAAAAAGAGGGTTCAAGACAGAGTCAATTGCTAGCACAAATATACATAGGCATCATAAGTTAAAGAATATATAGAACTAGAACTATCACATTTCTGCACAATCCCCTAACAGACAAAGGAAAAAGAAAAAAACAAACTCAAGGAACAACAATCAAACATGACAACATCAATTATCCAAAAAAAAAAAGTGTCGTGCACAACAAGGTTCAATTGCTAGCATAAATTTATAAGGATATCACAAATTAAGAGAATATATAGAATTAGACTTATAAAATTTCTGCACAACTACTCACAAGGAAAAAAGATAAAATCAGAGAACAATGCGTCATTTTCATTTCCATGTTTCTTTTCAGGGTCCTGTAATGTGTATCAATGAAGCCAATTCACAAGAAAAGCAGACAAATACACATAAGACATGACTTCTAGAATAAACTTACAGCCATTATTCCTGCTTCATTGACTAGATTTCGTATATCTGCCCCAGAGTACCCAACAGTGCGAAACACAACCTATAGAGGTGAAGAAAAGAACAAGAAGATATTAAGCATGAGCATGAAGAGTATAGTCAATTGAGATTAGTTTAGGGTTTAGGGTTTAAGGTTTAGGGCTTCAAGAGAGAACACATAAAGTGGAAACAACCTTTCTAAAATCAACATCTTCATCAAGTTCCTTCCCAGTACTATGAACACGGAAGATTTGTGCTCGTTGCTTAGCATCAGGTAGCCCAATATATACACGGCGGTCAATACGTCCAGGGCGAACAAATTCCAAGTCCAATTCATCTGGTCTATTAGTAGCACATATGAATATAACAGCTTGCCTAAGAGAGAATCTATCAACCCCAGTTTTTTCTTTGCTGCAAACAGTGAATTTACACTGTTATGCTTAATAAACAGTAATAATGTCCCAATAAGAATACAAGAAAAGGTCGATGAGACTTACTCTCCATCAAGCTGAGCAATTAGTGCTTCAAATGTTGCTCTTCTACGTGGATCCTTCTTAGCATGTCTTCCAGCAATAGCATCTATCTCATCCACAAATACAAAAGAAGGAGCCTAGATAAAGGAGGGTCTGTTATTTAAGAACATCTTCCAACAACTAGCATGTGCACTCTCATAGAATATTCTGTATACATACCAGACCAGGCCTAAAAAAAATTCCCCGTACTGCAGGGTGACATAACATCATGATTTAGTGTAGGTATCATCATCACAATCAACAGAAATTCACAATACTATCTTTGTTATGCTGCCCTTCATGATTTAGTTGCAGATTCCTGGCTCCTAGAGGAATTCCACATAACTAGTGTGCAAAAGTAAATGAAACAATAAGACATAATATAAAGTGCAAAGCTGAGTGCAGATCTCAAACAAAATTTAGCTGGCCCTTCTAGCTTTCATCTCTGAGTAATGTAGACAACAGAAATGCTCCCCTACCCATGGCGGGCACACGTAATGTGCCCACCGCTTATGTGGCAGTGCCACGTCGCTAATCCTTTCCATTTGGGATTTAGTTTTTTTGGGTAGGGTTTAGTTTTTTTTTTTTCGTAGGATTTAGTTTTTATGGTATATATTTAAATTAATTTCCTTATTTAAAACATTGTCACGTCATCCATGGGCATATTGTGGACATTGGAGCGTTACTCGTGTAGACAAATCATTTTCATTTACGGAAAGCTCAACCATGCAAAATTTGTATCCTACAGCAATGATGTAAACCCGCAGAAAGCTCAACAATTTGAATTTTGGTAGTTGGTGTATAATCAAACTTATCTTGATAATGAAAAAATTACTCACGATTAATATCTCTAAAGATAAAACACAACAATGATAGGTGGACACTTACATTTCTTTTTGCTATTGAGAACAATTCATTAATTCTTGCAGCACCACTCTTCTCACTATCAGTAAATTCTGCACCAGAAGCAAAAACAAAAGGCAACCCACTTTCCTTGGCTAATGTTCTTGCAAATAGTGTTTTCCCTGTTCCTGGGGGTCCAGATAGAAGCACGCCCTGTAAGACAGCATAACCTACACCTTCAGTGTCAAAGTCATGTTTCAGATATACCGTCTCATCATTTCAAGATATTGTTAACTTACTCGAACAAATGCCACATCCTTTTCATAATACTGCATGGGGTTTCCCATATATATCATCAATTCATCCAGTAGATCCCAGACATCTCCTCCTAATACTACACTTTTATACATAGATTTAGCTTCACCAACTTCACCAACTGGCTGAGTAAAATGAACAATATATCATACATTACTCAGATGAAAAACCAGAGATTTAAAAAAAAAAAAAAAAAGGATTTCGGAGGGAAAACTATTTCTCACCAGAATAAAGTTTTCAGCATATGCCATATCAAAAAGCTGATTATATTTCTTATAAAGAAATCGATTTGTTGTAATATGAAGAAGCATCAATGATTCCCTTATGAACCATAGGATTAGTATTCCAGGCAACAGTGCAAATACAACTTTCATAAAATAATGGATCTGCCGCTTCTGGAGAAGATCAACTTCAGCTCCAGAACCTGATATTGCCTCAAACAAAAAGGGATCGAGCGGGATATCAACCTAGACACATAATTAATAAGTAAGCAAGAGCTCAACTAAAGGAGAAAAACCACATTCAGAACATATGTATAACACTGGACTCACAATATATTCTAAAGGGAACCCTTCTTTCATGGTCACATACAATCGTTTTAGATCCTCTGTAAAGACAACTGCATCAACCTGAAAAAATGAGAAAAGAAAAAATATATCGCATTAAGAATAATATGGCATGTTGTACATAATTTGAATTAGAATAGAGCCTTCCACAATTCACGATTTGTTTTCTAGTAGGTGAAGGCTTCACTAGTTTATTGCAGTTGACTGAACCATCTAAATACAGCTCCGTTTCCACTGCTGAAAACTTTGTTCAAAGATCAAGTCTTACAAAACTACGTAAGGCAAGGGACTAGCAGTTAAAGAATTATATTGAAGTGTATGTGCTTCTTGGCAGCATACAAGGGGTTTCATTTCCAGATTTCCGAAGCAATAATGACTAGCACATACACAAAGAAGCACTCAGGATCTTACATATTGATATTATTAGTCAGAACGAGGACATGTATTTACATATTGCAAAGACTTCTGGAAAAAAATCATGCTTTAACAAGAAAGGAGTTGCACTTAATCAGAAGAAACTATTCAACATAGAAGAAGTGGGGAAAAAAAAGAGTAAGAAGAAACTGAATGATAGTATAACTGTACCTCAGAGGAATCAAGTTTTTGCAGGAAATAAGTGTAAGGAAGTTTTGGACGGTAACGCCACCATCTTTTGGAGATCCACAGTGCCCTTGTTCCTTGATTATTTTGGGCCTTCTCAACTATATCCTTGCGAAGACTGTTCTCAACCTCCTTCATGTCAAATTCCACCACATACTTGGAATTTAATGGATTCAGTTGCTCAGCTAACTTATCCTTATGAAGAATTTCTTTCCACGCTGCAAGTCTATCACGCCATGTTCCCCCAGTTTCTTGATTCCCAACTGTTAAAAACTCCAATAAGAAAGTCCCGGAGACACAACAGGATTCAAAAAGTAAAAGAACACTGTACGCATAGTAGTTGGGTTATACAGCATGAACCAATTTCATGGAAAGATATCATTCACCTACAAACAACAATACAACCTTAACAATATTCCTAGCAATATTCTTTCTTAAAATAGAAGACCGAAAAGTTGTTCAGCTGGTTGTATGTATCATTAAAATTGATAATCCTAAAACCTAAAATAGAGCAAAAATTAAACCATATAAAACCCAATTTTCATGAAACCAAAGAAAATAAAAAAAGAAACCTGATAGACCCAAATCCTCCTGAAGAACCTTTTTGTCCTCTGTGTTCAATGTTGAGTCATTTTCTATTATTTCTTTTATGCTCTCTTGGGCCTTTTCTGTATCATCCTCCCATGCATTCTCCCCAACAAAAGAAGGATCATGAACAAGTGTCCCATCAGGTCCTTCAACAAACTTCTTGAGTTTCATACCTTTGGGGGTAGATTTCCTCCATAAACCTTGCTTGAATCTATAAGATAGGGATAATGTGAGCATTGAGCAAGAAGAAATTGGTGCATAGATTTCATCCAGAGCCAAGTAAAGAAATTTGAAATCCGTGCAGCTACCCAAAGAAACAGTATTTTTCATCTACCCCTTGTGATAACCAATATTCATCTTATAGAGCAATCATTTAAGAATAAATATAAGCATAGTGAAACGGGTTTCCACATTTGGGATATTTCAAATCTCACAGGCTAGTACACTCAAAATTACCTTTTTTTTTTCCAGCTTCTAACCTTGGTATATATAACATGTGGTGTTCCAACCATTTCCGAAAACTAGATTAATACATACACTACAAGGATCACAGCCTACATCAACATCCTAGAAAGCCTATCTCAACCCACCCTCAAAACCTTGGACATATTGTGTAATATTGCTTGTAATACAATCAGCAACGAAGGATTGAAGGGTTCTTCGAGATTTTAGAAAAGAAAAGGAAAAAAAAAAACATATTGAATGATGAATCCTTCAACAGAAAAAAAAAATGACATCAATTCATTAGTTTTTCTGTCATAGTTCAAACTGTCATTCGAGAAACAGATTAATGCAATTAAGTCAAGAAATTTCACCAATTAGACTTTCTAGTGTGCATCATCAATCTCTCAGTAACAAAAGTAACATAGCATCAAGTTTCCCACTGATTAAAAGTACCACAGAGATAACTATAATTTAGATGAGAAAACCACTTACTTCTTCAAATTAGTGGGTGTAGGCTCAGGAATTAATGCCTCCATGTACGCCTCAGCCAACTCCTTCCTTTCACGCTCAATAATAGGAGCTCGAACCGCCTTGAATATACTTTGACAGGAAAAGAAAGCTACAAATATGTATAACACTAATGCACCCAACCTTCTTGAATCCCAATTCTTAATATCCTGAAAACATAAAATCATTCGAAAATTGAATCACATACACATAGCCAAGAAAGACAGGAGTCCCAATGCTAAACAATACTTCAATTTGTCTTCAAAGCTTTAGAAGTGAAAACCATACCTTCCAATTCTCCCATTTATTCCAACTCAAAAATTGAGGCACTAGCTCGGAGTTGACGCGCTCTAGCTTTTCCTGAAGCTTCTGGGCCGAGTCCCTGGCCCTTTCAGAATACTCATCAACTTGTACCTTAAAATCGAACCCAGTTTCTTTCTTAACCGACTCCCCCAAATTCTCAAAAAAACGTTTAGAAACGCGGCTAATGGACTGCGAAAGCCGCAGCCAAGAGAAACCATCAGGCTCGCTTGAAGAAGATGAAGAGGCTGAAATCAAAAACCTCTTTCGCCGGGAAATTTTGGGCCTGAAATTGGCGGAAAATGGGGCAGCATGAAGAGGAGTTGGTCGGCGTTGAAATGTCGCAATTTCCATAACCAGAGAAAACTGCTCCCGATAACTTAAGATAACCGGGATTTGTTAGCTTGAGATGGAGTTTCTTCTTCTGCTTTGCAGCAGCATTCCTCAGCTGCGCCTGCACTGGTTTGTTGCAATGGCCGTAGTGAGAGTGAGAAGAAGCATGGGTTTTAGTTTTGCAAGGTTTTTGTGATTTTATCTGAATTTTAAAACCGCCAATTTACTAATTTATCTTAAGACCTCTCAAGTTTCTTTGGATTAGAATTAAGCCCCTCTGGCCTCTACTTATTAGTATCTCCTTTGATTGTCAATTTTGTCACGTTTATTATGACCTTTTCGATTTTATTTTTTTTTAAACCAAAGAATTCATAAATCTTAGTCATTCAATTTAATTGTATAGTTTTTAAATGTTAGCTTGCATTTCTAAATGTTAAAGTACATTTAAGGAAACATGGCACATCAAATAACGAGTAGTGCCCCTACCAACAATGACATAGTCCCTCCATCCCCAATTTTTTTATACAAGAAATAGTGACACGAATTTTAATAAAATATTAGGTGGTATGATATAATGATATATAAATAAGATGATAAAGTCATAAAGAGTAAATATAAAATGATTATCGTGAGGTATAATGTTCAAGAAAAAAAAATGCAAATTATTTAAGACCATACCGAAAAGGAAATTTGTGCAAAAATAAGAGACGGGGAGTATTTAATGTGTCCATATAACGATATTAAAAAAATATTATTAATATACCGCGTTAAGGCAACCACGAATGCATTAAGCATGCCCACATTAGCTAGGGGTCGTCAACAATAGATTTTTGGTTGATTTAGTGCTATTTTATAATAGTGGCCATACTCTATTGCTTTGATCAAAAACTAAATGTCCTACGATGTTCCATCATGCAAAGAATTGTAAACATGTATATTAAGACATGTACATGCCTGTACACGCTCGATCAATAAGTCTAAGAATAACATCAACTCTAAATTAGGGTTAATAAAGTGTTTGAAACTTAAGAATACAAGAGTAGACTCGAAAGAATAATCTAACCCAACCTTTGATGCTCAATCAACTAACTTAAGTAGGGAAAACAAGTTTTTGAAAGAAGCTGATTTTTAGACACCTCCTCGAAACGTCAGCCACATCTAACCAAGACTAATTGATATCTGTCTAAAGCTTGATACAAATTTGAGTACAAAACTTCTACTCCGAACAAAAACACACTACATCTCATTGGTGCGACGCAAACCATAATATACAGCTTTCCGTAGAAGGGGATGAACATCTTGTGTTAGCACCTCCGCATCTAATTTCTCAGCAAGTGGCCAAATCTGGGCACACAGCACAAGGAAAAACAAAATCACAACACAGTATAGGTTAAATCCCCAGTGCAGAATACGAAAAGCACATTAATCTTGCCTTTAAACACACACACACACACAAAGAGTCTTACGCCATATCCACCACATAATTATCATGTCATAACCAAATTCAATTTTTATCCAGTAATTATCATGTCGAATATTTGTATTCATGTTCATGTAAAGTACATATAATTCATACCATGTGGTGTTGTTGTGTCGACACAAAACAGTACACAATTACATGAATCGACAACCCTTACTATAATATAATCAACTTCAAATAGCAAGGGTATACTATAAGATGGGACCATGGGAACTTACCTCAGAAGCATATTGACGTGTGAAGGCCTTCACATAACCCAAGGTTGTTAAACACCATTGTTCCTTTTCACCAACATTATAACCATTTACCATCTTTCCCCCATTAGATTCACTGCAAACGTGATGTGGAACAACAATACACCCAAAACCAACATTAAATAGGAAGTCCGAAGATTAAAACACCAAACCATTATCAATACAATACAACACATGGCGACCTTGGAAAATTTAAGCACAACGCACCTTTTCTCAGATTTACCACCCTCTTTGTCTACCTCCATCGCTGTGGTGTCTTCATTTTCAATAGTCATTTCATCTGCCTCAACAGAAAATGGGCGCAAGGACCCTTCTGTTTCTTGAAGGGGTTCCGCCAATAAATCAGTGAAGCTTTTATACAAAATCAGAAACAATCCCTGTAGAATCAGAATCAATGATAACTGAAGTTGACATTCTTTAAAAGAACCATTAGGACTAAGAAAACGTTTAGACATGGTTTATGAAATTTTCAAACAATAACATCGATGTTATGTACCTCAATTTCATCAATAGCTCGTGCAAGAAGGGCTTCTTTAGCTTCCAATGATTCACGAGTAGAAAGCTCCTCCTGCTTTGTTTTTTCAACATTTGAATTCAAGCGCTTCATTTTCACTGGATTTTCAGCAAGAACAGGCTCACCATCAACAAGGGCTAGAGTAAGCTTTGACTTAGCCTCCTCTAATTCAGCTTGGGCTCTAGATGCAGCTTCAGCAACCGATACAACACTCTTCTTGAGAGATGATACCTCTTTTCTTAAATCAGTAATACGATTGAATGTCTTGGTAAGAGCATTTCTTAGTACCTGTAGATGAAAGAGATTTCAACAGAAAAAAGTCATTAAGAGGTCAAGGAAAAGAAGAAAAAATAGTAGCTGATTCAAAATATTTCAATTACTGTGATTAAGGGATCTTATTATGCATGTGAGTAGAATTACCTCCCACAGACGATCAGAAACGTGAAACTGACTAACATTTGATGGCAAGAAAACCCATTTCACAATAGCCACATTTGATACAAGACGATACCCCATCATTCTGTCAATCGCCACAGCAGTCATTTGAGCACTGTTTTTCCAGAAAGAACTCACTTCTGAAAGAAGCATAACTTGCTTTTCTTGATCTGGACAAATTCTAGAAATAATTTGACCATATCTCTCCAATACGGTAATCAAATGAGTAAAGCTTTTCGAACCAATATTGAGAAGGGTCTGAATAACCACTCTGAGAGTGACATCCAGACCATGGGCTGGAAGCACATTATCATCAATCCATGAAATAATTTCACGGTTAGTCACTCGTTCTTTAACCATGCCACTGAGTTCTGAAGAAAGGCCATGCTCGGTTTGATCTTCATCATCAGCACTGTATATGAAATTCGTTGTACCTTTCGGTGGAAGTAACTCTTCCAAAGCAGGGGCACTCTCAATGCTCTGTGCGCATGCAGATTAACACAAATTACTTGAAAAAACGATGCATTTTTAAAAAAATGGTTCAAATGTTGAATTCACATGTTTACTAGTTCCAAAGCCATTTTATTGTGGCAACTAACTTGCAACACCAAAAATATAAAAAACAACACCATTTAAGAAATTGAAGCAGAGCAGCATGGAAGAAAGTAGAAACACCAACTTGCACTAGGTAGATCCAAAAAGCAACTAGAAACAGGCCAACTTCTAGCAAAGGTTAGGAAGCACATTTACATGATACCATCCCAGGAAAGACTTGTGTAGCATCAGACAAATTTCACTTAAAGCTTAGATGCATGTTGAGAAATGGTCACCACGTATTATTCACTAACTAAATTCTAGATGCTGATAAAATCTGACCAAAATGAAAATGAACGGCAAATTTACCTGCTTAATTTTGTCCCAATATGATAGGCGCACTTCCCTTTCCAAAACCTCCTGTACAAAAACTCGCTGTGGTGCCCATTTTGGAAGGTCCAAGACATAGGCCCATTCTTCCCATGGCCAAATAAATTGAAAATTTGATCTGAAATACAACAATTAAATTAAAAAGAAACCCATAAAAAATGATATCGTTATACATGTTGGAGTGCATAAAAAAGCAAATCCAATATATATCTTGCTACTGAGAAAATCTAAGTAAACAAGAGAAGCCTCATATAAGCCTGGACTCATAGATGTAATAAACATGACAAATGGATCATTTGGAAAATGGTGGAGTCAATCAAACTGCATTTAACTAAACTAGGAATATGAGAATTCAGATGTAAAATACTATGGTAGCAAAAGGAAATTGATATCCACATGCTTAAATCATGCCAATATTCCTAATTGAAGGTATCAGTGAGAGCAAAATCAAAAACCACAAGTGTTCATGATCAACAGTTATTGCAAATGTGGAATATATAATATTTGGAGATCTTGTTAATACTGACTTACAGATGGTGTGAAAACCAAAGGATAAGACGAGTCCGGCACTCCATGTCTAAATCAGCAATTTTATCAAAAAGTGAACGAACAGCCCCTGCTACAACTGCTGGAAAGGCACCAGGAAGAGCCTGCAGTAAAAGATGTCACTAAGAACTGAGATGTCCTTCATAGCCTAGATACTGTTAGCTGTCATGAGAGATAGAAGTGGAAGAAAAAAATAAACATACCTTGCATAGGTCCATAATGACCAATGTATAATAAATTGGCCTAAAAGGAGGCTGAGGCAGTAAGAGAATCTGCAAATGAGAAATACACATTAACAGCAATACCCTATGAACAATAAAATCAACCAAGGCCAGTCTCGCCCTTCTTCCATCAAACCTCACACAACCCCTGTCCAAACTGCAAGTGAATGCTACTTTTCCAACTGTTTCAACTAGTTCCACAGCAAGTACTATAAACTTCAAATTTTGTAGTGACCAATTTTCTTCTCAGAAGTGATGGCAATTGAAGTTAACCTCAAGAGGATCTATAATTCTCTAAACCAAATCTATTTAGACTAACTCATGAGCTTTCAAAATGTGCTATGACAGCATGATTCCATTCACATTGCTCTAAATGGAACTCCATCTTGAAAAATTCTCCAACAGACTAAGCAGAAATAAATGGTGGTCAAACGTACAAATTCTATAAAGTGAAACCCCAAAAGTAAATAAACAGACGATTCGCCATTTTTTGTACCTGTGAAAATATTGTCTCAGCCATAAGGTACTCGTATCGAAAGGGGACAGGCAGGCCAACCATGGATGAAGCACATTCCTTTCGACTAGCTTTGCAGAAACAAAACAAAAGAATAAGGAGACTGAAACAAGCATCTCTAAGTAAAATAAAAATTATTCAGTTCACCCTCTTGCTGTTCTAACAAAATAAATTAGTTGATGAAATCGAATATGACATACTATCTATGATGTAGCTGTATAGACTAACACACCTCATAGAATTCTCCCCTAGCTTCAGAGCAACACACACAGAGAAAACAAGATGAGGATATTTTCCAAATACATGTGGGTATGATCCTACGAAGTCTCTATCCTAATTCGCTAAATCAGCACTCAACAGCCAAATGCTAAAATTTATATCCTCTACCACAAGAATCAAACACAATACTATACAAATAATACAAGCAATATGTTAAAACAAGTCAAAACAGGCTACTAACCACCCATTTAAGAAATAAAGCACGTCCAGTAAATACTCTTCCACAACAAACCGGTCTATAGGTTGCAACTCCTGCAAAGCAAAAGAGACAGCAGAAACACTAAGACGTTGCCACAAGTTGAAGAAATAAATTATATGCAACTGGTCGGCATCTAGCTCATAATACATCTCAAGAATTAACTTTTAATTTTTGTTAAAAAAAAACTGCAGACTAAAACAGACTCGATTTATGCTCATAAATTCAACTTCAGCTCAAGAAATTTCCTCATTCTACAACAAAAATAAAATGTAGAGAAAAAGAATAACACCATGCATCAGGCACTAACATCTGAATGTTGTCATGGACAGAGGAAAAGAGATTATAAAGAATATAAGTACAAAATGGTGGCAATTAACGAGAGTAATTGAACTCATCATACAGTATCAAATCAAACTCATGATATCATAAACAAGTTTCTCTAAATTTAGCAGTTACCATGTCGAAGTCCAGAGATTCAAGTTTATACACCATATATCATTATTAAGTTTGCTAAATTCTGTTGAATTTGGTGAAAGATTTTTAGCCACAAGATAAGAAAAAAAGGTAAATAATAATGATTTAATAAGAAAACGAAACTTCTTCAAGGAAAAAGAAAAGGAAAAATTTCTGTAGAAGAACCAAGTGATCCTAAATACGTATATAAAAAAAGTAGCATGGGGCAGAGACTTTAAAACAGAAACAACAGAAGTATACGAACCACGGGATAATGAAGGCATGAAAGAGCACATATTTACTTTAGAGAACATCAAACAAGCCCACAATGTTATGCACACGCAACATCAGAGGGCACTCCGACATCAATATAGCAATCCAGAATAATTACCTCAGTTTTACTAGCAGGAAAAATATTAAGTCTCCTAATGCGCTGAGGATACTTCAATTCAGCTTCATGCTTTTGCTTTCCATGTGCAATGCCCGTAGCTGAAGCTGGAGGATCAGGAAGCTCAGGGCAGTTCAAGGAACCAAAATCATGAGATTTCCCTGCTACTAGCTGTGGTTCGAATGAAAGGTGCGGCCTAGGAACTGAAAGGAAATACAACTCAGGAAATAATTCATTTATGTGTATGGTCGTACACAGTCAAAGAAGGAAATGTATGGCTCTAGAAAATGAATGCTGACTTCATCATGCTCAGCAGATAAAAGTATGTACAAGCAAGTCAAAGCCACAATTATTCTTAAAAGAACAATTAGAATTGAAGCCAACTTGCTACTTAGATTTCGGTGCTACTGCTTCGTCATAGACAATCAATTGAATCTCTGGTTTCTATGCAAATATAAAGAATCAAAGAAAGTATTGTATGATTTTTAGAGTAAAAAGGTTGCTTATACCATGCTCATAAGATAAATGCATATACAACCATAGCAAAGCCATAGACGTGCTTAACAGAGCTTCTTGAATAGAAGTCCACTTGCTAGATGTACTTACATTTTAACCATACTAGCAAAGATTACGTGCGTTGCACGTAGATACATTTTTTTTATTTATTAATTTTGAAAAATTTGTTAAAAATAAGTATAATTTTTCCTCATATTTCACTATTTATATCATACTTATTATTTATTATTGTGAGTTTTATGATATACTACATCTATCCCTTTGTATTAGTCCTCTTTAGATGGGTACAAAAATCAAGGAAGGAGGAGATATGTGGTTATAATCAATTCTAAGATGAGAGAGTTAATTGACTAATATGATGGGACGGACCAAAACGGAAAGGGGACTAATATAATGGGATGGAGGGTAGTAGTACGTAGGAAACAATAGATTCTTGAGGAGATAAATAATGTTCTTGGAAAATTGAGAAGATAAATAAGAGATGAGAAATAGAATTGTAGTTGAAATAGGAGAAGTTTATATAAATTTAATTCAATAATAAAATTACATTTAAAATCACTTTGTTACCCTTAAAATAAATTTAGAATAGGGGTATATTAGACAAAATAAAAGTTGTAAGAATTGGCTCTTTTATAATAGTAATAGATTGAAGCTTCCTGATGGACACAATCACAAAGCTTACTCTTAGCAAAAGCAGTTGTCTTGAGGATTTCTCATGTATTAAGTAAAAAATAGCAAGGATATGATATGATAGCCGAGCCGAGATATTTAGAAGGGATTTTCCTAGCAGTTCAAAATACACTAACAAAAGGTTTGACAAACCAGGTTGGAGGAAGCAGCATTCCACTAACCTCAACTTATCAAACGTACTAAAAAGAAAAGGGGATATTTGTACAAACAGAAGTTCACACATAGTAAATGCTCTATCATTTCTGAAGATGTTTGATTAAAGTATCAAGGTCAGACATAGACTACAAATCAGATAAGTGCATCTGAATCCAGAAAAATTTGATGCATCATTCCTGAACCCCAAATAAATCACAACAAGAAGGATGATGAGAGAAGGAAAGCAAATAGATACATGATCAGTACCACTATCCAACTTCCAGGCCTTGTTAGAGAGATCCCGAATCCGGCTCCATAGATCCTCCAAGAAATCCTAAAAGACATGGATTAAAAACTGGAAAACCAGAGTTGCATAAAGGGTATCCACATAATGCCTTACATATCTCACACATCACATGCAGAATCTCAGTAAGAGAAAGAACACGCGAACAAATCACATTGATACAAAACAAAGAGATAGGAGACATACTTCTCCACCATCATCCTGACTTCTGTCATCAATATGCTCGAAAGGAGAGCAGCCAGCATCAGAAACATGCCTCCTGATACTCATGTAAGCTTCTATCCCAACCATAACCCTATCAATCTCCTCGGGGATTTGCTGGCAATCAAAAAACTTGGATGATGATTTTGAAAAAGTCAAACAAACTAGGGGGACCTTAGCCCTGTACTAATCTATCATTTTCTCCAAAGGAGTTAAAGAAGTTGAAAAAAATGAAACCAAATAATTGACGAATCATTTATCAAGTAAAACACAATTTAAAAAGATACCTCAACAAGTTCTGCTCCACCCCAAGGGAGACATGACAAGATACAAGTAATATAGAAGTCTGCACAAGCTTGCCAAGAAGGATTTCCCTATCTTCATCAACAGTAGTGGCAGCTGAAGACAGCAGTGTTTCAAACATCACAACTAAGGAACTCGGTTGGAGAACTTTGCTGCACATCTGTAAAATGGATTGCTTCATAAATCACCAAAGAATAAAATTCATAATTACTACGTACATGAAAGGTTGAGACTTGTGTCTTTATATGAAGTGTGGAAGTGAGACTTTTCATTCGCTTCTTATTCCACAACAGGCAAGAGAAGATCAAATATGTTACGATATAAACCATTAGAAATCCAAATTCAGATAGCACATTGAGAAACATCTTGATTTTTGAACTATAAATCCAGCAAATATAAGAATAGGCCAACTGTGGTGGATTTCCAGCTACTGAAAGGTGCCATACTAGAAGATAAAAGTATAGGTGTGGCACTTAGCAGTACATGCATAGAGCATACAGATATACCCACACACATGGTTGGAATCCAAGTCGATAGACCTATATCTCATCACATCTATCTGTAACAAATTTACTATAAGAAACTGAGATTTTATGATCTGGAATTTCATCGATTGGGTGTAACAAAGGTATTCTTGAGTTTCCAAGAAGAAATGGATATGGCACACAAACAGCTCAGAGGGAAGTACTACAATAAAAATTGGACAAATGCTAATTTCAAATTTCAGTGAAGCGGACTTTTCTATCATGTTGCATCGTTTTTAGGTGGATAACCCCCTTTCCCTTGACGTGAGTGATTCAAGAAAGAATGACTAAGGCTCATAATCCAGCATTAGATGCGAAACTAGAACTAGTCTAATCTTTACCTTTAGGCATCATCCGTCAATCCCCAATAATTCTTACCGGATCACAAGTTCAAATTGCAAGAGTTTGTAAATAAACATTCAATGCCTCCACCAATTATACAAAGATTATAGATAAATACGACATCATGCAAAAGAGAGCAAAAGTTAATACATACCAAGGCTGTCAAAAAACGCATAAGTATGCGAATCCTGTTACAACTTCCACTATCTAAAGCGGCCTGCCAATAAACAATGAAACAGAATCAGTATACAATAAAAGATCAAATGATCAATCAACAGATTTTGGTCCATGTCAAGAAGCAAACTATCCAAAATAGGAGCACATTCCTTTCAACTCAATGAACGGTTATTTAGCAACAAAGATTAACCGAAATTTGAACAGGAAACAATGTTGATGCCAAATGAAGTAACAGAACAACCACAAGTCATGATGCAGAACAGCAAGTGAGCATTTATATGCATGTGTGCTTATGTGTCAGGGTCAGGGAGTGAGGGATTGTGTGTGTGTGTGTGTGTGAGAGAGAGAGAGAGAGAGTCTCTCGTGAACAGATGTCCTACATGTAGTCTTTACTAATGGTTCTTTACCTGCAAATTGTCGCTGTGTATCCTCCAAATTCTCTTGACAGAATCTTCATCTTCCAAATTCAGCAGACCAACCTACAATAGTAGGAGAATCCAAATTGTAGCTACTCATTGATAAGAAAAGATCATCAAACATCATGCTACATCAGTCGCCATTTTGGGTGGTATAATATCACTGCAGTGAATGAGTGACTCAGAATTCAAAAACCTCCTAGGTTTATTCTGCAGAAAGCCAATGAAGTGCAGTATAGCAAATTGAGCATGCAGTAAAGATGATCTCAGAGAAAAGTTTGGCCACACAGTGATCCTGATTCTGATTGAATATTTGAGACGTAATTGAGTTCTACGGGGCAATGGTGAATCAGTATTCTCTGTTAGAAAGTAAAAGGCATAGATACATGAATCATTTACAGTCACGTGAACCGGTTCTGATAATGAGTTAATCCCTGAATTCCTTGAAATTACTCAAAATAGATCATATTAGCTGACCAAAGAGACATGATTTAACAATATGAGTATTTATTCATGAAAAGAGAAACACTAGATAGATTCTTGAATACATTTATCTACATATGTTTCAAGTTAAATTTCTCAGCATTACCTTCAAATGTCCATGTTCTAATAACATAAAATTGATTAATGCAGAAAATAAAGATTGTGCATTAGTATATAACAAAAGATTACAACTGTAGGATAAAGAATAGATAGGCAGAACTTCAATCGTACCAGTGTTCCATACAGGGGTATCTTGTGAGGCAACTGTTCCGCACACTGGAGAAGGAACTGCAATAATACCATATAGAAGCAAGAAGCTTTAGATATGGCAGCTAATGGATTCACCACATTAGCTAAGCAAAACCATATTCGCTGCTCTTAAACCAACTACTTATAGAAAAATTCACACAATAGCCACTTATCCACTCAATTAGTCAAGTTCACAACTAAAACTTGTTAAAAACAATGAACGGACAGGAAAGGAAACAAGCTCCTTACAGATAGAATCTCATCATGTGAGTGCGACAGTTCGCGGCGAACCACGCCAAAGCATGTCTCCTGCGATGAAAACAAAATGAAGATGAGCGGAGAGTGCTTTGGAAACCAGTAACTAAGTGACAATTCTGGGCGATATCATTCAG
>CM038119.1:16831758-17233233 GCA_001642375.2 Mentha longifolia | reverse complement strand
TCATGATTTAATCGCATGTTTAGAAACACACGGTCATGTTTCGAATCCACAACAATTCATTCAAATAAAAAACAAATCCAGACAAACGTCTACTCGCATAGAGAGAGTATAGAAAACTATGAATACTATAGATTTGATCTACGAATCACTGAGAAATCAGAAAACAGAACTTACAAGGTGAGAAGTGAGGATCACTTTCGCTCCATTTTCCATCAAATACTTAATAGTAGGAACGGCGGCCCTAATTCTCGTATCATCGGTGATGTTGAAGTTATCATCCAACGGCACGTTCAGATCCACTCTCACGAGAACTTTCTTGCTCTTCAGATCGGCTTGCTTCAACGAACCTACGCTCTTCTCGTCGCCATTTTCAGTTAACAGAAACTGGTCGAACAAAAAACAATCAAATTAACAGTATAAGGATAGATTCAAATAATGCAAGAATTGGGGCGAAGATAAGAGAGATTGAGGCTCACGTTGATAAAATCAATGAAGAGATCGATGCGGAGAGATCAGTGACTGTGGAAGAAGAATCGAGAGGGTTTTACTTTTTATATGTAAAGTTGAGGCGTAGGTTAAGAGCCTTATGCTACGTGGACCAGCCGACCAGGTGCGCATTTTTCCATTTTATAAATTGGAAAAATATTTTAATAGATTGTCATTCATAGAAATTCACTCTTATTATTTGCTTAAAAAGTTTAAATAGTCAAAATTCCTTAAAAAAACAATTAAGCAAATAAAGAGGAAGAATCGTACAGCCCTGGTTTGCCTTTCGACATTACGCAAAACTTGATTACTTTTTAAATCTATGTTCCTAACTTAATAAAAAGCCTAAAAAATTAATATAAACCACTTCCTTCTCCCACATGCTTCGAAAACTTGATAATTGAGATTATTTTTTTTGGCCCGCGACCGCAAGTATATATTGTAGAGTAGAGATTTATTATTTAAAAAAAAAAAAAAAATCCCAATCAATCGAAAAGCATTGAACATATATGTGATGTGGGTTGTCGTCGCCGGAGTGAAGCTTCGCCTGAGAGGAGGTTGTCGTCGGCTAATCGCTGGAGGGCAGAGAGAGTCGGCCAAGTTTCGTTGGAGGGTATTAAAAAGAACACCCCATAATAATAAATAATCAAGTAATTACAAAATACCCCAAACGCACTCAATTCACGAACTTATTTTGAGTATCCGTACATTATAGTTTTGTCCTAAACCAATCTTTTCCTTTTTTTTTTCCCTTACAATGAAATTTTATTATCCTAAAATCCTTTAATAATATTTAATCTTCTATTAAATTGCATGTAGAAAATACATATCGAGCATTTAATGTTATTAGAAAGAAAAAGGTAACCAAATGTGATACTCCGTATATTTTACTAGTGCCAAAAGAAAACTTCTTGTGGAGTAGAATAAATCGAGTTTGTTTGGAAGAGGGAGAGGGAAAGAGAGAGAGCGAGTAATATGAGGTTTTGTACTTTTTTAATTGGCGTTGTAGTTGGAAACTAGAATCCAGGGGCATATTCCATCTTCTTCTTTTTTCTTTTTTTTTTAATATATATAATTTTATTTTTATTTTTAAATTGTAATTCTTTTGATGGGATTGATTTGTTTTAGTCTATGTGTTTATAGAGTAATGCTCCCCTACCCACCATGGGATACTTAATATGTCAACGGCTGAGGTGGCGGCATTATATTTATGAAAAATAATAATTAATATAATTTATATAAATAACATTTACCATAAAAAACTAAACCTTATTAAAAAAAACGAATCCCAAAAGAAAAAAATATTAACGTGGCATTGTCACGTCAGCCGTGGGCATATTAAGTATGCTCACGGTGAGTAGATGATCATTTCTGTGTGTTTATATATGAGAGAGAATTGGTTTTATCGACATGTTTAGAGGCAGAATATATTGAATGTTTCATGAAATGAATAAATTTCCATCCACTGATAGTAGATTATGTAGGGTTGGTAATATTGGGACTTTACAAACACGCACGAAATGAATTAGTGTCAAGTTTTATCATCTCATATCGACACAACAAGGACACGAAATTATCATATCAAATACAGGCTGGGTTCGTTTAATGTAATAATATTTCATTTACTGGAGTATTTTTTTATGTTTATTTTTGTTTCGTGTTCGTATTGGATACACATTGTAGTCGCCTGTGTTGGTGTATTATTTTATTTTTGTATAGCTTATTGTGTCATATAAAATTAGAATTTAACCATTTCGCATCATATCGTGTGGTATCAAGCTAAATTCACCTATGTATTCATGCTGTGTTCATGTTTGGCCTTAATATATCGTATCGTTATTAGATTGATGCGATAACAACTCGACACGCACTATTTGTCACCCTAATAATTATTTACGTATAAAGTATTGTCGTAACTTAAATGAACTCTGCATTTTTGTAAGACTGGAAAATTGCAACTAATTTTTAAGATGAAAGATTTATTTATTCTAATCTTAAAATTAAAAAAGTTAAAAAAGATCATGCAGTTCTGTGTTTGTATAGTGACACCCATAAGGGCATATTTGGAGATGTCGGGGTTGATGTAGCGCTCCAAATTGATTTTTTTTTTTTCTACCCCATATTTAGATTGTTATCGAAAATTTTCGACTTTAATTCCCCTAAAAAAAAAATTAACATCTTATTTGTGGGAAAATTTTTATTTTATGTCAGCATATCTACAAATTTACTTCTGAATAGACCTTAAGCTCAACCTCTCCACTCGCCAAATAATAAACAAAAAAAAATGTTGGTCAACTTTACAATCGTCATAAGAGAATTATTAAATTGCAACTAAATGTGATTCATTCATATCAACTAATAAAATAAGAAGCATTTGTCAACTTTGAAGACACAGCGTGACTTATGAGTTCAACTCGCAATCACTTACTCAGAATCTTATTACCTAACTACAGCCCAATCCGTGTTTCTCCTGTTGTCTTTTTTTTTTTTCAAACACCCTAAAATCGATATAGGAAAGAAGAGTAAACAACATGAAACTGGAATAAGAATTGAATTGCAGACTGAATGATGAATAATGAATCATAAGAATAAGAGTTATTCAAACTTTGAACATCTTAATTTATTTTTTGAAAGACCTGAACTTTAATATTTTATTGATTTGCGACATGAACTTCACTTTATTTTTTGTATAACCTAAACTTTCCAAAATTTTCAATTTATAGCTCGTTTTTCAAATTTCGACGTCGCTTAAATGATTCAACTCGCAATTGAAATGAGTTGGAATATTCGAAACGACAATGGTGAGGTGGAGCATAAAATCTCGTTCATTTCAACTGCGAGTTGAGTCATTTAAGCACGGTCGAAATTCAAAATGCAGGCCATAAATCAAAAATTTTGCAAAGTTTAGGTCATTTTAGAAATAAAGTGAAGTTCAGGTCACGAATCAAAAAAAAAAAAAAAAAAAAAAAATCGGGTCTTTTAAAAAAATAAAATGAACTTCAGGCCACAAGTAAAAAACTGTTCAAAGTTTAGGTCATAAACTATAAATAACCCGAAGAATAATTATCATGCTCAAGAGTAAATGTTGTTCTCTTTATTGAGGTTCTAGACTAAGAACAACTTTCATCTGTATCAGATTAGACTATTTTTTTGAGGGTGTATTTTTTTGATGGAAAAATGAAATAGAGGAATAAAAAAATGATGATTTTTTTTTAATCTAATAATATAGTTTCCAGACTACTTGTTTTATCATATATTCTCTAAGGTGAAAAATATGAGAAAATATTATTACTCTATGTTGGGAATCCCACTCAGTTTGTGAGTTTTGATGATGTTTTATCGAAACAACACGTAGAATCTTTTTAGATCTTTTCTAGAGTTAGGTTGCTAGATCAAACTGCCATGTATAGTCTAGTTTGATGAATTCGTTTAGGCAGATCTTAGTCAACTAGCTTGAAGGAGTTCAGCTCTTGCCTTGAAGAGTTCAAGACTCGCAGATTGAAGGAAATTAGCTGAAGACTCCAGTTTGAAGAGGTAGCTTCAACCTGCCTAAATAGGTTGATCGATCTGGCTCATGCATCTCTTGAAGCGAGTTGGACTACCTCAACGAGAAGAAAGTACAATGTGTCAGAGTACTGTTCTGACACATCCAACGGCTATAATTTGATTTTTCGCCTATAAATACTACTCCCTCCGTCCCGGACCACTTGGCCTGTTTGACTTATTGACTTTTTGGCACGCATTTCCACCGAGCCGGGAAACGGGTTATAAGATATAATTTTGAAGTATTGTTTTTTCTACGGGATACTATGACACTCATAGTATCCCGTAGAAGAAACAATACTTCAAAATTATATCTTATAACCCGTTTCCCGGCTCGGTGGAAATACGTGCCAAAAAGTCAATAAGTCAAACAGACCAAGTGGTCCGGGACGGAGGGAGTACTTCCCACGACCGAAATACGCACGAGAAATTTAGCATTCAAAGCCAAACCTCTGTCGAATTCTCAAGCATTCCAAGCCTTCAACTCAATGCTCGAA
Organism: Mentha longifolia; assembly: GCA_001642375.2. Classification (NCBI taxonomy): domain Eukaryota; kingdom Viridiplantae; phylum Streptophyta; class Magnoliopsida; order Lamiales; family Lamiaceae; genus Mentha; species Mentha longifolia. Next base: position 17,228,707 of record CM038119.1, on the reverse strand, counting down.
ATCAAGATAATTTCCCAAGTATTGAGTGCTTAGTGAGAGTTCTATATTCTAGTCTAAATTACTTTAGCGTTTACTGCTGCTTACATGATTGTTAGAGAATTTCTGTTATTTCATTGGTTCATTTTTTATAGAGACTCTCGCCTGTAATTTCTTTCTACAAAGTTAGGATAGACTTTGAGTTAGATTAAAATAGCAGTTTCTGTTTATAGTAAGTTTGTAAGCAAAATCTGTAAGTGTAATACCCCGACTTTTATTAAATAGAAAATACGTAGAAATTTGAAACTCTGCATAGCTTTGTTTCAATTTAGTTAAATAGTATTTGCTCAAATTGTATGAAATTGCATTTTAATTTGCAATTTAGATATAGATATAAATCTATATTTGTATGTCGTAATTTTTATTACAAAAGAAGAAATCAAATCCAGTACTATATTATTTTATAATACTTTAAAATGAATTAATTAAAGAATACTTAATTATTCTCTAAGTATTAATATTAGGTCAAGAATAATATTATCTACTAAAAAGAAATATGGACCAATACCATTGCAATTACTACAACATTTTCAGCCTTGGTAGATTTCACAATCCAATAAATCTAGCGGTAGAGATTTGGTGACCATCACCAAGTTCTTCTCGATCAATTCTTCAAAACTCTTTCACATCTTCTACGGCCTATATAATCCCCCTCTTCACCACCTCATTTCAACTGCATAAGCAAAATAAACACTCATTAAAAGAAAAAGGCTGAAGCAAGAGCGTAAGGAAAAATGCAGAATAAAAGAAGTAGAAGCAGGAGAAGCCTTGAAGCTCATTTCTCATCCTTTTCTGTCCAACTACTGCAAATCCTCAACCAAATCCAAGTTAAAATAGTAAGGATTTTCCAGCCCTTACTTCTTTTCATGTTCTTTTCATGCTTTAAGAGGATTAAAGAACTAAATCAAGAATTAAGGCAAGAAACTAAAATCCTATGCTAATGCATAATAACTAAAAATATATGATATCCTCCTAATACAGCTAAAATAATTAATGAAAATAAGCTTCCTGCAAATCTATGAGATAAGGAACTTTAAGCATGAAACTGAAACCATAATAAGTCTACGGGATGATAACTGAAAATATTATATGCTTAACTAGAATATACAAGCAAGCTTCTTCGTAAGCTATGAAATTAGAACTCAAGCAGGAACAAAAAAATGCAACTCTTACTCACTAAAATGCTCAATAAAGAACAGAAAGACAAGCATAAATTCTGAATTATTTTAAGGCCAAAACAACAACTATATTGGTGTATATGCTTTCCAAAGCAAGGAATCGAAACTAGAAGCAAGAGCATAAATTGAGAATATGCTTAATCCATCTACTGCAATGTACTTATCCCCAAAATCATAAACAGGGGAATCAATAAACGCTAATGCATAATCTGGAATTGAACAATTGATTAAATAAACGAACAAACTTCAGTACCCTAAAAGGAACACACATACTTAATCTAGATATTACGAGTGAGTGAAGGGTTTGAGGAAAGATTACTGGAACGAGGGAGTTTGTTCCCCCGTCATTCAGCCGGAATGGCGCGAGCTGCAACGGCGCTGCGTCGGGCGAGCTTAGATGGCGGCTGCAGTGGCTCGATACCGGGAACAGAAACAGCAACAGCAACAGCAACAGAGACAGAGCTGCTGCCAGGGGCACGGCGGCATTTTTGCTACGAGAGGAACAACGACGGCAACGCGAGCGCGGTGGCGCTGTCATGAAGACTCGAAGGCGGCGGCGCTGCAGCAAAGGTGGTGGCGACCATGAGTCCGCAGGAGCAGAGGAGAGCGAGAGACTCTCCGAGTGTAAAATACAACTCTCCTCTCTTATTTTTCAGTCTTTAAAACTCTAGATTAATTTAGATATTGCTTTGAAGATGATAGCTTTTGCATTCAAGATTTAATTCAAATTTAATTCAAGTTCTTCGTTCTTTCTTTCGTTTTCGATTGGTAAGTTTAATTTATGCTCTTAGATTAATTTTATTTGTTTTTTTACTTGTTTTGGTTAACTGCTTTTATTAGTTTAGATTAATTTGTTAAGATTATATTTAATTGCTTTCGAGTTTCTTAGATTTATTTTCAAGCATGTTAAGATTTATTTGTTCTAGCTTAGATTTAATTCATTTCTTTATTGCTTTCTTTTCAATTCATGCCTAGATAGATTTATTATTTTCCTCTTAGTTTAATTCTTTCTCCCGTGTGACAGACGGAAGTTTTTTAATTTGCTCTTGATTGCTCTCTTTAATTTCAAGTCTAGGTTAGATTTATTTGCTTTCTTTTAATTAAGCATAGGATTTAATAATTAAACCAAAAATCATTAAATATTTATTTGCTTTCGTAGAGTGTTTAGTGTGTGTGTTTCATATGATTAATCCTCCTGCTAAGTCTTCCTTGAGATTCGACATTGGGTTAACTTACTAGTTCTACGATAGGCCTAGTTCTATTGCTAGTACTTTTAGGTGAAACAAATTTTGGCGCCGTTGTCGTGGAAGACTTTAGGCAATTGATTGTGTGGTTTTATTTTTCTTGTTTATTTTTATTTTATTTATTTAATTCTTTTTGCTCGATTATTTTTTTATTCCATTGGTACGTTTGACTCCTTTGTTGAGTGCTTATAGTGAAAAGGGAAGAAGAGATCGAGTTTCAAGACTACTGTTTAGTCTTGATATTTGAAGAGCTAAAGGACATGGCAATTGTTATGGGTGATTTTGCCTGTCCCACATCCACCACTTCCACCGACTACTTACCGCCGCTGCCACCAAACTATCCACCACATCTTACTATCCATCTCCACAACAACCATACTACCTACCATCTCCACCACCATATTACTCTCCACCACAATATCCTCAACACCAACCGTACTCCTTGCCGCAGCTGCCCTATTATACCCCATGAACAACTGTATTATCCACAAGTTCCTCCACCAATGGATGATAACTTTGCCGCCGCTTAAAGGAAAACGTCGGCTTTAGTGACGGAGTTAGAGCAGATGGTAGGCATGTTGAACCTAGAATCCCGTCCACACCCAGCCCATGCAGTGACGGTCCTTCAAAAAGAACAAGTGTCCAAAAGAGTTGGCAAGGATCCACTTCATTAGGCTTCCATACCTTATGTTCCACCAATTCCCTTTCCGAGCAGATTGAAGAAGGAGAAGCAGAATCACCAGTTAATTGGCCATCTTCAGTCGCTACCTAAACGAAGTGATCCCGGAAGTTTCGAATTGAATGTTACTTTGGATAGCGGGGAGAACGTCTTGGGAATGATGGACTTAGGGGCAGCAGTAAACTTGATGCCACATTCTATTTTTGAGAAGTTGAGTTCTAGGAAGCTCAAGGCGACTGACATTCGAATAGAGTTAGCAGATGGTACTTTGAGTCGTCCATTGGGAATCGTAGAAGATGTTACTATACTTGTTAGTGGCATCAAAGTTCTTTCTGATTTCGTTGTGCTTGATGAGGGTCGTGGAGCAAGAAGTAAGAAAGGGCATCTTCCTCTCATTGGGACGACCTTTTATGGCTACTACCTAAGCTCGCATTGATGTAGGCTCTGGCACGTTGAGCATGGCCGGTGATGGAGGTTCGGTAATATTTTTGGTCTTCGGGAAGTCACCTTCTACTTCTACTTCTAATTCCTCTATCCATAAATGTTCATACATGCAAATTCCTAACAATTTGGATGAGAATAATGTTATGCAGGCCCTGCACATTGAAATTCAAACAGAAGAGCTCATTGAAGAGGAATTGTTTAGTTGTGTGGATGAAGAAGAGGCCATCATAGAAGAGTTTTTGAATAATTTAGAGGAGGTAGACGAGGTCAAAGAGGCCTGTGTGGTGAGCTTGCAACAAGAAGAAGACATCATCGATACTCTTCTCACTACCTTGCAGGATGAAGTTCATATGGAGGAACCTTTACCAAATTTGCAAGCTCAAGAGAAGTTCAATGTGGAGCATTGCATAAGTGTGGGGGAAAATAAGAGTTGAGGATGAGCCAATTCTTAATTTTCAAGCAAATATAGAGGGGAAGCCCAAAGCTCGATCAAGAGTGGTCGATAAATTTTTCGAGCCCGTGAATGCTATAATATAGATCCTTGGATTCAACAGGTTAAATTTTTTGAGCCCGTGAATGCTATAATATAAATCCTTGGATTTAACAGGTTGCTAGTTATGACAGGGTTTGGCTGATGGAAAATTTTGTCGAACTAATGACGTTAAACAAGCACTTTGTGGGAGGCAACCCACGGTTTTGTAATTTTTCTTGTTGATTTTTGTTAGTTTTAATGTTAATTTTTCATTTTCTTTTGTAGGTTTTGTCATAATTTTAGGAAAAGCCGCCTGGTGGCCGCTCAGCTTACTGGGGCGCCCGCTCAACCCTTCTTCAACGGTCACCTAACGGCCGCTCAAACCACCTGGCGGCCGCCCACTCATCCGCAGGCCTGACTTGGCGGCCGCTCAGCTTGCTGCATAAGAAGGGGGCGACGGGTTTTGAGTTTTACTTCTCAAGAACCCTATTTTCCACTCTCTCAAACACTCTCGATTTTCTTCAATTTTTTTTCTAATCTCCCCCTTTATTATCCTCCATCTTCCCAATATCTCTTTTGCCGTTCATTACCATTCCAATTAACTGATTGAAATCTGTAGGAACGCTCAAGAAATTAGAAAATCGAGAGTGAGCAACCGCTCAAGAACGCCTGGCGACCGCTCACAGTCAGTTCCGGTTGCACATCGATTCTTCTCAACCCTTTTCTCCATTTCACGCTTCATTCCATATTCAACATGGTTCGTCGGGCCAAGAAGAGTTGACGGGGTTGGATAATTAGACAGGAAAGAACATTCAAAGTGCGTTCATCAAGGATGAAGCATTGTATTTGCTTCACAAGTTTCTCTCTTACAATATTTCCGGAAAACATGAGCCGAGCAAGGTGAATAGGTTGGAATTGTTTTGATGTGCTCGGCGGTGCAAGGTCGTAAGGTGTGCATTTCCAATATCATTTGGAATCAAATTGAGCAAATACGACTTCGGAAGAATGTGAGGCCGGTCTTCGCCTCTATCGCCACTATGCTTGTCTTCATTATATCGGCATTGGATCTTCGAGAGCTTAAGAGGATGAAGAAGATGAGTATGAGGCCGGCCATGATGAGCCACATGATCCACCACCTCCGCCACCGGTCTATGTCACTCAAGAGGCATTTAATACTTTCCAAACCAATCTTTGGAGTCGCCTTGACTCCCAACAAGAGGCGATTCTTGGAGCTTTCACTGATAACTTCGGGGCGATGAACACGAGAGTGTCGAGTCTTGAAGATCAATTCGTCCATTGGACCGGCATTCTTCCTCGACGACTGAGATCGGGAGAAGGTTCCTCACATCCACCACCACCTTGAGTTTTGGTAACATGTGTTTTTCTTTTTTTTTTGTGTTTTGTTTTATTTTTGTGTTCTAATTTTCATGTTCTTGTGTTAGTCGATATTATGCTTTTTGTTTGCTTTGTTGTGTTGTGTAGGTACTTAGCTTTGGAGTTCGTGTGACTTGTGAAGATTGGTGCCAATTGTGTCGTCGTTTTTGTGAAGTTTTCTAACCTCATTCTCTTTTATTTTTGGTGCAATGAGGACAATGCTTGATTTAAGTGTGGGGGAGGGGTTAGAAACTTTTAGTGATGTTTTATGTGTTAATATTTTGTTTTATGTGTTAATGTTGTTTTGTGAAAGCATGCTTAATTCTTTTGTTTTGTGTTTTAGCATGTTGTTTGGGTCATTTCAAGCATGAGTGAGAAGTTGTGATGATGGGCTAATGATGTGATTTTTGGTTTTGATTGAAAAAGAAATGTGAGTTGAAAAATGAAATGTAAAGCATGTCATTGTTTGCTAAGCATAATTGGTAAAAGTAGACTTGTAGCCTCTTATGAACATGGATCATTGAACCTATTTTGTGTGAGATTTGAGCCTTGTGACTATTACATCATATTATAGTCATTTTTCTTTTGAGTGTGTGAATATTCAAGCATGCATTTTTGTCTCTAGAACTTGCGTTGGTTTCTCCCTTGAGATTACATAGTGTGCTTTATGACGAAAAAATGATCTTAGGCCGTTTTTCTTAGCTTTTCTTATCATTTTTCCTTGTCCAAATTCACTCATATTATACTAGTTAGCCCCTTTGAGCCTAAAGGTCTATTTTAGACCTAACATTTCTTTGAAAAGCCTTGGGATGGGAATGAACTTTCGGATATTATGAGATTCATTGATTGAAAATGTGAGAAAAGATAAAGAAGGAATGATCTTGGTGCTTAAGTGTATTTCTACCTACATGAGCTCTAGTTAAAAAAAGTAAAAATGTAGATCTTGATATATCATTACAACCAGCATACTCATCATAGGATTTGCAAGTAGTATAGCCATGTTATTCCTCAGTAACAAAGATGGAATAATGTTCATGCTACTCACAAGTAACACGCATAGTAATATGCTTACATTACTCAACAGTACCTCAAAGTTTCCTGGCTATTTTTTTATTAATGGGGTGTTTTACCTAAAAATGCTCGCAATAGAACAAGATATATCGTAACCTAGTAATCTAAACCCAATGTCAAATCTCAAGGAAGACTTAGCAGGGCAACTAACGATGTAGGACACAGAAAGCAAGTAAATCTTAAACACTCTAAGAAAGCAAGTAAAGAATTTGAGATTTTGGTTTTTTAATATTAATCCTAGACTTAAAAATAATTAAAAGCAAGTAGGAAGAATTCTCATTTATCACACGGGATAATAAATTAAACTAAAAGAGAGCAGTAAATCTACCTACGCACAAATTGAAAGGAAAGCAATAATAGAAACTAATCTAGATAAAGCAATTAAATTAACTAACATGCTTGAAATTAAAACGAATCTAAATAACTTGAAAGCAATTAAATCTTAATCTAGAGAACTAATCTTAACTAATCAAAGCAATAAAACAAAGCAAATAAAATTAATATAAGAGCACAAATTAAACTTACGAATCGAAGACGAAAGAAAGAACGACGAACTTGAATTAAACTTAAATTAAATCTTGAATCTAAACTGTAATCTTCAAAACATAAATCTAAAAGCTAAATCTAATTTAATCTAGAGTTCTAATGCTGAAAAATAAGAGAGGAGAAGTTGTATTTTCGTTCCCCAAAGATTACATATTTATAGGACCTCAAAGACCTAATTAAACAAGGAAAGAAATCACTAAAATCGGCAGGGTACGTGGCCGAGTATACCCTCGCGGTCACGTGGGGTATGTTGTAGTCCGTTGTGTGCGACTTCTTTTTTTATTTCAGCCGTATCTTCCTCGTCCGAACTCAAAATTGACCCCCGTTTTTTCCTATGCGCTCATATCGAATCCCTCTTCGATATTATGCTTTTATAACATCCCAACTTGATGTTCACTTTTCATTCATTTCTTCAATATTTTGCTCATTTTCTTCACCTCTATCCAATAATCCTTACGAACTCAACTTCAACCAAAACATGCAAAAACAACACGTAAAAATGAACAAAACACATAAACAAACTCACACAAAACTATAAAAAAAACCACACAAAAACACACTAAACACGCATTGTGCTAACTTCTGATTTGGAATTCATTCATCGACTTTTGAGCGAGTTTCACACCTCTCCTCGTAGGAGGCATGCTGGTGTTCTTGAATTAAGAATATGAGTGAGAATAGATCTTATCTTAATTGAAGCTTTGGAAATAAATATACAGGGTGTTACATCGTGACATTGCACCCACTACTCAGTTTGTCACCTCAAATTTATACTTAATTTTGAGTTCATATCATAACAACTTGGTAACCAAATTTTGTTGAGTTGGAGTTGAAACAAATTGTTGCAATAGGAAGCATAAACTTTGCTGATCTGTTCGAATCAAAAACTTTATTCCCACTAAATAAGGCTGTCAATGTTGTACAGAAAGCACTAGCTGACTAGCGTCATAACTTGGTCTCATATGCGGATTTGGCCAAAATGCAATCAGTCATCGCTTTACTGTAATAAGCAATAGGTCACCCTTTTTGCATTTTCACCTAAACCCTGAGAGTAAACCTAATGCATCACACTCAATCACAAAAATTTGAGGTGTCACCTCAAATTTTTGTGATTGAGTGTGATGCATCGGGTTAGCAACTGAACAAAGGTTATTTTTGCATCAAGTGTCCATTCAAAGTGAGTTACTGTGTATTTATTAAGAAATTATGTTAGTGGTCGTGCTAGTTGCTCGTATCCTCTTATAAAACGCTTGTAGAAACCCAGGAGGCCAAGAAACTCACGCACTCCTTCCACAAACTTGAGAGTACGCCGCCTCATTATCACTAATATTTTGTTGGGATCCATCTTAACCCTGTTAGTGAGAAACAACATGACCAAGATATTCCATCTCTACTTGGTCCCAAACACATTTTTTAGGGTTATGCCTTGCAATAAACCAAAGATAATTCACATGTGAGAAATGTGCTCATCAAAATCCCATATTATAAATTACTTATATATATCATAAAAGAAAATCAGAATGAACTTACGCAAGTGAGCGGGGTCATAGCAAATCATTCATGGCGGATTGGAAAGTAGCCGGAGCATTGGTTAATCCAAAAGGTATAACCAAAAATTCATAATAATGCCAAGAGTATGTGCGAAATGCTGTTTTTGCGGAATATTGTTTCTTGATGTGGCTGATGTGCTAGAATGAGTTAGGAATTAAAATGTATTCCTAATTCTATTCCTATAATGACATGGTTGGTATGATTCTATAATTAGGAATGGTCAATTCCATTAAGAATGAGTAATGTCATTGAAGGTGGAATTAGTCATTCATCCACTCCTTCTTGGTATTGTGTAATCATTATCCTCACTACTGATTTTTTTTTATTTAATTTTACAAAATTATCCTCATGAATATACCATTATGATGAATTAAACCCCGTGATAATCTAATTAACACATAATCAATCATTCATAACATCGTATTTGTGTTGCTCTTCTTTCATCCCCACAAAAATTGATCCATCATTCCAATCCATCGCTGATGAATCAAGATCCCTTGTCATTCCAGGTTAGAGAATTTCATGAATTTGATGCTTGAGTCCAATCTTTGCTACGATAAGGGTGATTGAAAAATATGATTTCAACTTGAACTTCTTTCAATAAAAGTTATGCTTTCATGATGTATATTTTTTGGATGAGAATGGATATAAATTACTTTGTGTTGTTATGATTGATATGTCATAGATATCATCATATTTTGTTGGTTAAATAAATCGGTGCTCTAATTTAAGTTTTTCATGATTGTGTGTTATATTTCTTGTGATATTGATTTATTTTGTGTTGCTACAGTTTATGTTTCATGATTGCATATTACGTATATTTCTTAAATTAAATTGTGGTGTTCAAATCCATATAAACTACTCTTGTACCAAATAGAAAATCAACATCAATTCTATGTAAAAACATGTGTTAATCGTCATTATCATTGTTATGTAGTATTGAGCATAAATGCGATTGATCGAATAAGTGTTAGATATTGAAGATTGAACTATCATATAAATATAACTATACATAGGATTGATACATATCATATTGATCATTAAAGAACACCATATGAAAATTGAATTATTGACATTATATTATGTTATGTGTATTTAATACGAGTATATCCATTCACATCAATCTGATGTTCAAGATTAAGTTTAGCTACAAGAAAGATGGCAAGGGGAAGAAACTTATTACAATATTTTCTTTTTAGTTGAACGTAATGCATCTGATAAAATTGTTTTAGCTCATTTTTCAAAAATGCGAATACGAATACGATACAAAAATACGCTAATTTTCAAAAAATGTAGATACAACTATGTCAAATATATGTTTATATTTTTAATACTAATATTTATAGATTATTTAATAATCATATTATGGAAATCATAAAAAGACATAGATATCAAAATAAACAAATCATAAAATAAGTTTCAGAATGCCTAATGCCTAATTCCCGATGCACAACATTTTTTGACTATATTGAAGATCAGAAAATAGCAACATTGTTTCATCAACCATCAGATGACACTATACATAATAAGATTAGCCACAATTTAGACTCACCATCATATGCATATAGAACATATCTCAAGCACATAGAAACATATCAAGAGCCATCTAATTACCACATGCACATTTTCTCAAAATCACATATTTTCACAAATGTGCAAGAAATTGTATTAGTTTTATTTCATCATTTCAGTACCACTTAAACCGTTTTCCCCACATATACTCTCACAAATCACAATATGCAGAAAGAGTGAATAGATCTCACCAAATCGAAGAATCTGGGAAGAAGTTAGGATGAGAAGCATCGCCCTCACACCTTCAGTGGAAGACTCTGGACTTAAAAATCGCTGCTTATTCATTGGCATCGTCCAGACCTCCTTCGCTCCATGCCACCACAACAGTTCCTCTTCCTCAAACACTTGATGGAGGTAGAGATCTTCTTCGCTATCAGGAACGAATATATTACAGAGATTTTATTCGCTCAGAAACTACTGCATGATCAATGTCGAATTCGAGCAGATCTATGGGGGATTCGAAGAACCTTAAAGGCGTAAAATTAGGGTTTTCATCTTTGTATGTGGAGGGAACAAATCGAGGTGATAGATTCATGCCTTGGAGAGGGTGAAGAGAGGGCTGACGGCTATGTTGCACAGGTGCGGGGGTGTGGGTGCGGGGCGATACGATATGAGTTTGGAGATATGTATTTTGAAAATTTTATAGGGTGCGATTCAACTAGGATACGTCTATTTATTTTTATTATACAGTCTAAATCAATTGGAAATAAAATTAATTAACATACTAGTGTTGAGCAGAAAATTTATCAAAGGTTTGAATCGATAGAGGGTCTGGAGGCATATTGGAATCAACCTTTGTTTATGCGTTATGCGTGTTCTGCTTCTAATTTAAATTTTCTTTTAATTAAAAATACTTAAAATTTGCAACAAAAAAACCCTTAAAAACTCAAGTTAACAAAAATAGCCCTATTTTCATGGGATACGCGTATCCTGCTCACGGGATACGCATATCTGTTATTATTTATATTAAATTAAATGAGGATTCGCCACATGGCGAATCCGCCGTGAATCGCATCCGCACCCTACAAGTATCCGATAGTGCAATGTGTTGTTTTTTAAAGAATTCGTGCATCAGAGGCTAACGGCACGGAGAGTGGTTACATCTGTGAGCATCATAGGTCGAGAAAGAGGCAGAGTTAGAGAGAGAATCGAGAGACATAGAAGGCCAAAAATAAGAGACGAAAATGAAAAGTAGGAAACAAAAAATTGATGTTAGTTCAGGGTTAGTTTAGTAATTATTTAAATAGTCCATCAAGATCCCTTATCCATATTACTAATTGGCCAAATATTTTTGTATTTGAAAATGGCTCATGTTGAGTGGGCCGGCTCAAAATAAAATTTGACTTAAGAAAATTGGAACGGAAGGAATAATATAATGGTCATGATATTGATTTGACGCTACTCAAATAAGATGGGTAACCAGGCTATGTTTAGCAATTAGCACTCGCTATACCACATCGAAAAACAACTTCATCCCAACGCACTACATGAGTACCCAATCTCCAATTATTTGCAACATGCCATGAGATGAAGTGATTGGGCCGCGGCCCATTTCTCAAGTGGGTTGGCCCAGGAAAGTCCCCGGGCCACATTCTGCAGAGATGCGGGCTTGGAATCAAGTAAAGCCCATGGGCAGGCAGCCCTCGACCTTGGGCCGAAGGGCTGAGACGGGCGTGGAGCCCTCGCGGCTGCCACCAAGGGCAAATTTGGCCATTTCTTCACAGTTATTCACTTGGCCTCTAATGGGGTTAACTGAACGGGGCTTACACTCTCATGGCCTCATTTTTTTTTTTATTATTATTATTTTTTTTTAATAGAGGGATGAAAATATCAAATACAAAATAATAAAGAGATATCAAAATAGATTGCTTCCTTATTGGGGTTTGAAGAGTGAAACATCTATATATAGCAACGACTCGCATTCTATCACATTTTCTCAATTACAAACCTTAACCAAACATGAAAGTGGATGGGAGGGTTAAAAAGAATCTAGAAGAATGCTTGTGTGTTACACAGCAACTGGTGTGGCTTCATCCAGAGCAAGAACTCCGGGAAGGGCTTTGCCTTCTAGAAGCTCCAAACTGGCCCCGCCTCCGGTTGATATGTGGCTCATCACTCCGGCAACTCCCACTTTCTCCACAGCTGCAACTGAATCTCCACCTCCGATGATCGTCGTCACTCCTTTCCCACTCAGCTCAGCTAACTTCTTTGCAACTGACTGCACACAGTATCACACATACATTCACTCTCCATTAGCTTTTTTTGTTGTTTTTACCCTCTTAAGTATTACGAACAGAAGGGTTTGGAAAGGCGAGGTTCGTTCAACTTGCACTTCTTACAAAAATTCATCAAGACATTTGTAACTGGACAATATTTTGCTGCCTAGATCAACACAGGAGATTAAAGCATATAACAGAACTGATTTACACATGGAAACCGGTCGGACACTTTTCAGGAACTATTATTAGGTGATAAAAGAAGCTCAAAATAGCTCAAAAGAAGAAAATGGTAGATTAGCATATACTTTTTTATCCATATATGATATATCTATTCTGTAGGTTAGACTAACAATGCATATATGGTTTGAGTGTTTCGATCGAGCTCATAATTATTCAATCTGTCATAGTGTGTGGTGGATTATTCATAAATTACTTTTAGCTATCGAAGCTATCTTCCTAGGTAGATACACCCTAAGTGAATAAAAGACTATGTTTTTATCAAGAATTTACCTCTGTGCCAACAGCAAACTTCTCGAACTCAAACACTCCCATTGGTCCGTTCCAAATAACAGTTTGTGTGGTCTCCAACGCAGCATTGAAAGTCTTTACGGAATCTGGACCGATATCCAATCCCATCCATCCATCTGGGATTGCAGATGATGGCACAGTCTGCAATTTCATATTCATGTTAGGATTTAATTTATGGCATCAAGAATCATAACATACATAAAAAGAAGCTGACCTTGCTATTTGCATCTGGAGCAAATTTGTCAGCAATAATAACATCGGTAGGTAACAAGATATCCACTCCTTTGGCCTTTGCCTTCTGAAGAAGCGAAGTTGCTAATTCAAGCTTGTCTTCTTCCACGAGCGACGACCCCACTGAAAGTCCTTGTGCTTTGTAGAATGTAAAGATCATTCCTCCACCCAATAGCAATATATCACACTTCTCTAGAAGAGACTCGATCACTCCAATCTTGGACGAGACCTTTGAGCCACCAACAATGGCTGCAAATGGTCGTTTGGGGCTTGAAACTGCTCCCACAAGATAGTCAAGCTCCTGTACCACCAAATAATAAGCACTCGCCATCAGTTCCAAACATGAAGCTACTATAGTTAATTAATATCGCATCAGAGTTGAGAAAGTCGAACCTTTTGTAAGAGGAAACCAGCAACTGAGGGTTTCAAGAACTTGGTAACTCCCTCAGTGGAAGCATGTGCCCTGTGGGCAGTACCAAATGCATCGTTCACATAAAGATCAGCCAATGAGGCTAGCTTCTTTGCAAACTCAGGATCGTTTTTCTCTTCCTCTTTGTAGAACCTCACATTCTCAAGGAGGAGGACTTCACCTTCTTTTAATATAGCAACCAGTTTTTCGACCTCAGGACCAATGCAGTCATCAGCCTTCACAACCTGGTTAAGTACGAATCATCAGAAGAAAGCTAAAGTTCAGTCATGTCAGAGAGCCCTCTGCAAAAGCAAATAACATGTTCCATTCCCTACGTGCCATCTCCAAATTTTCCTCCGTAACCAAATTTTTTACTTTCCTATAACTATGTACCTGAATACCGAGCAGTTCAGATAGCCTGGGAACGAGAGGTGCAAGACTGTATTTCGGAGTGACACCCTTAGGTCTTCCCTGAAAAAGAAAGCATACAAACAATAAGTGAGCTCACAGTGTCAAGACTAATCTCAACAACTTTGGTCTTATAAGAGAATGAAAGATGCTATTTTGATGAAACCGAAATCCACCACATGCAATAACAGGAACATTTGATGAGAAGTAGATACATCCAAATTAAATCAAACATAAATGTTGAATTCCCTAAGCCCTGATAGCATCTAAGTAATCCATTTCTTGAACTCAATGACAAGCAATCATGGGGGAATGAACATATTCAAGAACTCTCCAAGCATTTAACATATAATCATCTAGTCTTGGATCATAAGACTAGATGAACCAAAACATCGTTTGGAATCAGATCTTGAACCCCAAACAGCACGTGAGTGATACATAAACTGAGCGAAAAACAAGAATCCCAATTCATTCAACCAAGCAAATCAAAGTCAAACAGCCAAGATTCATAAGAAGAATGCAAAGCCACAAATATAGACAAAAGATGAAGTTACCAAGTGACTGGAGAGAAGGACTTTGGCACCATTGCTAATGAGATACTTAATGGTGGGAATGGCAGCTCTAATCCTGGTGTCATCAGTAATGTTCTGGTTGTCGTCGAGGGGCACATTGAGGTCAGCCCTCACGAAGACCTTCTTGCCCTTGAGATCAGCCGCGGAAAGGTCGCCGACGCTCTTCTTCACCATGGTGGCGGCGCCTCTAACGGGCTTGGCGGAGGAGCCACCGAATGATCGGAGCTTAGTGGCGACGTGGTGAGCCAGGAGTGGGTCGGCGGCGGCGAAGCCCAGACGGCGGAGTGGGGTCTTGGCGAGGAAGCGGGTGGTGGGGGCATTGAGGGAAGCCCTGGCGGCGGCGGCGGTGGTAGACGCCTTGGGGATGCCGCAGAAGGCCGGTGATGCAGCAGTGGACGCCATTCTCAGTGATCGGTGTGTGTGGGTGTGGTGAAAGTGGAATGGGAGTCTCACTGTGTAAAGGGTGAGAATGAAAAGTGGGGTGTGTATTTGTGGAAGGAAGAGGGGGAGAGAGTGGCGGAGAGAGAAAGTGAAGTGATGGGTGTTTACTTTGTGGTATGGGATTGAGATGGAGGATGATTTCTCTTATCGTCGAGTAGAGGCTCAAGGTGTTCGATGATTTTCAGGTTCACTGTTTCAGCGTTTTTCTTGTCCTTTCTTTGCTTGTGAGTTTTGCCTTTTCCATTTTCTCGCATTCATCTTCCATTCTATTGGCCATTACATTTATGTCATTTTTTTTCTAAAGAGGATCAATACTAATTTTACATTTTTACTAAAGAGACTCGAATCCCAACATGTTGGTTGAATAGAGAGTTTTACCGATTGAGTTCTGTTTTGTTGTCAATGTTTTCATTGAGCAAATAGGATTTGCTTTTACTTTAAAAAAAGATTTCAAATGTCAATTTTGACCACATCGCTTACAGCATGCGCAGCAGCGACTACACAAGGTGTGCGCTGCAACTTTTTCGGTAGGTGCCTGCCTTTGCCCCGCTGCCGCCCACCGGTAGTCGCTCGGAATGGGCACGATTCTGCCTATCTGACGCTCCGATGTGGCACATCCCAATTGGGCAATTTTAACTTTTTTTTTTTTATTTTCATTCAATTTTTTCATATAAAATTGGCTGCATATCCGACAATTCATTCACACCATTCCTCTCATTCTTCTCTTTGTATTCTCTCTTCATTCCTTCTACAAGTTATTTTAGTTTTTCTAGACATGGGTCCTTCAGAGAACAATTCGCCTTGGTCGAACTCTCCAAATTTCTTCCAAAAGAATTAATTTATTCAGTTCAACTGGTTCGTCGACGCCGCTTGAGGGATCACCGGCATTCGGTTCACCGCCGGCATTCGGTGCGTTTCAAAATTCACCGTCAGCATTCAGTGTGTATCAAACTTCGCCGCTGGTATTCGATGCATATCAATCTCCACCGGCATTTCAATGCATGTATCGGCCTCAATTTGAAAATGAGATGTATGCCTCCAATGAAGTACAGGAGCTCGAGGACTTCCAATCGATGGTCAATTTGGACTCGGAAGAGGATGAGGTGAATGTTGGGGAGCCGGTGGTCACTTCATCGGCGAAGCCGAGGACCAAAGGACCTCGTACACAAGGCATAATTCATGGCGGGAGAAGCTCCACTTCGGTTGGCAGCCAGGGAAGGACCCCAGTGTGTCTCTACAGCGCGGCCGAGACGGAAGCATTTGCTCGTTGTTGGATTGATATTAGCGAAGATCCCATCAAGAGCAACAAGCAGTAATTCAACACATATTGGGGTCGTTTGGTGGAGCGCTACAACTAGATCCGGCCGGAAGGAACATTTGCAAGAAATTATTGTCAACTGCAAGGTCATTGGAAGCAAGTAAAGAAGGATTTGATGGAGTTTTAACAAATTTACAAAGAGCTTTTTGATGAGTACAAAAGTGGCGGAAAGCGGCGAAGACATTCTTCGAAGGGCCCTAAAGGAGTGGAAGGAATTCCACACAACGTGATTCCAATATTTGGACACTTGGAACGTGGTGAAAGATAAGCAGAAGTTTCATCGCGTCTTCTATAACAGAGATATTGTGGAGACCACGGTCAAGCACTAAAAAATGGGAGAGGATGGAAGCTACACTTCTACGGCGACAAGGAGCACTCATAGATCGGACACTCCAAGCACTGGCGGCGGCAGTTTCTCGTCCTGGCCAATTGGTACGAAGAAGGCAATGGCATTGTCAAAGGGAAAAGGTAAAGTTAGCTCATCTTCGCGTGGGTCCGATGCCGATGAAAGAATGACATCAATCGATAAAGCTATGAAAGACCAATTCCTCTACGACGTCCTCACCAAAGACACGAGTTACATGCCACCGGATGTTCTTCAAAATCATCTTTGGATGGTGGAATACTTAAAGAAGAAAAATAACATTGGGCGATAGATTGTCCGGCTTATGTATTTCTCGCATTTTTTGATTTTCCAGTTTTAAATTAATGTAATTTTTATTTTATTTCAATTCAATAAAATTTGCATTTTCAAAAGAATTATTATTAAAAAATAATTTAATCACAAAATTTAAATTAAAAACAAAAAAAGGCATTGCGCATACCAAGTTCTCATAGGCTCCAATGCAAGAATTGGTAGGCGCCCATCACTTTCATCAATTTGTAGCCGTGCCCACCAATTTGGCGGGCACCATTGTGGATGCTTTTATCAATGATAATAAATCAAGCTCTCGTTTTGCGGTGACTAACAGTCTAACACTCCCTCCGTTTTTGATATATCCATTAAATTTCATTAGGCACGATTAGGCTTGTCAACGGGCGGGTTTTACCCGGCCCAGATCCATAAAAAATATTTAGGTTCCGGTCCAAGGACTGACCCATTAAAATTGGACCCGGACCGGACCGTTAAAACTAATTATTACCCGGACCCGGACCATTAAATTGAACCCGGATCCAGACCGAACCATTAGAGTGAAATTGGATATCAATTATTAAAGATTCAAAACTCTCGTCCTAACGCCGCCACCCGTCGCCCTTAGCGCTGCCACCCCAACTCCAACTGATGTCGCCGATGTCGGACTCTTCACCACCTCACGCCGGCGCACCGCCCTCAACACACTGCAACACCGTTGTCCACGTCGACAGCAGCAGAGGTAGAATCTGTTGTCTCTAATCTGATTTCTATTTGATAGGATATGGCCTAGCTACTAGGCCCAAGCATCGAGCTCAATATAATTGGGCCCCGACAGTTAAGCTCGGCCTACGCAGCTCGGCCCACTTAAGAGAAACTTCTTTACCAAGGCAATCAAAACTCCTACATCGACTACAATTCAAGCTCCAAGAGATATAGAAGCTCGGTGTTTATCCAATAAAGGAGGAGATCAAGGCAAAGAGTCCTAATAGGAAAAGACTTATAATCCTAGTCGGATTCCATATGTAAATGCCTATAAATAGGAGTTTAAAATAGATTGAAAGGGGGAGAACAATCTTGTAATCACTACTCATACAAGCAATAAAGATCCATACTCTTTCCGCCCGTGGACGTAGATCTATTCCAATAGATCGAACCACGTAAATCCCTTTGTGTTCCGTTTACTTTCGTGTTCGTTAATTCCTTGTCTACATGCATTAATTACCTTACGAAAATAAGTTCGATCACTGGCGCCGTCTGTGGGAAATGAAAATTTGTGATTTTCAATCAAAAATTTTCTAGGTAATCTACAGCCATGACAGGAAGACTAACGCGATCCCCCCCAAACGTGAAATCACTATTCGTTCGGAGCAGCTTCTGTTATTCGCCAATTCCGGACTGAAATCACTGCCAAATTGGACGAAACCACCCGGAAACATGTTCTACTCGTCGAGAGGATTCCAACGGTAGGTTGCTCATCAAAAACCGATCACCGGTGCGGCGGGAATCACGTCTGGAAGTTCGTACTATTGCACGACTCGCGAAATCACGATTCGTTTGGAGCAGCTTCTGTTATTCGCCAATTCCGGACTGAAATCACTGCCAAATTGGACGAAACCACCCAGAAACATGTTCTACTCGTCGAGAGGATTCCAACGGTAGGTTGCTCGTCAAAAACCGATCACCGGTGCGGCGGGAATCACGTCTGGAAGTTCGTACTATTGCACGACTCGCGAAATCATGATTCGTTTGGAGCAGCTTCTGTTATTCACCAATTCCGGGCTGAAATCACCACCAAATTGGACGAAACCACCCGGAAACATGTTCTACTCGTCAAGAGGATTCCAACGGTAGGTTTCCCGTCAAAAACCGATCACCGGTGCGGCGGGAATCGCGTCTGGAAGTTCATGCTGCTGCACGACTCGCGAAATCACGATTCGTTCGGAGCAGCTTCTGTTATTTGCCAATTCCGGACTGAAATCACCGCCAAATTGGACGAAACCACCCGGAAACATGTTTTACTCGTCGAGAGGATTCCAACGGTAGGTTGTTCGTCAAAAACCAATCACCGGTGCGGCGGGAATCACGTCTGGAAGTTCGTACTATTGCACGACTCGTGAAATCACGATTCGTTTGGAGCAGCTTCTGTTATTCGCCAATTCCGGACTGAAATCACCGCCAAATTGGACAAAACCACCTGGAAACATGTTCTACTCGTCGAGAGGATTCCAACGGTAGGTTTCTCGTCAAAAACCAATCACCGGTGCGGCGGGAATCACGTCTGGAAGTTCGTACTATTGCACGACTCGCGAAATCACGATTCGTTTGGAGCAGCTTCTGTTATTCGCCAATTCCGGGCTAAAATCACCACCAAATTGGACGAAACCACCCGGAAACATGTTCTACTCGTCAAGAGGATTCCAACGGTAGGTTGCCCGTCAAAAACTGATCACCGGTGCGGCGGGAATCACGTCTGGAAGTTCATGCTGTTGCACGACTCGTGAAATCACGATTCGTTCGGAGCAGCTTCTGTTATTTGCCAATTCCGGACTGAAATCACCACCAAATCGGACGAAACCACCTGGAAACATGCTCTACTCGTCAAGAGGATTCCAACACGATCAATCGCCGCCGCTGCCGCCGCCAACACGGAAAATGATATTCAGCAAACCGGACAAGGTCCGATAACAAATCCACCTGTTCAGGAAGCCGAAATCCACAAAGGTGAGACAAGCCAGGCGCAAGATCTACACCCGGCAACATACCGGCTATCTAGGAAGGAACACGCCAAAGGCCAGACTCCGGACGGACACGTTGAGCATGTTGGATAAGCATAGCAAGATTTTTTCCAGCTCGCCAAAAACAACACAACGCTCAGCCGTGAAAAAGGACAACCCTCACGCAAAGATGGTAGAGAGCACGAAGCTTACCTCCGGATCGCGGCATCGGCAAAAGTCCCCTAGCGTCAGGATCATAGACGCACGGGACGTCGGGATCCGCCAACAGGGCCACCATCGCATCTCACCTCGCCGCAACACCATCTCACCTCGGCGCGACACCGTCTCACCTCAGCGCGATGAGGACAATTACCTCGCACTACGAAGCCATTATGGCATAGCAGGTCGGTTAGCAAGAGCCGACAAAGCTGATAGGCACAAGCGCGAAGCCGACAAGGCCAAACCTTCACATCGGAAGAAGGATCAGAATGACCGAGGCTAAAGTCGGCGAAGTGCCTTCGACAGGCTACAGCATACACCCCTGGAATCCAGGCTCGGACCTCGGCAAAACCAGGAACGAAGCCAACTCACTCCATTGACGAGGCCGAAGCCAACTCACACCGATATGTTCGAGAAGCCTCGGCCTATGTAGTGGAAGGGAGAAGCGCCGATCCAAGAAGTACTGTCGCTTCCATGAGAATTACGGGTGCGGTATCGAGGAATGCAGAAAGCTTGCTGCGGTCATAGAGCAATTGGTGCGCGACAGCACCCTCAAGAGGTACCAAAGACGCAACCGACGTTCTGACCAGCACGAAGCCCACACTCGAGGCAAAGCGCAATAAATACGATGAATTACTCTCGAGGCCGAGGCCGACCGAAGTCCCTCAAAGTCAAACTCCTAAGTACTGACGAAGCCGAGGAGACAGATCCACCCTCAAGGCTGAGGCCGACCGAAGTCCCTCGAAGTCAAACTTCTAAGTACTGACGAAGCCGAGGAGACAGGTCCACTCTCAAGGCCGAGGCCGACCGAAGTCTCTCGAAGTCAAACTCCTAAGTACTGACGAAGCCGAGGAGACAGATCCATTCTCAAGGCCGAGGCCGACCGAAGTCCCTCGAAGTCAAACTCCTAAGTACTGGCGAAGCCGAGGAGACAGGTCCACTCTCAAAGCTGAGGCCCGAAGTCCTCAAACGGACAAGCCCTCATATACACGAAGTCCACTCTCAAAGCTGAGGCCCGAAGTTCTAAAACGACCGTACCGAATTGAAGAAGTCCTCGGCAAAGGGTCGTACAAGCTTGCCCACTTATCCGGTAAGCCAATACCCCGTGCACGGCACATTACTCATTTAAAGAGATACCTTGCACAAGTGGTTGAGAGTAATGTCCAAGTTCATATAGTTCATTTAGGTCATTTAGGTCGTCTTTTTAGGGTCTTGCATACATCTTGCATTTGCATACATCTTGCACATCTCTCTCTACTCCACTTATGCATACTATCTCGACAAATAGGGAATGTAAAGCCATATTTAAAGCCAAACTTCGTCGAAATCCAATTTCCGAAGTGAGCTATGTAAAGCCAAACTTCGTCGAAATCCAATTTCCGAAGTGAGCTATTTAAAGCCAAACTTCGTCAAAATCCAATTTCCGAAGTGAGCTATTTAAAGCCAAACTTCGTCGAAATCCAATTTCCGAAGTGAGCTATTTAAAGCCAAACTTCGTCGAAATCCAATTTCCGAAGTGAGCTAGTAAAACCCTGACGAGGGTACTTAATAAACTCCATAATAGGAGTAAAATTAAAACGCGCGTATTGACCTAACCTCGGTTAAAAACAAAGATACGGCCTTTGTTTAAAACGGAGAAGAGCCTAAACCTCGTCTGAAGACGAGGTCGTGCTAATTAAAGCCTAAACTTCGTCTTTGATGAAGTCGTGCTGTTCAACGCATTCTGACTTCGTCGAAATCCAATTTCTGAAGGGGCAATGCAAATTTTATACCCACCTCGTCTTAACGAGGTGGCAAGCATTCCGACTTCGTCGAAATCTAATTTCCGAGGGGGCAATGCAAATTTTATACCCACCTCGTCTTAACGAGGTGGCAAGCATTCCGACTTCGTTGAAATCCAATTTCCGAGGGGGCAATGCAAATTTTATACCCACCTCGTCTTAACGAGGTGGCAAGCATTCCGACTTCGTCGAAATCCAATTTTCGAGGGGGCAATGCAAATTTTATACCCACCTCGTCTTAACGAGGTGGCAAGCATTCCGACTTCGTCGAAATCCAATTTCCGAAGGGGCAATGCAAATTTTATACCCACCTCGTCTTAACGAGGTGGCAAGCATTCCGACTTCGTCGAAATCCAATTTCCGAGGGGGCAATGCAAATTTTATACCCACCTCGTCTTAACGAGGTGGCAAGCATTCCGACTTTGTCGAAATCCAATTTCCGAAGGGGCAATGCAAATTTTATACCCACCTCGTCTTAACGAGGTGGCAAGCATTCCGACTTTGTCGAAATCCAATTTCCGAAGGGGCAATGCAAATTTTATACCCACCTCGTCTTAACGAGGTGGCAAGCATTCCGACTTTGTCGAAATCCAATTTCCGAAGGGGCAATGCAAATTTTATACCCACCTCGTCTTAACGAGGAGGCAAGCATTCCGACTTCGTCGAAATCCAATTTCCGAAGGGGCAATGCAAATTTTATACCCACCTCGTCTTAACGAGGAGGCAAACATTCCAACTTCGTCGAAATCCAATTTCCGAAGGGGCAATGCAAATTTTATACCCACCTCGTCTTAACGAGGTGGCAAGCATTCCGACTTCGTCGAAATCTAATTTCTGAAGGAGCAATGCAAATTTTATACCCACCTCGTCTTAACGAGGTGGCAAGCATTCTGACTTCGTCGAAATCTAATTTTTGACGGGGCAATGCACTTTCAATACTCCTACTTCAACTTTCTACCCCAAGTCACACCCTCACTTCTATATCTTTTTGGGGGGGGGGGATGTGATAGGATATGGCCTAGCTACTAGGCCCAAGCATCGAGCTCAATATAATTGGGCCCCGACAGTTAAGCTCGGCCTACGCAGCTCGGCCCACTTAAGAGAAACTTCTTTACCAAGGCAATCAAAACTCCTACATCGACTACAATTCAAGCTCCAAGAGATATAGAAGCTCGGTGTTTATCCAATAAAGGAGGAGATCAAGGCAAAGAGTCCTAATAGGAAAAGACTTATAATCCTAGTCGGATTCCATATGTAAATGCCTATAAATAGGGGTTTAGAATAGATTGAAAGGGGGAGAACAATCTTGTAATCACTACTCATACAAGCAATAAAGATCCATACTCTTTCCGCCCGTGGACGTAGATCTATTCCAATAGATCGAACCACGTAAATCCCTTTGTGTTCCGTTTACTTTTGTGTTCGTTAATTCCTTGTCTACATGCATTAATTACCTTACGAAAATAAGTTCGATCACTATTCTCCAACCCTTTTGCTTTTGATTCTATTTCTAGATTTTGGGATTTCAGATTCTACTACTTCTGATATATTTCGAGGTTCAAACTTCAGCCCAATTCCGATACAATCTATATTACTGCTGCCCCTTTGTTGTTTCTTTAGAACCCTTTTATTTTTTTATTTATGATTTAGGTTCTTGGGCGTGTAGAATGTAGATATTGTATTCCAATTTTTTGTTTTCTTGTGGGTTTTGTTTTGTTGCTGGTTTTCTGTAGTTCAATCTTGAGTGCTTGCTTGTATAGTTCAATTCTAGGATTCTTTTGTATCAATCACTCCATTTCTTGAAATGTAATGTGATGAATAGTAGGATCTCGATTTCAATTTGAGAAAGGAACAGAGGTTGTTTGACTGCAAGTGGAGCGATGTGTAATGAGAGTGGACTGAAATGGGCTGGCACAGATTGTCGGTGTGAATTTATAATTATGGGATTTGAGCTAATTAGCTAATTTGCTTCTATGTTAGTATATATATGTACCTTTCATCCATATCTGCTGTACAGATTTTTGATTCCTTTCCTAATGCTATAGAATTCATAAAAGTTGATCTTGATGTTAGTACTGCAGTAGAAGCTCAGTCAGTTACTGATTTATATGTTAAAGATTAAAATATGCTTCACTTTGCATAGATACTAAAAACGTCTTCTATTTTTTCTTATTTCAGATTTGCTAGCTAGTAATGTCTGAAACTCAAAGTTGTGGTGATTCTCCACCTACACAACATGTGGAACCTCCATCTATTGATCAAGAACCTCCAGCTATTGATCAAGAAGCTCCCACTACAACGGCATCGAAGAAATCTAGTGGCACAAAAAGAAAATCTTCAATCGTTTGGGAACATTTTACTAAAATTGAGGTTAGTGAAGGTGTATTTAGAGATGCTTCCTGTAATCACTGCAATAAGAAAATGAGTTGGACTGGCCAAGGGGGAACTTCTAGCTTAAGGAAACACCTTAATGGCCCTTGCCCAAAGTTCAATTTGGATGATTCTTCTAAGAGTTGTTATAGAAGTCCTAGAAGTGAATATATGTTTGATCAACATAAAAGTAGGAGAGATTTGGCAGTGGCGTGTATTAAGCATAATTATCCCTTCAACATAGCTGAGCATGAGTACTTTTGAAGTCTTTTTGAAGGGTTTGAATCCTTACTTTAAATTGCCATCTAGGAACACCATTCGGGCTGATGTGGTTGATATCTTTGAGGAAGAAAAAAGGAAAATGTATAGTTTGATTGATAATCTCAATTGCAAAGTCTCCCTAACAATTGATATTTGGACATCAGATCATTCTAATAAAGCCTATTGTTGTGTGACTGCTCATTACATAGATGATTCTTGGAAATTGCGTAAAAAAATCCTTGCATTTAAGTTGCTTGAGTATCCACATGACGGAAATAAGTTGTTTAACTTCATGAAAGATAGGATTCTCGAGTGGAATTTAGATAGGAAGGTGAATCGTTGTTGACAATGTTACCGCTAATTCTTCCATGATTAATAAGCTTAGAAGTTGGCTTGTTTCTACTTCATCAATCCCTTTCTCTGGAGAATTACTGCATGTGCATTGTAGTGCACATATCTTGAACTTGTTGTACAAGATGGGCTTGTTGAAGTTAGGAATTTGTTGGATGGCATTCGTCAAACTGTGAGATACTTGGATAGAACTCCTTCTGCTATGCAAAAATTTGAAAAGGCTAAGCAACAATGCAAGCTCCAAGATAGAAAGGCAGTGGCAAGTGATGTGCCAACTCGGTGGAACTCAACATTTGAGTTACTCGACACAGCATTGCCTTTGAGAGAGGCATTTGTGCGACTAGGACAGATTGATTCGTCCTATGACTATCTTCCTCACCACAAGAATGGGATGCAGCTACAGTTGTTGTTGAGTATTTGAGGACCTTTTATGAAACCACTCACCTCTTCAGTGGTAGCAAATATCCAACTGCAAATGTATTTTTCCCAAGTGTTTGTGATATTCATCTGAATTTAGTTGAATGGCAAAAAAGTGAGCACGACTGTTTGAGAAATATGTGTATCCTGATGAAGAAAAAGTTTGATAAATATTGGGAAGAGTGTAATTTGGCATTGGCTGTTGCAGTTGTCTTTGATCCTAGATGCAAGCTTTATATTGTCTACTACTTTTACACGATGATTTATGGCGAGGATGGTGCTGTTAGGTATATCAGTAGGGTTCAGAATATGTTGGAAACCCTCTATGTCTCTTATGGTGGCAGTCTTGAACCATCTCATGCGGTTGCTTCTACTAGTAGTTCATCTGGTGGGGTACGGAGCCGTATTTGGCATGGCTTTGATCAATGGTATGATGGATCTCAAGCTTCGAATTTACTGCAGTCGGAGTTGAAAACCTATCTCAAAGAGCCCAAACTTCCTTTAGATGATGAGCATGATGTTTTGAAGTGGTGGAGCTTGGAGGGTAAACGATTGCCTATTTTACAAAAGATTGCGCGTGATATACTAGCCATTCCCGCTACCACAGTCGCCTCAGAGTCTGCGTTTAGTATTGGTGGTCGCATCATAGACGAGACTCGGTCTAGGTTGAGTCCAAGTGTTGTTGAGGCATTAGTAGTTACTACAGATTGGATTCCATCACTCAAAGAGAAAGGTAACATTATTGTTTATTTGTTTAGTAGTTTTCTTCACATACACTTATTTATCATTTAAGTTGTGTTTTTATGATTTTTGTTTGTATTGTTTATAGTGGATCGAATTGCTCGTGATGAAGTTCTAGGTGCAATCAGCGAAGGCGATGAGAGCGGGGTTTGAATTGGTAAATTTATTATTGGTTTTTGTTGGCGGATATACTTGTTAGTAGTACTTGAATTGGGTGAATTCATTATTTTGGATTATGCATTTCTTCTCCACTTGTTACTAGATTTCTCAATCTTGTTGTTCCTATATATTTTGACAGTGCTTTGAGGATTTGAGAAAATAGGGGAAGGTTATCTTTGGATATGTTTAGGTTGATGGAGTTTTGTGCTTCTTGGAAAGAAGATGAAGATGGTTGAGAGAGAAAGAGCTGCCCACTCCATATTTCTTACATTATCGTTTCTTTTGATTTGATTCAGAATTCTTGAATGTGTAAATGGGGTTTCTTTTGATTTTGATTTGTAGACTTTCTTTGTGAGGAATTTCTGAAAGTAAATGAGTAGAAGGAAAAGAAGTGATGGGAGGAGTGATAGTAGGGTTATTGTTACCATTATTTTCCCATTTTTGGGAATGAGTTTGATGGATTCCTTCACTATTTTCAAGAAACCAAGAACTTGAGAGATTTCCATGGCGGCTTTGTGTTTCAGCAATGAGAGGTGTTTAGTTTAAATAATAGTAATTGACCATTTTAGTGGAGGAAAGACGTGTTTTTATTTCTTGGAGATGAAGCTCTGCAATTTTAATATAAAAACATTTGATCATGCATGCTGCATGGTGAGACATTAAAAACAAGGGAGAAAATTTAAAATGCCCCTTTTACAAATAGCAATGTAATTTATGCCTCCTTTTTAATTAGTATGTGAAATATGCCCCTTTTAATTAAATAATATTATTTGGGTCCATTTTTGTTATCAATGTCTGTTTTGAAATTAGAAAAAGAGAGACAGTTATAACAGATTGACCAGATTCTCTCCCACTATGGGACAAAAAATGAAAAAAACGGGACATTAAATTCATCTTCCTCCCTCACCCTCTCACCCGTTTTCACCGACCCCACCGACCCCATCTGTTCACCCTCTCATCGCCCCCACCCTCACAGGCTGCCACCGGCCGCAGCCTCTCACCGGCGGCGCCTCTCACCACTGCCTCCTTGTCAGCGCCACCCTCACCGGCGCCCCCCATCTCACCGCCGACATCTTCTTCTTCGTCCTTCTCACAGACGAGAGTTCTCTCCCTCTCACTCTTCATCGCGGCCGCGTCTGTCACCCTTACCGCCTGCCGCCTCCGTCTCACCCTCACCGCCGGCCGCCTCCCTCTCGCACTGCGGCCGTGCTCTCTCACCTCCCGTCTCCTCCTCACTTCACCGCCGGCAGCCTTCTCACCGCCGCCTCCTCTCAGCGCCGGCCCCCTCAGTGCCCGCCCCCGCGCCGTCCCATCTTAGTGCCAGAATGATCTAATAATCCGTGATGAATAAAATATTTTTCTAAGCACAAAAAACTTGATCACCGCCGGTGGAGGTTGGCGGAACTCTCCACCGCCGGCAACGTAGTGTTGCCGGCGGTGGGAGACTTCCGGCCACTTTCGCCGGCGCTGATCTAGTTTAGTTCACTTATTACATTTTTTTATGCTCATTCCGTAAACGATTTTAAATTGAACAACAATAATTCATCAATTAAGAGAATAATAACATAATGAAATTTAAACTATTAATTTGTGAAGTACTAAATCAAACACTAATCTTTTAAATAGATATAAATATAAGATAAACACGAAGTGGTTGCGGGCGGTGGGAGACTTCCGGCCACTTACGCCGGCGGTGATCATGTTCATTTCACTTAGAAAATAATTTTATACATAACTTCGTGTTTATCTTATATTTATATATATTTATATCTATTTAACAAAATTAAACAACAAAATTTCATAAATCATGAGCATAATTAAACAAGTTAAATTTAAAATAATAATTTATCAATTACTAAACATAAATATAATCAATTAAATACATAGATTATGGAATTTAAGCATATAATTAAAAGTAACATACAATCTCCGCCGGTCCTCTAGTGCTACTGGAATAATCCAACCGCCGGCCGACGAACCTTTTCTCCCTTCTTTTCCAAACTTTAGCACTCCTTTATAGCTCAAAATTTCTCACAATGGCTACTTTGTGATATAAGAAACATAATGAAAATTAAATAGCTGTGATTTTTGTGATTTTCCAGATTGAAAAATTTGAGCGAAAGAGTGTTTTTTTCGGTTGATTGAATTACATGTACTATATATGGAGAAGATTGTTCGCATAATAGAGCATATGATACTTTCTTTCTTCAAATAATTCAAACAAATAATTCAAACACAGTACACTACCACTACTGTAAATTGTCATGCATGACAATTTTTCATGCATGAGTCGGGTTCAGGGGGCCAACTTCTTTTAATTGAGTCGAGTCGTGGTGGTGGGGCCCTTACACGTTAAAAGCAAATGAATCAAACATCTCAAAAAGCAATGTAATAAAATATTATGGTTTATATATTAAAATAATAAAAGGGGCATATATCACATATCTTTTAAAAAAGGGGTAGATTCAACATTTAGATTTAAAAAAGGGGTAATTATAATTATTAAGACTAAAAACAATGTGTAATTAATAATTTCAAAATGGTTGACTTGTTCCAAATAATGTGCAGACTGTTATATATTGCAGTTCATATCCAATTTGTGATCATGTATTTAAATCTACTTATATAGGAAAACTATAAAGTTGATGTGCATGAGAATTAATTAAAATAGCAAAAAATTAATATCAAGCACAAAATAATGTTCATTAGATGCAAAACGTGACAACAAATAATAGATATATACCATTTATATAAGAAATAGGCTAATACATTACATAGAAAAAAAAATTACAAATAGAAACATACTTTAAAAAAATAAAAAAAAATGCCGGGCCGGGCCGGGCCGGATCCGAAACGAGCGGGTCCGGACCACTCATGTCACGGGTCTTATCGGGTCGGGTCCGGAACCGCATCATTAAAACTAAGTGGGTAATGAGCGGTTCCGGGTACGGTCCTGGTAAAACCCGCCCATTGACAAGCCTAGGCACGATGATTAAGAAAAATCTATTAAAATAATCTTAGCGGACGATAGAGTTGTTGAAAGTAGATAAATGATAAACTTATTGGAATAGGGATAAAGTGATAAGCTTTATTAGATAATTTGGTAAATAAAGTGAAATGGTTTAAGATAATTATATTATTTTTAGGAAATAACACATACTATATGAATGATATTCTAACAAAAAAAATTAAAATATATATCAGAACCGAAGAGAGTTTACAATTGAAGTTGCTTTCAGCCGATCGACGATCGATAAAAGAGCCCGATAACTACAAGTGTTGGGTTCAAAAAAGAGATTTGTAATGGTATTTGTTTATTTTAGATTATATATATAAATGAGTTGTCAATTAAGCTATTTTTCAAAGTCATGCCATTTTCACAAAATATAATAAATTCTAATTATTTAAGGAAAGATAATAAAAATAACTATATTTTTAGGGTTTGTTTAGTAGGCCCAATAAAATCAATATAAGATAACTTTTTAAAACTTAGGGGGGTGTATTCAATCAAGACTTTAAATGATTTTTTTGTATTTTAAAAATCTATAGGTATTCAATTCATATTTTAGAAAGTCCTTAAAAATCTACTGGTATTCAATTCTGACTTTTAAATGTCCATCTAAATCTTGTGGTATTGAAAATTTCTAAGATTTAGATATGTCATGGAGTTTATTGGATTCTTTGCGCCTAATATGAATAAAAATACCCCACACAAATCTCTTCTCTCCACAGTAGATTTTCAAAGTCTATCTCTCTCAAGCCCAAGATAATACATCATCTCTCCCGCAGCCAATTAGCCTCTGCCGCCGCCAATCACACGGTGAAGAGATGCTGGCAATCTCAATCCATTCAAAAAGAGACAGCGAACGTTGCTGACATAGAATATATCAGTTTATGTTGAAAAGAAATTCAAGAAATAAAGGTTTTTTCGTTCGTACGACGAGAATCGAAGATGGTACGACGAGAATCGAAGGGATCTACCTCTTGGAGAATAATCAGCAGCGGGAAGTTGTTAGTGAACAGAGAGAAAGGAGGGCGTATGCTGTGTGAGTGTCTGAGGTGATGCTCCAGCAAACTAGGGTTCAGACTGTCATTGACTACTACAATCGATGGATGCAGAAATGGCCTACGATCCATCATCTTGCTCAGGCAACTAAAGAGGTATGTTGTTCTGATTTCTTAATTTTTTTTTCCCATGTTCAACTGAATAATTTGCGATATTCCTCCTATGTTGTTTGAGCAGGAGGTGAATGAAATGTGGGATTTACAATCGAAATTATTCAAGTCGATATACCTCCTATGTTCTGATAAGTTGAAACTTGAAAGCATTGGGCTTTCTAGGGTGCGGGATTTTCAAGGGGTGAACTCCAACAACTTCGATGGAAATGGCAAATATAGAATTGACTTTTGCGAACAGACTCTATGCCTGGATCTAGCCTTCGACATGCATTCTTGGAAAGCTAATGGGAATGGATGTTTGCACAGCTACAACAGCAAACATCTTCTTTTATCGTGTCAGTGTGCGTGAGTAAAGAGGGAAGAACAATCATATATCCTAACTTTTTCTACCATAAAGCACTCATTTTTTCTTTAGTTAAATCAGGGTACTCTTGCTTTTATTGGTATGTAACCCCATAAAAGTTATATTGTATAGATTTGGGATAAATTGTATGTGTATATCCAAAACCATAGTATGTTTGCAGCCAAGTTTTTTCTCTTGCTTTGAAATTTTAAATGTTGTTCATCCACTCTATAGATTAACTTGGTTTTGTACAAGCTAACTGAAATGTGCTAGCAGACATGCAATTTGATTGCAGCATTGCCTTTTCTTTTTTTCTTTTTTTCCTCTTTCCCCTCTCGTTCTAAATATCAATGCAAATGCATTCTCCTTTGAGTTCAGTGGGTCTCTGTGGGTCACCGTGAAGTAGTTTGTATTACTGAAATATGAGGCTGTCATGGTGTTTAATTAAGGTTTATTCCTGATCTTTTATCGAGCTGTTTTGTTTGGTTGAAGATGTATCTGCCATCATTATATGGATTGCTTTTTAATTAAGGTTTGTTTTTAATTACGGATTTATAAAAGTCTATAAAAATAGAGATAAATGAATCAATCAAAATCTGTTAAACTCCACATGGAATTAAAACAATCCATGAGATTCACAAAATCCACGGATTATAAAAAATCTATCAAAATCTTTTAAAGTCTGGATTGAATACACCCCCCCTTAATTAAGCCTAACAAATATCTCATCTTGGCTTTATTGAGCCTATAAACAAGTCCTTAAAAGTCAAACTAAGGGCATGACTGGTATGTGGAAATAGTTAAGGAATTGAATGATCATTCATGCTTCTATTGCTAATCCTAATGCTGGTGCTGCTTTCCAGTCGGGAATGACCATTCCTGTAGGAATCAGTAATCCCATCAACATGGAATTAGCCATCCCTACCACTAGGGATGAAAACGGATCGGATACGGATGGATAATGCCCATACCGTATTCTAAACCATATTTTTTTCTCGGATTCAGAATCGGATACGGAAAAGCCGGATTCGGATACGAATTCAGAATATTCGGGATACGGATACGGAACAGATATCGGATGAATCCGGGACGGATCCGAATAAATATAATCGGATAATATATTTCATATGAAAATCATCTGAATATTATTGAAACACATGAGAAAAATTACCTACGCAAATTTCATATATTTATTTATCAAGTATGGCTTATTCGTTTGTTCAAATGAATAAAGAAGAATCAATTCAATGGAACGTGTGAAATGAAAGCACTTATTTTCCCTTTGGTAAATCACAAATATACTAGAAAATAACTCCATTGAAGCAAAGTAACATAAACAAGCAGCTATAAAAGAAACTTGAAATCTGGAATAGCATGATAACTCGCTTGGCAGTTGACAGTAAGAATACCACATAAGCTGATAGTTCTCTTCAAGAAACAAAAGATCATAGTTCACTACTTTCAAAGACACAAGGACTAGACGAATGACACTTAAGTCTTCATAACAAACATCAGAAAAAGAACGACCATTAACTACAAAGATCAACAATACATGGGTACTGAAACAGCCTCAAGGAAAATCTTTTCTCCATCAGCTACAAGAACAAGCACTGACAAAGAGATCAAATGAGTGTGTTAGCCTCCACAAGTGAAATGAACATTAGTAAAAAGAAAACACAATGCATATAAACCAACAATCTTCAACGTCAATGGAACTAAAGAGCAAGAGAAAACCCATTTCATAGAAGATGAAGACGAGAAGGAATAGAGTCCTTGGAAGACCAAGTCAAGATAGTAAAAGAAAGAAAGCAATCTAAACCTTATCAACATAGACAACAGACAAAAGATGCAAGATGAGACTCATCAATCCTCATCACTGTCCATTTCTTCTTCAACCTACATTTTTTTTGTATAAGCAGTTAGTATTTCAAGTTTGTAACTAACTTAGAAACCAATTATAATTTAAGAAGTAATAATGATAAACCTCATCCACCATATTTGCAGCAAGTGTTTCCAAAACCTCAAGATCAGCAACAATTGATGCAATATTTTTTTGAGAACCTGAAATTTTTACAAGAAAATGCTTAAGATGATTATAAATATATAATTATAATATGAAATGTCAAGAAGTTAAAAAAATAACCTTGTTTGGATGCAGCTATCCAATCCTTAGAACAAACTAGTGCTTCTACCGCATCAGGATCCAAACAACTACGATGTGGATCTATAACACGACCACCGGCACTGAATGCAGATTCGGAAGCAACAGTTGACACTTGCATGGCTAACACATCACGAGCAAGTCGTGAGAGAATGGGGTATTCCTCTTGATGATCCTTCCACCAAGTTAAAATATTAAAATTTTCAGGATTAAACACCTTTAATGGAGGTTCTGCCGTGTATTTCTCCAACTCATTTGCTATTGTGTCAGCCATCTCATTGTCGTACATGAAACTCTCAAATTCAACGTTCTCTTTTTCCATAAATATAGTACAAGTTTCCCATGACTAGCAACAATAGAAGAGCTCTTCGTGACATTCGATGCATCACTAGCATAATGTTGATATAGTTCTCTCACAACCTTCATTATCTTTTCTGTGTTAGCTTGATGTGCGAGCTCACCATGAAACTTTCTCATGAAATATTCTATGATCATTTTCTTGAATCTAGGATCAAGAAAACTAGCCACAGCAAGAGCAACATTTGTCTTCTTCCAGTACTTGTGAAACTTGGCACTCATAGGCATTGCCATTGTCCTAATGGTGATATCATCGCTAACAAGCCACTCCCTTAGCAAAAGCTTAATCTCACAAAAGTTACGATAAAACAGATTTGCAGTTGGATACAACGTGCCAGACAAAAGCTCAGTAATGTCATTAAATTTTTTCAAACATTTGCAAAGAGATAAAGCATTGGCACATTCTTCATTTGATGGTGCAATCTTCTCATACCTCTGGCGCTCCATGAGAAGAAGCCTCTGAAAAGCATTCTTGTAATATAAAGCGCCCCTCAACATGAGATAGGTTGAGTTCCACCTCGTAGTTACATCTCGTGCAATACCTTTCTTTGTATCTAGTTGGCATTCGGTTGCACACTTCATAAAGTCCTCCCACTATGATGGGGAGTTCTTTAGAGCTATAACAAAAGTATGAATTTTCTTGATTGCACTTGCAATAACAGCAAGACCATCTCTAGCAACAAGATTGAGTATGTGATTAACACATCTCACATGAAAGAACACACCATCACAAATGAGGGGGCATATTTTCCCAAGCCCGGAAACAACATCTCTAACACAAATGTCATTTGCAGTTGCGTTGTCAAGAGTTGGAGAAAACAACTTCTTCTCAATAAACCATCTCACAACACTAACAACGAATGTTTCTGACAACTTAGCACCTGTATGTCGTCCTCCTACATGCATGAATTTAATGATTCTCTTCTGAATGTGCCAGTCTTCATCAATCCAATGCACAGTGATACACATATAGCCTTTGTTGGGGTTGTTGTATATAGCTAAAGCAAAAACGTGTTTTAGTATATATGACATGTATTCCACTGGTAACAATCACCAATCTGAATAAATATATTAATAAGAATAAGCCCAATCTCATGTTTTAGAACACGTGGACGGCTCGGGTGTCAGGGAGATCATGCAGCGTTCGACAATAATTATGAGATATAAACAGTGTCACAGTCGAGATAGCTTGGGAAAACTATCGGTCTAGACTACAACATAACGGTAGTGGCGGGTCTCAGTCACTAGTTATGTTGGTACGGTGGAACGTATTGACAGGATCGAGTGAGATAAGGTTCTTCTGATACTGACCCTAGCAATAGGTGAAGAACTAGAGATCTCGGAATTTAGAGATATGATCTTAATCTCGATATGCTATTAGAGATATATGTGTTGTTCACTGTTACTTTGACTTGTATAGCTAAGGGTCTATCGCAGCATCCCTGATGACTTGCATCTTGGGTAACATGAGGACACATAGTATGTCTAATTAGTTATATCGAGACACCGTGTCCGCATTAGGTTGAGAGATATCCCCTCAGGGAGTTCACAAGGTTTATTATACCAAGTCATGCATGCTGATTAAGTTCAGGTATAATAATAAGGGGTGAACGGGTACTACTTGAGGAGAATAAGACGTTAATTAATTATGAGCAGTCAGAGGAGCTCTAATTAATTAATGGATATCGGAGTCATTAAACACGGGGATAGCTCTAAATAAAGTATCAGCCCCAATCTACAAATTGGGACAAAGCGGTGATTCAGTTGTGATTCTTTAGTGGAATGCATCACAGCTCTAACGAAATAAATGTTCTGGGTTGTTCATGGTTATTTCATTAGGTAAGGCTAAACTCTGTCTAGTACATAGATCCCTGGGGTGGCCCAAGAGCTCTTCAGGAAAGGAATTCAAGGTATTATTGAGGGATATCAGTTTTGGACTGAAAAGAGGCATTATGGGCTTGAGCTCATTAATGTGGCGCCTACTGTAGTGTAAGGGACGCCAGTTTCCTCTTTTAGTGTTCATCTGATCTCAATAATTGCACTCTGGTTAATTATATAATTATGGAATAAATTAATATCTAATTAATTAAGATTTATTCTTAATTAAGGAATTAGATAATTAATTTAATAATTATATATATTATTTTCCTTATAATAATTAGGATTAATTCTAATTATATTTAATTAGAATTTGTTCCAATAATTATTAACTAAACCGGACTTTAATTAATTAAAGCCCGTGACTTAGTGGACAAGGAAGGGGGCGGCACTTCTCCTTATAAATAAGGAGAAGGAGATTCTAAAAACCTAAGTGTTAGTGAGAATCGGCGCCTACTGCATCAGAGGGAGAGTTCCTGGTTCCAAAGTTCCTAGACGCCCACACAGTCGAAGAACTTCGAGGAAAGGGATCACGCCTCAGTAATCTAGACCTGTAGATTACTCCGTCGGCACAGATCTGAGGTATAACATTCTAAACTCGATTATATGATTTAGTTGCATTTAAATTATCACATCCAATTCGAAGATCCTGTGGGAAAAAAGAATGCTTTCAAGCAGCAGTTCCAACAACTGGTATCAGAGCCACGGTTCTAGAATTGGCTCTGTGATAATTGGAATAAATGTATGTTCATGCATTCGAGTCAATTATGCTATAAACTGTGCATGCTGCTGTCCGGGAACAACATGTGTTGTTTTTGATCCCGTTTTATTCGGTTTTTCGTGTTGTTTTTCAAATCGGTGAGAAATAAGGTACCGATTAGAATAGATTCATTTTTTCTGTAAATTTCTTTGTATTTCGATTTCTTGTAAATTCTATACGGTGGAGATCGAGTGAAGAAATTGAAGAACGAGCACGAGAATCGAGGGGACGTGGCGGCGACGACCGCACAAGGCGGCGCGTCAACCGCACGCGCGTGGTGATCAACGGCGGCTGCAGTCGTTTTGGCTGCGTTTCAGCAATCGCCTTCGTCGTTCACGATGGCTAGCCCTAGAGTTTAAACCCTAGGGCTAAAGCGGCGTTGGAACGGAGGCAAGGGGCTGATGAAGCGGCGGCAAACGACGGGTGCAGCAGCGACGGCCAAAAACCCTTAGGGTTTCGGCCTATGGGCTGCTGCTGTGATTCACGACAGCGTGTGCGGACCAGCCCAGCACTACAATGGTGCTGGGCAGACTTAGACAGCAGAGGTGCGGTGACGGACGACGGCGATCGGTGCTGCAGGTGGCGGTGGTGGCAAAGGCCGAAACCCTATGGGTTTCAGCCATGGCTGCTACTGCTGCAGCAGAGATTGATGGCTGGAGATAAGGCGGACGAGCCCAGCACCGTCGAGCAAGCTCGGACGGCAGAGGAGGTAGTAGCAGATCCGGCAGCAGCGGCGGAGATGGGCGGTGGCGAAAAATTTTCCGAGCACGGCCCTAATTCCGACTGCTGCGGCTGTGATGAGCTGCGGGGGGCTGCTCGCTGCTGGTGTGGCTTCTCGGCATTGCCCGGGAGACCTGCCAGAGCAGTGGGAGCACTCGGTGACGGCGGTGGCTACGAGCGGAGGCGGACGATGGCGGCATCAATAGGGTTTTCGCTGCACACACGCCGTCGAGGGCCTCTTCTCTGGCTGCTGCTGTTGTGATGGCTCGAAACCGGTGCCTCCTTGGTGTCGGGAAGCTCGCCGTTCGAGTGGGAACGGTCGGCGGCGGCGGTGGTTCGTCGGCGGAGGTGCAGCAGCGGCTGCAGCTCGATGAAGACGACGACGACGATGATGATTGAGCCGATGTTGGGCTGGATTCGGGCCGGGCTACAAGGGTAGCAGCTGGCCCGATCAAATCCATCCCGGTTCAGTCGTTCAACCCGGTTTTTGCCCCGGTTCGACACGTGGTCGTCCAAGTGTATTCACACGTATGATGACATGACACGTATCGGTGACGTGGCAAACGAACGAGGGATGTTCATTTTTTTTTTTTTAATGAATGGTCCTCGTCGTTCAACGAGCGCTAAGGTTTTCCGAAACTTTGGTATGATCGTTGATGGTTAGGTTTTCATAACCTAATTCGTTTTAAAAATCATTCATCTCGTCTCATTTTGGAAATAGGGAATTCCGCGCCCTAATTCCATTTCGAGTTGGTTACTAATTATGGAAGGTGGACTTGAAGACAAAGTGAAGACTTTCCAAGACCAAAGCTTGTTTCGGATTTTAATTAATTAAATTGTAATAGATAGGTTTTATCTTTCCCAGTCGGCAGCCTATTTATTTATTTTAATTAATTATGCATGTTATGGATGGTTTAAATTATGCAATGTGATGAAAGCATGTTTTGCATGTTATTGTTGCTTTTATTAAATGCGTAATAGAAACGAACATGTCTAGGGTGTCATAGCATGGATTTACGAATTCAAAAGCGAGCATGTTTTATTACTTGCGCTTAGAAATCATGCGGTAGGACTTAATTGTCAACGTGCTTCGTATATCGCATAAAACCCTTTGAAAATTAAAAGACTAAGCGGTAAAATCAATTAGTTTTAATTAATTGGGGACCTCCATATTTGGTTTTAGACGAAGTCAAGGATTAGAATCGTATAGACGTCCACCTACGTGGCCTACACGATCTCGAAACCCTTGCCCGTATATTCGTCGGTAAAATTTCTCAATAACTTAGGGCCCGTTTGGTAGCCGTTATAACCCAGGAAAAGCCGAGATAAGAAAATTTATCTCAGTTTTTCCAGTGTTTGGTATCCGAGAAAAATAATGCCATCGGCCCGCGAAAAAGCTTGGGCCCAGACTAAATTCACTGTTACACTGACATATACTATACCGCCTCTACCCCCCGGATAAGTTGTGATAAGTTTTATATTTTCAATTTTAATTATCAATTTTTTATTTTCAATTTTAATTATCAATTTTTTAACTTTTATTTTAATTAAAAAAATTTATTTTCAATTTTAATTATCAATTTTTTATTTTTTTATTTTAATTATCAATTTTTTATTTTCAATTTTAATTATCAATTTTTATTTTCAATTTTAATTATCAATTTTTTATTTTTATTTTAATTATCAATTTTTTATTTTCAATTTTAATTATCAATTTTTTATTTTTTATTTTAATTAAAAAAATTTATTTT
Organism: Mentha longifolia; assembly: GCA_001642375.2. Classification (NCBI taxonomy): domain Eukaryota; kingdom Viridiplantae; phylum Streptophyta; class Magnoliopsida; order Lamiales; family Lamiaceae; genus Mentha; species Mentha longifolia. The sequence goes on along the minus strand of CM038119.1, from coordinate 17,190,618 downwards.
CAATTTTAATTATCAATTTTTTATTTTCAATTTTAATTATCAATTTTTTATTTTTAATTTAAATTATCAATTTTTTATTTTTTTATTTTGATTATCAATTTTTTATTTTCAATTTTAATTATCAATTTTTTATTTTTAATTTTAATTATGAATTTTTTTATTTTCAATTTAAATTATCAATTTTTTATTTTTATTTTAATTATCAATTTTTTATTTTCAATTTTAATTATCAATTTTTTATTTTTAATTTTAATTATCAATTTTTTATTTTCAATTTTAATTATCAATTTTTTATTTTCAATTTTAATTATCAATTTTTTTATATTTCTTATCCCAACTTATTTATGTTTGTACCAAACACACAATATATTTCTTATCCCAACTTATCATACTTTTTTTTATCTCAACTTATCATACATTTTCTTATCCGCCCTTTTCTCGGTATTGCTACCAAACGAGCCCTTAGAATATTCATTAGGAGAGTGGGAGTTGTATGAGTAAACGTCCACCTTACGTGGCTTGCACGTACAGGCTCTAACTCGGTCCTTAGTGGAAATTTTAAGTGAGATAATCTAAGAGGGCGTCTACAATACCGGCACAGTTCTCGTTTTTTGTGCTATCTTGTAGATAAACTCGGTTAGGTGAATAATATGGTTAAAGCTTAGCTACTAATTGATGAATCCTCCCTACGAGGTCACTTCTCAAAATAGTAGGGTCCGGTTAAGGTACGGGCTATTATTTCTTTAGTTCACAAGGGTCCATGTGATGATAAGAGAAATAAACTGGCTCTAGAAGTCATGGTCGAAAATTTCATGCTTGCCTGGTCGCCCTACGTGACTCAAGTATAAAATTTTTGGGCTACTCGTTTGTTGGTTCAATGTTATTTTGTCAAAGGGTTATAACATTGATAACATAAATTATTTTTATTAAATAAGTTGTTAACTGTCAACTTATGTTATTTGGTTTCAGATATGTCTTTGTCCTCAATACGCAATAAAATAAATCGTTTGCTAAATTTCCCTAATGGAATTCCTGAGGATTTCCGTGAGAAGCTGCTAAGAACCTTGGCAAGAAAAGAAATGGAGTTAATGAGGTTTGTGGATTATTTCGATATGAAACGGTACCTCAAGGTGTTCACACATTTCTCCGTCGTATACTTCCTAAATGGAGGAAAGATGGCGGGAAGAACGAGGTATGAAATCTTGCTTTCTACTTTCCCTGATTGGTTTTTGGCCTTAAGGGAAGAAGTTGTTGGTGAAGTTCATCATGAGGATGTCTTTGCTTTATGCGAAGAATTACTCAAACTTGATGAAGTCAGGATCAACTTAATTCGGGAAGCAAGAAGGGAAAATCGACTCGATCAAGGGAAACCTCCTAATGAAAAAAAGGTTATGAGATACTCATCAACCTGGGATGAAAATGAATATACCATTAGTGACTATGTTCAGTCACAAAGGTATAGGAGGTTTCTTGATTTTGTTGATGCAACCAGAGCCAAGGTTCAGTTAGCATGTGAACATAAACTTCCAGCCAATAAAGTTTATGTAAGGCGGAATAAGAAACAAAAGATGGATGGAGGTATGTCTCTAAATGTAACATGGTGAAACATATTAGCATTGGTTTAGTCATTTATTGGACGGATTGAACTGGTGGATACTAATTATGGTTTGTTACATGTATTTCTTTGTAGGCGATGCCACAAAGGATGATGAGGCGGCTTCGAGTCCTGGTGTCAGCGAGCATTGATGGTTGATGCGGTTGCTGATTACTCGAAGACTTCTGTTTCTTTATTTTATCTTTTGGTTTTGAGATAGATGTTTGGGATGATACATTACTTTACTGTTTTCAATTACATTGGTGCCAAGTTTTGGCGGTACATTTGTTTTGAATTGGTTTATGGATGATTTCGGTTTTAACATTTGTGTTAATTTGATTTTAACACTGGTTGTTAAATGTTTTTCATTCATGTGTTGAAGTAATTATCTAGTAACATGGAATATCTCAAATATGATTAGATAAATATAGTTGTTTCTTTGTTTCTCACCTCTTTTCTCATCTTGATTTGAAACATTACTAAACTATGTCAAGTATCTATAATTCTACCCTACAATTTGAGTATAAATTGACATTATGACCGATTTTAACTCAAGTTGGATATAAGGGATATTTGCATGTATCATACTGCAAATTAGTTTAATTAAGATTGGTGATAAGTTGGATTAGTAAAAGTTCCAATAAAAGATTAAAAGGATACGGTGATGAAAAAGATCGTTATTGAACGAATGTTCAAAAATGATAGGATCATTCAAGGAATTTCAATAAGCCAAGAAGTACAAGAATGAATAGTCACAAGTATTCTGCACAAGGTCATCTTTATTGCAGTGGGAGTGTTATCGAAAGAGAACACTAAATCGTTTTCATATACATCAAGAAATTGGTTTTCTTGGAAAATGTACATGAGGAAAGAAACGACCACATGAAAAGTTTAAATGAGAAGGTTAAAGTAATTGATACGATCCATGTTAATTTGCAAGGTTCATTGTTGGATTTAGATTCATGATGAAAAGTGCAATGGCAATGGAAGAACAAAGTTGATATGAAAAATATAGAAAAAGTTTTCTATATTTCTATATTAACACTTTTTGTACCTCATAAGTTACAATCCAATATCTGTTGAAAGTCAAAGGCTTTTGGCAGGAAAATATTTGGATATAACGGTTATGTTGGATCAAATGTGTATCAATTAAGGACATTATTCCGAATGCTTGATTAACTCTTGCAGAAATTCGAGTAATGGAAGCATTTATGGAATGACATGCATAAAATCAAGTTTTATGGAACATGTCAATAAATGTTACAGTTCTCATGATAATGAAGATGAAAGGCGTGATTTTCTTGTACATTATGTGATAATATCACTAACTTTGGCAACATTGTGAAAGTATTATCAGACATAATGATGGTGGTTATCCGGACAGTTTAAGACACAGAATTTGAATAATGTAGGGTATATCCATAAGGATAGTATACATGATTCAAGTATTCTACATATGTTACTGTTCTGACTAGGTTATCGATATAAATTATATCGGAAAAGTGTCAGATATTTGTTATTGCTACGTGCAAGGTAACAAATATAGTTCATTAATGAACACGGATAATCGGGGAGTATGTTGGTAAATGAGGTAATCGACCTTAAATCTATGTGTTCACTTAGAGAGGAGAACCATACCTTGGAGAATCTCGGGACAGTAAAATGTTTATGAGAGTTCTTTCATGACAAGCTAAATTTGTAGTGGGAGCTACTAAAGCAGTTGTATGGTTGGAAACTTTACTTTGTGAAATGGTAGTAATCCTATCTTGCAAGAAATCTCACATGAGTTTTCAAGTGCAGAAGCAAGATTTACGGATTTGTCAAACTGGGAAAACACATAGGAGTACCAATTGGTTTATGTAACCATAAGGCGATATTGCGTGTATAAAGGAACATTAAAACATGAATGTTTATATGGCGGTTTATTCACAAAATTGAGTATGCCGGCACCTCAGAAGCACGTGGTGGGCATTGTCTCAGTGATCCTCCCACGGTAAAATCTTTCAGTATAAGTGGGAGAAGATGTGAAATACAGTGATGCCATATAGTTTCCGATAGACACATGGGTATACTAAAAGATTTTACTTTAGTATAAGTGGGAGATTGTTGGGGTTGTTGTATATAGCTAAAGCAAAAACGTGTTTTAGTATATATGACATGTATTCCACTGGTAACAATCACCAATCTGAATAAATATATTAATAAGAATAAGCCCGATATCTCATGTTTTAGAACACGTGGACGGCTCGGGTGTCAGGGAGATCACGCAGCGTTCGACAATAATTATGAGATATAAACAGTGTCACAGTCGAGATAGCTTGGGAAAACTATCGGTTTAGACTGCAACATAACGGTAGTGGCGGGTCTCAGTCACTAGTTATGTTGGTACGCTGGAACGTATTGACAGGATCGAGTGAGATAAGGTTCTTCTGATACTGACCCTAGCAATAGGTGAAGAACTAGAGATCTCGGAATTTAGAGATATGATCTTAATCTCGATATGCTATTAGAGATATATGTGTTGTTCATTGTTACTTTGATTTGTATAGCTAAGGGTCTATCGCAGCATCCCTGATGACTTGCATCTTGGGTAACATGAGGACACATAGTATGTCTAATTAGTTATATCGAGACACCGTGTCCGTATTAGGTTGAGAGATATCCCCTCAGGGAGTTCACAAGGTTTATTATACCAAGTCATGCATGCTGATTAAGTTCAGGTATAATAATAAGGGGTGAACGAGTACTACTTGAGGATAATAAGACGTTAATTAATTATGAGCAGTCAGAGGAGCTCTAATTAATTAATGGATATCGGAGTCATTAAACACGGGGATAGCTCTAAATAAAGTATCAGCCCCAATCTACAAATTGGGACAAAGCGGTGATTCAGTTGTGATTCTTTAGTGGAATGCATCACAGCTCTAATGAAATAAATGTTCTGGGTTGTTCATGGTTATTTCATTAGGTAAGGCTAAACTCTGTCTAGTACATAGATCCCTGGGGTGGCCCAAGAGCTCTTCAGGAAAGGAATTCAAGGTATTATTGAGGGATATCAGTTTTGGACTGAAAAGAGGCATTATGGGCTTGAGCTCATTAATGTGGCGCCTACTGTAGTGTAAGGGACGCCAGTTTCCTCTTTTAGTGTTCATCTGATCTCAATAATTGCACTCTGGTTAATTATATAATTATGAATAAATTAATATCTAATTAATTAAGATTTATTCTTAATTAAGGAATTAGATAATTAATTTAATAATTATATATATTATTTTCCTTATAATAATTAGGATTAATTCTAATTATATTTAATTAGAATTTGTTCCAATAATTATTAACTAAACCGGACTTTAATTAATTAAAGCCCGTGACTTAGTGGACAAGGAAGGGGGCGGCACTTCTCCTTATAATAAGGAGAAGGAGATTCTAAAAACCTAAGTGTTAGTGAGAATCGGCGCCTACTGCATCAGAGGGAGAGTTCCTGGTTCCAAAGTTCCTAGACGCCCACACAGTCGAAGAACTTCGAGGAAAGGGATCACGCCTCAGTAATCTAGACCTGTAGATTACTCCGTCGGCACAGATCTGAGGTATAACATTCTAAACTCGATTATATGATTTAGTTGCATTTAAATTATCACATCCAATTCAAAGATCCTGTGGAAAAAGGAATGCTTTCAAGCAGCAGTTCCAACAGCCTTTGTTTTGATTTGATGTCCACATGTCCATAGTTGTGCTAAAGCGACATTTCACGGTTTTGAAATGTTCATAGAGCTTTTCCTTTTCTTGTGTATAGATTTCCATTATTTCTTTCCTAATGGTAATGCGGCTCTTCATTGGAAAACTTGGATGCAAAGACTTGATGAACTCAACAAAATATTCATGCTCAACTATATTGAAAGGATACTCATGAATGATTATTGCTATATTAAGTTTTTTCAAGCTAGCTTCTTGATCGTACCTATAAGGTTCAACACTTGTGGCACCGCTGTATTTCTTTTCCACTTTCAGTAGTTGTTGACCCAGAAGAACATTGTGTTTGCTCTTCAAGTAGTTCCATAATGCCGTTGTTCCATTTGAACTCTCACCTCTAGCTTTATGTTTGCAGCTGTTGCACTTTGCCCATTTTATCTCAATCTTCTTGCCATTCTCCTCAATGATTTCCTTGACCCTATCATAGTGCTTCCAAACCTCTGATGTAGTCCTCTTTTGTTTCTTTGCTTGAGGCTCATCATGCACTTCTTTATCAGTCGCATCACACGCATTACTTTCAATAGGATTTTCTGCCGTGGATGATACAGTCAAACTTGCACTCTCCCTACATAAGAAACCATTTTTCACAAAATGGAATGGAATGTAAAAAAGTTATAATTAAATTAATACTTGCTAACAGAATCATATTCTGAAAATGAGTATTGAAAAGGGCAAAAACCTTTTTCCAAGAACATTCTATAAAATAGCATATGTGAAATTACTTGACTAGCAAATGAAAGGAGCATCATATTGTATTATCTTGAATCACTGTAGCACTCAAGAATAAGGCAGAAAATGTCTTACGATGAACAATATAACTTCACAATTTGGCTATCTTATTGAAACATTAATCGACTTCAACCTAACGACTACCAGAAAGTTTGCATATTCATGGAAGTTCAAACAATTTTTTTTCCTAAATTGGAACTTTTGCACATGGTTTTTTTTTTCTTTTTTCTAGCAATTTGTCAAACATTCTGCACTTTGTATTTCAGTGTCAAAGAAATTTTTATTCACTGAATGTGATATTTCACCATCAACATAGATATACAATCATGAGAATCAATATAATTACATATTGAGAATTTCCAGACCATTTCTAATCATTGATTCTTCACTAAGTTCTTGTTGAATTCAGTATTGCTCCTGTTACTCGACCATGGTCCATGGATCAAGAGATGGCGAAATACAGAAGAAGAAGGAGAAGAAGGTGAACAAATCGAAGCAAAATCGAACATATTCCAACTAATTTAAAATACCCAAATATATTGCTAACCTAATCTCTTGAATGGTTGTGCTGGGTTTAGGAAAGAGATTCGAAGGCTGTGAGTTGGCGGCGTTAGACATCGGCGACGACGGTGGGTCTTTCATTTACGGCGGCTAGCGGCGGTGAAGAATGGAAGAACAGGCAAAACGGCGAAATACAGAAGAAGAAGGTGAGGTGCGGCGCTGAAGGAGAAGGAGTACGTGATGTAAGTTTTTCTTTTTCCTTTTCTTAATAGTTAGTTACTTACTTATATTAATATATATATTATATATATAGAGAGAGAAATGATATGCTACTCACCTCCCGGTGGGCATTTTCGTGGGCACCTCGTCGTTTTATCACGTTTGCATTGCTTTTTTTTAATTTTAATTTTAATTTTATATTCTAGTATCTTAGAAATTAATTTAGAAATTATAAAATCTAAAAAATACATAAAATATGTTTTTTATTTTATTTTTAACTTCAAAAAATGAGTAATAAAAAATCGAGCTTTGATTTTATGTATTTTTTAGATTTTATGATTTGTAAATTAATTTATAGATACTAGAATATAGAATAAAAATAAAAATTAAAAAAAGCAATGCAAACGTGATAAAACAACGAGGTGCCCACGAAGGTGTCCACCGGGAGGTGAGTAGCATATCATTTCTCTATATATATATATAATTAAATATATTAAAATACCCGGATATCCGGATTTATTATCCGGATAATATCTGATAAAATATGGTAAAATTCGGATACGGTCGGATACCATGTAATCCGAATCCGATTCTGGATCCGAATTCAACTATCCGTATTCGAATCCGTATCCGACCGGATACTAATTTTGTATACCGAATTCGATACCGACCGGATACGGTTCCGGATCGGTCGGGAAATATCTGATCCATTTTCACCCCTACCTGCCACTCCCCTAGATATTAGTTAATCCTCACTATCAGGAATGAAATTTATTCGATTTTTTTTTATAAATTAATCGTACTTATGAATTATGATATTGATATAATTTTATGAAACTTTGTCGAGAACCTTGTTCAAGTTAGGTCAAGTCGGGTTGGGTCGGTCCGATTTTGGCCCATTGGGCCAAATAAAGAAATATAACCTATATGATTTTGTGTGGCTTTTTAGGACTGCAAGCGAATAGATGTGGCAAAGAGACGGGCTGCCCCAACCCGCTCTGAGTGTTAAATCTGATCTAGCTAATCCAAAATTTTGTTGAGCCGAAAATGAATTATGACACATTCCTACCCAAATTAATGCCATATTGTGAAAATGATCGGGTCGGGCTAGCATTGAGCCCATCGAGTTTTACTTAATTTTGGACAGGTCAACAAGCCCGGCCCAAGTTCAGCCTGCTACAACAGTGGGCCTAGGCTGAGCTAGGCCTATACACTCGACGGGCTTGAACCAGTCTGATACTTTGCATTATAATATAATTTAATTAAAAAAATGATCATTCCAATCATTGCAGATAGCAACCGTATGAATGAAATCACTTGGTCCATTAATTTCCCATCCTCATTCCATTCCTAAGTTCATTTCATTCCTGCTAAATTTCATTCCAGTATACCAATCATCACCTAAATGTCAATCCATGAATGATAGAGCACTTAACAAAAAGAAAATGCTAATAGAACTACAAAAATAGAACAATATTTGTTTGATTTTGATTGAAAAAAAAATTAAAAGATACTCTAGAAAACAGTAAGTGCTTATTTGGTAGTGGTGATATCATGGGTTTGACCATGATATCACAGTTTAATCTCATGTTTAGTTACCATGATACAATTTCGGGTCGGCCCGCTATATCTGCTCAGCCCGGTAGTAATGCAATATTTCTCCACTAAATCTTATCACATCTCTCCCATATAATATGAATGTTGACTTGAATAGTAATTGCAATATCATGATTTACTATTCTATCTATTATATCACACACTTGCTACCAAACAATCACTGACAATCATTTTACACAGCCGTAGCCCATATATACTAGAAAGCCCACTTCCTAAATCGAGCCCATCTTTTCTCATCCAAAATCAGCCCATTAATCTCATCAAATACAAACAAAGCCCAAACCACATATCAAATTTCGACATGGTTGAGTAAAACGCTCAAATAAACAGTCGAAGTCTCCGATGGCGAAATCGGCGCCGGTTCTTCTGCTCTGCACACCACCCCCTCCGTCGATTTGCCGACCGTCTCCGTTCCTTTTCTCCACACGATTTCTGCGAAGAAAAATCCATGGACGCCGCGCCAGAATCAGAGCGGTCAGGGAGTGGCAGGACTACGAAGAAGCGGTGAAGAAGAAGGACCTCGCTCGAGCGCTTCGCTTCCTCAAACTCAAAGATGAGCTCCAGGACTCTTCAATTGAGTCGACTCGCCCGGTTGATGAGGAGTTCCGTTTGTTTGGAGTTGAGCGGGATTTGCAGGTGCTAAACACGTGCTTGAACGCCGACGATATGCGGCTTGTTGGTAGCGCCTATGCTTTCCTCACAGATCGAGGCTTGTTGGCCAATTTCGGTAAATACCGGAACATCGGTAAGTTTTACGCCTGGTTTCCGTGTAAAAAAAGTTTACCCGTCCTGTTCTTGGAAGAAGTTGGCTTTTGGTGTGTTTGTTTAAGTTTGCATTTTGTATGTAGCTTTGATCACTCGAAACAAAAGTAGAAGTCTGTCTAGTTGTGTTTTGAGGGAGAGATTTCAGAGGCCTTGATAGGTACTCAAGCCAGAAGTCTTAACTCCACCCAAAAACTAGCCTATGAGTGGAGGTTTGACCTCTTACTTAAGTACCAATCCACACTTGTTTGTGTATCCGATGTGGGATCGTATCATTCGACCCCCTTAAGAGCCGGACGCCCACGGACGGCTCTCACTCTGGTCCCTACCAGGTAGCCTTTTCCCAAGTAGACGGCGCTCACTCTAGGCGGCTCTCACTCTGGTCCATCAGGTAGCCTTTCTAGTCTCCGCACCACGTCCCGACCTCTCAATGAAAGCACCAATGATAGGTACTCAAGCCAGAAGCCCTAACTCCACCCAAAAGCTAGCCTATGAGTGGAGGTTTGACCCCTTACTTAAGTACCAATCCACACTTGTTTGTGAATCTGATGTGGGATCGTATCAGGCCTGTATGGAAAGTTCGAACTTCACCGTCGACAATATTATCGATTAAATGCTGCCATGTGTGGTAGCATTAGTTCTTGAAAGTTGAAAGTAATATATTTGGTTATGTTTTTCTAGTTGAATTTGATTTATGAGAAAATGGATTGTTAATGTGGCTAATCAAATGATTAGTTGAATTTGATTTCTGAGAAAATGGATTGTTAATGTGGCTAATCAAATGATTCCAAACGTTGAACTACATTATCCAATTGAATCAGTGAATTTTGAGGAAATCGGGGGGGAAAGAAAAGTAAAAATTAGAAGCTAAAGAGAAACAGGAAAAACGAGAAATGGAGTGTGAAGAGGGTAAGGAGATGAGGAAAAAGACAGAATTTGGTATCTATATGAGGAACGTCTCGAGATTATGGCCAATCAATCCTCAAATTGAAGAGTACTCATGCAAAATTTAAGGTTTTGAGTGTAGAGTAATGTTGTGTTCATGTTCTGCAGTTCTAGGGGGGCCCAGAGAAGTTACGCCGTCAGTGATGAAGTCTTCTACTGGTTTAGAAGGTATAAGATCATCTAATGTAAGTACTCTTGTTATGAAGGCAACTGATGATGTTCTGTTTCTTGTCATATTTCAAATGAGTCAACTGCTCCACTTACTATTTCCACTTGAAGCCATGAAATTTTATATTTTGTCTATTCCATGTAACTGATCTGATTCCCTCAAATTTCTGTTGCTGTTCCAGTCTCAAAGCTATCTCCCAAAAAGTGGGGAGTTTCTGGAAGCTCTAGTTTTCTTTTAATAGCTGTACTTGCTGGAACATCTATACTGATAGATAGAGGAATAGATATCAGACCAAACCTTGCAGCAATTTTAGCATTGGCGATGCTAGATGCTATTCTTCTTGGTGGGGTATGCTTAGCTCAGATATCTAGTTATTGGCCTCCACAGAGGCGCCGTATCTTAGTTCATGAAGCTGGTCATCTTCTCGTGGGTAAGCCATTCTAGTAAAAAAGATATATTCCTAAAGCATTAGCGTTGCCCATATGTTTTTCTACCAGTCAACTCTGCCTGAATAATGAAGCATTATCATGTGCATTTACTTTGTCAGTTCCAATAATGCTGTAGCTCTGTGAACCTGCAGCATACCTAATGGGCTGTCCAATTCGTGGCGTAATTTTAGATCCAATCAGAGCAATGCAAATGGGCATTCAGGGGCAGGTACTTCAATCCTGGCATATTTTCTTCATTATCTTTACTCCAAATTGATAGATTGGTGATTTAGAATCACTTAGTCGGCTTAATCCTCAGAAGCTTTCTGGTCTCCAACTGTGTAATATAAGGTTTTGTGGTCCCTTCTATTGTCAATGTATCTTGAGTTTAATTGTATTGTTTTGAAAAGAGCTGTGCCAAACCTTGTTCTCTGGCATGTACGTTGATTCATTCACCTCTCTTCTGGATCATATTTTTCTTTCAGTTTTTAACTTTATAACCATATTTGGGCTGATAAATTTTCCAATTTCTAATATATGTCTTAGATTTCTATATTCTTGCTCAAAACATTTCTTCAATATCTTTGTAATTCTCAAAGTAGCTTGTATTAAGTAGCTCCTCCTTTCACTAGGTTGTTTGTATTAGCAGCCTCTCCACAAGATGTTTTGTGCTTTCATCATGTTCTCTATTTAATTGCAAGTTTTGCAGGCAGGGACACAGTTTTGGGATGAGAAACTTCAAAACGAGCTAGCCGAGGGCCGTCTGAGTGGTTCTGCCTTTGACAGGTTGGTGGCGTGACTGGTGTTAAAATTCAATCAGAGTTGCTCTCAATAGTTTCTAGTCCAAACTCTGCATCACTCAATAACCTCGCAATGCTTTCTAGTTTCTGCTGTTAATCTCGGATGGTTTGAAAAACTTGTAGATTGTCATATGGATGTAGATAGTGATGCGGAAAGTGTCTTCTGAGTTGTGATTTCATATCAAAATGCATGTCTCTTATGTTCAGGTACTGTATGGTGCTTTTTGCTGGGATTGCAGCTGAAGCTCTCATATATGGAGAGGCTGAGGGCGGAGAAAATGATGAAAACCTCTTCAGAACTATTTGTGGGCTTCTAGAACCTCCACTAAACATTACACAGGTCTTCTTTTTTTTGCGCATTGTAAACTATTCCCTTCTATAGATTATTGAGAATTGGAAACTCGTGCCTCACTCAAGCTCTAGATTCGTTGTAGAATACAGTTTTAGTTACTAATAAGATATTGTCTTTTTGAGTCGGGCATGTTAATTCAGAACGTGACATTTGGCCTTATAATTTGCAGATGTCAAATCAAGCCCGTTGGTCTGTGCTGCAATCGTACAATCTGCTGAAACTGCATAAAAATGCACATAGAGCAGCTTTCGTAGCTTTGGAAAATGGAGGCGAACTGAGTGTAGTTATAAGGAGAATTGAAGAGGCCATGTCTTCCACTTAGATGAATTCCATATGAGTCTTTGTTTAGAGTCTGGATAGAGCTAAGGGTATCCTCAGTTCTCTGTCTTGTGCCGTTGGCTTCTTCAAGTGGAAGAAGTTGGAGTAAAACACAATCTGTGTGCGTCCCTCTCAAACTAAAATCGATTCTGTGAGTTCGAGCTTTTTTCACTGCAGAAGATTCTTTCAGTTGGGAGTTTCATCTTCCAATGGCGCTAAGCTGTAAATAGGTAGGATCACACTGTGCAGACTAATGAATATGCAAGGTATAAGAGATTGGTGCAGCAAATAATTGTTTTCTTTGCCTTAGAGCAATTTGTTGTATTGTTTTTGCAATCGGAGAGAATAGATATTCAAGGTACAGTATATTAAACTCTGATTGCTCACTTTGTGTTACTGGGATTTTGTTTCATATGTTTTTTTTTTTTACTTATGAAGATGTTTTATATAGCGCTTATAAATGCATTTAAAATGTTTACTATGTTGGCAACCTCTTGAAAATGTATTTGATTCGCGTGCTCTTTAATGAAAGTAGGAGTATTTATTAATTAGTGACTTTAAAATACTTTCTGACGTAAGACTTGAAGAATTTTGAATTTTGCAACCTTTTCATTTTATGCCTAGCATCTCAAATCAAATACCCGAAAGGTAGTCAGCTGTGATATAGTAAATGTTAAATTTCAACTCAAAAACTTCGAGCTAAATTGCTTTTTTGATACTGGAATTTGGGATGCAGACTATAAATTAAAAGCAAACTTCAAAATTAAAAATAAATAAATCAAACTTTAGATCATGATCATTAACCAAAAAATGTTCAATATGATGTCTCAACTTATATGAAAGTTGTCGAACTTGATAAGAATAACGATTTTAACGGTGAAAGAAAATAAAATAAAACAAACGGTAATAAAAACCGTGCTTACTACTGTAAAGAAAAAAAAATAAAAAAAAAGAGTTTCGTATCCGTACATAAGTTGGCAAATCGGGTCGGTTATTCGCGCACTGAATTTAGGGACAAATTTATCGTCCGCTCCGCTCCATAATTTAACGTTAAACTTTAAAACCCTTCTTCAGCTCTACTGATCTCCGTCGCGCGCCACCGTTTTATTTCCCGACCTTTTGAAAAATCTGCCTTCTTCCGCCGCCGGAAATGAGTAGTTGGAGAAGCCTGGTGCTTCGAATTGGAGAGAAGTGCCCTGAGTACGGCGGGAATACCGATTACAGAGACCAACTCGTCAGTCTTCATTTCTTCTGTTAAACCCTAGTTTTCTTTTCTTTCTTATCTTTTCTTTTGTTGCTCCTTTTCTATAATGTCCGCCGGGTGATAACCCTAAAAATGTGCTTTTTTTTTTTTTTAGCTCCCCAACGCTTGCATCTCTATTTCTCAAAATTCTGAATGATATCGCCCAGAATTGTCACTTAGTTACTGGTTTCCAAAGCACTCTCCGCTCATCTTCATTTTGTTTTCATCGCAGGAGACATGCTTTGGCGTGGTTCGCCGCGAACTGTCGCACTCACATGATGAGATTCTATCTGTAAGGAGCTTGTTTCCTTTCCTGTCCGTTCATTGTTTTTAACAAGTTTTAGTTGTGAACTTGACTAATTGAGTGGATAAGTGGCTATTGTGTGAATTTTTCTATAAGTAGTTGGTTTAAGAGCAGCGAATATGGTTTTGCTTAGCTAATGTGGTGAATCCATTAGCTGCCATATCTAAAGCTTCTTGCTTCTATATGGTATTATTGCAGTTCCTTCTCCAGTGTGCGGAACAGTTGCCTCACAAGATACCCCTGTATGGAACACTGGTACGATTGAAGTTCTGCCTATCTATTCTTTATCCTACAGTTGTAATCTTTTGTTATATACTAATGCACAATCTTTATTTTCTGCATTAATCAATTTTATGTTATTAGAACATGGACATTTGAAGGTAATGCTGAGAAATTTAACTTGAAACATATGTAGATAAATGTATTCAAGAATCTATCTAGTGTTTCTCTTTTCATGAATAAATACTCATATTGTTAAATCATGTCTCTTTGGTCAGCTAATATGATCTATTTTGAGTAATTTCAAGGAATTCAGGGATTAACTCATTATCAGAACCGGTTCACGTGACTGTAAATGATTCATGTATCTATGCCTTTTACTTTCTAACAGAGAATACTGATTCACCATTGCCCCGTAGAACTCAATTACGTCTCAAATATTCAATCAGAATCAGGATCACTGTGTGGCCAAACTTTTTTCTCTGAGATCATCTTTACTGCATGCTCAAATTTGCTATACTGCACTTCATTGGCTTTCTGCAGAATAAACCTAGGAGGTTTTTGAATTCTGAGTCACTCATTTCACTGCAGTGATATTATACCCCAAAATGGCGACTGATGTAGCATGATGTTTGATGATCTTTTCTTATCAATGAGTAGCTACAATTTGTATTCTCCTACTATTGTAGGTTGGTCTGCTGAATTTGGAAGATGAAGATTCTGTCAAGAGAATTTTGGAGGATACACACGACAATTTGCAGGTAAAGAACCATTAGTAAGACTACATGTAGGACATCTGTTCACGAGACACTCTCTCTCTCTCTCTCTCACACACACACACACACACAATCCCTCACTCCCTGACCCTGACACATAAGCACACATGCATATAAATGCTCAACTTGCTGTTCTGCATCATGACTTGTGGTTGTTCTGTTACTTCATGTGGCATCAACATTGTTTCCTGTTCAAATTTCGGTTAATCTTTGTTGCTAAATAACCGTTCATTGATTTTGAAAGGAAATGTGCTCCTATTTTGGATAGTTTGCTTCTTGACATGGACCAAAATCTGTTGATTGATCATTTGATCTTTTATTGTATACTGATTCTGTTTCATTGTTTATTGGCAGGCCGCTTTAGATAGTGGAAGTTGTAACAGGATTCGCATACTTATGCGTTTTTTGACAGCCTTGGTATGTATTAACTTTTGCTCTCTTTTGCATGATAGTCGTATTTATCTATAATCTTTGTATAATTGGTGGAGGCATTGAATGTTTATTTTACAAACTCTTTGCAATTTGAACTTGTGATCCGGTAAGAATTATTGGGGATTGACGGATGATGCCTAAAGGTAAAGATTAGACTAGTTCTAGTTTCGCATCTAATGCTGGATTATGAGCCTTAGTCATTCTTTCTTGAATCACTCCACGTCAAGGGAAAGGGGGTTATCCACCTAAAAAAGATGCAACATGATAGAAAAGTCTGCTTCACTGAAATTTGAAATTAGCATTTGTCCAATTTTTATTGTAGTACTTCCCTCTGAGCTGTTTGTGTGCCATATCCATTTCTTCTTGGAAACTCAAGAATACCTTTGTTACACCCAATCGATGAAAATTCCAGATCATAAAATCTCAGTTTCTTATAGTAAATTTGTTACAGATAGATGTGATGAGATATAGGTCTATCGACTTGGATTCCAACCCATGTGTGTGGGTATATCTGTATGCTCTATGCATGTACTGCTAAGTGCCACACCTATACTTTTATCTTCTAGTATGGCACCTTTCAGTAGCTGGAAATCCACCACAGTTGGCCTATTCTTATATTTGCTGGATTTATAGTTCAAAAATCAAGATGTTTCTCAATGTGCTATCTGAATTTGGATTTCTAATGGTTTATATCGTAACATATTTGATCTTCTCTTGCCTGTTGTGGAATAAGAAGCGAATGAAAAGTCTCACTTCCACACTTCATATAAAGACACAAGTCTCAACCTTTCATGTACGTAGTAGTTATGAATTTTATTCTTTGGTGATTTATGAAGCAATCCATTTTACAGATGTGCAGCAAAGTTCTCCAACCGAGTTCCTTAGTTGTGATGTTTGAAACACTGCTGTCTTCAGCTGCCACTACTGTTGATGAAGATAAGGGAAATCCTTCTTGGCAAGCTTGTGCAGACTTCTATATTACTTGTATCTTGTCATGTCTCCCTTGGGGTGGAGCAGAACTTGTTGAGGTATCTTTTTAAATTGTGTTTTACTTGATAAATGATTCGTCAATTATTTGGTTTCATTTTTTTCAACTTCTTTAACTCCTTTGGAGAAAATGATAGATTAGTACAGGGCTAAGGTCCCCCTAGTTTGTTTGACTTTTTCAAAATCATCATCCAAGTTTTTTGATTGCCAGCAAATCCCCGAGGAGATTGATAGGGTTATGGTTGGGATAGAAGCTTACATGAGTATCAGGAGGCATGTTTCTGATGCTGGCTGCTCTCCTTTCGAGCATATTGATGACAGAAGTCAGGATGATGGTGGAGAAGTATGTCTCCTATCTCTTTGTTTTGTATCAATGTGATTTGTTCGCGTGTTCTTTCTCTTACTGAGATTCTGCATGTGATGTGTGAGATATGTAAAGCATTATGTGGATACCCTTTATGCAACTCTGGTTTTCCAGTTTTTAATCCATGTCTTTTAGGATTTCTTGGAGGATCTATGGAGCCGGATTCGGGATCTCTCTAACAAGGCCTGGAAGTTGGATAGTGGTACTGATCATGTATCTATTTGCTTTCCTTCTCTCATCATCCTTCTTGTTGTGATTTATTTGGGGTTCAGGAATGATGCATCAAATTTTTCTGGATTCAGATGCACTTATCTGATTTGTAGTCTATGTCTGACCTTGATACTTTAATCAAACATCTTCAGAAATGATAGAGCATTTACTATGTGTGAACTTCTGTTTGTACAAATATCCCCTTTTCTGTTTAGTACGTTTGATAAGTTGAGGTTAGTGGAATGCTGCTTCCTCCAACCTGGTTTGTCAAACCTTTTGTTAGTGTATTTTGAACTGCTAGGAAAATCCCTTCTAAATATCTCGGCTCGGCTATCATATCATATCCTTGCTATTTTTTACTTAATACATGAGAAATTCTCAAGACAACTGCTTTTGCTAAGAGTAAGCTTTGTGATTGTGTCCATCAGGAAGCTTCAATCTATTACTATTATAAAAGAGTCAATTCTTACAACTTTTGTTTTGTCTAATATACCCCTATTCTAAATTTATTTTAAGGGTAACAAAGTGATTTTAAATGTAATTTTATTATTGAATTAAATTTATATAAACTTCTCCTATTTCAACTACAATTCTATTTCTCATCTCTTATTTATCTTCTCAATTTTCCAAGAACATTATTTATCTCCTCAAGAATCTATTGTTTCCTACGTACTACTACCTCCATCCCATTATATTAGTTCCCTTTCCGTTTTGGTCCGTCCCATCATATTAGTCAATTAACTCTCTCATCTTAGAATTGATTATAACCACATATCTCCCTCCTTCCTTGATTTTTGTACCCATCTAAAGAGGACTAATACAAAGGGATAGATGTAGTATATCATAAAACTCACAATAATAAATAATAAGTATGATATAAATAGTGAAATATGAGGAAAAATTATACTTATTTTTAACAAATTTTTCAAAATTAATAAATAAAAAAATGTATCTACGTGCAACGCACGTAATCTTTGCTAGTATGGTTAAAATGTAAGTACATCTAGCAAGTGGACTTCTATTCAAGAAGCTCTGTTAAGCACGTCTATGGCTTTGCTATGGTTGTATATGCATTTATCTTATGAGCATGGTATAAGCAACCTTTTTACTCTAAAAATCATACAATACTTTCTTTGATTCTTTATATTTGCATAGAAACCAGAGATTCAATTGATTGTCTATGACGAAGCAGTAGCACCGAAATCTAAGTAGCAAGTTGGCTTCAATTCTAATTGTTCTCTTAAGAATAATTGTGGCTTTGACTTGCTTGTACATACTTTTATCTGCTGAGCATGATGAAGTCAGCAGTCATTTTCTAGAGCCATACATTTCCTTCTTTGACTGTGTACGACCATACACATAAATGAATTATTTCCTGAGTTGTATTTCCTTTCAGTTCCTAGGCCGCACCTTTCATTCGAACCACAGCTAGTAGCAGGGAAATCTCATGATTTTGGTTCCTTGAACTGCCCTGAGCTTCCTGATCCTCCAGCTTCAGCTACGGGCATTGCACATGGAAAGCAAAAGCATGAAGCTGAATTGAAGTATCCTCAGCGCATTAGGAGACTTAATATTTTTCCTGCTAGTAAAACTGAGGTAATTATTCTGGATTGCTATATTGATGTCGGAGTGCCCTCTGATGTTGCGTGTGCATAACATTGTGGGCTTGTTTGATGTTCTCTAAAGTAAATATGTGCTCTTTCATGCCTGCATTATCCCGTGGTTCGTATACTTCTGTTGTTTCTGTTTTAAAGTCTCTGCCCCATGCTACTTTTTTTATATACGTATTTAGGATCACTTGGTTCTTCTACAGCTATGAAGCATGGGGATGCTCCCCAGCCCCGCGTCTTCGTCCCGGGGATGTATTGGGGACGGGGACTTCCAAATACGCTGGAAATACGTCCCCTAGGACGTTTTTTATTTACCAACGTTTATTTATTTATTTTTATTTATAAAATACGTCTAAAATAATGTCAAATACGTTTGACTCATGAAAAATACGTTAAAAACCTAAAGTTAAGGGGAAAAGAAACTCAGCAAAACTCAACCCTTTGTCGCGATTAGCAAATATTGCTCCCCTCAAATCCATTTGCGAATCCTATGTATGTCGCCGCCGCTGGGCTCGCCACCGTTGGACCGCGCCGCCGCACCGCTTGGGCTATCTCTGGTCTGGGTAGTTCGATAATTTGTGGAATTGTAGATTTGAGTGTTGATTTAAGTGGGATGTGAAATGTTTATCATTCAATTGAAGCGGGTTGCGGCTGGGTGTCGGTGGTTGATTACTGGATTTCAATTTTGGTATTGGAATTTGGGTGGTATTATTCAGTAATTGATATTATCGATTTGGTTATAAATAACTGAAATGTGTTACTACTTGTTCTTGGTGTGCTTTTAATTTTTATTATTGTATTTAGTTATTAAGAGAATGTTTTATTTGCTATTGGTTAGTTTCTTCTGAATTAATTTAGTATTTGATTATATTTTTCATAAATTACGAATATTTAATAATATATATATATATATAGTATTAAATAAAAATACAAAACGTATTTTTGACGTATCGTATTCTTCATTTTTGGGGAATTGACGTATTTTTGTCCCCGTATCGTATCGTCTCCGTATTTCGTTTTCGTTCCCGTGCTTCATAGTTCTACAGAATTTTTTCCTTTTCTTTTTCCTTGAAGAAGTTTCGTTTTCTTATTAAATCATTATTATTTACCTTTTTTTCTTATCTTGTGGCTAAAAATCTTTCACCAAATTCAACAAAATTTAGCAAACTTAATAATGATATATGGTGTATAAACTTGAATCTCTGGACTTCGACATGGTAACTGCTAAATTTAGAGAAACTTGTTTATGATATCATGAGTTTGATTTGATACTGTATGATGAGTTCAATTACTCTCGTTAATTGCCACCATTTTGTACTTATATTCTTTATAATCTCTTTTCCTCTGTCCATGACAACATTCAGATGTTAGTGCCTGATGCATGGTGTTATTCTTTTTCTCTACATTTTATTTTTGTTGTAGAATGAGGAAATTTCTTGAGCTGAAGTTGAATTTATGAGCATAAATCAAGTCTGTTTTAGTCTGCAGTTTTTTTTAAAAAAAAATTAAAAGTTAATTCTTGAGATGTATTATGAGCTAGATGCCGACCAGTTGCATATAATTTATTACTTCAACTTGTGGCAACGTCTTAGTGTTTCTGCTGTCTCTTTTGCTTTGCAGGAGTTGCAACCTATAGACCGGTTTGTTGTGGAAGAGTATTTACTGGACGTGCTTTATTTCTTAAATGGGTGGTTAGTAGCCTGTTTTGACTTGTTTTAACATATTGCTTGTATTATTTGTATAGTATTGTGTTTAATTCTTGTGGTAGAGGATATAAATTTTAGCATTTGGCTGTTGAGTGCTGATTTAGCGAATTAGGATAGAGACTTCGTAGGATCATACCCACATGTATTTGGAAAATATCCTCATCTTGTTTTCTCTGTGTGTGTTGCTCTGAAGCTAGGGGAGAATTCTATGAGGTGTGTTAGTCTATACAGCTACATCATAGATAGTATGTCATATTCGATTTCATCAACTAATTTATTTTGTTAGAACAGCAAGAGGGTGAACTGAATAATTTTTATTTTACTTAGAGATGCTTGTTTCAGTCTCCTTATTCTTTTGTTTTGTTTCTGCAAAGCTAGTCGAAAGGAATGTGCTTCATCCATGGTTGGCCTGCCTGTCCCCTTTCGATACGAGTACCTTATGGCTGAGACAATATTTTCACAGGTACAAAAAATGGCGAATCGTCTGTTTATTTACTTTTGGGGTTTCACTTTATAGAATTTGTACGTTTGACCACCATTTATTTCTGCTTAGTCTGTTGGAGAATTTTTCAAGATGGAGTTCCATTTAGAGCAATGTGAATGGAATCATGCTGTCATAGCACATTTTGAAAGCTCATGAGTTAGTCTAAATAGATTTGGTTTAAAGAATTATAGATCCTCTTGAGGTTAACTTCAATTGCCATCACTTCTGAGAAGAAAATTGGTCACTACAAAATTTGAAGTTTATAGTACTTGCTGTGGAACTAGTTGAAACAGTTGGAAAAGTAGCATTCACTTGCAGTTTGGACAGGGGTTGTGTGAGGTTTGATGGAAGAAGGGCGAGACTGGCCTTGGTTGATTTTATTGTTCATAGGGTATTGCTGTTAATGTGTATTTCTCATTTGCAGATTCTCTTACTGCCTCAGCCTCCTTTTAGGCCAATTTATTATACATTGGTCATTATGGACCTATGCAAGGTATGTTTATTTTTTTCTTCCACTTCTATCTCTCATGACAGCTAACAGTATCTAGGCTATGAAGGACATCTCAGTTCTTAGTGACATCTTTTACTGCAGGCTCTTCCTGGTGCCTTTCCAGCAGTTGTAGCAGGGGCTGTTCGTTCACTTTTTGATAAAATTGCTGATTTAGACATGGAGTGCCGGACTCGTCTTATCCTTTGGTTTTCACACCATCTGTAAGTCAGTATTAACAAGATCTCCAAATATTATATATTCCACATTTGCAATAACTGTTGATCATGAACACTTGTGGTTTTTGATTTTGCTCTCACTGATACCTTCAATTAGGAATATTGGCATGTTTTAAGCATGTGGATATCAATTTCCTTTTGCTACCATAGTATTTTACATCTGAATTCTCATATTCCTAGTTTAGTTAAATGCAGTTTGATTGACTCCACCATTTTCCAAATGATCCATTTGTCATGTTTATTACATCTATGAGTCCAGGCTTATATGAGGCTTCTCTTGTTTACTTAGATTTTCTCAGTAGCAAGATATATATTGGATTTGCTTTTTTATGCACTCCAACATGTATAACGATATCATTTTTTATGGGTTTCTTTTTAATTTAATTGTTGTATTTCAGATCAAATTTTCAATTTATTTGGCCATGGGAAGAATGGGCCTATGTCTTGGACCTTCCAAAATGGGCACCACAGCGAGTTTTTGTACAGGAGGTTTTGGAAAGGGAAGTGCGCCTATCATATTGGGACAAAATTAAGCAGGTAAATTTGCCGTTCATTTTCATTTTGGTCAGATTTTATCAGCATCTAGAATTTAGTTAGTGAATAATACGTGGTGACCATTTCTCAACATGCATCTAAGCTTTAAGTGAAATTTGTCTGATGCTACACAAGTCTTTCCTGGGATGGTATCATGTAAATGTGCTTCCTAACCTTTGCTAGAAGTTGGCCTGTTTCTAGTTGCTTTTTGGATCTACCTAGTGCAAGTTGGTGTTTCTACTTTCTTCCATGCTGCTCTGCTTCAATTTCTTAAATGGTGTTGTTTTTTATATTTTTGGTGTTGCAAGTTAGTTGCCACAATAAAATGGCTTTGGAACTAGTAAACATGTGAATTCAACATTTGAACCATTTTTTTAAAAATGCATCGTTTTTTCAAGTAATTTGTGTTAATCTGCATGCGCACAGAGCATTGAGAGTGCCCCTGCTTTGGAAGAGTTGCTTCCACCGAAAGGTACAACGAATTTCATATACAGTGCTGATGATGAAGATCAAACCGAGCATGGCCTTTCTTCAGAACTCAGTGGCATGGTTAAAGAACGAGTGACTAACCGTGAAATTATTTCATGGATTGATGATAATGTGCTTCCAGCCCATGGTCTGGATGTCACTCTCAGAGTGGTTATTCAGACCCTTCTCAATATTGGTTCGAAAAGCTTTACTCATTTGATTACCGTATTGGAGAGATATGGTCAAATTATTTCTAGAATTTGTCCAGATCAAGAAAAGCAAGTTATGCTTCTTTCAGAAGTGAGTTCTTTCTGGAAGAACAGTGCTCAAATGACTGCTGTGGCGATTGACAGAATGATGGGGTATCGTCTTGTATCAAATGTGGCTATTGTGAAATGGGTTTTCTTGCCATCAAATGTTAGTCAGTTTCACGTTTCTGATCGTCTGTGGGAGGTAATTCTACTCACATGCATAATAAGATCCCTTAATCACAGTAATTGAAATATTTTGAATCAGCTACTATTTTTTCTTCTTTTCCTTGACCTCTTAATGACTTTTTTCTGTTGAAATCTCTTTCATCTACAGGTACTAAGAAATGCTCTTACCAAGACATTCAATCGTATTACTGATTTAAGAAAAGAGGTATCATCTCTCAAGAAGAGTGTTGTATCGGTTGCTGAAGCTGCATCTAGAGCCCAAGCTGAATTAGAGGAGGCTAAGTCAAAGCTTACTCTAGCCCTTGTTGATGGTGAGCCTGTTCTTGCTGAAAATCCAGTGAAAATGAAGCGCTTGAATTCAAATGTTGAAAAAACAAAGCAGGAGGAGTTTTCTACTCGTGAATCATTGGAAGCTAAAGAAGCCCTTCTTGCACGAGCTATTGATGAAATTGAGGTACATAACATCGATGTTATTGTTTGAAAATTTCATAAACCATGTCTAAACGTTTTCTTAGTCCTAATGGTTCTTTTAAAGAATGTCAACTTCAGTTATCATTGATTCTGATTCTACAGGGATTGTTTCTGATTTTGTATAAAAGCTTCACTGATGTATTGGCGGAACCCCTTCAAGAAACAGAAGGGTCCTTGCGCCCATTTTCTGTTGAGGCAGATGAAATGACTATTGAAAATGAAGACACCACAGCGATGGAGGTAGACAAAGAGGGTGGTAAATCTGAGAAAAGGTGTGTTGTGCTTAAATTTTCCAAGGTCCCCATGTGTTGTATTGTATTGATAATGGTTTGGTGTTTTAATCTTCGGACTTCCTATTTAATGTTGGTTTTGGGTGTATTGTTGTTCCACATCACGTTTGCAGTGAATCTAATGGGGGAAAGATGGTAAATGGTTATAATGTTGGTGAAAAGGAACAATGGTGTTTAACAACCTTGGGTTATGTGAAGGCCTTCACACGTCAATATGCTTCTGAGGTAAGTTCCCATGGTCCCATCTTATAGTATACCCTTGCTATTTGAAGTTGATTATATTATAGTAAGGGTTGTCGATTCATGTAATTGTGTACTGTTTTGTGTCGACACAACAACACCACATGGTATGAATTATATGTACTTTACATGAACATGAATACAAATATTCGACATGATAATTACTGGATAAAAATTGAATTTGGTTATGACATGATAATTATGTGGTGGATATGGCGTAAGACTCTTTGTGTGTGTGTGTGTGTTTAAAGGCAAGATTAACGTGCTTTTCGTATTCTGCACTGGGGATTTAACCTATACTGTGTTGTGATTTTGTTTTTCCTTGTGCTGTGTGCCCAGATTTGGCCACTTGCTGAGAAATTAGATGCGGAGGTGCTAACACAAGATGTTCATCCCCTTCTACGGAAAGCTGTATATTATGGTTTGCGTCGCACCAATGAGATGTAGTGTGTTTTTGTTCGGAGTAGAAGTTTTGTACTCAAATTTGTATCAAGCTTTAGACAGATATCAATTAGTCTTGGTTAGATGTGGCTGACGTTTCGAGGAGGTGTCTAAAAATCAGCTTCTTTCAAAAACTTGTTTTCCCTACTTAAGTTAGTTGATTGAGCATCAAAGGTTGGGTTAGATTATTCTTTCGAGTCTACTCTTGTATTCTTAAGTTTCAAACACTTTATTAACCCTAATTTAGAGTTGATGTTATTCTTAGACTTATTGATCGAGCGTGTACAGGCATGTACATGTCTTAATATACATGTTTACAATTCTTTGCATGATGGAACATCGTAGGACATTTAGTTTTTGACCAAAGCAATAGAGTATGGCCACTATTATAAAATAGCACTAAATCAACCAAAAATCTATTGTTGACGACCCCTAACTAATGTGGGCATGCTTAATGCATTCGTGGTTGCCTTAACGCGGTATATTAATAATATTTTTTTAATATCGTTATATGGACACATTAAATACTCCCCGTCTCTTATTTTTGAACAAATTTCCTTTTCGGTATGGTCTTAAATAATTTGCATTTTTTTTTCTTGAACATTATACCTCACGATAATCATTTTATATTTACTCTTTATGACTTTATCATCTTATTTATATATTATTATATCATACCACCTAATATTTTATTAAAATTCGTGTCACTATTTCTTGTATAAAAAAATTGGGGATGGAGGGACTATGTCATTGTTGGTAGGGGCACTACTCGTTATTTGATGTGCCATGTTTCCTTAAATGTACTTTAACATTTATGCAAGCTAACATTTAAAAACTATACAATTAAATTGAATGACTAAGATTTATGAATTCTTTGGTTTAAAAAAAAATAAAATCGAAAAGGTCATAATAAACGTGACAAAATTGACAATCAAAGGAGATACTAATAAGTAGAGGCCAGAGGGGCTTAATTCTAATCCAAAGAAACTTGAGAGGTCTTAAGATAAATTAGTAAATTGGCGGTTTTAAAATTCAGATAAAATCACAAAAACCTTGCAAAACTAAAACCCATGCTTCTTCTCACTCTCACTACGGCCATTGCAACAAACCAGTGCAGGCGCAGCTGAGGAATGCTGCTGCAAAGCAGAAGAATAAACTCCATCTCAAGCTAACAAATCCCGGTTATCTTAAGTTATCGGGAGCAGTTTTCTCTGGTTATGGAAATTGCGACATTTCAATGCCGACCAACTCCTCTTCATGCTGCCTCATTTTCCGCCAATTTCAGGTCCAAAATTTCCCGGCGAAAGAGGTTTTTGATTTCAGCCTCTTCATCTTCTTCAAGCGAGCCTGATGGTTTCTCTTGGCTGCGGCTTTCGCAGTCCATTAGCCGCGTTTCTAAACGTTTTTTTGAGAATTTGGGGGAGTCGGTTAAGAAAGAAACTGGGTTCGATTTTAAGGTACAAGTTGATGAGTATTCTGAAAGGGCCAGGGACTCGGCCCAGAAGCTTCAGGAAAAGCTAGAGCGCGTCAACTCCGAGCTAGTGCCTCAATTTTTGAGTTGGAATAAATGGGAGAATTGGAAGGTATGGTTTTCACTTCTAAAGCTTTGAAGACAAATTGAAGTATTGTTTAGCATTGGGACTCCTGTCTTTCTTGGCTATGTGTATGTGATTCAATTTTCGAATGATTTTATGTTTTCAGGATATTAAGAATTGGGATTCAAGAAGGTTGGGTGCATTAGTGTTATACATATTTGTAGCTTTCTTTTCCTGTCAAAGTATATTCAAGGCGGTTCGAGCTCCTATTATTGAGCGTGAAAGGAAGGAGTTGGCTGAGGCGTACATGGAGGCATTAATTCCTGAGCCTACACCCACTAATTTGAAGAAGTAAGTGGTTTTCTCATCTAAATTATAGTTATCTCTGTGGTACTTTTAATCAGTGGGAAACTTGATGCTATGTTACTTTTGTTACTGAGAGATTGATGATGCACACTAGAACGTCTGATTGGTGAAATTTCTTGACTTAATTGCATTAATCTGTTTCTCGAATGACAGTTTGAACTATGACAGAAAAACTAATGAATTGATGTCATTTTTTTTTTCTGTTGAAGGATTCATCATTCAATATGTTTTTTTTTTCCTTTTCTTTTCTAAAATCTCGAAGAACCCTTCAATCCTTCGTTGCTGATTGTATTACAAGCAATATTACACAATATGTCCAAGGTTTTGAGGGTGGGTTGAGATAGGCTTTCTAGGATGTTGATGTAGGCTGTGATCCTTGTAGTGTATGTATTAATCTAGTTTTCGGAAATGGTTGGAACACCGCATGTTATATATACCAAGGTTAGAAGCTGGAAAAAAAAAGGTAATTTTGAGGGTACTAGCCTGTGAGATTTGAAATATCCCAAATGTGGAAACCCGTTTCACTATGCTTATATTTATTCTTAAATGATTGCTCTATAAGATGAATATTGGTTATCACAAGGGGTAGATGAAAAATACTGTTTCTTTGGGTAGCTGCACGGATTTCAAATTTCTTTACTTGGCTCTGGATGAAATCTATGCACCAATTTCTTCTTGCTCAATGCTCACATTATCCCTATCTTATAGATTCAAGCAAGGTTTATGGAGGAAATCTACCCCCAAAGGTATGAAACTCAAGAAGTTTGTTGAAGGACCTGATGGGACACTTGTTCATGATCCTTCTTTTGTTGGGGAGAATGCATGGGAGGATGATACAGAAAAGGCCCAAGAGAGCATAAAAGAAATAATAGAAAATGACTCAACATTGAACACAGAGGACAAAAAGGTTCTTCAGGAGGATTTGGGTCTATCAGGTTTCTTTTTTATTTTCTTTGGTTTCATGAAAATTGGGTTTTATATGGTTTAATTTTTGCTCTATTTTAGGTTTTAGGATTATCAATTTTAATGATACATACAACCAGCTGAACAACTTTTCGGTCTTCTATTTTAAGAAAGAATATTGCTAGGAATATTGTTAAGGTTGTATTGTTGTTTGTAGGTGAATGATATTTTTCCATGAAATTGGTTCATGCTGTATAACCCAACTACTATGCGTACAGTGTTCTTTTACTTTTTGAATCCTGTTGTGTCTCCGGGACTTTCTTATTGGAGTTTTTAACAGTTGGGAATCAAGAAACTGGGGGAACATGGCGTGATAGACTTGCAGCGTGGAAAGAAATTCTTCATAAGGATAAGTTAGCTGAGCAACTGAATCCATTAAATTCCAAGTATGTGGTGGAATTTGACATGAAGGAGGTTGAGAACAGTCTTCGCAAGGATATAGTTGAGAAGGCCCAAAATAATCAAGGAACAAGGGCACTGTGGATCTCCAAAAGATGGTGGCGTTACCGTCCAAAACTTCCTTACACTTATTTCCTGCAAAAACTTGATTCCTCTGAGGTACAGTTATACTATCATTCAGTTTCTTCTTACTCTTTTTTTTCCCCACTTCTTCTATGTTGAATAGTTTCTTCTGATTAAGTGCAACTCCTTTCTTGTTAAAGCATGATTTTTTTCCAGAAGTCTTTGCAATATGTAAATACATGTCCTCGTTCTGACTAATAATATCAATATGTAAGATCCTGAGTGCTTCTTTGTGTATGTGCTAGTCATTATTGCTTCGGAAATCTGGAAATGAAACCCCTTGTATGCTGCCGAGAAGCACATACACTTCAATATAATTCTTTAACTGCTAGTCCCTTGCCTTACGTAGTTTTGTAAGACTTGATCTTTGAACAAAGTTTTCGGCAGTGGAAACGGAGCTGTATTTAGATGGTTCAGTCAACTGCAATAAACTAGTGAAGCTTTCACCTACTAGAAAACAAATCGTGAATTGTGGAAGGCTCTATTCTAATTCAAATTATGTACAACATGCCATATTATTCTTAATGCGATATATTTTTTCTTTTCTCGTTTTTTCAGGTTGATGCAGTTGTCTTTACAGAGGATCTAAAACGATTGTATGTGACCATGAAAGAAGGGTTCCCTTTAGAATATATTGTGAGTCCAGTGTTATACATATGTTCTGAATGTGGTTTTTCTCCTTTAGTTGAGCTCTTGCTTACTTATTAATTATGTGTCTAGGTTGATATCCCGCTCGATCCCTTTTTGTTTGAGGCAATATCAGGTTCTGGAGCTGAAGTTGATCTTCTCCAGAAGCGGCAGATCCATTATTTTATGAAAGTTGTATTTGCACTGTTGCCTGGAATACTAATCCTATGGTTCATAAGGGAATCATTGATGCTTCTTCATATTACAACAAATCGATTTCTTTATAAGAAATATAATCAGCTTTTTGATATGGCATATGCTGAAAACTTTATTCTGGTGAGAAATAGTTTTCCCTCCGAACTCCTTTTTTTTTTTTTTTTAAATCTCTGGTTTTTCATCTGAGTAATGTATGATATATTGTTCATTTTACTCAGCCAGTTGGTGAAGTTGGTGAAGCTAAATCTATGTATAAAAGTGTAGTATTAGGAGGAGATGTCTGGGATCTACTGGATGAATTGATGATATATATGGGAAACCCCATGCAGTATTATGAAAAGGATGTGGCATTTGTTCGAGTAAGTTAACAATATCTTGAAATGATGAGACGGTATATCTGAAACATGACTTTGACACTGAAGGTGTAGGTTATGCTGTCTTACAGGGCGTGCTTCTATCTGGACCCCCAGGAACAGGGAAAACACTATTTGCAAGAACATTAGCCAAGGAAAGTGGGTTGCCTTTTGTTTTTGCTTCTGGTGCAGAATTTACTGATAGTGAGAAGAGTGGTGCTGCAAGAATTAATGAATTGTTCTCAATAGCAAAAAGAAATGTAAGTGTCCACCTATCATTGTTGTGTTTTATCTTTATAGATATTAATCGTGAGTAATTTTTTCATTATCAAGATAAGTTTGATTATACACCAACTACCAAAATTCAAATTGTTGAGCTTTCTGCGGGTTTACATCATTGCTGTAGGATACAAATTTTGAATGGTTGAGCTTTCCGTAAATGAAAATGATTTGTCTACACGAGTAACGCTCCAATGTCCACAATATGCCCATGGATGACGTGACAATGTTTTAAATAAGGAAATTAATTTAAATATATACCATAAAAACTAAATCCTACGAAAAAAAAAAAACTAAACCCTACCCAAAAAAACTAAATCCCAAATGGAAAGGATTAGCGACGTGGCACTGCCACATAAGCGGTGGGCACATTACGTGTGCCCACCATGGGTAGGGGAGCATTTCTGTTGTCTACATTACTCAGAGATGAAAGCTAGAAGGGCCAGCTAAATTTTGTTTGAGATCTGCACTCAGCTTTGCACTTTATATTATGTCTTATTGTTTCATTTACTTTTGCACACTAGTTATGTGGAATTCCTCTAGGAGCCAGGAATCTGCAACTAAATCATGAAGGGCAGCATAACAAAGATAGTATTGTGAATTTCTGTTGATTGTGATGATGATACCTACACTAAATCATGATGTTATGTCACCCTGCAGTACGGGGAATTTTTTTTAGGCCTGGTCTGGTATGTATATACAGAATATTCTATGAGAGTGCACATGCTAGTTGTTGGAAGATGTTCTTAAATAACAGACCCTCCTTTATCTAGGCTCCTTCTTTTGTATTTGTGGATGAGATAGATGCTATTGCTGGAAGACATGCTAAGAAGGATCCACGTAGAAGAGCAACATTTGAAGCACTAATTGCTCAGCTTGATGGAGAGTAAGTCTCATCGACCTTTTCTTGTATTCTTATTGGGACATTATTACTGTTTATTAAGCATAACAGTGTAAATTCACTGTTTGCAGCAAAGAAAAAACTGGGGTTGATAGATTCTCTCTTAGGCAAGCTGTTATATTCATATGTGCTACTAATAGACCAGATGAATTGGACTTGGAATTTGTTCGCCCTGGACGTATTGACCGCCGTGTATATATTGGGCTACCTGATGCTAAGCAACGAGCACAAATCTTCCGTGTTCATAGTACTGGGAAGGAACTTGATGAAGATGTTGATTTTAGAAAGGTTGTTTCCACTTTATGTGTTCTCTCTTGAAGCCCTAAACCTTAAACCCTAAACTAATCTCAATTGACTATACTCTTCATGCTCATGCTTAATATCTTCTTGTTCTTTTCTTCACCTCTATAGGTTGTGTTTCGCACTGTTGGGTACTCTGGGGCAGATATACGAAATCTAGTCAATGAAGCAGGAATAATGGCTGTAAGTTTATTCTAGAAGTCATGTCTTATGTGTATTTGTCTGCTTTTCTTGTGAATTGGCTTCATTGATACACATTACAGGACCCTGAAAAGAAACATGGAAATGAAAATGACGCATTGTTCTCTGATTTTATCTTTTTTCCTTGTGAGTAGTTGTGCAGAAATTTTATAAGTCTAATTCTATATATTCTCTTAATTTGTGATATCCTTATAAATTTATGCTAGCAATTGAACCTTGTTGTGCACGACACTTTTTTTTTTTGGATAATTGATGTTGTCATGTTTGATTTTTGTTCCTTGAGTTTGTTTTTTTCTTTTTCCTTTGTCTGTTAGGGGATTGTGCAGAAATGTGATAGTTCTAGTTCTATATATTCTTTAACTTATGATGCCTATGTATATTTGTGCTAGCAATTGACTCTGTCTTGAACCCCCTTTTTTGGCTCATGAATATAATGCTTGGTTCCTCCTCTTTATGAATTCTGAGTTTTCTTTATATTTGGACTGTGTGTATTGTATTGTATTGTATTGTATTTTTTTTTTTTTTGTTTTGTTTTATTTCATGCTTTTCAAGCCATGGTAAGATGATAACATGAATGGTTTTTTTTTGGGTACTTGTCAATTATAATACTTTGGTTATTTTGCTTTCTATTTTTGGTTGCTATGCTGTATGTGCATAACATTTTTAGAGATCTGTCATTATGTAATTATAACTCTCGTCTCTTTAAAAAATTGTCCATTCTTGGAAGATGAGTGCCCATCATCCATCTTATCGATCATGTCTGAACTTAATGTCAGATGTATTCACGAACTTTTTAGGCCTATTTAGCAGTCATTCTTTGATCCTTGATGAAAGTCTTTTCTTTAATGATAACTTTTACATGAAAGCAGGTCAGGAAAGGACATACAAAGATATGTCAACAGGATATCGTTGATGTCTTGGACAAGCAGCTGCTTGAGGGAATGGGTGTGCTTCTCACAGAGGAAGAGCAACAGAAATGTGAACAAAGTGTACGGGTTCTCTGATAACAATGAGATCTATATTATGTATTATCTTTCATATCTGTGATAGTATCCACCATTTTTACAGGTGTCTCTAGAAAAGAAGAGACTTTTGGCTGTGCATGAAGCTGGTCACATATTGTTAGCTCACTTATTCCCTCAATTTGACTGGCATGCATTTTCTCAGCTGCTACCTGGTGGAAAGGTATGATGTAATATTTTATGTGGAACAATTTGCTTTATTTGGGTTTTGTATACATATATCTAATGAATATCATCTGGTGTCTGCTTGAGTAGGAGACTGCAATGACTGTCTTTTATCCTCGAGAAGACATGGTAGATCAAGGTTATACCACTTTCGGTTACCTGCAAATGCAAATGGTGGTTGCTCATGGTGGCCGTTGTGCTGAACGCATAGTATATGGTGATGACATAACTGATGGAGGAAGAGATGATCTTGAGAAAATTACCAAGGTAAACATGAAGGGATGCTAAATCTACCAATTGCCATCATCTTTTTACCTGCACCATGTAGATAGAATTTGGGAGGAGAAGAAAATTTTTATTGTCTACATTTGTGCCGTATTGTTACTTCATCCCTTGCAGATTGCTCGAGAAATGGTAATTAGCCCAAGAAATCCGAGGCTTGGGCTCACAGCTTTAACAAAAAGAATTGGGCTTGCTGATCAACCAGATAACCCGGATGGTGAAACGATAAGATACAGGGTATGATTTACTTCAGTATGGTGAAATGTAAAGTAGATGGGTTTTTTTGCTTTATATGCTTATTCCCGAAGAACTAATTTTCTTTAACTTTCTTCATATTAGTGGGATGACCCTCATGTGATTCCTGCAAAAATGACGCTTGAAGTTTCTGAGCTTTTCACAAGGGAGTTAACAAGGGTAATTTCAATGAGCCTTGGTACATTTCATTTTTAGTTGCATGAAATTGTGTGATTGATTTTGTGCCATTGCTAACATTCTTCATACTGTCATTCAGCATATGTTGGAAACTAAATTATTTTAACCTCATAACATGAACTGCAATTCTGAATGATTTATAAGTATGAGGGCGTTCTCCGAAAGGTTTGCCTTCTTTCATCTAGCTAAATATGCATATTGCAACTTGCAAGTCATGCAGTTTAAGTGTGTCTTATGCCATTCTGATTAATAGGGAACTCATTACTAGATTCTAAAATTAAAATAAGCATGTTACAAGGTTGGCACAAATCAATATATACCGGTTCTCCATGGAAGAAAGTGTCTGAAGTACTGAAACCAATAAATGATAAGTAGAGATAAAAGTAACACAAAGAGTCGAAACTTAGTAGATTCCACTTCAGTGGGGCATACACGAGAGAAATGAAAGATATTCTGTGGACTGTTTGATATTGTTATTACCTATTTATAGTAGTAGTGACGTGATAGTGGATTCATTCCATTTCATAACAGTACATCGATGAGACTGAGGAAATCGCGATGAAGGGGCTGAAGGACAACCGTCATATATTAGATGCCATAGCCAGAGAACTGCTACAAAATTCAAGGATAACTGGATTGGTAAGATATGCTTCTTTTCGCGGATAAAGTTAATTTTAAGCTGAAGAAAATTAAGATATGTTGAAATTTCCACTGTTTCTCTTCTCTCAGGAAGTGGAAGAGAGGATGAAAGGACTGTCTCCAGTCATGTTTGAGGATTTTGTGAAACCTTATCAGATTAACTTGGAAGAGGTGCGTTTTTCTTTTTTATCATCTCTTTTCTTCAAGGGTTATGTTAATTTTACAGTGGTAATTTTATATTTAATATTGGTTGGTTGTCGAACAGGATGTACCGTTTCCACACAATGAGCGTCTTAGGTATCAACCGTTGGATATATATCCTGCTCCCATGCACAGATGTTGAAAATTCTGCATATGCTTCTGCAACTCAATCAAGCATCGAGTCTTCACATATGATATAGTGTAGACTGTAGAGTAGATATAGTTGAAACACAAAAAAAACTGCAGTTTTTTGCACCTTCAGTCGCTCAATTTGGGTGTAGATGTGAATTTAGCTTATGCAAATTCACATGACAAATGCTTTTTGATTATATATGAAAAAGGTTCCTTTTTTGTTGCACCACGTCATGCAATGCCACCATGAACTGAATACATAAATAAATATATATGAATAGGAAATCATGTGATCATTGTAATTTACTACAAGGAAGTTGAAGTTATTTCGCCGCGATTTTTAGTGTAACATGTAGAATTCGACAAATACTATTTGTGCAATATAACAGAAGCTAAGGCTAGAGTTTGCTGGACGGGAGGCCAACAGGGGCAGCACGTGCTCGTTTCTCTACAGATCGAGAAAGCTGCCTCACTTCATCCTTAGGCAGATGGCGCGGCCTGCTCAGCCACAGTCCTCCATCTACGGGCAGGATGCTCCCATTGATGTATTTACCTTCACATACAACACTTGCAAAAATTACAACACAAAAGGAAAGGGAAATGAAGAAATAAATTCTAAAATCTAAAGACAGCAAGTAGCAACTGCAGTAGTCATGAGGATTATTCAAGTATGGGAAAAGGTTGTTATTTCATCAAATGTGCTACACTGGACACATATAAGTAAATCCAATAACTACAGTCAAGGAAGGTAAGCTAGGTTGCTAAGTTGTACGATTAGACTGCATCATTTGAAGGTAAGCGAAATCACACAACAACTATGCTTCTAAGTTCTACCAATCTATGAATCAAAGTGCTGAAATCAAGAGACATGATCATAGCAATATAAGCTGCAACTGACACAGAAAGAGAAAATACCGGCATCAGAGGCAAGGTATACAGCAGCCATGGCAATATCCCATTTTTCACCAAGTTTGTAGAGAGGCATATAATCCTTGCTTTTGTTACTAATTTCATCAGGAGCAAGTTTACTCATGCCAGCAGTATCTCCTATGGGACCAGGTGCAATCCCATTCACTCTTATATCATAATCTGTGCCCCATTCCAGTGCCAAATTTCTTGTCATTGCATCAATGGCAGCCTACACACACACACACAAGCAAAGAAAGGGGCACAAGTTCAACCAAAGTAGTACAATCATCAAGGACCTAATAATAGCAAGCATGAAAACACAAACCTTGGCTGCAGAGACATGGATCTGATACCAGGACGCAGTGTAGTGAAGAGTGGCGCTGATGTTCAAAATAAGCCCTCCTCTTTCACCTCCATCTTTCTTCAAATACTTGACTGCTTCGCGACACATGGTGAATGTTCCAACAGTATCAATGTCCATGACTGCAAGGAAGGAAATGATCAAAATCCTTAAATAAATATTGAATGTTGTTTCACAATTCAAAACACAGAAACATACTATAAATTTATAAATTGACCTGTTTTAAAGCCCTTGGAAGAGAGATCTTCAGGTGCAACTAGGAAATTTCCAGCTGCACCATTCACCAGAATATCAAGCTTCCCAAAATGCTTCACCGTTGCCTCCACCACTCTTCGGGCATCTTCCTGGTTCCGAACATCCCCTTCGAAACCAACTGCCTACAAAATCAATCGACACCGCATAAATTTGGCAAATCATCATATTTCCAAGTCAAAGCAATAAAATC
This sequence comes from Mentha longifolia, assembly GCA_001642375.2. Lineage (NCBI taxonomy): Eukaryota > Viridiplantae > Streptophyta > Magnoliopsida > Lamiales > Lamiaceae > Mentha > Mentha longifolia. The sequence goes on along the minus strand of CM038119.1, from coordinate 17,155,641 downwards.
AGCAGATTATGTTGAGCAGGAATCGGAGATGCTGGAATTGAAAATGAAATCAACAAAAGGAAAGGTGAGTGAGAAATGATACGGGGATGCCTAGGGAGGTGAGGGCGGAAACGGCGTTGTCGAGGACATTCCTGCGGCGGCCCATGATGGCGACGGAGGCTCCGTGCTTCCCAAACTCGGTGGAAATTCCAAAGCCGATACCGGAGCCGCCACCGGTGAGCAGAGCTACCTTGCCTTTGAGTGCGTCGGGCTTGAACGGCGACTCCATTTCTCCGGCGGTTATTGGCTGCCGGTGACAAAGGACGATTATAATAATCTATATATAGTAAGCAAAGAAGAAAGCAAAAAAACTATACTCCCGACTTCACTAATCAAATGACAGACTAATATGCAATAAGCCGGCCGGCCTATACAATAATACATATACTCCATTTAATTTAATATTTCAAAATTCACAATCACTGTGGCCTGTGGGTGTGGGGGACCCTATGTAAATAAACACGTTGATTCTTCCGTCTTTCATTAAAAACAAAAAAAAACAAAAAAAAAAAGAAAAAAGAAAGAAAGAAGTAATTAGTATTTGAGTTTATAATAATAAAATACTCTCTAATAGAACTAATTTTACTCAAACTGCATCAATTATAATATTTAAAAATGATACTATCTACATTCCCTCATTAGTCTCATTTGCTTTATAATATTTAAAAATGATACTACGAGTATCCCGTAAAAAAAATAATTCAAAATTATATTGTAAAACCCGTATTAAGTCTCGGTGGAAACGTGTGCCGAAAAGTCAATAAAGCAAATGAGACTAATGAAGGGCGATGGAAGTAGTATTTTGTAAATTCCGTGTATACAGTGTTCTAAAAGTCATCGCCAAGGTCCGCCTAATCCCCGCCTAGACGCTAGGCGGCACTCCACCGACCCGACTAATGCTAAATCCGCCTAGACACTTTTAGCGACATCCTAATTATTGGTCAGATATTAAAGTATAATCAGTCTTTAAGTGTGAATTAATCGATATTTACGTTAACTAGGTTGTTTCTATATGTAATTTAGATGGCTAGACAAATTTCGTGTTAAATTAGATTACAATTATTAAATTCAATATATATTGATATTATGTTGAAAGTTAGAAAATTTTGTAATAGACTATAAAATTTATTAATTGGACTATTAATTATCATATTCTATGTTTTTATCATAAATTTGGTAATAAAATTATAAATGATATATGTTAATATAGTTTCTAATTAATGACATAATGTAAAGATAATAAAAATAAGTATTGTGTTTCTAATCCGACTAGGCATGAGTTCTTCCTCCACTGTCCGACTAGCTCTTAGCGACTTTTTAAACATTAAGTGTATACGAGCAATAATTGTTGTGACATGACATGAGTAATAAGAGAAAAACGAGGAGTGCACTATCGTGTTATAGTGTGTACCACCAAATCGTCTTCCTTCATTTTTCTTTTTCTTTTCTTTTTCTCTTCGTTACATTTAGACTTTAGTACATAGTAGAGGAGGGATAAGTGGGTATAATTAGTAATTACCCTCCATGTCTTATTAAAACATAAATATTTATTTACGCCACATGTGTTCTTTCTTGCTTGAATAATTATAGACAAACATTTTTTTTCTTCTAATAGCCCTCCATATTTAATTAAAGCAGGTAGAACTTTACAAACTCAAAGCCCCCACCTACTCATTAGTTTTGTTATTGCCCATTTCCAATAGCGTTCTCATCTATTTCATCAGTCCCACTTATAAATGGGTAAAATGACCTTATAAGTGGGAGGGAGTATATAAGAATCAAATATATTTTCAAGATTGTAATCTTAAAGCAAAAATGACCGTCAACTTCAACGTCGGCATTTATATGAGTGGTGCAAAAATCACTTTATGCTAATAGAGATCCATACGCCATTTGACGAAAATTAAGAATAGGCACTTTTTATTTATTTATTTATTGTGGGACCCACCTGCATGTTTAGTGAGCGTCGGAAATGTGTGAAATTCAACTTATATTCCAAAAATTATTCTCTCCAAAATTTATAGGCAGAACCATATGTTGCACAACTTCTCTTATGATTGAAGAAGGGTTTGTCCCAAAATGTTAGGAATTACTCTTAATCTCTATTCCTACACACTTTCGATTTTGATGATCGATTGGGAGTTGAGAGTTCACTAAACTAGAATTGTAGTACTCCATAGTATAATAATAGTCAAGCATGTTTAAGATAAAAGAAGCTTTTATTAATTTCAGAGTATGTTTCTAGTAAATAGGCAAATTGTTACAGAAATGAAACTCAATTGTATCCATCATGAAAATTAAAGAGCCATGACGGCGTGACACTCTACAATTGGACAAAAACGTAGGCTAAACTGATAGTGAAAGTAAAAGTGATTAAATGAGACCAACTGCTCTATTTTAGTATATTTATATTTTTACACACAACTCAACTATTTATTGCATATAAGAAAGTAAAAATAATAACTTTTGAATTTATTACAATTGGGACATCCCTATATACGACAATATTGAAAGTAAAACTTCGAGTAAAATTCATCAACATAAAATTAAAAATTGAATGCATCTGAGATCATATAGTTTGTATGTAGAATGGACATGTATTGAAAAATTAAAGGCCACAAGGCCGCACCAATAAGACATTGTATTTATTATGCCACTCCAACTTTTAGAAAATGAATTTATTCAACAACAGTACTAAATCAGAGCTAGAAACTTCATGAAATTCATTGTTCAAAACTGATCGTAGCATATGTCATCCTAGATGATAATTTTCTTTTCCTAATCATCTATTTCTATATACTATATAAAAACAAAGTACGAGGGTATTTCTGTACATTTATATTAAATTAAAAAAATGAATTTGTTAATGTTGAAACGTTTTCCATCATGCCGAAACAGCGCACCGCTTCACCCTCTCGGTTTGCAAAATGTTGATTTTGTTCATACAAACTAACTAATCGATTAACGGTGAAAAGTCAACTATGAAATCTTTTCTTTTCAATACTAATCAACATGTCATTTTGTATGAAAAGTCTTTATTCTTGATATATATAATGAAATTAATGGTACGTATGTCCAGCCGAATCATGTGTATATCAGTATGGGTGGAACCGTGGAAACAAAAAAGAAGAAGACGTAGGGACTTTTTTTAATCGGTCGGAAAATAAAATTTGGACCATTCGTCGGCGAGGCATAAATCTCTCATTAGGCGATTTCTACGTAGCCTAGCAGGTTTTTTCTCTATTGATAATCTTAATTTAATTTCACTTTATGTATAATGTTTTAATTTGTCAAATGAATAATTATAATGAATAGTTCTCTCTTTCTTTCTTCTTTTTATCTCTTTCTAAATTCTAACAAATCATATGTTTAGATGTAAGATATACATGTAAAGCCTATGAAGGATCGTAGGGATCTCTCAATTCTCAGGAAAAGAAGACTTGGTGAGGGAGAAATGGAATACTTGGAGGAGGAAACAAAAGGTTTTTTTTTTTTTTTTTTTTTTTTAATTTTTTTTTTAAGAAACATCATATATATATATATATATATATATATATATATATATATAATCAACCCCTTACGGGGGAAAGAACAAAGTTTGTGGTGAGGATGAACCAAAAATGCTCATTCTCCAAAGTACAACCTGATCACCTAAAACAAAAAGCTCACTCAAGGGGGCGTATATACAAACGAGCTAATGATAAAGAATGGAGCTCGACAATAAATATGCACTGACATCTAACTGTGCAGCCTGAAATTAGGATAACCAAGCTGGTCCATCCTAACCAGGGACAAAAAAGGCCTCGGGGCTGAGCTGGCATCGAATGTGGTCATCGTCTGAAGCCGATGACCGAGGCGTGCCATGAAATCGAAGCCTGTGCTCAGCTTCACCCAGAGGGCTGGTGGTGGGCGCCAGAGAACCGGCGTCGACCGGAGGGGCCGCCTCACAGGGGCAGCATATGGCATGAAATCGACTTGCGGAGAGCAGTCGCACCACTGTGAGGGGGAAAGCTTCTTGGCCATAACCAAGAGCCGAAGATACTGGATCATCTGCGAAATAATGTGAGAAGCAAGGAAAGGAACTCCACGGTGCTTGTGGTTGTTCCTTTCCGTCCAGATGAACCATAGTATAAGGCATGGAATCAGAAAAGTGATGTGTGGTCGTGCAGCGTGTGAGGTGTGTGGTGTGCGATTTCTCCAAAATGAGAGTGCATGTGCAATATCGGTGGTGAGTGGTGGTGTGATGTGAAACCAGTGTGCAAAGTTCATCCAAACTTCCTTTTCAATATCCCCTAAAAGAAAGAGATGAGAGAAGGACTCAACGTGAGGAGACTGAGGACAACAAGGACACATGGAAGCAATACGAGTACCCTGTGATTGGACCAAGGTGTTAACCAGGATACGATGGTGTAAAAGGCGCCACAAAAAGAAAGAGATGTTTGGGGTGAGACAATCATTCCATAAAGCACGGATAAGGGGCTGGCGAGGGGACCTCTGCCGAACCTCCTCCCAGGCAGAAGATAATGAAAACTCTCCATGGGGGTCAAATTCCACCGCATGACATCCCGGTCTCCCCACAATACCGACATCCAGCTGAAGGAATCAGCAAGCTCCTCGGCAATATGAAAATCATGAATGTATGCATGCAATGCATGAACATGTCAAGAACGATGATGATGAAAATGAGTCACATGCACGTTAGCAAGATGCATATCATGACACAAATCAGACAAATGGGTATCCCCAAACCAGATATCATGCCAAAAATTGACCCGCCCAGACCCCAAGATCCAACGAATATGCTTTTAGGCCAAAGCGCCCTCTCTACAGAGGCGCCTGCAGGTAGGACTATGATAGGAATGGAGAGGCCCAAGGCCAGGAAAATGAGGGTGACCATACTTGGAAGAAATGAACTAGGCCCAAAGAGAATCCTGAGCACGAAACCGCCACCACAGCTTTAAGCTAAAAGCCAAGACTAAGTCGCCAAGACGGCGAAGCCCAAGTCCGCCTTCATCGACTGGGTGACAGATCTTTTTCCAAGCAATCCAGTGGGCCTTCCGAGAGTTCTCAGTTGAGTTCCAGAGAAACCGGACCATGACCTGCTCAAGCATGCGAATGGTGTGGGTTCCATAACCTGAAGATAGTGCAAGGGGATCGTGCTGAGCGTGCTCTTGACGAGAGCTAGTCTGCCACCAAAATTGAGATGTCGGTGAGACTAGCTATGAACACGCGCACTCATTCTCTGTCTGAGGTCAAGGAAGAGGTCAGTCTTCATTTTTCCCCTGTAAAGGGGGGTCCCCAGATAGAAGAAGGGAAAGATACCCTGCTGAAAGCCCATGGAGAGGTGAATTTGTTCCCCCCACGCTTCTTCATGCTTGGGAGCAATGAAGAAGTTACTCTTTCAAAGATTGATAGATTAACCCGAGGCCGCGTTGTAGTGGCGGAGAAAAGACATGATGCTCACGAGAGTGTCAGGGTGAGATTGGGTGAAGATGAGAATATCATCAGCATAAGCCAGATGAGTGAGGGGGAGGCGAGTCTTGCTCGTGCTAAAGCGCAGCTGTCTCTGCAGGGTCATGAGAGAGTCTAGAGCCCTGGAAAGGTAATCAACGGCAAGCACGAAGAGGGATGGAGAAAGGGGGTCCCCTTGGCGCAGGCCACGAGAAGAGGGAAGAAATCGGCGGGCCAACCATTGATGAGAACCGAGAACCGAGAACGAACAATGCTCAGTGCACCGCTTGATCATGCTGATCCATCGCTCAGAGAAACCCATGCGCCAGAGAGCGAGACTGAGGAAAGGCCATTGAACTCTGTCATATGCCTTCGTCATGTCAAGTTTGATGGCAACATTAGGATTGGGGTTAGAGAAATGGAGATCTCTTATCATTTCCTGAGCGAGCAAAACATTATCGCTGATGAGGCGACCCTTGACGAACCCGCTCTAATTAGGTGCAATCAGGAACGGTAGAATGGGGGCAAGGTGAGAAGTGATGATCTTGGAGATGATTTTGTTAGTGACATTGTAGAGGCTGATAGGGCGGAAATCAGTCCAAGAGTTAGGGGCTTCACATTTAGGAAGGAGAACGATGGTGGTGGCAGTAAAACTCCTGGGCATCGGGTTACCATCAAAGAAGTCCCACACGGCACATTCCACATCCTGCCTGACAGTATCCCAACATGCCTGAAAGAAGAGAGAGGTAAATCCATCAGGCCCGGACACGCTATCTTTGGAGATTCCAAACACGGCATCTTTGATCCGAGAGGTGTTGGCCTTTGACAAAGCGCCCCATTCGTGTCCGGATCAATAATGGTGGGAAAAAGGCTAGGAATCGGGTTCCTCAAGATCACTGGGGTCAAAAGAGAGGAGAGAGCGAAAAAAGGAGACAACAGAGTCACGAATTTGGGTCTCAGAGGAGAGAGTCTCGTCGCCCTCAGAAATCGAGTGAATCCTTGATTTGCATCTCTTCTGTTTCACCCATCCCTGAAAGAACTTGGTGTTTCGTTCACCCTCAGTGACCCACCGAAGAACAGTCTTCTGTTTCCAGAATTTTTCTTCCATGTTGGTGCGAAGAAAGTATTCAGCTGAAGCTTTCATGAATGCCACTCTATTTTCGGGGGACGGTACGGTGTCGAAGGCCTCTTGAAGAGTAGAGAGAGCCTCTTCAGCAGCCTTGACACGCTCAGAGATGTGTCCAAAAACATTCCAGTTCCAGTTTTTGAGGTGTTTCTTCACCCTAGCGAGCTTGAACTGGAGGTTCAGCATGCCGGAGAAACCCGTGGGAGAAGCCCAGACCTGAGACACACCCTCGAGGAAGGTGTGGTGCATAACCCACATGTTCTGAAAGCGGAAAGATGATTTAGGATTCGGAGGTGAAGGAGTCCGAATGAGGAGGGGGCCATGATCAGAATCCCTAGTTCTCAGAAGGTGGGTAATCCTAGTGACAGCAAAGGCAGACGACCAGGATTCGGTGAGAAGGATCCGGTCGAGGCATTCATGGAGGCCAGTTCGTTCCCAGGTGAATCTAGGCCCATCAAAGCCCGCATCAATGAGGTGGCAGTCCGCAATGGCATCGGCGAAATCCATCATCTCATTATGGCGATCAGTGGAGCTTCCCTCTTGGTCGTGGTAGTGAAGGAGAGTGTTGAAATCACCTCCCACGATCCAAGGCAGCTCAAAGAAAGAAGGACTGATATCCCTCAAATTGTCCCAGAGCTCGAATCTTCGAGAGCGATTACATGAGGCATACACAGTGGTAAGAAGAAGAAGCTTAGCTAACAACGAACTATCGGAGATCCTCAGGTGAAGAAGCTGGGAGGTATCCCGGATGATGTCGATAAAGCGAGCCTCGCAGAAGAACCAGATTTTATTATTGCAATTCGCAACTCCCTTCGGGAGACCGATTTGCGACAGATTTGCTGAAGTCAGGATTTGTTTGCATGGGTTTGGAAATGGCAACAAAGGATAACTGATAAGCAAGCACTAGAGAGTGGAGCCGTCGGAGGGTGGACTGACTGTTGATCCCTCGAACATTCCAAACCAGGAAGTTTGCACTCATCATCAGATAAGGGGGGAGAGGGAGGAAACTCCTCCATTGTAGTAGGGTGAAAGCCAATCTCACCTTCCTGTAGCTCATCACGCCAGAAGGAATCATCAGAATCGTAGGGGTGTGAATCCCATCATGCTGATCGGACTCAGCGTGAGCAGGATCATCGACCTTATCCGAAGCAAGAGCCTCGAATCTATTTTGACAAACAAGGGGTCTTGCAGGAGAGGGGAGCGAGAGGAGACAGTATCACCATCAGAAACATGGTCAGATCCCATGACACGCTTCTCATCACGACGGTATTGACGCCGCTGATTGCGTTTCGCAATGGGTGGAGGGTGGGTGGTGGGTGTGGTAGTTAAGGTAGAAGGGTGTGAGGTGGAGGGAGGGACAGTGGGTGCAGTGGATGGATGTGAGGAGGGGAGAGCAGCAGTGGCACAGACAGAGGGAATGGAGTGGGCAGAAGGAGGTGCCTTTGTGGCAGGGACCTCACGAAGACGGGGATGAGGAGGTGGTTGCTTAGGTTTGGGGCCCGAGGAGGAGGGGAATTTCCTAGGAGGTCTCACCACACCGTTAGTAGTGTAGCAGTTAGCAACGGAATGCCCCACATGTTTACAACCCAAGCAGTAATCAGGCAATTTCTCAAACACAATCTTTTGACTCAATAAAATACCATCAATATTCAGAAAAATTCCCTAAGGATGACAACAGTCAGATCAATCTCAACACAAATACAAGCAAAAGAGAGACGTGCACGTGTGATCGTGGCATGGTCAACTTGGACCGGAGTCCCAATCAAAGATGCAACCGAATGCAAAGCATGTATATCAAATAAATGAATAGGCAATCCAGGCAATCGACACCAAACCGGGACAACCGGCATCTCATGAGACATCAAAAGTGGGAGTCCACTTAAACAAACGCATTGGGTGACCATTAACATACCAAATGGGCTTCGAAGTAATGCTTGACATCAAATTCATATATTCATGCTTTTCCAAGAATGAGATGAGAATGTGTCTAGCGTTCAAAAATCTCCAAATTAAATTATTTTGGAGCTTGATGTTTCCAAGGGCCTTGGCGATTTGAGTCGGAGAAGGGATCACTTGCAAGAATTTGCCCACCAGAGCGAGCACCAAATTTCCTACAAGAGAATAAGTGTCAGACTTCGGGGCAACGTTCTAGTTTATCTTAGTAGAGAAGTACTAAATATGATGAACAAGCATACTTTCTTTTCTATAGTTACAATACATGAGCAATAGACTCGTGCATACAGTGTACTTATATTTATCGAACAACAATTATATTCGTGTATTTCAATAATTATCTCATAAAATACACGCACGACCTTAGCAATACAAGACAGACAACAAAATCATGTATTCAAGAAATTCATAAGAATTACTAAAACTTAAACAATTGTCACAATAATTTGTTCAAGGCGAAACGATAAGAACAACAAATTCCTTTCAATTATGCCTAATAAGTCACAACTGTATATAGCTATATAATTCGAAAACCAACTGATGTAAATACTATTCCCTGAATTGGAGGTATCAATTGGGGAGCATTCTTCAAAATCGGAACCTGACGACGAGTGTTCTTCCTCCATTTTCACGAGCTTTGACGATGAGAGACGAGTGTTCTTCCTCTATTTTCACGAGCTTTGACGAAGAGATTGCTCTAGTTACAAATTCCGGCGACAGTGCTCGACTCATGAATTCCGGCAACAATTCCCAACTCATGACCGCTGGTACGGCAGTGCTACTGTTGTCGGTCGAGTTTGAAAATCTTCCAGTATCAGAGAATTGGAGGCGGCGTCTATTTTTTTGCAAAAAAAATTAGATGGCAATTTGGTAAGAGCGGTTAGTTTTTGAGTTTGTTTTTTAATCTTTGTGGCTATTTTTATGTTTGCAATATCTAAGTGGCTATTTTGAGGGTCGACCTATGAATCAAATTATAACTTTGAAATAATAATTAAGGCATAAAAATTATTAATGAGATGTTTTAGGAGGAAAAGTATGATTAATTATCTTATTTTAGTATGTATAATAGATTCAATTCGAATCTTATAATAGTAGTAATTAATTTAGTACGAGTTATTTATAATTTATCACCTGAAATTTGATTTTTTTTATTTTATTTGTGGCCTAAATTTCACTTTTTTTAGAACCTAAATTTTACCTTAAAAAAAAAAACAACTTTTCAAAGGCTGCTCGATTTCTGATGTTGTAGGCAGCTCGATTTCTGATTTATATAAAAAACTAGCTTGTATCACGTTGAAATTCAACGGAGTATCATTTTATTGTATACTCCCTCCGTCTCGTTCACTTCGTACTGCTTTCCTTATCGGGGCGTCTCACCCACTTTATCTTGTTTCCATTAAAGGAAATAGAGGAATAAGGGGTCATTAAAACCCACTAATTAGCCCACTAATTATTTTCCCTAATTAAAACAAAACGTAAAAAAAACAAATAATGGAAAACACTTCTAGAATTCTCCATTCATCCATTCCTTTTCCTCAAAATTTCTCTCTCTCTCTCTCTCTCTCTCTCTCTCTCTCTCTCTCTCTCGACTCTTCACAGCCGACAAACTCTAGATCTGAATCTCTCTCACCGCCACAAAACCCTAGCCCCGACGCCGGCTTTCTCTCTGTTTACATGGATAAAGAGCCGTCGCCGGAGAGTAGCCCAAACCGTTGGGTCACCATCCGCTGCCCCCCTCACCGCGATGAAGAAGCCGACCAGAAAGAGGTCGGCGGAGAGCAATGATTCTCGCCGCCGCTTTTCCAAAGAACCGGCGCATCCGAGCAACGAGTTCGCAGGCGGTGATTGGTGGACCGACGACGGCCCTCCCGATTCTCTATGCATTATTAATTGATTGATTCGAAGTCATTTGCTCTGCTTTACTTATGTTCATGAGTTATCTATTTCACCATGATTCATTGGTCTATGGGCATCGATTAATTCAATTGTGTAGTGCTCAATTAATCTCTCTATACATTTCTGCGGATTTATGTTCATCATCTCTCTGTTGTGGTTATTGCAATGTTCATTATTCATTGACTGCTGGACAGCTGATTTGGTGTGTTTGGATTTAATCTTGTTGTGGTATGTCCATTGAGTAGCTCTGTGCAGATTGATGGTGTAAAATGATGCATTTACTGAGGTAAAAAATATCTTACATGTAGTAACCACTAAATGATAGGGAGATACATCAACACTGCACTTTGTAGTTCAAAATAAAAAGCATATGTAGTCTTTTGACAAAAAAAAAAGTGCATACATTGTCCCTAAAGTTTATCTTACTGACTAGCCTATGCATTAAAAGCTGAATTCCTGATTTATCTTGATCCCAAGCTGCTGCTTTACTTGATCCCAATCACCTACTTTACATGATCCCAGTGAGCTGCATTATCCCTAGCCTATGCATCAGGGCCTCTATTCCATTTATCTAACCTTCTTGGATGAGATAATCTATGCACTCTTTAGCCAACTCCAATGACACTTCTAGGTTGTCTGGTAGTGCTTCTGCCCTTATGAGAGCATCTTTTTCCCATATGTGGGAGTTTAAAATTGTTGTGTCCTTTCACTTTCAGTATTTCTATTAACACACCCTGTAGTGATAGGAATACCTTGTTTAGAGTACATGGTTGTAGCTCATAGAAAGCTTCCATCACTGCAGCAACTAGTTGATCAATTGTTGTGCATGTTCTTTGTTGTTGAATGGACTGGATTGCCCTGAAGAAGCCTAGGTCATTAACATTACAATCAGGACTGTTTGGGGGTTGTTGTACCAATCTAATGTTCCATCCATCTGCACTTGCACATGCCCTGAAATCTAAGTCTGCATCTGTGATATGGGGCTTTGCATTGTCCTGCTGAATGATGATATTTTTGCATGCTCCTTCAGGCCATTTAACATTGATTGCTGGAATAACCTGCAGTTATGTGAATAAAGTGAGAAAGGGTTTATTAAGATCAATGACGAAAAGAAGAATTCTGAGATCAAACAAATGATAGAAATGAATTACCTTGTTGATTAGTGTGTCCTTCATGACTTGTCTTGTGATTGAATCAATTGTTTTAGTCTCTAAAGTGCCTTTATCTCTATTTGATGATCTTCTTTGTGCTTGAACTAGACGAGTAAATGGAAAGATTCCTATTTTACCATCAAACAAGACACTCCCATCCTCATTCAGTATGAGTCTGGAAACAGCACACAAGAACATGATCTTACCTATAAATTTCTTGCTCTTGCAAGCCCTGTAGGGTTCTTCTTCATCAGGGGTCAAGTAGTATCTATTTGAATCCTTGGTGATGTAGAACCATTTCTCATCAATGTGCACTACATTGTGCATATTCTGGAATCTGAGCCTCTTCAAAATTCTATCAAGTTCTAAGGATTCTAGAGAAAATCTTCTACTGATATTCAGTGGATTTTCCATCTTCTTTAATCCAGTTTCCATCTTCCTTAAACTGGTTCTATCACTTAAATCCATTGATTTGATTTTTTCAAAATTAGGTACATGCTTTACCCATTTTTTCCTATTCAGCCACTTAAACTATGTAAAGGCTTACCTTCATCTCTCTGTTTTCTTACTACAGCCCACAACCGAGAAACACACCTTGTAGAGACCTTCCAAGTGTGAGCTGATTCAAAGATTGCACCTCTCCTTGCCTTTCCATTATATGAAGTTGTGAGGATGAATTGAATGATCAGATTCCTGTCATTGGAGGACAAATTCTTCGCCGGCCTGCTCATCTGTATCTCCTTTTTTTTTTGGTTGAAGACTCGAGTTCTTGCTGGGTTTTTGTTTAGATGGAATGTGGATAGATTTAAAGAGGGATTCACCTTGTGTAGAGAATTTCCCTCTTTAATTAGTTTTCAAATTATGGTGGGAAAGTGTATGTTCAAATAATGTAGCATGTATAATCCTAATCCCAGCTATTCGCAGGCTGTTTCAATGTGATTGTTTTTTTTAATAGCTTTGTTAATTTTAATTGGGCTTTACTTGCATTTCAGACTTAGCCAATTTCATGAAATTAGCCTTCTCGGTAATTCTGTGCCGCAATAAAAAAATATTAAAAAAATATATTATTACTGTTTCAGAGAAATGTTAATTAACAACAAAAAAAATAAAATAATTTTACTAATTATAAATATTTAATTTATTTTAATAAACATTTTATTCATTAATCATTAATCACTAATCACTAATCACTTTACTTAAGAAACACCTTAAACATATTAAACACTCAACTCTTAAGTTCCGTGCCGAAAAGAAATAGGACGAAGTGAACGAGACGGAGGGAGTAGTATTAAGAGATTAGTTAAAAAAAGGTGCTACGAAGTCAGATTAAATTTTATTAAAAAATATTTTAATATGTTGTACTCCAGTATTTATCGAGTAGTTGTACTGTACGCTTGTACCTGTTATATTATAATCGAAAATATCATGAAGGGTCTGCCCGATCAATGGGATATTATGAAATGATTCTCATTTTATGTCTAATTTATTGTAAAGTATTTTAAATTGAAAATACACACTTTTATTACAAAAATTTGACGATTATAGCTATCGACATACTAAAAGAATTCCAAAAATTTATTAGCTAACGGGTTACCTCAAAATCAATTTTGTGTCTAATATTGTCAAGTGTTTTAAATTAAAAATATACTTTATGTTACAAATATTTGATAATTATAGCTATCGATACATACTAAAATAAATTCAACAATATATTGGACAACAGACCCCCTCAAATTGAATTTGAGTCAAATAATTAAAAATATCATGGTCATACTAAGAGCATTTAAAAAAAAATTGTCCAACGGGCCACCTCAAAATCGAAATAGTGTTAGGGTGTTGGATGTAAAATTTATATGCAAATAATAACCACCAATATGCAAGTGCACGTAATCAGACAAGTAATAAATGGAAGTATTCCAAGATCATCTCCACAGGGATTGCAACTTATAAATCAAGCAAAATTCAACTAAACTAACAACTTAAAAGAGAAAAAAAAAAAAAAACAAACAAACAAACACAATTTTGGGTGTTTTGCAAACTGAAATCTAACAAAAGAGTAAAGGGCATAAAATGAACTGAAGTAAAACTGAAGAAACAAGAAATAATAATAACGATTTATCAATCAAGTAAAAATGGGACTTGGATTATCGAATTCCTCTATGTCGTTCGCACACTATAGAATGTTGCAACAATATTCTAGCAAAATTCTCGAAGTTACGGAAATCCACAAATGTTCATAGAACTTTCCCAAATCCTATAGTGTTCATTCATACAACTAATCGAACATATTCCTATGCTAAATCAAGTGTAGAATTCCAAACATAAAGCTCAAGTTTCCACAAGTACACAAGGCAAATAACATATTCATATGCCATTCATACACACAATCAAACAAGGATTAATGTTCTTGTGTCATTCAAATCTTTCCACTACATTCAACCTTTCCAGAATTAAACATAGCTAATATCATGCTATTGGTGATCAAGCAATAACAAGAAATATCAACAAACCCATTTGAATGAACCTTGAGAAATTCCACTAGATAATTAACTAGACATAGAGTTCATAAATAATCCAAGTCTCCTCAAATTTTGCTCATGACTGAAATTAAAGTAGTAGAAATAGGTCTGAATTCGTCCATGAACATCAGAGAATTCAAAAACGAGTAAAGTAGAATTAGGAAAGAAGAACAAAGCCAAAAATGGTGAGTTGATGGTTTGGTCTTCTCCCTTCTTTTGCCCTTTTTGTCCCTTGCTCTTTCCCCTTGTTTTTGTTGCTGAAAATCTTCCTCTTTTCGTCTTCAATTGCGGCTGATCCTCTTTTGTGTAGTCAGTAGGTTTCCAAAATTAAAGGGTTAAAAGACCAAGTTGCCCCTCCTAGCTCTACACATGAGAAATCTCCTTCCCTTTCTTTAATTTTTGTTCAAAGTTTGACTTTCTATTCCTTTTAGTTGTCATGTCAGCTCCATCTTTCTACTTTTCCAAGTGACCTGCAATTTTCTTCTCTTTTTGGCGTGAGATGCTTCAGGATAAATTGTTGCAGCAAAACCACATCAATTTTCAAATTCCTGCAAAAAATCAAGTTTTAACTTATTTCCTTCTTTCGATGGATTTAAGACAAAATGACCATATATTTCACCTAAATCTCAACTAAAATAGACATGAAGACCGAAGATGAACGACAAACTAAAACGAATTAAAACTACACAAAAAGACTCAAATAAAATAGCATCAAACACTTTTTTTCAACTAAATGCAAGCTTAAAAGTATCAAAAATAACTCTTATTCAAGAGTTATCATAGGGCAAAAAAATTCAAAAATTTATTGTCCAACGGGCCACCTCAAAATCGAAATAGTGTCAGAGCCAAAAAAATTCAAAAACTTCTAGGCCAACGGGCCATCTCAATACTAAAATAGTGTTAGGGCCAAAATATTTTTTACCAAAAAACAATTCATCCTGATCAACCCTAGGGATGACAATCGGGTATGACAGGCACGGATAGTTGATATACATATCCATACTCGCAAATGAAGGCTATACCCATACCCATACCCATGACCCGTGATAGGTACCATCCGCCACCCATACCCGCCACCCGTCACTCGATGGGTATCTGCCGCCCGCGACTATAAATTCACAAATTTAATCAACCTCTACATTTCTAAATATTTTAATCAAATTTACAGTTTCTTGCTAATTATTTTATCGTGTAAACTTAGAAAAAAAATAACTTATATATCATGAGCAAGTATTTTTAGCACGTATACGAATTTTGCATGTACGGATAGTAACTATCCATACTTGTACAATCAGACTAAATTTTAGAAAATTAGTTTAATGTGTTATTATTATTGTTATCGATACATACTAAAATAATTTCAAAAACTTATTGGCCAACGGGCAATCTCAAAATCGATTTTGTGCCTAATATGTTGTCAAGTGTATTAACTTAAAAATATATCTTTTGTTACAAAAATTCACAATTATAGCTACCGATACATACTAATAGAATTTCGAAAAGTTATTGGCCAACCGGCCACCTCAAAATCGATTTTATGTCTTATATATTGTCAAATATATTAAATTAAAAATATAATTTTGTTACAAAAATTTGACAATTATAGCTATTGATACATACTAAAAGAATTTCAAAAATTTATTGGCCAATGAGTCACCTCAAAATCGATTTTGTGTCTAAAAATAAAAATATATTTTTTGTTACAAACTAACATAATGCAAAAACTTCTTGGTGGGCCACCTCAAAATTGAAATAGTGTTCGAGCCAAAACCAATAGGCTACCTGAATATCGAAGTATGCTTATGGCCAAAATATTTAAGTGTCGAGTTACTTGTTAGGAAAGTTAGTTAAACTCTAACCGGAGCCAACCTGAATGGCACTACAAAATCAAGTTCCCAATCGACCCAAATTGAAAATAAAGCCAGCCTGATAGGGATGACCAAAAAAACGATTGTATGATCATATATGTGATTCCACAACAAAATACATCAAGCCAACTCGAATCGTTGGTTGTGACAATTAGTACTAAAAAAACATTACAATACTCTATCAGCAATTCAATATTTATATATATATATATATAATTTTATAAATGAACATAATATAGTTGATAATGATTCAAAACTGATTGAATAATGGATATATATATTGTAAGCCTCAAATAACATTAATTAGTAATATGATGTAGTTGTATAAGACATAGCCTATCATGTAGGAGATCATGAGTTCGAATTAAATTTTTAAATTTGAGGTGCAAAAATAATTAATATTAAAATGTAAATATAATAATTAATATATATAAATATATAGATTTTAGATTAATAAGAATGGAGGCCAAAAGGTGGCATATCCTCCAATCTTTATAATTAATTTTTAAATTTAAGGTGTAAAAATAATTAATATTAAAATATATAAATAATAATTAATATGTGTAAATATATAAATTCTAGATAAATAAGAATGGAGGACGTAAGCATATGAATCGAATCCGCAGCTGAACGTATAATATAGAGGAAATATCAGATTGTCTTTATAATATTTATCACTAGGATAATATTTTAACTAATCTACCCAAGTTTCAAGTAGATACCCCCAAAATACCCCTAATATATATACCCCAAAACCCTATCTCACAAAACCCTCTATTTTATCTCTCTACCTCATACATTTGGAAAGAAGCATGAATTCAAAACTCTCTATTCTCTCTCTCTCCCTCACGCAATTTGAAAACTCACTTCAAAATCAAAAAGAAGACCAGCAAAATCAAAAAATATGATAGCAGCGACATTTCTTCATCTTCTCCTCCCTGCGTTTCACCGGCGCTTCACCAGCGTTTATGCCGTGGGAGGCGCCGTCAAGTTCCAGTTTTGTAGCAGCTCGATGTTTCCGTATATCCGGCGAGAGCTGGCGAGCACGAGGACGAATGATTCCTCGGCGACGGCGATGACGACGGCGCCGTCGTTGTCGAGGTTGTACATTTCGGAAACTCGGCCTAGCATAGGTAATTTTTGGTGATGGATTTTTGGTGACGGATTTTTGGTGGTGGAGGCATTTTTTGTTTTTGTTTTTTTTTTTTTTTTCAAATTTTGACTCCTAATCTTGAGAGTCTATAACTTTCAGTAATTGCATCCACAATGTGTTTGTTGAAAGTCTCCACTCAATTTTCTTAGGGTACAATTTTCAGTTTTTTTGTTTTTCTCATTTTTCTGCTGTCTTTTGATAAATAGATGGTATGAATTTGAAATTTGTAATATATCATCGGTATTCGTAATTTATTTTTCTTTTGTTTTCTCGTAATTCATAATATATCATAGGTAAATGGTACAAATTGACTACAATCACGCATGAATGAATGAAAGTTTGATGTTTATTAGTTTGGTTTGATGACTGTGACTCTAATCTTGAGAGTCTAGAACTTTCAGTAATTGCATCCACAAGGTGTTTGTTGAAAGTCCCCATTCAATTTTCTTGGGGTAGAACTTTTCATTTATTTCGTGCGATTTGACTCAATTTGTACCAATAACTTCATATTTATTTATGCATTCGCACTATATTACAGATAATCGGTACGAAATGGTTCATATTCGTATCAATAACCATATAATTACCTATGTAAATATGGATTACGATTGTACGATTTTCAACATTTTTATACTTGAAGATTTTTGATGTTTTTCAATTACATACTTGCAAAAGTTTGACGTTTTTCTCATTTTTCTGCTGTTTTTTTTATAAATAGATGGCACGAATTCGTAGTTCATGATATATTATAGGTAATCGTAATATGCAATCCATTTTTATATTGTTTTCTCGTAATTCATAATATATCATAGGTAAATGGTATGAATTGACTCATATTCGTACCAATAACTTCATACTCACTTATGTATTTCGTACTATATTATAAGTAATAGATACAAATTGACTCTTATTCGTACCAATAACTATATAATAATTATGTAAATGTAAAATTCTTACTCGATTATGGTACGAATTTCACATTTCGTACCTTATTGAGAGCAGCAAGAGAAAAAATATTTCAACAAGCGCACCCTACATATTACACTAAAGATAACATTAAAAAATATGGTTCGAATTTCACAAATTCGTACCTATATTACAATCACGAATGAATGAAATATAGTACGAATTTCATAAATTTGGATATATTGTATTTTTTTTTGTGCTTGTTTGTTTTCAATCACTTTAAGTTTGTAACTCAAAATTATTTATTTATGGCAGGAATTGCAATTGTTGGTACGATTTTCACATTTCGTACAAAAACCATATTCGTACCACAATTGGAGTTGTTTAGTGCATTTGAATCTTGAATGAATATGATATTATTGTCAATTTTGGTATAAATTTCACATTTCAGGTTTCTACTAATAACCATATATTTACTTATATAATGATGAATTTTTTGACCAATTCTTTATGGCACGAACTGCAATTGTTGGTACGATTTTCATATTTTGTACCTATACGGAGGAAGCAAGAGCAAATGTTTCCAAACAAACACATATTGCACATATTATAAAAATTAGCAACACATGTTACACATATTACAAAAAATAGCAATTCAAAATATAGTACGAATTTCATAAATTTATACCTTCTTACTGTTCGTAAAATATATAAATTTCATATTTTCTTACAGTTAAAAAAAACAAAAACAAAAAAAACAAAAAAAAATGAAAAAGAGAAGGAAAAAAAAGTGGAATTTGCAAAGAGACAAAAAATAAAAAGGAAAAAATAGGTGGGGAAAGAGAAATGTATCATAAAGGGAAAATTATCATATAGGTATTTTTGGGCATTGACTTGAAACTTGGTAGTTTTGTTAAAATATTATACTAGTGAGAAATATTGTAAAATGCTAAAAAAGTTACCGCTCTATAATATACATAGAAAAGCTTTTAATAATCGATAATAGTAGTAGTAATAATATTTTGGAAGGCAGTTCGTTTTGTGATGTTCTAGGGTATAGCCGCTTTGATTTACAGAGACCTCGGAGCTCAGCAACCATGGACGAAGAAATCATACTCGACGAAAATTTTCCCTTGTTCTCTCGGAAGAAGAAACCAACCACAGCAACTGCCGCCAGCAAGAAACCTCCACCGCAGCCAAAAACTGCCGTGAAGGTGGTGGAGAAAGAACTAAACCCTAACCCAACGCCGTCTCACATCACCTTCTCCGACCTAGGTCTGGCGGAATGGGCCGTCAACACCTGCAAGGAGCTCGGAATGAAGCGGCCGACTCCGGTCCAGCACCACTGCATCCCCAAAATCCTGGCCGGCCAGGACGTGATGGGCCTCGCGCAAACTGGAAGCGGAAAGACGGCGGCATTCGCCCTCCCAATCCTCCACCGCCTCGCCGAAGATCCGTACGGGGTGTTTGCGCTGGTGGTGACTCCGACGCGGGAGCTGGCCTACCAGTTGGCGGAGCAGTTTCGGGCTCTTGGGTCGGGCTTGGGGCTGCGGTGCGCGGTTGTTGTTGGCGGGATGGATATGATTAACCAGTCTCAGAGTTTGATGCAGAGGCCGCATGTCGTGATTGCCACTCCCGGAAGGATTAAAGTTCTTATAGAAGAGAATCCTGATATTTCTGCTGTTTTCTCTAATACTAAGGTGATTCATCTTTTGATTTCCTTCATTTTTCTGATATCTTTTTCATCAATGATTAGTTTTGTTAGAAGTTGTAGGTCATTTTTGTTTTTATTGATATGAATCCTAGCTGACAATATATGAATGAGTACTCAAAATGTTGGTACGCATTGGATTTCATTACTCTAAATATTAGGAGGGTGGCCTTGGCTTGATTTTCACTAAGTTTCCGTTTTGAACTTTTTTGAAGGACAGTGTTTTCTGCTAGGACTGGTTTGTATTGTTTGGATTAAAGCTTAATGAGTGAAAAACATCGAAAATAATTTTATTGTATATAATTGTATTATGTTGATTTAGCGTTAGGAAGATGTCATCTTTGCCTCCGATTATGCACCAATATTCATCAAAATGAAGTTCATTACTGTATTAGTTGAGGTCATTTGCTTCATCTTTTCCACGCATCAAAGAGAAATATTTTCACCTTATTAATTCCATGCTTCTATCGCATTATTAGCTGGACGTCTTTTTCCTCAAGAACAAAGACTAGTGTGAGTAAGATGGTCTGCTATTTAACGGTGGTTATGTTGCGATCTTTCTTATGCCCTCAAATTCAGGTCTGACAGAGAAATCTTGTTTTGCAGTTTCTAGTATTGGATGAAGCAGATAGAGTATTGGGCATTAACTTTGAAGCAGAATTAAGAGTTATATTTCACTGCTTACCAAAGAATCGGCAAACTTTACTTTTTTCTGCCACCATGAGTAGCAACTTGCAAACGTTACTTGAACTCTCAGCAAACAAAGCATATTTCTATGCAGCATATGAAGGTTTTAAAACAGTAGAATCTCTGAAACAACAGTATATTTTTGTCCCCAAGCAAGTGAAAGATGTGTATCTGCTCCACATATTAAACAGAATGAAGGAAATGGGTGTTCGATCTGCCATGATATTCGTTTCCACCTGCAGGTACATCTTTCTTAAACATTCTTAGTTTTTCTGTCACTTCTAACCTTTTCTTACATTTTTTGGCAAAATTATGAATAGTGGTATCAACGAATATTTGTAAGTTAAAAATGTAGTATTATGCATGTATTTCTAATTTCGTGCAATTTTGCAACTAGGATTCAAGTTTAAGTTACAACTGTGTCGTAAGTTTGCATCTTCAAAACCCTTCGATGTTTAGATTCAAGCCTTTAATCTTGATCCGATGTTTTGTTTGAGTGAGCAGGAGTTGTGAACTTCTGAGTTTGTTGCTGGAACAGCTTGATTTGGAAGTAGCAGCATTGCACTCTTACAAATCCCAGTCATTGAGGCTCTCTGCATTACATAAATTTAAATCAGGGCAGGTACCTGTGCTAATAGCAACTGATGTCGCTAACCGTGGTTTAGACATACCAACAGTAGATTTGGTCATAAACTATGACATCCCAAGGTATTCAAGAGTGTTAATTATGTTGGTTCATCTATCATGTACTCATGAACAGAACTGAAGTGCCTCTTCATTCTAGGTATACGGAGGACTATATTCATCGAGTTGGTCGTACTGCAAGAGTAGGAAGAGGAGGCCTTGCTCTAAGCTTCATCACCCAGGTAATGTCTAACATTTGGTGTAATTAGTTTCCAGGTCTCTTCATAGGAATCTTGTAGGATGCTACTTCTTTTGGCTGTACAAAAGAATATATGTGTAACAGTCACCCGTGAAATCTGTTCATCACTGCCTCACCCAATGATTTATTTGTCTGTGCGAACACTAATAAAGGGGATTTTGCATTGGATATGATGATATCTGGGTTGTTGATTTTTTTGTTCTAATATAGCTGATTCCTGGAGATCCTTCTTATTGGATTTTTTTTTTTTTGGAAAGGTTCTTTGTATTGGATGTTAGATATAGATTAAATGCAGGATTTAGATCAGTATATCAATCATATACTCTGTTGGAATAGGCAAGGGATGTCTTATTCTTAACAGACATTTTCTTTACTTACAAGCATATATAGTACAATTAGAGGGCTTTATTCTATGACGACCTAATCACAAATGCTGAGATACAACTAATCACTCAAAATATATATTTATGCAGAATGATGTGGATCTAGTGCATGAGATAGAAGCTGTCATTGGGAAAAAAATGGAGGAGTTTGAATGTAAAGAGAAGGATGTTCTCGAGGATATCACCAAGGTAAGTGCTTAAGAGCTATGGCCCTTTCACAATAAAGCATACTAAATTGGTTTTTGAGGCAGATTTTTATCCAGATAAAGTTCATTTATAACTAGGTCGAATAAACTAGATTGATTACATATATGCGGGCGTATTGCATCAGGTGTACAAGGCAAGGCGTGTGACGAAGATGAAAATGAACGATAGTGGGTTTGAGGAGAAGGCCGAGGCACGAAAAGCTCAGAAGTTGAAAATGTTGGCAGATAAAGACCCTAAGATGAACCGTAGGAAACGAAAGAGAGCCAAAGCATCTCAAGACTGAAACCCTAAAAATTTTGGGGCCTGGCTATGACTTCAAACTGCATTGCCCTAAGGAAGAGCATGAACATGTGTTGTGAGATATCTATTCTAGGTCCAGATAGTCATCATCTGTATGTATTATTATAGGAAATAGGAAAATTTTGATCAAACTAGTTATATTCGGAGTTGAACAGAGGCTTAGGAGGGCTCAATGGCCGGTGAGAATGTACTGCATTCCTCAATTGATTTTAAATCATTAAGTTTCCCACATCTAGCCAAGAAAACCTTTTGATTTTACCCGGAGGGCTTCTTTCCGTGATAAACAAGCACTACTATATGCGGTATGAGTTTTAATTTTTGTAATGAGTGAAATAGAGTATGAGTTACTCATAATATAGTACTCTTTTTGTCCTGTTTAAGATGACGTTTCTTGATATATTCACGTATAAAATAATAAAAATCTGTATCTTAAACTGGATGGAGGAGTAATATTTTGTGGGTTTTGGATACTCACTTAAAAGTGCAGTTTGATGGTTGAAAGATAGTACTCCCTTCGTCCCTTATTTACTCACTCTCTTTTTTCACATTTTCATGCTTCTTGATGGTGGATTCTAAAATGAATTTTAGAAATATTTTTTCTTTTACAGAATACTACGAGTGAAAATGAAAATGAAAATGAAATGTGCCTATTTTCGGTGTACGGTTGAAAATTAAAACTCATGCCTATTTACAGCAGACTAAGGGCGTATTAAGTTTATAGAAACCAAACATTTCGAGGTGCTTGTTTACGAGATTGCCTAATGCAACTTTTTCTTTGAAGATTAGTTGCAGAAGCGTAAAGGTCACTCTGCTTCTTATAAAAGTGAAGGAATACTCAAGATCGTCAGTACTGGTTAATGTGCTAACAAAATATATGCCCAATGGAAACGTTATGAATATATACCTAAAAGGTGCTCACGAAATTTTCGATCTTCCATTCACAAGTTCACCACTATTACCAGGTTTTCTCCATTCCAATTTCCAACCATCGATACGAATAAATGTCATAAAGCAACACGGCACAATACATCAAACACCGTCTCCAATTCATCTCACAACTAAGTTTGAAAACTAAGAAAATTACACCTCCTACATAATTATAATAACACTTGACAAAGAACGATCACTCACTCTGTTGCTCCTGAGATGGTGGCTGCTGCGAAGGATGGTGAACATGAGACTGCGGCCATGGCATAAACGGAGGAGGACCTTGATGCTGCTGACCACCATAGATTGCAGTCTACCGGTTTCCCCATTATCATTCCAGGTGGGGCCTGTTGAGGAACATAGTAATAAGGTAGAGCATCTGCAGCTGATCCAACCAATGGAATAGCAGCCTTCGTAATCCCAAGCCCCTCTTCTTTCAACTCATCTCTCGGAATAATATCAACCAAGAAATCAAAAACATCAGTTCTTGAGATGGCAGCAGCGATATCATTCTTCTGCAAAGTTCGCCTCTTGTTTTCCTCAGTGTGGATCCAAGATCGTAGAGTCAGTTCCAAGATGAACATTTCGCATGCCTTGGCAAATATAACGGGAGCTTCAGCAGAAATCATTCTGACATCCTCATCAGCTTTCATTATCTTCTTGATTCGGGCAAGTGGAAGACTGTGATTCTTGAAATCAGTAGTTTGATCGATCTCTTGCATCTGACCGGACCAGAAAGCTTGAAGTTGCTGCTGTTGTTGCTGAGTGTGGAATTGCTGGGCCTGGTGGTAGGCGAGCTGTTGTTGAGGAGCAAAGCTGGTTGGAGAAGAAACGGTGCCAGCTGGAGTACCAGTAGCCACCATTGGAGCTGTTTGATAAGGCGGAGTAGCATAAGCCATCGAGCCAGCAACCCCCACCCCTGGCTGCTGTTGTTGCTGGTTCTGGTGTGCCCTTTGATCTGAATGATCCATGTCTATTGAAAAATGCTATGCTAACTTTTTACTTACTATACTCTCACTCTGCAATAAATAATAAACATCAACCACGTAAGAACTCAGCTAATCAATAATCCAAGTCCAATGAAAAAGCCATCAATAACCATCATACATGTATGGGCTAAGAGTAGTCTTTATCCAAAAAGATGCATTTATGTACAGAGAGATAATAAATTGACATGTGTAACCAAGACCAAAGAAAAACCAAACTAACTGTATGTTAGCACTAGATAGCAACGAGCATTAGTAATGCATTAAGATAATCACTTATCCGGATGTACGAACACAAAGAATGATGCAACATGTTTGATAACAATCTGAATCGCTCATCTCTAAAACTGAATACAGAAGATGCCGACCAATTTGAAGATGGGTCATGCTCATATACTTCCTTTTTTGAAGTTAAGCATTATAATTGTGGAAAACAGACAAGAAAAGCATCAAATAAAGCACAGTTTAAGAATCCCTTAGCATTAGAAAAGGCAAAACTTGGCAAGAGATCTAATCTAACATGAAAATTGGATGAAATTTTGATAGACTCTTATGTTATCCAAATGTAATGTTAAGACGGCGTTGAACATGGTAAAAATGAACAAAACCAGCCACATACTGCTGAGTTTCCTTATGATATATGCACATCATATTATTCCCCCGATTTACCTATTGTGCATCTGCATTTAATCCAATGCTATCTTAGTAGTTTCATCGATAATGTCACAGTATATACTAAAACATTGAACAAAGCCTGCACATTTTAGATAAGCAGTGCAGATTATGTATAATGTCCTACACGAATAAATTGAAAATAAAATTTTCCTAAACATTGAAATTCAAGAAAAAGAAAAGAAACTACATACTAGAAGCCAACCCAGCTCCTCTTCGGAGGCTAAATTCACACTTCCAGAAATGAATGTCAACTCCAAGTAAATTATTTTACCTGATCGCAAGCCTCGCCTCGCCCAAATATTCTTAAAGAACTTAACAGATAAACCCAAATAACAGTTTATTTTTTATTTTACTTTAAAGAGCGACCACTTCGTACACCAAACGAAGTAAAGAAAAGCAGAAACCCAAAACGAAAACAAGGATAATCCAAAGGTGGAATTGCTTTTACCTTGAATATTAGGTGTACACTACACACATTATTTTAACTATTCTTTAACTTTAAAAAAGAAATAGCTTTAAGCTTTAGGTGGCTGATCATGAGGTCAACTCGAATATTTAAACCCGACAATCAAGAGTTCAGCCAATAAAATAGTAGAAATTTAATCGACGCAAAACATCAAAATTCCCAGAATATAAAAAAGCAAAGAAATAGAAGACATCTCCGTACGCAGTGTAAGCATTTAGTAATTAGTAAGGCAGAACAATTGCAGAATCAAACACAGAAATAGAGATGAAGAAAGCAAAAGTACATACCCATTTATCTCGGGAAATAAAATTAAAAAAAAAAAAAAGGCAGCTAGAGATTTCTTCGGTGGCCCAAACCCTAAGAGAGAGGTGTGTGTGGGTGTAGTAGTAGAACAAGTTTTAGAGAGAGAAAGAGGAGAAGAAGAAAAAGGAGGGACAGAAGAGAGAGGGTTTTGAATTTGGGTTCAATGAGAGAGAATCTTCGGGAGGAATCGACACCTGAGACGCGTGGCATCTGTCGGAGAACCGAAATTCGGAGGAGCTATCCACGTGTCTATTCTTGGTTGGTTTTTAATGAGTGCTTTCTCTGACGTAAGCGAGGTGACCTGTGCTGTGTCCCCACTAAAAATTAAAAATTCAAAAATTAATAAATACTGTATATTCTAATTTTGAATTTATCGACTGTATTTTAAATAAAATTAAATATTATCTCGGTTCTTTTCAAGTTTAATCACTTCTTTTTAATATTTGTGGCAAACGTTTTCAAGCGTATTAATAATACATTTTTAAAGATTTTTTTTTGCGGGATACTTACAATACTCGTAGTATCCCGTAAAAAAAATATTTTAAAATTTTATTGTAAAACCTATTATCAAGATGCTTGAAAACGCTTGTCACAAATGCTAAAAGGAAATGACTCAACTTGAAAGGAGCGGAGAGAGTAGTAAATATTAAAAAATAATTATAAATTATAATTTGCATGAGCATACTTTAATTAATAATAATAATAATAATATAAAATAATAATATATTGAAATTTATAATTTTGAATTTGAGATAGTAAAATTGAGACAAATAATTTTTTGTGATTTTCTCCTAAGAAAAAAATGTAATGGTAATTACAATTGTAGACAGACGACAGTTGCACAAAAATAACTCTTGCTGAATCGACCAAAATAAACATACGTGAGGGTTGAAAAGATGAACATTCTTCGGTGTGTTTTTTTTATAATTCAACCAACAACCAAGATTCTTCGAATCAATCTTTTAATTTATATTCTAATGGTTTGGAATTTCATAAAATTAAGAAATTAAGTTTTGTAATTTAGCAAACATATGGAGTTGAACTTGCATCAACTTAGATGATAAAATATTTTTCCTCTTACTAATAAGGTTGGATTCTAATCTAATCATCTAAAATGTATATGTATGTATTGTACATTTAGATATTATAATCAATTTTAGAGCTATATTAGCTTATAAGTATATTTGCTTCGTCCCAAGAATTATGACCAATTTTAGAGCTATATTAGCTTATAAACTAGTTTGTATCCCGTCGAAATTCGACGGGTATCATTTTATAGTAATTTATATATATAATTATAAAATAATACTATAATATAGTAGTATAATTTTAACCAAAATATTTTAATTTAAAAATAATTTATCCTAACTAATCCGAATCGAAAATAGCCCGAAGTATTTGCCAGATCAACCGAAAGTTTTAAAACGATGTTTATTTTGTATCTAATATAATGTCAAGTGTCTTAAATTTAAAATATATTTTTTCGTTATAAAAATTTGACAATTATTATTATCGATACATGCTAAAATAATTTCAAAAATATATTGTCCAACGGGCCACCTCAATATCAATTTTATATCTAATAAATTGTCAAGTGTCGTAAATTAAAACTATATCCTTCTTTACAAAAGTTTGACAATTATTATTATTGATGCATACTAAAAGAATTTCAAATTTATTGGCCAACGGAACACTCCAAAATTAATTTTGTTTCTAATATAGTGCAAAGGTCCTAAATTAAAAAAATACTTTTTTATATAAAAAAATTGACGATTATTATTATCAATACATACTAAAGAATTTCAAAAATCAATTTTGTTAAATTATATATATACTACGTATATATATATATATATATATTGTTAAAGAGTTCTAAAATTGATATTAAAAAAGAGTTCTCGATTTTTATTGGCCAACGGAACACTCCAAAATTGATTTTGTTTTTAATATATTGTTAAAAGTCTTAAATTAAAAATATTTTTTATAAAAATTGACAATTATTATTATCAATACATACTAAAGAATTTTAAAAACTTATTGTCCAACGGGCCACCTCAAAATCGATTTTGTTAAATTAAAAAAATAAATAAATAAATAATATTATATATATATATATATATATATTATTACAAAAATCGAGAACTCTAGCTATTGATACAACTAAAAGATTTTCAAAAATTCATCGGCCAACGGGCCACCTCAAATTTGATTTTGTGTTTATATATATCAAATGTCTTCAATTGAAAATCTATTTTTTACAAAAAAATGACAATTATAGCGATAGGTACTTACTAAAAAAGAAATTATTTTTAATTTAAGATAGTTGACAATATATTAGACACACAAAATTGATTTTGATTTTAAGGTGGTCCATTGGCAACAAAATGAGCATCGTGAACTATTTTCAGCTCGGGTTGATCGGGCTAAAATGTTATTAAGCTAAATTATTTTGGCCCTAATGCTATTTTTATTTTGAGGTGGCCCGTTCACCAAAAAGTGTTTGAAATTCTTTTAGTTTGTATCGAAAACTATGATTATCAAAAATTGAAAATTCACTTTGAGGTGACCCGTTGGCCAATAAGTTTTTTATTTTTATTTATGATTTATAAACTGATACACAAATAGATTTTAAGGTGACCTGTTGACAAATATGTCACAGCCCAAATCAATTCATTTATTTAAAATAAGTTGTTTTACATTTATTATAATTACTTTTTTATTTAAATTTGAGAATTTTATAGAATATCGATAACTATAATTGTCAAATTATGAAAATCCCTTTTGAGGTGTCATTAAGTTTTTGAAATTCTTTTAGTATGAATCGATGACTATGATTGTCAAATTTTTGTAATAAAAAGTAGTATATTTTTAATTTAAGACGCTTGACGATATAGTAGACACAAAATGATCATCTTTTTAAAACTTTTGTAACAAAAATATTTTTTTAATTTAGGACACTTGACAATATAGTAGTCTACACATACTAAAAAAATTATAAAACCTTATTGGCGAATGGGCCACCTCAAAATCAATTTTGTGTCTAGCTAATATATTGCCACAACTATGTGGAGTTAAATTATTATTTTATTATTATTATAATTGATTTTAAAAGAACAAATACTACTCATAATTTTAGCCAAAAGACCAAAATAATTCTTCATAATGCATAATTATATTATCTAAATTATCTTTTTATATGCAACTATATGTATGCGGTTAGCTTTGAGATTTCGATGTGGGACGGGACACTTTAGATAAATAGAAATACAATATAAAAGGGTTCGAAGCACCACATCGATCCTACATAACGTTTTCTCTATCCTTCATTCCTATTTATCTAAAAAACATCTATTTTACTATAAACACAATTGAATTAATAGTTTAAAATTTTATTCATGCTTATCTGAACAACTACTATGAATTGATTTGTGTGCACTACCACTGCGAATTCATAAATAGTTTAATGGTTATCTTATACTTACAAATATATCAATATAATATTCTTATCATAATTCTATATATTAATTTGAAATTCTCATTATATATAGAATATAGAATTAAATATAAGATAAACATGGAAATGAAATAATAGTTTATAAGAATTAATTTGTATAAATATATAGATTTTAGATAAATAAATAATTTAGGATGTAGGAGACGCCATGTAGACACGTAGATCGTTGTGGTACTCCAAATTCGCAACGGCTGTTTGATATAATTTTTTATATTATATGTGTTTTTGAATTTTTTTTATCTGACATTAATGTTTTGTTTAGGGCTCCACAATAATATTGTGGCTCCACGAATCAAATTATGAATTTTGTTGGAATGATATAGAGCTATTTATATAGGTGCTCCTTCGTTGAATTCTTATAAAAAAATCGATGTGGGATTGAAGTCCTTATTGTGAATTAATTAGATTAAATTATTGATAAAAAGGCAAAATTATGAGAATTTAGGAAATTATTAAAAAAAAGCAAAATTATGAGGCATTGCCAATTTATTATTACTTCATATCATATCTTATTGTTGATTTACCTATTTATTTATTTTATTGATTGCACAAATTTTGATAATATGTTCAATAAAAATTTAGATACTTAATTCGTCTTTTTATATATATATAGGGAACAATTCGTGTGTTAATAATTCATGATGTGTTAAAATGTTAAAAATGCTTAAAGGTATACAAAAATATGCTTAAATGTGCATAAAATTATGCTTATTATATAATTGAGCTTCTAAATGTACCAATTCATGCTTAAATGAAATCATGCTTATTGCACCTTGAAACCATGCTTAAATCAATGACAGTCATAGATTTGATTAAGATCAACAGTCCAGATTCATTCCTATTTAACACAGCAAGATTTATTAACATATGAACCAAACTATAAATATATATATATATATATATATATTAATATATTGAATATAAAATTAAATAGAAGATAAACATAAAATTAAAGAAATTTTTGTATAAATTATAAATATATAGATTTTATAGAGGTTTTACTGTATTCAATCAACATTAAATCATGTCTATAATATTACGCTTCCTTTGTCGATCCAGCCATGATGATGGTAAACTCCTATTGATTAATGATTACCGTGTATGTACTATAAATATGTAAATAATATGAAATCATATATATCAATGAAATACGCATGGATTGAGTCGCTAAAGTGATTATGGAATTTCCCATAACCAAATTAAAGATATATATGGAAATAAGATAAATATGAATCGTGCGTTTAATTGAGTTTATATATAACTAATATGTATAAATATATAGAATTTAGATAAATAGGGAACGGAGGATGTAGGAGGCGCCACGTAAGCACATGGATTGCTCTGGTGCTCCGAATCCGCATCGGAACGTATAATATATTGATAGTACTAGTGGTGCTCCGTGCTCCGGTGCGATGCCACGCACAGGTCGTACAACAATCAAATTTATAAGAAAATTAGAATAATAACGTGAGACATATTATATTGAATGATGAAAAATATATTTTGAAATATAGAGTTTCTTTAAAATTAATAGTTTGCTATTGATTTACTACATGTATAGTGTTTTTTTAATTTTTTATTTATTAATGGGCTACGTTAATTTTCAAATTTTAAATTTCATAGTGCGATATGCAATTTGCATGTTTGATTTTTGGATGCTGCAAATAAACAAATATTTTGAAATTTTAGAATTATAAGTTTTTTTAACATTTCCTCATACTGCAAAAGAGTAGAAGACCCAGTTATACACCTAAAAACCATCAATAATAAGCATCATGTTTATGTTTATAAAATAATCTTTATTTTTTTGATTCAGTGCATGCAGTCCAAATTTGACTGTTGTAGTTGTACAGTAAAATAAAAATATCAGTCATTTTCAAAATATGTATAAATCTTGCAATGATGTATGTAGTTAGGTTGCTTCGGTATATGTATCTCTTGCAAATGTAAAACAATATTCATTAGGCTGCCTAAAATGCAACTGTAATGATAGAACAATATCAAATAAAACAAATACGTAACACGTTTTTTAAATGAATAAATTAAATTTCGAGCAAAAATCATAGTTTTTGTTAAAAAAAAATATAAAATGATATAATTGTTCTAGAAGATGATTCAAGAAATCAAAGAAAAGTAAAGACACATTGAGAGATAATTTTATAAAATACTGTAGTGTAGAAAACTTGGTGAGAATAACTAATGATGCTTGCATTCATAGGGCAAAATCATCCAACTCAACTCTAATGTGAATTCTAGTTTAAATAAGGTAGATATCTATCTTATTCATTGTGTATTAACCTTATAATATTAGATTACATTGATTATACATAGAGATAGTTAATCAATACTTTAATCAATGTAGCTTTTGGAGGGAAATGACATAGATATAATTTTTGCCAACAATTAAACTTTTATACTACATTGTATAAATTTGCTTCGTCCTAAGAAATAGTCTTGATTTTTCTTAATATTCTCAAGTTGCACAATATCCACAGGTTTGACAAGAATGCTCTTATAAAAGCTATTTTTAATTTTTCATTTAAAAAAAATATGTATTTAGGACAGAGTAAGATGTTGGTTATCGTATCAACTTTTTGAATAAAACGAAATCTCAATGGTAAGTAACGATAAGTTCATAATCTAAACTCATTAGTGGTCTTTCAATTTTTAGGAAAAGTGAGGCAACGTTTATATGTATAATGTTGGACTTATCTTATCGGTAGCCGTTGTCATCAATCTAAATACCTTGTAATTACTTTGTCAACAAGCTGAATTTCAAATACAAGTCAATCTGGTTAAGCACCAGAAAGAAAGGCCCAGACAAATCATCCAATTTGAGCAAGTTATCGATCCTGAAAGACCAGTTTGAGTTTTCAAAAGCAGCCGGCAGCTAGGGTCTAAAGCAGCAAAAACACAATCCAAAAATAAAGGGAAGGGGAAGAAAGACGCATACGCCGAGCTGCAACTGGACGGAGTTCAAGAAGAAGACGTAGTAGAACTTGTCTTTGGTATGAAAGGCACCACCAAAAAAATGATAGATTATGCTTGTTCAAATTATACCACAAGTTGCTCATGATAGACACGAGCACCATGATTCCATCAATTGAGTGAACACTAGTTTCTCATCAACCAAATGTGACGCTAAGTCGGAGATGTGTAATTTTTTTTTTAATTTCCGTGTTTTTTTTTAAATTGATGTAATTTCATTTTTCAATTTAATAAAACAATTTTATTTCAATAGATTTGAATTTTATTACAAATAAACGTAATATAAGAAAATGAAAACACCAAAAAAAAAAAAAACTAAAAGAAAACAAAAATAAATATCGGAGAAAGTCCCGGAGAAAACTTCATATACTGCACAATTTTGGAAAGTGGTTCTCTCATGATAGAGCCAATGAGAGAGCGATGCTCTTATGACTTTACCTTTACCTAACTTTTAAGGATAACATGATTTTACCTAAAAAAAAAAAAAGGATAACATGACCTCAATTATGGTAACAAAATTAAGGGAAAAAATGAGGCAGGCCTTTTGGAGCGCGTGGCAGATGAGCCATTGAGGCGAGTCACGAGTGCCAAGGTATCACGTGATCAATACTTAAACCCACGTGACCAGACATATACTCCACGAGAAGGGACTCTTGTCTAGTGTAACATAACATCCATAACAATAAACCGCCACATGTTTCATTTTTTCCTGCCTGTTTGTATATAAGTAAATCTCTCTCTCCCCTTGTGTTCTTGGAGTTGGAAATCAAACAAGAAACTACCACATTAAAGAGAATAAAAGGAAAGCATGGCCCAAATAATAACTTCTTTGGTAATACTTGGTATCTGTATATACCGACTAAAAAATGTCCACGCCAATTTGAGGCAATCTTTTGGTGAGTGCGTACAATTTAATGAACTAGTAAAGATTAGAAGATACCAAAATCGAAACAAGCCTATGAAGCTGGCTTCCGTGGCTGGGACATTACGCGCAAGCGCCCAGCAATTTCTGTAAACGATGGCCTGATAACTGGATTCGGGGCCCAACATTGCTCCATTAGTTCTCTCCATTCTGAATCGCAGTAGCTTGGAATAGTCGGTCTCAACGTGTTATTCACAATGCCTCCTGCATATGGTAATAATGATGCAATTTTAAACAAAGAACATTTGCCACGAGTTGCAAAAGCAAGGGGAAAAAATAAAAGCTATTCTGCCTTTGGGCGTGCTGGCCAGAGAAAGGGGATTCATGATTTAGGAATAAGTTGAAGACTATGAATGCAACTAACAGATTTCATAAGCCTGCTAAGAATTCATTAAAATAAAACAAAGATTTCAAGAAGTTTACAGTTGAAATAAGTGGAAACTTCTCATAAGGGAAGATGACTAGATGAGATCAAGATCCTTGATAAGAAGATACTAAAAGACCGTTTTCTAAAATACTTCCCCTGGAAATGAACTCGCACTAAATTCTAATACCCGGAACAGGAGATCTTTGCATGGCAACTCACTCATTTAGTATTAAGCCATTGCCACTGGAAATCATCGTTTTCAGAGAGTGGTGTATCCACATGGGGTATTTGGATGGCTTTTTCTTAACTTTATTTATAAAAAAATAAACCTTCCTAATATTTTTCCTAAAACACAAGGGGCATGTGTGGCAGTTTCTCGCAATACATCACCATTTCCAAAGAGGTCATTTCAATTATTTCTCCCAATAAATACTCCCTATGCATTTAAATTTATAGCACGACAGCCATCACTTGCTGCATACCACAACCAAAAACCAAATGTGTGCTAAGTGGTGTTACAAACCTATGATTGCACCATAATGCATGTTGGCATAAGGCTCCTCTCCAGTGAGTATCTCCCACAACACAATACCAAATGAGAAGACATCAACCTGCCAGGCAAACAACCAAATCCGACAATTACATGGACTGATCACGTAGAATAGATAGATGTGCTTTGAATTAGCAAGTAAACAGGCCAATACCTAAATTAACACATTTTGCATTACACTCTTCTCTTTTGTAATGAATTTTGTAACAGTTTTTAAGTGTTGGTTTGCAGGTTATTATGCCAATGAACTAGCTTATGTAATTTTCATTTGGTATCATAAATAAAGAAATCCTCCATGTTTCTCAATTCGAGCCCAATGAGAAAATATACTGAAAGGATCAGTCTTCCACTAGCATACATCAATTTTTAGATTCGCCAGGAATTCAATTTTGTGGAGGTAACTCTGCAGATTACAGGGGTTACCTTCTCAGATACTTTATTGCTACTACCATTTAATAGCTCCGGAGCCATCCAAGGCAGAGTTCCCCTAACTCCACCAGAAACCAAAGTATTCCGCTTTATTTTTGACAGGCCAAAATCACCCACCTGGCAGTGCATAGCAATGTCAGAATATCGATCAGTTAGTAAAGATTCCAAAAGGATGATTTTAAAAACATAATTCTTGATGAGAACTGCTGAAAATGGAAATCACATTGAAAAATCTAGTCGAAAGAAGAATAGGTTTCCATCTAGATGACCTTGCATATAGGTCTTGAAGGATCTTTCAAGTTAACAAGCAAGTTGTCACATTTCAGATCAAAGTGCACTATATTCTTTGAATGCAAATATTCCATTCCAAAAGCTGCATCCATGGCAATTATGAGCCGCTTCCGCCGATCAAGGTGTCTGCAAAGTTGTATAAAAAGTCAATAGAAACTACAGTAAAAGAGGAAGGCATGATTCATGTTGATATCTTGATGCCTATGTTTTTAGTTAACATCAAAATGTAAACAAAGCATTAGGAATAGTGGTTCTGATTGACTTGATCTAAATATGAGCTTGTTAACAGAATTTAAGTTATTTAACCATAAGTCAGTTGAAAACAATACCTATCTTTGCGAAGTAGAACATGTCGCAAAGATCCATCAACCATGTATTCTGTGACAGTAGCCATTGTACCCCCAGGTCCATCTTGTACGACACCATAAAATGCTACCACATTTGGGTGGTGAAGCTTTGAGAGAATATCTGCTTCCCTCCAAAACTCATTCGTCTGAAAGTGTAAATTATTTAATAAACATGTCGGCATACATGCATGGTAATAATAACTTAACAGTTCTGAATAAACATTGCTTCTTTATTTCCGTTACTATCAATTTTCACCGATTGGTAGGAATTCAAAGCATGCAAGACAAAAGGCTTCACCAATGATGTGTCACGCATTCAAGAATATTGACAGGAAATAATAATTAATTTGCGTGAGAGGAACTTTAAATCATATACCAGTCGCTCTTGCTCTGATTGTCGGCCCCTAAAACAAGTCTTCTTTATGCGCTTGATTGCAACATCTGAGCCTCTCCATTTTCCATGATATACAGTCCCAAATGTGCCAGAACCAAGTTCCCTCAATTCTTCAAGATCTGCATTTTGTATAATCTGCAAGTCATCCGTCAGCTAGTTACAGACATGATTGGTGATTGCTGGTAACTTAGTCAAAATGTTATAGTCTCCAAGAAGTTCATGATCCCAACTAATTTATTATACAAAAACTAAATAAGAAATGGTGCATTAGCGTGTTTTCAAGGTTCAATACCCAAACAGCTACCATTCAACTTATCACTTTAAACAATATTTACTCAATATTTAGAATATTACAAAGAATTATACATAGCATGTGATTGCAACCAATTCAGCAACTAATTTGTTATCATTTCATGCCATTGTCTGAAAAATGGTAAGGGCGATAATTAGGACTAACCTGCAATGAGTTGATATCAAATTCCACCAAGGATGGATCTAGAGGAGGTAAGGCAATACTTCTCATCCCATCCTGAAGGAATAATAATGTTATAGATATTCAGTTAAAAGTAGTGTTCAGTAGAAGAAAATTAATTCTGTGTTTGAAAGAAAAAGTACCTCATACTCTGAATCTGGAAGTCTCATATTATCTGTCAAATCAGTATATTGAATGCCCTCAATGACTTTCTCTCGTGGTGCATCATCATTGGTATGAAGAGCCATAGAGACAGGTTCATCTCCAGCCAGTACATCTGTCTGATCCTGTTCGCCATAATTCCCCCGAAATTCTGGGTGACTAGGTGGAATTTCATCTCTTGTAAGTGGCACAAAGTCATATGCTAAAGGGGCCTCTTCAACTTTTGTAAGTCCAGAGGAAAACATAACATGGTCTTGATCAATAAGAGAGACATCCCTTCTCACAAACTCATCCCCAGCCAACCTCTGGAAGAAAGACCAGTGCTTAGGATCATGGTTTTCTATATTCATGCTCAAACCAGCTCCATCTTTCGGTAGAGGACCGATATCAGATGAGCTATCTGAAAGAATGGCTTTTGAAAATATATCAGAAAGAAGATTACGAGGGAACCGGTCATTGATATCAATAAGTATGTCTCCTTGCTCGGTTTTCGGTAAAGCAGCCTTGGATTCTTCCTGAGTTTCCACCATTGTCGGAGGTTGAGAATGCTCATGAGCATCATTAGGAATGGACTGACAGCCAACTCCATTAACCCAATGAGCTCTAGGATCATCAGAATGTGCTATTGAATGCTTATGACTCTCAGCAGGAAGCTTCAAACCAGCTTCCACCTCCGTCAAAACTTGATTTTTGTGCAATGAATCTCTAACATCAAGTGCATCTACCATTTGAGCTCTGAGATGCCCGTTATCAAAGGTTTCAGGCTCGACAGGATAAGCAGAAACTGACGGCTCCGCAGGCATATCTACATTTCCATTTTGTAGTTTTTCATCAAATACCGAAACTAAATCTTGCTGGGTACTATCAGTGTGAGACTGATTAACAAGAAACTGGGAACTTCGAGAATCATCTGACTTTGATATTCTGTTATGAAGCCCGCTCTGCTCTCTGGGAACTCGCTCAGAATAAAAGACTCTTTGAGGAGGAATAGAAGACTCCGAGTGGCTCAGATCAGTAGGATCCGATTCTGAGTTGACAGATTCAGGATCTGGAGCATCATCAGATGCACATAACTCGTTGCCACTAGATTTATGGAGCTGTGATGTATTAACAACATCAATAGGTTTAGAGGCAGGCACAGATTCCAGGGGCCTCAGTTCGGTCTTTGTCAAAGAGAAGTCCCTGTCCAGTTTGGGGTTCACAATTGTTGACTCCTCAACTGGAAAATTAACTTCTTTGTTACCATTGCTTCTACTTTCCAGTTGAGTTGAACCATCAACCTTCAGTTTTGCCTCGTTTTCCTGTATTTGTGTTCCTTGTGCGTCTGAGGAAACTGAAGACTTCCCTTCAAGGCCTCTATGTTGAGAAATAGCCCCATAATAAGATTGAGGCACAGCACTTTCTGGAGGGACGTGATAGGAAGGATGCAGATTGTAGTCAAAATAAGGAGGTTGATGATTGTCTTCATGATGGCGCACGACCTGGCCGTGATAGAAGTGTACAGTTTCATAAACATTGGAGGAATTTGGTAGCACAGATTTAGAAGATTCACTAACTGTTGATGGGACAACAAAGCCAGCCATATCTGAGGTATTAATCCCAACAAATTCAGTAGAAGCCCTATGTGTGTCCCTTTCGACATTATGAGCGTCCAACTTATTTAAATTGTTTCCAGACAAACTCGCTAACCCACGAAAAGTGGAGCTTTTCCGCGACACAATGTCCATGCTATTCACAGCAACTACATATTTCATCTCTGTGTCGCCATCACTGTTGGCTAGACCGAATTGAGCATCTTCCAAATCTTCAAGAGAGAATAGAAACATCCTAAACTTTCTTGATTCTTCTCTACCATTGAGTACATTACACTCCTCCATCATGTTTAACAGATCCTCATCACTTGAAACAGAGACTAAAGCATCAAGCTCCTCCCCAGGAAGCTGATACTTTATGGTATGTGTTTCATCATAGATTGCAGTAGTTTTCAGCCATAACTCCCGCCATCTAATGTCCTTGCTAATCCGGATAATGCGTGTTTCACCACCAACATATCTGAGCTTTCCATCACTGGGGCGGGGCAGTATCTTACCACCAAAACTGCAAAGAACCTTAAGCTTCTGTAACGAGCTATCAGATGTCTCAGAGGAGGCATGCATTAACTGGCTGTTGTAGTCTGATGAGACATGTGTCATTGCTTGCATAGAACCATGGTTACCCCTGTTTCCATGTAAAGACATATTCATCTGTTCAATTTCTGTTGAAGTTTTTCCCATTGCAACAGCCATGGGAACACCTGAGCCACCTTCAGATCCACTATGACTAATGCCTAAAATGCCTTTCAGGTCAATGTAACCAGGTACATAATTGGGATCCCCGTATATATTTGGAATAAATGGAATCTTGGGATTGACACGGTCACGCATAAACTCAAGAGCAAACTCCTCGCCGGTCTGTATAGAGTAATGGTGTCCAGGTTTGGGTTCTGAAAAATTATTCTCTGGGAACTTCAGACTGGAATTTTCATGACCTGAAGCACCAGTCCTATGAACTAGTGATACAGGGTCATGATCTTCATTTCCATATTCTGATGAATATTGCACAGTACTATGATTTTTCAATGGCTCCATATTGTGCTTGTCCTCTCTCAAATAAAAACCCAATGGGGACAATTGCTGGCACCACGATTCCGTAAATAACTTGCAATAGCTACAGAGAAGCACCACAATCCTCACAACTGCGGAAATACTTCGCTTGAAAATGAATTCAGTGGCATTCAGAAAATACATAGGCACACAGGCCTAGGAACTTCTCTTACTTAAGACGTGGTGTAAGAACAGCATCATTAACAACGATAATCTTGAATGTAGCAGACTGACAAAGAAAGAAACACTGCATATTAATGTCGAACCATGCATCACATTTTCTAGACATTAAACGCAGGAATGCTCTACCAACACAGCTAAGAATTAAGTGAGAAAAGATTTTGCTCCAAAAGAAACTACATAATACGCTTTTTTTCCCAGTTAAAGGATGGGATTTAGAAATCATTAGGAAATTGCTAATTGCTAACTGCTGGCCTATCACGGAATTGAATAGAAAGTCGAAGCATCAATAAAATTTGATTCTTTGTAGGGAAGACTTATTCAAAAACGCCCCATCTCAGGTCATAAGCTGCTGCTTAATAAGCTTAAATGTTAACAAAAGTAAAAAAAGAAACAGAGGGAGGGGAACTGGAAGGTGGAAGTTCCAATAATATTCGGAGCAGGGTGAAAGCCCTTCAAATAAGGAATAACACCAATCAAATCAAGATTCTATCAACCCTACCCATGCAAAGGTCAACCAAGTGATGACTCAAAATTCATTAAATTCTCAATCGGAAACGAGAAAATACCGTTCGATAGTAAATCGTTCCCCACAAATATGTATACATACATTATAAGAAATCAATAATTGCTCCCTGCAAGAACCCTAATTTTGAAAAAACCGGCAACACAAACCAGTAGAAAACGTAAAGCAGAATGAGCAAAAGTAATGAGCAAGTCAGAAGTACCGAAAGCGGCCAATGCAGGATGAGATGTTGACCAATTCCGCCATTAATGCAACTCCATTTCCAGATGCGAGCGAGAAAGTTGAGTGTAAAATCAGGCAGTGAAATTTCGAAGGGTTTTTATTGAGAATTAGAATATACTCCACTACTAATAATACGGTTGTAGAGGGGAAGCAGTTTTCATCGACACGTTTTTGCAGCTATGAGTTACTACAAAGTTAGTTGGGCAAATGCCTTTCTTACACTTCTATGCCTATGACACCTATAAAATAGTACTCCCATATACTTATTACCCATTTGGACGTCCCCCTTATAAAAATTATTTATTTATTCTTACTTTCTTATTTTTTATTTACTTTTTTCACTTTACACCAACTTTGTCTTAAACTGCGTGTTGTTTCTTTCTGCACATATATATGAGAGTACGAGTATTATTCTATATTCCTATTCCTTTTTGCAATTCATCTTATTTTTAATATTTTAGTTCATACTTCATCTAATGTCTAATCGAGTGTATACCAATATGTGATTAGAATATTTTGCGAGTAATTGCAATCTTTTTTCTTGAAATGTTAGTATTCCTTATATTGAATATAGAAAAACCAGTATTATGCAGGTTATTGAGGACTACAAGATATTGTTGAAATATTTAACAATTTATTTTCTAGTATTATTTATCTAGATTAATTGATCAAAATCCAATTGAAGATCTCAAATACTGAATTTAGCTTGATTATACAAGAATTCACCTGAACTCTTGCTATTCAAAATACAAGAGTTGCATTAAGATTAGCAGTGCCATTGTGAAAGCAATGCCAATACTTTTTTATTAATTTAATTTTTTGAAAATGAAAGCAATGCCAAAATTGAATACAAAACTAACTAATCAAGGAGTTAACAAGTAAAGGACTATAGATATAGAAAAAGAAAGTCCATGGACGGCCGGATTCTTGTTTTATTATTGTTGGACGGTGGAAGATTGATTGCCTGCAGATTTCAATTTGAACACCTTTTTCTTTTCTTTTCTTGTTCTTTTTCTTTTGGAGCAAGATTACGACTTTTGTGGACACCAGTTTTAGATCATTCTTGAACTCCATGGATCATTAACTTTTACTTTATTTTTAGCTCAAATTTAAAAATAAAATAGACTTTTGTGG
The DNA here is from genome assembly GCA_001642375.2 of Mentha longifolia. Classification (NCBI taxonomy): domain Eukaryota; kingdom Viridiplantae; phylum Streptophyta; class Magnoliopsida; order Lamiales; family Lamiaceae; genus Mentha; species Mentha longifolia. Next base: position 17,114,911 of record CM038119.1, on the reverse strand, counting down.
TCTCATCTTTGACAGTAACAATGACAGAGAATCGCCGGAATCTTATACCAAACGACGTCATTTTCCCTGTCACCGACTTTTGCTCCCGCGACACAAGTGGAGCAAAGTTGGCATAACTAATGGATACCTTGTGCAGATCAGAAAGGACTGCAGCAACTCAAAACACAAGCATTTCTTATACAAGAAGGTTACACTGGAATTATGGATTCACATGCAAACTACATATATGCCTTTTTACAAGGAAAAACATTTGATATTTACATAAAAAATGGCGCATGAGATATATATGTGCTTGGAAGATCACATGATACTGCAGCTGCTTGAATCTCTGAAAAATATATTTACCCATCGTTAAAAGTAAAATAAAGAAAAAAAAAATGTGGAAAAGAAAGAAAAGCAATTATTGTTAGTTCTTACTTTTTAGGTTTTTGATAGCGGCTTATTGTTTCTTCAAACTTATCCAACAGGGGACCAGTCTCTTGCAAACTCACATTATGAGGTCCAGAGAGATAGGCTTGAACAATAAATTGTGGACTTCTTTCCCTACAAATATATATTGAGTTTGCACATTCATTTGCATTAGAATCTAGTCCTCAAACTCCCATTTGAATCATCATTGATTCTTTGTTTAGTAGTCGATGTTTTTTCAAAATTCGAAAGAGCAAGGACTTTGATAGGCAAAATTAACCTCAAGAACAATGGAAGCATAGGGACTCAAATTTGCACGAAAGAAGGAAGAAGAAATGGAAACGCGGTTTGTATAGTAAAAACTGTACCTTCCCTCGTATTGTGATAACCAAGTCATATAGGCCGCACCAAAGTACATGGATACGAAAGGCTTGGTAAGATCTTCCACGGTCTCCACGGAGTAACCCTTGTAGCCCAAGTCCCTAGTTGTCACAAAAGTTATATTTGAGGCAAAATAAACGACAATAAAATTAAGGTGATATAGCTTATTATTATGATTTATGAGTCAATAATTTTCATATTCAATGGTAGTTAAGATCAAGCTGCATAGTGAATGAAAGGAGAGAAAAGAGTTTCGTGTAATATTCAGTAGCAGCTTCACATACTTGTAAAGCCAACGTGCTGTGGGATAGTCGACTCCCATTAGCCCTGTGTGTTGCCCGACTCCATTTACAAACCGCATGCTAACCATCTCACAGAGAGCACATAGAACATTCTGTCCGAAGAAAAAAAAGGGAGAGAGATGTCAATCCTTAATAACTCCAAAAATTCCCATTGGGCACATTTTACAAATACAAACTACAGTGAGAAACTCATTAGTTGCTTTGTAAAGAGGATAGAACCACAAAAGGGATTTTATGTCTTGTACTATGATATCAAGCAATCAAAGTGTAATCATGAGGAAACAAGGTATTTAGTTTAGTTAATTTTAAATTATAGTGTCAGCAAATTGATGACAACTTCCAATTGCATAATATATTAACATGCTCAGAAGTTCACATGCAGTGAAACGTACGGTGGAGTAAAAATGCATATAAATTTATTAAAAGTATAAGAAAAGAACATATTTTGCAGTAAACGAAAGAGCATAAAAAATTCACTTAATTGAAATAAGAAGTCAACTACTGACAGGTTTATCTCCTCCTTTCTTGCCTAAGTGTTTAGCCCAAACGATCTCTGCAACCGCCTGAAGGTATGACAAATACAATTAGTATCGTCAATGGCTCAACAACAGAAGGTTATCATCACTGCCTTTGGAAATTTACCAATTAGGTCAAACGGCAGCAAGCAGAAAGTACAACAAGATCATGAGTCGATAATCTTTAAACCCGTACACACAACACAAGAAAGACCAAAAAATCTCTCTTATCACTACCAAAGTAGATTGTGACTAAAATTGAATCTAAAGTGAAAAAAAAAAAATGACATAGAAGCTCTATGGTTGCATAATATTGGAAAATGTTTATTGTGTCTCGGAAATTTGCATGTCAAAGAAAAGCCTTAGCATTGCTCGAAAGGATCAGACTCGGTAAAATTGTGAAATTGTACCAGAATGCGAAATGCAGAAAAAATAAGCATTAAGAGGAGGAGGGTAAAAATCAGAATCACCATTCGAACTATTCTTTCCTCACCTTTAGTTCTGCCCGAGAAAGATAAGGATGCTTTTCTACATCGTGAGAGAATCGCACTTTGCCCCTTTTCTCACCGGATTTGGTCCATTCTTTGTTTACACTTGCATTATTCCACATTGCTTCCATGTCTTCTGGTGAAGTCCTCGAATCCCAAGTTGCGATTGGACCTGATCCCGTACAAGTTGAGAGTAAGTGAACATGCCAAATTTTAGAGAAACGAAATTGGCTACAAAAATGTGAAGCTAGGCCTCCTCACATGCTGTGAAATTCTATGGTGCAATGCAGAGCAATTAAAATTTGCAACACAGAGCAATTGAAATGATAGACTGAAATGAAGTTATTTGCAAACACTACCTTTGCTTTGTGAAACTTCAGCAGCAGAGTGCCGGGGAGCATCATATGGAATGTCAACCTCAAAGACTTTTCTGCATTATTCGATATGTGTTCGTTTAACCATGGAAATGCTTCCAATAGGCATAATTAGAGTAGTCAAAAATAAAAACTAAATTCTCAAAGTCATCGAACTCTCACAACACATGAACTAAATTGGTTTAGATTGATGGATTACTACAATTCTCACTAGGGAAGGAAATCAAACAGAGACCAAAGGATTCCGTATTAGACAGCTGATTCTATCAAGTTGGGAATCCATTACCATAGCCGAGAGTATAAGAAGATTATCTGCATAGTTTACCTGGACGGAAGACTTTCCTTAACAGCGAGATACTTTTTCCAGTACTGCAAAGTTGACTTGTGAGTTGCTTTTTTCGTGCCACCTTTATAAGCCCGAACCATGAATTCTTCACTCCTTTCTCTGTAATAACGATTTTTGGAGATATATATAGGTGAGAAAACAAAGAATAAGTTCAGACAAGGGAATTCCACATTTTATCAACTTACTTGTTGTCAAAGTTTGACAGCCATTTAAGATAGGCAGCTGCAAGGTAAACATTAAGGAAAGGCTTAAACATGGGATTCAAATCCTCAGCCACGTCATAGGTCCTGTAACCCAACTCCCTGCAGGAAAAGTTTAACTTTATAAACTCTTTTAAACTACGTTCGAATGGACAAACTGAGATAATCTATACCTGATCAACCAATGGGCTGTTTTTGGAGAGATCTGTGTGATCCCCATCTTGAACTCATCGGATTTCTTGACATAGTTTTTGGCCAAAATCTGTCTACCACTTTCGATCTCAGCAATGGCACAAAGCATATCCTATGGAATGCAAAAACAAATCTTAGACCGCAAACTACAAAACATAGTGTGAATGCTTCAGATCTGTTTTTTTATTGAACTGAGTTTCTACTCAAATATTGCACACATATATTGTCTGACAATTTTGATTGGCAATTGTTTCGTATGGGCATTCAACATTATGCACAATTTAAGTTAAAAATATGAAATGTATGGCACAAACATAATTGAACTAAGACAAAGATAACTTCCTCCTCCTCCCTTTGAGCATTAGATAAGGATTAACTTTTGAGACGTGCCAGAAGATTATACTGAAAATACCAAGATAAGAAACCTCTATGTGTTGGAAAAGTTTTCATGAGCTACGCCTAGAATACAACAGTCCCTATCATACATTAGACTTATGCTAAGCCATACAGAAAGTGAACAATGATTTTGGAAGCTAATAAACCAACATATAGATGTTATGTATATGTACTTTATCTATGAATAAAAAGAAAAGGATACAACAAAAGGTAGAAAAACAAAGACCACGAAAATCAGAAACCTGAATTAGACATGAGTAATTGGGAAACAGATCATCATACCGAATCTATTTGAGAGACAAAATGCCTTCGGACAACAATTCCTGCTACAGCCTGTTTGAAACAAGATTCACAAGTTACATCTCCGATTCTGACATTAAAGCATACTTTTGGATGGATGTGCGCTCCAGAGATACAAATGAAACAAAATTATATATGTTTCAAGCTTAAGTTTGAGAACTCAACATATCAGGTGATTAAAAACTGATAGATGTTCCACAAGCACAGTATCTGTACTTTTCTTAGTATTTCGAATTCTCTATGATATTGTAAATTTTCGGCCGTAGATATGAACTGAATCGAGTGAAACTATCAGTGAATGAAAGACTTACCCTCATCTCTGTCTGTGTTAGATAAGGCTGACCATCAGGATCACGTGAGAGGTGGACCTTGGATCCCTTAGTCTCTCCAACGCCAATCCACTCTGCTCTTACATTAGGATCTGCCCACATAGCCTCCAAGTCCTCAGGATCCACGCAGTCGTCCCAGTATCTAAAGCTGACAGCGTCCATCTTATAATGCATGTCAAACGACATTTGGCACATAGCCACTATCACAAGAAGGGTCGGCACAGTGTTAGACAGAGTAAATGGGAGCATAATTCTATAAATTTATATCCACATATGATCAAATGAAATGAAATGAAATTTTAGTATGTAACTGTTTACACAATCACAACCAGAGTCACAGTAACAATCACAAATGTAAAGGAACTGCAAATAGATGTCTGCTCTAATGTTTGAAGATCGAGGCGTGATATGGAAAATCCAAAAGTGGAGCTAAAAAATAAGCAAAATTATTTATACGTCAGCCTCATCAATTTTTAACTGCTCCTCCCCAAACAAATCAGCAGGAAAAACTAAGTTATGCAACTGCTCATTTTCTATTTTCTAAACTATACGAATTATAAATAATGGGCTTTTATAGATATATTCTTCCATCCTGGACAAAAGAATCACATCAATACATTCTGAATATGACCATAATTTTGTCATCCTATTTCAAGTAGCTATTTACCTCAACAAATTCAAGAAATCCTACCGAATTGTAACTGGTATACACTCCTGAATGGTCAAAATAAATACTGCACAATTGGGGACATTATCTTGTCCAAAAAATCGAGATTCTATAAGAATCGGTAACATTAGATGATCGAACAAGGCCTGCCTAAACGAAGATCACGTTCTCCATGTCCTCTAATCGCCAAAAATACCCAAAATAAACAAAAAATGCTAAACCAAACAATGCATATATAATATAACTTCCTAGTTCCTACAAAGAGTAAAACCTTGTGAATTTCCCCTGCAAAGGCATTTCTGTTGGCCAATATTCGAGAGAAAAAAAAATGCATGCTTTCTTTCAATGTGCACAGAGAGAAATAAATCGAACAGCCATCTCTAATAAAAATCTCAGACCAATACGCTTCAAAACCATATAAATAAGCATTTTACATCAATAAAAAAGAAGCCCAACAAACAAAAGAGAGATTAAAGTCGGTGAAAAGAAGAAAAAAAAATGTTAATACCAAAGATGGAGCCGCAGCGAAATTCAAGAAGGCGGATTGCAGTCCCAGGCTGGAGAAATGAGAAGGGGCCTCGATTTCAATTATATTCAATTCTATTATAAATAAATAAATAGAGCGAAAAAAACGGATAATTAAAGGTGATGGATGCATAAAAGTTAGTTAATACAATGAAGAAACGATGATTATGAAAATTATGGGAATGGAGTTAGTTGGGTGAGAGATCTGACGACTGTTGAAGTCTCCTTTTACGCCGTTGAAGGGAGGCTGTCTCAAAGTGATACGTGGCCTATCAACACATATATTTGCCGCCATCACATACCATATTTATTTGTTTAATTGCTACGCTAAAATAAAATTGTGGAAATTAATACAAAATCTGATTAAATATGTACTCCACTTACTCATTTCCACGGAATCACTTTTTAAATATAATATAATATATATGTGTATTTAATAATTATTACTATTATTATGGAAAATGATAGAATTGAGAAAATTTATCAGAAAAAATGTTAGCATTAAATCAATGTTCGAAAATACGTCAATCAAACATAATATAAAGTCATTCATTGTTCACAATAAGAAAAAAAAAATGACAGTTAGTATTTTTTGGTAGCCATATTTTTATGTCAACATGCCCGTAGTATATGTAATAGTTTAAGGAGATATATTATATTTAAAGTAGTTTCAGGGTCGTTCCTGATCAAAAAGGGGCCTCGGGCGAAACTATGGAATAAGTCCTGTTATTTTAAAAACCAATGCATAAATCCATATATAAAAGTACAACATCGCTATTTATTTTCATTATTCAATTCTAAATAAATTTGAGATTGAAATTTTTGAGCGCTGGCAAGCCGGGAAGAAGAAAGAAAAGGATGGAGAGACACCCTCACACCTGGTGCCGTCAAGCAGGCAAGAAGATGCAAAAGAAATAAATTAGAGATGTCGTGATTTTGTAATGGAGTGAATTATGACATTATAATGGGCTTGGGTTATAACAAAAATAGTATTTTTGGCGTAAACTTATAAATATTTTTCTTATTTAGGGGCCTTTTATATTAAGCTGCACATATAATAATTATTTATTTTTTTCAAAAATTACTTCGTTCAAGATTTCTTGATATTAATACTAAATCGAGACGTCCACGATTTCTTGACCCTTTTTATTTTGGGACGTAAACCCTATAATATACTTTTACAACTTAACACTTTTAACATTTTACATTTAACACATTAATACTATTAAAAATATTAGATAGACCCACAATTATTCTACTTTAATACATTAACTTTTAATCTATTAATACATCATCAAAATACAATAAACTCCATGTCTAAAATTTTAATCCAAAAAATTGTGGATGGATGGAGTATATAATATTGTAATAGTAGATCTGATAAAAAAGAATTTGGGCACATAAAATGGGTGGGCCTTGGGCCATCACCCATGCTGGTCCACCCTCAGGAACGGCCCTGAGTAGTTTCATTTTTACTAGTAAGTCATCTATTGGCTCGACATGATAGGAAAATGTACAATAACATTTTTTAGATACTCATTGAATCTTAAAGCGTTCGTTGTTTGAGTAGGTGATGTGAGAGCCTAAGAAAGTTTATGAATTCGATTTGGTTTATGATTTCAATAATCACTGACCTAAATAATAGAAGTAAAATAATTTGCTTATACATTTTCATTAGAAAAAAAAAATGTTAGCATTGTATTATAATCCGTATTAGAAAAAACTCATCCACAGGAATCATTTTATATTTAGTTTTTACACATTTTAAATGTCAAGTCACTCATTATTTATAGTAATAGAAAAATGTTAATGAGAGTAATATTTTTAGTGTAGTTGTATTTATTCAATTTTTTGCGTTGTTGTATTCATTATAATATTATTATTTCTTTTTGTCTCGTTTACTAAATTTCAAAATACGAAGTTAGTTGTATAAACTATCAAAAAGTACGTTCATTTGGACATATAAAACAATGATTAATTTTGATAAATTAAATTTGAGATGGTCGCATTTTAGCGATATCACCACAACAAAAGGCACTATTAGTATAACTTTGGAAGAATTGTGAGCCTAATTATCATATATAGACACATAAAAAATTAAACACATTGACGATGAAACGCAGTTCAGTTGGTAAAATATTTTCTCTCAAACCAAGAGGTCTGGAGTTCGAGTCACCTCGAATGCGTATATATGTGAGTGTGTTGTGTTGCATGATAAAAAAAATCGAACATATTTTTTGATTAGCTATTATCCATTTCAAAAAAAATAATAATGCAGATCACTAAATACAATAACATTTGATGGTGTTTATGAACTTTTAGATTTATATATATGTTCCAAGAAGAAAGAACGCATGCTATGAAACCATTCCTATCTTAGCTTAAAATGTTAACAATGGTACTAAAAAATGTAATTTGTCTTATCAACTTATATAACATAAAATAATAAATCTTCAATAGCATATGAATAATACCCAGAGTCTCCGTAAATTTCACTTTCTAACTCTAAGTAACTTCTTCCCTTTTACTTCGCATTCCCGTTCAATTCTAATTTGGTATTGAGACTCGATTAAATGTGACAAACAATAATCTACTAAGTGGAGATTAAAATAAACTCTCTATCTTATCTCGATTCTCTTTTTTGACTTTAACGATTAATTAAAATCTTATAATCTACTCTCTCTAGTTTTTTTTTAGTGCCACAGCTGCTAATTTGCAAATAACAAGAAAATGTGTAAATTTATATTTTAATCTTATTATTATTCTCTTTTTCTGAGCACCAACTTATATATAACATTAATTATAGGAGTAAAATTGGAAAAATGTAGCTATTATGTCATCAAATTCCGAAATGGGACACTAAAAAATAAATAACAAAAATAATAATTAGGACACTTAAATAAAAACAGAGGGAGTAGTGTCTACTAGATTTACTTTCTTAATTAATTATAATATTTTCATTACGCTAATTAATATACAATTAGTTATCTCGTGACAAGTATTATAATTTGATCACAATTAATTATCACTTAGCTTAGTGAAACTATAATCCTTTTTTAGACTTCACTCGAGTCTATCATATCATTTATGGTATAACCACTATTTAATTTTAGGGTAATTGCAAAAATAATCAACTTTTTCACTTTTGCAAATTAAATATTACTTGTAAAACTCGACCAATTAAATCACAAATTCTTCCACATTTGTAAATTAAACACACTTCTAAAACTTGGCAAATTAAATATTCTTATGGTAGAAGCATGTACATAAATTTTAAAATATTATATTGTAAACTATTATTCTTTATAACATATATAAAACATTGTATAATATATATCTGCTTCATTTTTGTTCTAAACATATACTTCTATAATTTCATTTTTCTTTTTATGAGAAACTTCTATAATTTTATAATATTACAATTATATCATATAATTTGTATATATGTTATATAGACGATAATCGTGAAAATATAAGTATAATATAATTAGTTTAATTTAACATGTCAATCATATTTTTGTGCAAGTCTAATATGCAAAAATATAAGTTAGTTTAATTTGCCAAATTTTTAAAGGTGGTGTTTAATTTGCAAAAGTGAAAAAGTTGATGATTTTTTTTGCAATCACCCCAACACATATACTTAGTAGGGTCTAAATATTTATTGAGTTATTTATCCGAAATTAAGATAAAATCATAAAAAGGCTGGAACATGTTTTGTACTAAATTAAAGCTTAATAATTAATTAAGTTGTTATTAATTAAAAGCCCATAACTTTATTAAACCTTTTAGGTCCAATCTGATTACTATCAATAAAACCCAAAAGATGATTCAAATAAAAAGCCCAAGTATCATTAAACTGGTCTGAGCCCAAATCAAAAGCCATGTTTCAACTAAATAATTTAATAGGCCCAAGCCCTTGTGTTATACTCTCCGTCCCATAAGATTATTGATATTGTATTAGGGCTTGTTTGATAGGCTTGTTATGCCATGATAGAACCCAATATCTTGGTTAAACTCATTGTTTGGTGTCCCATATATGAAATTTAATGGGCCCGTGGGATTTTGATTGGCCCGGTCAAAAACACTGTTCTCCTTTCAAATTTCATCGGACCTCCCATCTCCGTTTATATTTCGCTACGCTACCGTGCTTGTGTATATAAAATCCCTTCTCTAATTTTACCCTTCTCTCACAATATTTTTCTATCGCAAGAAGAGAAGAGAGTTCCAAATGTCGCGGCCTCCATTACAGGTTTCCTCCATAGATGCAGAAATTTATGAAGATATTTCTGCAATCCGTGTAAATTAACGAAGGTATTTCCCTTATTTTCTGTTCATTTTATCATTTCATCATCGTTCATTCTCCTTTGCTTCTGACGATTTTCGTGTTCTTGCAAATTTCCATTTTGTTGCAGGAAATTTTGCACTTAACGGAGTATTTTGGAGGGTTGCAAATTTCTGTTCTTCTTCCGACTCTATAGATCGAATTTTCTCAAACATAGGTAAGATCTTGAAAATTGGATGGAAATATTTTTAGATCTACGCAGTATTTCTCAGTCTTTCTCCTAATTAGGTGGAAATTTCTTAGCTAAATATTAATCTTTTTTGCATTTTTCTCTTACTCTGTTATCTGCAGATATAATTTAGCAGTCAGACCCACCACCTGTTTGTAGAAATTCCAATCCTCTTTGGATGATAACTGACCACTCGAAAATTGGTGGCTCCTGTAGCTCACACTCCACACTTTGTTTTGAAAAAAATAAAAAATTAATCTATTTATCAAAAACTTTGTTTGCAAAGCAAGTTTTTACTTTCCCCATTTTTTCTATGAAGATACTAGTATTATGAATTGAATGTACTATTTGGCTTGTTCAATCATTTGCTATCCTAGGAAAGAAGAAGCCCTTTTTGTTGGAGTTGCGAAAAATAAGTTCATAAACTGCATTTTATGATTTTAGTATATGGCAAGAAATGGATGAATTTAGCTATTCTATTTTGTCCACGATGAATATCTTTGAATGTGGATAATCTTGCCTGCATCTTGAGAAACTTTTCTGATTCTAGTGTAATATATTTTAAAGTTGTACCAATTTGGAGTTGTATTTCACTTAACTTAGCAATTTATGTTTTAGATATGCCATCCGCTCCTCTCAGACCTGACTCCATCCTTCTTATCATGGACTGCCTAGAAGAGGAAGAATCCCTTATAAAGATTTCAGTCATCCTTATTCTCATATGTAGCCTTTCTATGAGGAAAAGAAAACGTTCCTTAACTGCAGAGTCATATTATATGATAGGAAGAATACCACATCAAGTCCAACACTTGAATAGGCTTATTGGAGTCACCAATGTTGATTGCGTTGCTAATTTACGAATGGATCGTAATACCTTCGGAAGATTAGTATCACTATTGCGAGAACTAGTGGCCTAGTTGATGGGAAATATGTTACTGTAGAAGAGCAAGTAGCCACGTTCCTAGGAATTCTAGCCCACCATAAGAAGAATAGAGTTGTGGGCTTTGATTACTGGAGATTTGGGGAAATTATCTCTAGATATGTCCATGTAGTTTGAAAGCAGTCCTCATGCTACATGGAATTCTTTTGGCAAGCCAGAACCTGTTCCAGATGACTACAATGATCCCCTATGGAAGTGGTTTAAGGTATTTTCTTACTTCATTACACTAGTTTGCCGTTTTTTTTCCAACCTTTGTATGATATGGTAATCAAAAAGTTTGGCATAACTCACTTTGTATTATTATTTAAATTAGGGCTGCTTAGGAGCGTTAGACGGGACATATATCAATGTAAAGGTTGCCAACTGTGACAAGCCCAGGTATCGGATGAGGAAGGGGCAGATTTCCACAAATACATTGGCCTGTTTGCGACAGGAATCTTCGCTTTGTCTACATCCTTCCAGGTTGGGAGGGATTAGCTGCTGATTCTAGGGTGTTAAGGAATGCAAGTTCATGGGCTAAAAGTGCCAAAGGGTACAAAGCTGATTACCTAACTAAATAAATTTAATTATATTCTGTTTATTTCTTTCATGGCTAACTTACTACATATTCCTACATTTTTATGTCTCGGAAGGTCCTAATTGGTCACTTCCCTTTGAGATTATGTGTGATGCATCAAACTCTACTGTAGGAGTTGTTTTAGGTTAAAGAATCAATAAAATGTTGCGTGTGATTTGTTATGCCAGCTTGACTTTAAATCCTGCTCAAGTAAATTACACTACAACTGAAAAAGAGATGCTTGTTGTAGTATTTGTCTTAGATAAATTTCGTGCTTACATCATTGGGTCTAAGTGATAATCTATAGTGATCATGGGGCTCGTAAACATTTGTTGACCAAGGCACAAGCTAAACCTAGACTCATTAGGTGGGTGTTGTTGTTGCAAGAGTTTGACATTGAGATAAAGGATAGAAAAGTGAGTGATAATATGGTTGCCGATCATTTATCTCGTCTTAAGAATGCTGCTCCTTGCTTGAATGATGATGTTATTCCTGAATCTTTTCCATATGAGCATGTTTGCAAAATTGAGAATGAGGATTGGTATGCTGATATTGCTAACTATTTGGTTAATAATGAATGCATGCCTACACTAACCGATCAAAGGAAGAAAAGGTTTATTCATACTTGCAAGCAGTATTTTTGGGAGGATCCTCATTTATTCAAGCTTGGCAAGGATGATGTGATTCGAAGATGTGTTCCGGATAAAGAGTAAGTGGAGGTATTGCGACATTGTCATGAGGGTATTTGTGGAGGCTATTTTGGTGGACAAAAGACCACACACAAGGTGTTACAAAGCGGTTTGTATTGGCCTACTTTGTTTAAGGATGCTCAATTTTTTTACCAAGTGTGTGATCGATGCCAAAGGGTTGGTTCAATTGGGAGAAGGAATGAGATGCCACTCCACCCCATCTTATTTGTCGAGATTTTTGTTGTTTGGGGTATTGATTTCATGGGTCCTTTTCCACATTCTCATGGATTTGAGTATGTTTTGCTTGTGTCTAAGTGGGTCGAGACTATCCCCACTAGGACGTGTGATTCTCATATTGTCTTGAAGTTTGTGCAGGAGAACATTTTGTGTAGGTTTGGATTTCCTCGTGCAATCATTAGTGATGGAGGGAAGCACCTTTGCAACAAGTTATTTGAGAAGCTTATGAAGAAGAATGAAATCACACACAAAGTGGCGACTCCATATCATCCTCAAACTTCAGGTCAAGCGGAGACAAGCAATCGGCAAGTTAAAGACATTTTGGAGAAGACGATAAAGCCTCAAGAAAGGATTGGTAAGAGAAACTCAATGAGGCATTATGGGCATACCGCACGGCTTACAAGGGAATTCTTGGGATGAGCCCATATCACCTCATTTTTGGAAAAGTGTGCCATTTGCCTAATGAGATTGAGTATAAAGCTTATTGGGCACTTAAGCAACTTGATCTCACACATGATAGTGCTCGAAGTAAGAGAATGCTACAAATGGAGGAGTTGGATGAGCTTCGAAATAAAGCATATGAGAATGCGAAGATTTCCAATGATAAGATGAAGTGGCTTCATGATCGACGCATTCTCTTTAGGGAATTCAAGCCCGGAATGAAAGTTCTTCTATTCAATTCTCGTCTCAAACTCTTTCTGGGCAAATTAAAATCAAGATGGAGTGGTCCTTACACTATCGTCAATGTGTTTCCATTTGGGACCATTGAAATAATGGACGAAGATCGGGCTCCACATTTTGTGTAAATGGACAGAGATTGAAGATTTACATCGAAGGAAAGAAGACACCTCATACCATTGAAGAAACTCCAATCTCCGATCCACATCTTCATAAAGAAAAATGAAAATAAGTCGAGCTAATGACGTTAAACAAGCGCTTCGTGAGAGGCAACCCATGGTTTCGTAATTTTTCTTTGTGATTTTTAATTATTGTATTATTAATTTTTCGTTTTCTTTGTAGGAGAAGGAAGAATTTCCGCACCAAGAAACTGGCGGCCACCCTAGTATCTTGGGCGCTCGCCCACTCCTTCACCGAAATGGTCTGCAGGTTCGACTGGGCAGCCGCCCAGCCTACTCGGCGCCCGTCCAGTCCACGCGGGCTGGGAGTTTAAAAGGGGGAAAAAATAGGGGTTAGGAACCCTAACTTCACAATTTCTTTTCTCCTCTTCCAATTCTCCTTACCTCCTCATATTTTTCTCCATTGGTGCAACTTATATACTCTATCACGCCGTTCGTTCGCCACCGCCCGTTAGCCTCTGTTTACTGCCATCCTCTCACTTGCGGATTTTACTAAGAAGTTCTAGATACTGAATTGGGCGACCGCCTAGTCACGCCCGGTGCCCGTACAGTCCCCTGTTTAGCGTGTTTCTCATTTTCCTAAGGCAGTTTTTATGATGTTTCTCGTTTATCTCCGAGTTTTATCCACTACTATCCTCCATGGCCCGTCCATCCAAGACAAGAGCCGTCAATGAAAAGAATTGAGTGGTGCCTCCAAAGTAAGGAGCGATGTGCACATCAACTACCCGGGGTGCTATTTTCCAATCTAGCGACCACTCGAAGGTAAAATCTTTGTGCGTTTGAATGGTATGGAGATGAATCCCCCTATGCATTTTAATTGGGGATTGGTTGAAAGTTTAGGTGTCAAGAATAAGCTTATTGGATATCTTGATATTTTGGGTTTAAGGACTTTTGCTAGTGTTCAACGGGATGGATATGATCAGTTGTGTTTGGAGATGATTTTTACTATTTCGATGGAATTAACTGATATCATGGAGTGTCGTTTGGGGGGAGGGGGAAGGATTAAGGTTACTAGGGCTATTATGCATTCGGTTTTTGGTTTTACAAAAGATGAAGATGCCCTTAGGAGTGTGCCTAATTCGATTGCTGAGTTAAATCCTAGTGAGGGATAGTATGAGTTGAGTGGATTGCATAATTGGACTGGGGGGGGGGGGGAGTATTCCTAGTGCTTATATTAGAGATGAAGCTTTGTATTTGTTGCATAAATCTTGAGCTATAATATCTCTGGTAAGCGAGTAAAGTAAACGAGTTGGAGGTATTCTTCCTTTGTGCTGCTTTACATGGTCATAAGGTGTGCATGTCTAGCATGATTTGGAATCAGATTGATTAAATACGCATTCGAACCAACGTGCATCTTGCTTTTTCCTCCATTGCCACTGGCCTCGCTCGCCATTTCAGAGTGCCTTTTCTTACTCCTCACATGGATCGGATCGAGAGTCTCGAGCTTTCATTTGAGATGTTGAAGAATGCTCATGTTGTGAGGTTGGAGTTTGAGTTTGTGCCATATGAGCAACGCCCTACTATCCAAAATTATCTTGCTCGTATGTGCCTTGGCGGAGCCGGCCCTAAGGATGATCGGATGGAGGAAGAGACGGCCCATGAAGCTGGCCACAATGAGGCTCCGGTTCACGAGCAAAATGTGCCTCCGCCACCACCTCCACCGGAGTATGTTACTCGAGAGGCGTTTGAGGCTTTTCAAGCCTCAATGTGGACTCGACTTGATTCTCAACAGAACACGGTCCTTCAAGCTTTTAATGAGAATTTTGAAGCAATGAATACTCGGGTGTCGAGTATTGAAGATCAATTTGCTCGTTGGACCGGCATTCTTCCTCGTTGGTCGAGATATGATTCTTCTCATCCTCCACCACCTTGAGTATTTGGTACCTCTTATGTCATTTTTATTTTTTTTTTGTGTTTTTTTTTGTGTGGTTATTTTGATTATCTTGTGGTATTTTGTGGGTATTATGCTTGTTTTGTTGTTTTGTATTTTGTAGGTATTTGGCTTTGGAGTTCGTTGTGGCTCTTGAAGTTGGTGCTCGGTTGCGTCATGTTTTGTGACGTTTTCTCTATCCCTCTCTTTTATTTATACGCAATGTGGATATTGCTTCATTTTAAGTGTGGGGGAGGGGTTAGAAACTTTTTGTGTTTTGTGTTTATTTTGTGTTTTTCATGCTTAATCCTTTCTGCTTAAGTTTTTCAACATTTTATTTTGGTCATGACAAGCATGAATGATAGTTGTGATGATGGGCTGATGATGATTGTTTGTTTTGTTTGGAGAAAATAAATTGTGAAGCATGCCATTATTTGTTAAGCATGATTGGTGAATTGAGACTTTTTGGCCTCTTACGAATATGAATCACATTTGAGCCTTTTTGGTGAGAGATTTGAACTGTGGCTACTTGAGATCATTAAAGTCATTTTCTTTCTTGAGTGTGAATGTTCAAGCATGCATTATTGTCTCTAGAACTTGCTTTGATTTCTCCCTTGAGATTGCATAGTGTGATTTATGATTAAGAGATGATCGTAGGCCATGTTCCTTAGCCTTTCTTATCCTTTTTCGTTGTCCAAATTCACTCATATTATCCTAGTTAGCCCCTTTGAGCCTTTGAGATCTACTTTAGATCGATCATTTCTTTGAAAAAGCCTTAGGATGAGAACTAACTCATGGATTGAGAATTGGTAGATGATGTGTGTTTATTTGAAATAAATCTCTAGAGAAGGAGAAGAAAGAAGAAGTCTTGATATTCATTGGTTTAATGCTTTCTACCTATATAAGCTCTACATAAAATAAAGGAATAAATAAAAAAAGAAAAGAAAAAGTTTGAATAGGAGCATAAGTGGGCAGAAAGAAAAATTGAGATTATAGAGACTTTTGGTTGTCGATTGAATTGTACCTTGTTATGGTTTGAAGTAGTGTGGGAGAATTGGGAGTTGAGATTGGGAGAGGAGTGAATAAGCCTTTGGGGTTGTTAACTCATTTTAGCCAAATTTCCTTACCTACCAAAGAGCCTACATTACAACAAAAATAAAGTCATATTTGATCTTTGTCTTAAGCACACATTGAAGCAATGGAGAGGTGAGACGATATGCAAACCTATGGTAGGCGATTTGTTTGTCTTGAATTGAGAGTTATTCTTTCTCTTAATCTAAACACTTGAGAGATGAGAGTTCACTTTCATATATATCCATGTCGTGAGGATTCTTGTTCAAGAGGTTAAAAGTTGAAATTTATCATGAAGTGTTTAGTGAATGGTGAAGTGCTTTACATGAGTTTCTTTTGTTTTGAAAAATTTCTGAAGCCATAATCATTGTCACTTCATAGTTCATGTTTTGTCATTGATTTGAATAAGTTTGCTTGAGGACAAGCAAAGGATTAAGTGTGAGGGATTTGTTTGATGTATTTTTGTGTTAGTTTTTGTAATATCGTGTGAGTTTATTTTGTTTGCATTTTGTGTATTTTTATGTGTTTTTGTTTGAGTTTTAGGAAAGGTGGAGTTGATGGAGTCATGGGAGTGAAATTCTAAGAAAAGAGGAAAAAGAGTGGAGAAAGAGAAGTTGATGAAGTGAAGAAACCACAACCAGACCCTGGCGGCCGCCCACCCGTACTTGGCGGTCGCCCGGTCTAACGGAATCGAGAAGAACTGGAGCTCGGACTCGGCGGCCGCCGAGGAAGGTTGGGCGACCGCCCAGCCTGACGGGTTTAAGGATTTATTTCCTTCTTAGACTAGGTTTTAGAGATTATATATATATGTAAATTTTGGGATACGAAAATACTTCTGAGTATCTAGTTTTTCAGCCTCCAAACCTTAGTTTTGAGGTTCATATTTCTCTCGGGATTGAAGACGAGTTTTACTTCAAGATTTATTCAAGAGTTTATTTCTTTTCCATTCGTTTCCTCGTCTTTAATTCCGTTTGTTTCTTCGCCTTTAATTTCGTGAGTTTAATTTAATAGATTTGTTTTGTTTACTTGGCATGTTCTCTTTAATTCAAATCTTGTTATTTGCTTTCTAGATTAGATTAATTTGGTTTTGTTCTTGTTTGCTTTTCAAGTCTTGTTTAGATTAATTAATTGCTTTATAATTTAGTTCTAAGTCCAAGTCTAGGTTTAAATTGCTCTTCATTGTTCTTATTAGTTTAATTGCTTTAATTTTGATTTCAAGCCTAGGTTAGATTTATTTGCTTCCTTTTCCTTAAGTTTAGGAATTAATAAATAATCCAAAAAATCCATAAATATTTACTTGATTTCTTAGAGTGTTTAGTGCATGTGTTCATACGATAAATCACCATGTTAAGTTTTCCTTGAGATTCGACATTGGGTGAACTTACTAGTTCTATGATAGGTCTAGTTTTATTACTAGCACTTTTAGGTGAAACACCATTTTCATTGAGATAATCAAATAAAATACGACTTCAGTTCATAACACTCAAAAGTTGGATACAAATATCAACATCTCCATAATAGGAAGCCAGAAAGAGCATTCAGATTTGTCTCAAACACTTGCTAATGAAAGCAATACAAATTTACACATCCAAATACATCCACATATTTAGAGCAATATATGAAGTTTCGGCATCACAATGGCCACAAAAAAGAGCAAAAAAAGTAGCCCAAGTTCCTTTATCTACTTACCTATCTTCATCAAATGAGCAACATATGCAAGGTGAGCCTCCTTAGGAAGTCCCATGTGTTGGGGTTGTTATGTATAGGTAAAGCAAAACTGTGTTTTAGTATGTACGACATGTATTCCACTGTTTATAATTACATATCTGATTAAATATATTAATAAGAATAAGCCCAATATCTCATATTTTAGAACACGTGGACGACTCGGGTGTCAGGGAGATCACGCAGTATTCGATAATAATTATGAGATATAAACACTGTCACAGTCGAGATAGCTCGGGAAAGCTATCGGTTTAGACTGCAACATGATGGTAGTGGTGGGTGGGTCTCAGTCGCTAGTTATGTTGGTACGGTGGAACATATTGACAGGATCGCGTGAGATAATATTCTTCTTTTACTGACCCTAGAAATAGGTGAAGAACTAGAGATCTCGGCATTTAGAGATATGATCTTAATCTTGATAGGCTATTAGATGTATATGTGTTGTTCATTGTTACTTTGATTTGCAAGATAAGGGTCTATCGTAGCATCCCTGATGACTTATCTCTTGGGTGACATGAGGGCACATAGCATGTCTAATTAGTTGTATCGAGACACCGTGTCCGCATTAGGTTGAGAGATGTCCCCTCAGGGAGTTCACAAGGTTTATTATACCAAGTCATGCATGCTGATTAAGTTCATGTATAACAATAAGGGGTGAATGAGTAATACTTGAGGATAACAAAAGGTTAATTAATTAGGAGCAGTCAGAGGAGCTCTAATTAATTAATAGATATCGGATTCTTAAACACGGGAATATCTCTAAATAAAGTATCAGCCTCAATCTACAAATTGGGACAAAGCGGTGATTCAGTTGTGACTCTTTAATGGAATGCGTCATAGCTATAATGAAATAAATGCTCTGGGTTGATCATGAAATTATTTCATTAGGTAAGGCTAAACTCTGTCTAGTACATAGATCCTTGGGATGGCCCAAGAGCTCTTCGGGAAAGGAATTCAAGGTATTATTGAGCGAGATTAGCTTTGGATTGAAAAGAAGTATTATGGGCTCGGGCCCATAATGTGGCACTATACTGTATGGTATGGGGCGCCTATTTTGTCTTCTGGTGTCCATCTGGGCTTAATAATTGCACTCTGGTTAAATATGTAATATGAAATAAATTAATATCTAATTAATTAAGATTTATTCTTAATTATGGAATTAGATAATTAATTTAATATTTACATATAATATCTTCTTATAATAATTAGGATTAATTCTATTATTATTTAATTAGAATTTGTTATGGTAATTATTAACTGAATCGAGCTTAATTAATTAAGCCCGTATCTTAGTGAGAAAGGAAGAGATAGGCATCCTCCTCCTCCTATAAATAAGGAGGAGGAGGTTCTTAAAACCCTAATCTCAGAATCTCATTCACAAGAGAGGGATGCCGGTTACAGAGTGCAGAAGGGGATTTTAAGTTCCAAAGTTCCGAGACGCCCACACAGTCGGAGAACTTTGAGGAAATGAATCACATCCCACTAATCTAGACATGTAGATTACTCTGTATGCGATTGAAAGGTATAATCTCTAAACTCAATGTATGATGTAATTGCATGTAGAATTATCACATCCAATTTAAAGATCTAGTGGGAAAAATGAGCGCTTTCAAGCAGCGGTTCCATCACCATGAAGAACTTAAGGCGTTCTGTCTTCTCAAGCAGCTTTTCACCAACATCAAACACAACATCCTCACTCAATCTTGGGATGTTTTTCAGGAAAGCATACAAATCTTTCTTCATTTTATTAAGCACCTGCTTGATAGCCAAGTGTAGAATTGATGATTTCAAATTTGGCTGAGTTATTCTTGTGAATATCACGAACCAGCTCCACTAAATCACCAATGTTGTCTTCTAGTTTTCTTTTCTTCGCATTTTTAGGGGCCTTGGCATGTTTAGAAGTCGATTGCCCCATACAATCTTCAGCAGCATGAGGTGGGATTTCATCTTCGAGGTTCACATAACATGGTTCTTTTTGCTGCAGCGGTGGCTGTGACGGTGGCTGCGGGGGTAAGGGGACTTCGTCATCTTGAATCATCTCATTCACCATGTTCAATAAATCCGCAACCCCAACTCCATTAGCTCTGTCTTTCCTGAAAATCTCCTTCCAACCTTTCAAGAGAGGCCACGATCTAGCTCGCCAATTCCTAGCAGCAACTTTCAGTCTAAATACACAGAAGATTGCAAAAATTAAAATTTTTAAAGTGACAATATATTAAAGAATAATAGAAAAAAATAAATTCATGTATGAAAAGTCCATCACGCCTACCCTGGTTGCTTCTTCCCACAACTTATTATCACAATCAATCTTATTGTCACCTTTCAAATTGAATCCTACACCGCTACGGTTGAGGATACCCATCATAACTGAGTAAGTTCTCTTCTAACCGGTTATCTTAGAGTTGATATGAGGATTTCCCTTGATACCAGCCTTTGGAAAAGCCTTGGCTAACTTCTCTTCAATCTCTCTCAAGTACCCTCCCCCGAATCCATTATCGGACTTCCATCCTTTCACAATCAATTCCTTCACTCCCGCCAGTAAAACCTCTTCCTCTTGTGCATTCCAAGAGCATTTTGGTTTTGCATCTTTTTTACTTGTCTTCCAGGACACATTGCTACCTACCAGCACAAACAAGAAAGAAGAGTTGTGTAAAGTCATATATGTTACTACTTAAGGCTGAATAAAATCCTACAAATCACAAACTAGGAGCTAAATACAATTATATCAGTTAATCTTAGAACTCTACAGCAGCAAAATAAGGTTACTCCAACAAAACATAAATATTACATTTCAACACCACTTTAATGCAGTTCCAACAACAACAGAATCACATATGGAGATGATTCACAAGGGAAACAAAATAAGATACAAGAAGAATACAATTATATCATTTCATCTTAGAACTTTGCAGCAGCAAAATATGGTTACTCCAACAAAACATAAATATTACATTCCAACACCACTTTAATGCAGTTCCAACAACAACGAAATCACAGCTAGAGGTGAGTCACAAGGGAAACAAAATACGATACAAGAAGACGGAAAATAACACCATGTGCAAAGTTCATAGAATTCCAAGTTACGCATTTTGACAAGGGGAAAAAAAATTGGGGATCTGACCTTGATGTGTTGTTGACATTCTCGCGATGGGTTCTTTAAAGGACAAGCTATCTTCACGGCGGGAAGATGATTCCAGCCGATTTTGGGAGGAGAGCTTTCCTAAGGATTTTCGCGCGCGGTTTATGAGTTAATGAATTATGTTTAGGGCTTTATATTGCATATGCGTAATATTCCAAAGTCTACAAGGTTAAATATGTCATTTCATATTTTTAACATGTTCTATACTAGGATACCAAACATGGGGAAGTTTATAACCCAACATATCATCAATGTTAATCTTATGTACCAAACACATGATATTATGGGCCCACTAGATTTTGTATCAGTGTTTTATCATACACAACCATGATATGTTTTCCATATCACATCTTAATCCATATTCTCTACCAAACAAGCACTTAGGAGCTGTTTGTTTTGGGGGAATGAGGAAAGGAAATCAAAACTTATGATTCCCTTTGTTGTTGTTTGGTTCCCCATTTTCAATGATTCCCTTTACCCACTTTAAGGGTTTTGACTACCCCAATTTTCTATTTATGATTCCCCAAGATTTAGTCGGGAATCCCATTCCTTTTCCCATTTTGAAACCATCAACCTCTCCTCTCTCTCGTCTCTTAACAGTCAGAACGGCACAGGCTCTCCTCTCTTCCGCCTTCTGCCTACTCCTCTACTGCCGCCTGTCTCAACAACCATTCTATTGCCGACGTATCTCTGTGCCTCGTCTCTCATTTGCTTCCCTTCCACCATCGCCACCACCGCATTGTTCGAAAATCGACGCCTTGTTCTTCCGCTCTTCTATTGTCTCCGATCTCCTCAATAAATTTTAGTTCTGCTGCCAACACATATTTGGCCTCTTATGCTCTTTTGCCGAGTAAGGATAGTGGGTTTTCCTCTCTCTTATGTCTCAGCCCTTTTCAGTCTCTTTTTTTTTTTTCTGTAAATATAATTTTTCTTTGTCTATTTACTGAAAATATTAAAATTTTCAGAGGAATGGGGAAACGACGTTTGTATGGAATTGTTCGTTTGATTACTTGGTGAATGCTGCTAAATTTGAATAACTGATGATTATTAATAATAAATAGAAATTGGAAAGGAGAGGTATATGCATAAATAAAAGCACAAATACAAACAATTTGATTCTACTTCAGTTATAAGCATTGGTTGCTTAATTTTTGTTGCCCATGTTTGTTCGAATCTCTAAAATGGTATGCAAAAGAGATGGGACTCATGATGTGTGTTACTTGGCTTTAAATGCTCTGTTTTCTATTGCAAATGCAAGTGACACAATATTCATGATATTTTTCTTGCGACTGTTTGTCCTAGAGGTTTCTAATATGGAGTAGAATTATTGCAGAGGCTAGTGTATTTGATGTTTTGCTTTTCTGAGTTTTCAAAAACAGGAAGAACAACTCTTTACACTATGATTATTATGAAATGTACAATTTTGTGTTATTTGAGGTGGAATGTATATTATAGGTGATCATGTTTAAATTTATGTTATTTTCATAGGATGGATGGATGTGTACAAGTGGTGCTATTGGTAGGGGTAAGAATAAACGATTTTGGACTATTGAAGAAGATAAAACCCTCGTGGCAGCTTTACATGAGTTATCTATGGATTCACATTGGAAGTGTGATAATGGATTTCGAAATAACAATATGTCACGTTTGGAGGAGATGATAGGAAAATCACTTCCAAATTGTGGGTTGAAAGCTACTCCCCACATTGAATCTAGACTGAGAACCCTTGTAAGCAAATTTAGGGCTATTATTCTAATGCTGGGAACAAGTGGCTTCAAATGGGATGATCAAAGACATATGATATCTGTGGAACAATCAATATACGATGAATTTTGCAAGGTAAACTAAATTTAAAGTTATTGTATATGCTCATTTTATTTTAATAGTTTCACTTTTTATATTCTAACATCTTCTTTTGTGCTGACTCATAAAGAGTGCAAAAATTTATATGGAGTATCTTTTCCTCATTTAAATGTGATGATGGATATCGATGGGAAAGATTATGCAACCGGGAAGCCTAGCGAAATAATCGACGATGCTTTGGAAAACTTTGAAAAAGAGAAAGATGTGCAAGTCGTCATTGATTCAGGTGATGATGAAAGTGAAGTACAAATTAACGACGCTCCTCCTCCCTCGAAGAAGGTTAAAAGAGAGAATACTTCCAAAAAAAGAAGTGGAAAAGTGAATGATCAAAGCTCTAGTCGTTCTGAGTTGGCATGCTTGCAAGATTTTATAAAGGATATGAATGGTCATCTTTCTACCATGGCCGATGTTTGGGTTCGTGCTAAAGATCGTGAACAAGAAATGGTAAATCAAGAGAAAGAAATGACCGATAAGAGCTTGAAAGCACAAGAAGAATTATTTGCATTAGATGGCTTATCAACAAACCAGGCATTCGAGGCATTGAACGTTCTTTCAGCCGACAAAATCAAGCTCAATATTTTTCTTGGCTTATCTACAAGCTTGAAAGGACAGTATGTCAAAACTCTAGTTGGTCATGGTGGTAATTGATAGATATGTGTTAGAAAACTTGATTAACTAGGTAATATGGAGATGACATTGTTATGTTTTAGATAGTGATGGTATGTGTAGTATTTATGGTTTGTTTTGGATTAATGTTGGCTACGTTTTCTTAAGTGATGGATATAGTATTATGATGTTTTTGCATAAATGTTGGATATGTTATTATTTTATTTTAGGATAAAATTAGATTTCTGAATTTATAAAATATTTTTATTTAATATTTTGGATTAATTATTTCGACTTACAGCTGAATAATAATAGGAATGTATATTTTTCATAAATAAAAATATATAAATTGTTCAGGATTAATGTTGGATATTTTTTAATTTCATTATTTTGGATCAAATTGCATTTATAAATGTACATAATATTTTTTTTAAATTTATAATTTGGATCAAATTGCAATTATAAATTTATACAATGTTTTTTAATAATTTTAATATTTTGGTAAATGTTTAAAATATGTAATATTTTTTTAATTAATTATAAAATACTCAATTCCCTTTCCATGCCCTTTTTCGAACCAAACAGACCCAAAGAGAATCCATTCCCTTTCCCTGCTCTACCCAAACAGAATGCAAAATCAACAATCATTCATATTCTTTTCCCTTTCTTAATTCCTTTCCCTTTTCCTGCTTCAACCAAACGGCCCCTTAGTATTATACTCCATCCATCTTGTTCGAGATGTTACAATTTTTTAATAGGTGTGAAGTATAAAATAATAAAGTGTAACACAATAAACGGGACATAGGAGGTAGTATATAAGTTGTGATGATATAGAATAAATATAAAATGATGGAATATAATGATTTATGGTGTGATATAGTGCATAAAAAGATAAACGAATGCTTTTATGGAATAGACGAAAAAGGAAAAAATAAAAAACACTCTTATGAGACGAAGAAAGTATTAAAATCCGGACTAAGTGAATACATATATAGTTTAGCCCGACCTATAGGCTATAGTCAAGTTAATCCGGCTAACCAAACGGGCACTGTACAGTAGGCACGACTCACTTTGTGGAATGGCATGAGTGCTTTAATTTATTGGGGAAGACCATTGTTTTAAATGGATACTTATTTTTCTACATACGGTTTGAATTTTGGGTAAATTTCAAATTGCTGACTACCATGAAGCAAATTAAAAATTTAAAACGTGCGGATTAAATTAAGCTCATGATAAAATTCATTGTATGCTAACAGGAAGGTTTCATTCTAATAGCAGCTCCATAATTTCACCTAATAATCTCATACAATATTTAATAATCAGTTTTATCGAAAAATATTGTTTAGTAAGCACCGTATGAATTTTGTCGCGTCTAATTTGGGGCCAAAAGCGCAAGAAAGCGATCGAAAAAGAAAATTGGAAAAAGATCGAGTGGGGCCCAAAGAGCGTGAGATGGTCGACGTGGCAACCAAGAACAGAAAGCGGGGCCCGCACAAAACGACAAGTCCACCAACGTAAGATACAGAGATGGCGAAGTGCAACAGCTCCTATTGCTGGGGGTGCGGCGTCGTTTTGTTGAATTCCAAACTTAAAAATCAAGGCCCAATTTCGTTGCTTATGCAATCAGTCACACGAGATACACCTGCTTAATAAACTCCGCCCCCCCCCCTCCATATTTAAATAGTCTTCGAAAGTTGGCCACCTCTTGCCCTCAAAAGACAAAGGCCTCTTCTCATTTCTCTAGGGTTCTGCTATTCTCCTTCCTTTCTCTTCCTCTATATATTTATTCGCTCGAACATAGAATATTCTACTATCATTTTTTTAGCGTTAGGTTTCCGCAGCGAAGAGTTAGGTGGTTGGTGAAATGGCGTTCTCATCGTCGCTGCTTAGATCTGCGCCGTCACCTGTTCTCGACGCTGACGCTTTCCGCCCCTCCGACCGATCTAAGGTTCGGTGTTTTCTTCCTTTGTTTTTTGTCTACGCTTTATACTTTTTCTCAGTGTTTTATCTGTTTTTGGCTTTGAGAATCGAGCTCAGATGAGTTGTGCATTTTCTCAAGATGCATTTTCGCTATGATAGCTTGGAATTTTGATTTTATTATCTTGTTTTCGTTGACAAATTGGCTGGATTTTCTGTTTATGAACTTCGACTTTTGTTCTGAGCTAATAATTTGGTAGATTCTGGAGTTGCCAGTGCTTTGCGTACTCTAGTTTTGAGAAAGTGTTTGAATATGAAGCTATCAGGGCAGATGGAATTTCATTTTTTAAGCACTGATAGGAAGAGATGGAAGTCAAATTGGGAAGATATACTTGGTTGAATAAATACATGAACACATATCTCAGTTTTTAGTTTATTTATTGGCCAATTGTTTCATTCCTTCAAATATCTCTTCGTGTTATGCTTCATAAAATGTATAACTGCTCTGTACATATTTTTGATGCACAATTGTCTCGTGCATGGTATAATTCGTACCTTCCTAAGCTGGATGTTAGTTACTATCTGCAAAGTTGTACTGGTCACTGCCTGTGTTGTTCACTCTATGTGTATTTCATTCATAACGTTATGTTTTTTCTTTTACACTCTCTAATCTATAATGCTTGATCTATCTCAGGCATCCTTCGGCCTAAATGCTAATGCTGTCAAGTTTCAGTCGAGCATATTCGGGGCTAATTTATCAGTGGAGTCTTCCCCAGTACAGTTCAGTGAATATATTCATTTTGTTAAATGATATTGTTGCTATCATTATTTGGGTTATAACTTTAATTGACACTAAATCTGGAACTAATAGGAAGATCACTACCCGCTCAGTTCGTCCTATTAAAGCAACGGCGACACAAGTACCTCCAACCATCCCTAGTAAGGGCCATACACTTTGTTCCTTTTTACTATTATTATTTCAGGTCATGTTTGTTTTATCCGTTTGATAAGTTGCTTCCCATGTTTTTCTGATTCAGAATCACGAAGCAGTGGAAAGACCAGGGTTGGAATCAACGGTATGATTTTTATTCAACTTCATATATGCTCTTTGATAGTGGTACTCTCAAGTTTAAGATTTTAGTTTAAATCTCTCTTCTAAGTTGAAATCTCATATGTAGAAATTTTTTATATTGTGCTTTCCTTTAGCCATCTATAGAAGTCTATTATGCTTATGTCTATTTTTAGGGTTCTTTCTGTTTATGTGCGAGCCTGGAACTGAATTCTAGGTATGATGCAGGTTTTGGGCGGATTGGGAGAATTGTTTTACGGATTGCATCTTTCAGGGATGATATCGAGGTCGTAGCTGTTAATGATCCTTTCATCGACGTGAATTACATGGTCAGTTTCCTTGTTCATATTTATAACCGTTCTTTATGTGGTGATCGTTAGAGTAGCTATATTCAAGAAAATATTGTTGATGTGCTTATTATATGACACCCACAGACACGTGCTTAGGGTGCTACTGGAATTATGTTCTGACATTTACGTAAGCAGGGTTGAACCAATATTGTGGTTTGAAGTGTAGATTGATCAACTTAAATTAAGCAATAATAAGTAAAAGTTCACTATTCATATGAACACTCTCTAATGACAGTTGGGTCCTATAAGCTTGCATCTTTTCTTTTTTCTGTAGAAGAAAAGGTGATTTAAGCCGTGGAGATTATTAAAATTCTGATTCTGCACTCAAATGTCCCTCCAATTCTCACTGACTGCTCTATATATTGGATTATATTGTAAAGAATTGTTTTCATTTTTTCCTCTGAATAAGGAAAGATATTTAAGCAGTGCATGCGGTTAAAATTCTGATTTTGCATTCAGTGTTTGCTCTATTATATTTATTGGAATAGACATGATCATGGAGGTTAGTTTTGGAATGTTATTTGATGATTGCAAACAAATTTAATTTGTTCACCAGACAAAGTGGAAGGTAGAATGAGACATGTAACATAATTCAAACAGTGGCCTATTTTTGTACCTTTTGAAGGTGGTAAATACATGTGATAGCTAGCAACTACTAGAAGTGCCATTCTTTTGGACATTTCTGTTTCTGGTAGATTACTTTTGGAGTGTGATCGTAGTAATATGTTTCTGTATTTCCACAGGCATACATGTTCAAGTATGACTCTACTCATGGACCTTTCAAGGGAACGATCAGAGTCATTGATGAATCCACTTTGGAAATAAATGGAACGCAGGTCAAAGTTACCAGCAAAAGGTATTGCCATATGTTCACAACTAGTAATACTAGTATACTACATTTGAATCAGCAGACTAAATTGTGCTAACTTGCCAATCTCCCACTAAAGGGACCCAGCAGAGATTCCTTGGGGTGATTATGGGGCTGATTATGTTATTGAGTCTTCTGGAGTTTTTACAACCGTTGACAAGGCTTCAGCTCACAAGAAGGTATGTAATAGTAATGTTCTAAATATGTCCTATTTCACAGTTCTCTCCTAATTAAAGGTTGTTGTGTAGGGTGGTGCTAAGAAGGTTGTGATCTCAGCTCCATCAGCCGATGCTCCTATGTTTGTAGTAGGTGTAAATGAAAATTCTTACAAATCAAGCATGGATGTTGTTTCCAATGCTAGCTGTACCACCAATTGCCTTGCTCCTCTTGCCAAGGTTCATGAAAAATCCGTGTTCTTTTCTATCGTAGATCCCCCTGGGGCTGAAAAGTTTGTTTGGATCTGCCACTCTATTAGTTTATATGATTTTTAAAGTGTAGCTTCTTTTCAAGCCCATATCACGTATTCATCCATCTTCTATGTTCTTATACAATTTGCTAATTTCGCAGGTAGTGCATGAAGAGTTTGGTATTCTAGAGGGTTTGATGACAACTGTCCATGCAACTACAGGTACACTTGCCTGCAAATTTGAAACTTCACTTCAGCTCGTAATTCTTCTTATCTGTAGCCCTTGTTCACTGTATACTTCTTTGTGGATGTCCAGCCACACAGAAGACTGTCGATGGACCTTCAATGAAGGACTGGAGAGGTGGTCGAGGAGCAAGCCAGAACATCATTCCCAGCTCTACTGGTGCTGCTAAGGTATTAAACAGTTCTCAGTTTCAACTCATTTAATAGGCATATCTCCCATTTGTTGTTAATTGAAAATTAAATTTTAGGCTGTTGGAAAAGTTCTTCCAGAGCTTAATGGTAAGCTCACTGGAATGGCATTCCGTGTTCCCACGCCTAATGTCTCTGTTGTAGACTTAACTTGTCGGCTTGACAAAAGTGCTTCATATGACGATGTCAAAGCAGCCATAAAGTATGAGATCCATATCTCTGTCTTCAGATTTATCTTGTTTTTTCTTCTTTTCTCGCTGAATGTATTGAGTGGTGCTCATGGGATTTATGTCTGAATATTCAGAAATGCTGCAGACGGTCCATTAAAAGGCATTTTAGGGTACACTGATGAAGATGTTGTCTCCAATGATTTTGTTGGCGACTCGAGGTATAGTATTTCTCTCTCCTCTTCTCATATTCTACCAATAATCAAAGTGATAGATGACCATAGTTTTTCTATATTTCCTGGCTCTCCTTTTGTAGGTCAAGCATATTTGATGCCAATGCCGGAATGGGTCTTAGCAAATCCTTCATGAAGCTAGTCTCCTGGTATGATAATGAGTGGGGTTACAGGTATGTTCTCTCTCTCTCTCTCTCTCTCCCTCTCCCTCTCCAACACACACACACACACGGAAACACAATGGTATTTCCATAATTCTTGAGTATCCTGGCGCATGATATGCAACTTTTGTCTTGCAGTAACCGAGTATTGGACCTTATTGAGCATATGGCCTTGGTGGCAGCAACTAAGTAAAGAAGCAAGAGCAGCAGCTTGAGAGTTGGTATTTTTTGTTTTTTCGTGGGAAAGAAAGAGAGTTTATACAAGGTGGTAGATGCGAAGTCAGGGTATTTCTCGCGCTTGGAATTTGAATTGGCTTTTGATTATATCAATGCTGGAGTCATTGTAGCCGCCGCTTGGATGGCTTTGAAATAATAATAATAATGTACTAGTTATATGTATCTGGATGGGAACTTATGTAGCAATACATGTCTTGTTTTTTGATTTCGAATTGGCCTTTTTCAACTATAAAGCTTTATGATATTAATTTATGCTTGAAAAATGTTCTCGCGCAACTCAACCTGTTCTTCACGCCTACCGTGAGTTTGTTATTACATGCGCTTTTACAATTTTATGAAATTTTCTTCAACGATATTGTTTAAAAGATACCATAAAGCTTCCGAGTTCCATATAATTATTAGCAAGTTTTCAATTTGTAACTATGTATTGAGAATGTATATAATTATGCGTTTTTGAGTTTAATAAATCCTACGATGACTGAGCAGGAAGGACATGATTTTATAATTTTTGTATCGGGAGGCCTTTGCTGCTTTTTCTGTTCATGTATTGAAGAAAAATGGGACTAGTCTCGAGGATTTTTCATTTTTTATCAGGATTTTAGTGAGTGCAAGTACAGTATATATAAGACTAAAATCAATGTTTTGAGACAAATATGTTTGCTAAAATGGGGTGGGGTTTGGGGCTAATGATAATACTACTTAAAATGGAAGGGGTTCGTAAATTAGGGACAAGTTGGAGATGTACGTGTCGCAAGGCATGAACGCGCTCGGACATGTGTAGCAACATCTGTCCCCATCACTACAATTTCACTTTGTATATTACGCATTTCCGCAGACCACAAATCGGAAGGAAGAAGAGAGAGAGAGATATGGCGAGAATTGGGCGTCCCAGTAGTGCTATAGCTGCATGGATTTTTGTCTTCCTGCTGCTGTTCTTGGCAACTCGTAAGTTGAATTTCTATATGTTGTTAGTATTTTGGTTAATTAGAGCGTAAAATATAGTATTAATCATGTAAATATAGTGACAGAGGCGGAGGCGGCGGCAGCAGCAGCAGCAGCGCCGGTTGTGGAGGAGGAGAAGAGGACGTGCTTGTCTCAGAGCCATCGGTTCAAGGGGAAATGCATCAGCGACACCAACTGCCGCTCCGTCTGCAACACCGAGGGCTTCCCCGGAGGCGACTGCCGTGGCTTCCGTCGCCGCTGTTTCTGCACCAGACAATGCTAGCTCATCTCCATATTCTACTTTCTAATTTCCGCTTGCTTCGCTTGTACTACTACTACTATATGTCTTCCCCTGCTGTTTTCAACTCATAATCCCCTGTTTTGAGGATTATCTGATAACAAGTATTTATCTCAAGTAGTACTAATTTACAATTTGAATAATACTAGCATTATATATTTATATCTTGGAACAAGTGCTGCTATGATACGAGTGTGCATGGTTAATTTTGGGTGATTAATTATGTACATATATTATATATATATGAATTGGCCTTGTTTGTTATGTGAGTTGAGTGCATTGAACATGAGTAACCCAAATTCGAGTCCAAATTACAATCATGGGAATTGCTTATGAATGCAATTGGAAACAATAGTAATACTCTTTCTTCAAACTGTGCAAATCTCGACTCTATAAAAGCCAATGCGACTAAGCAGTTTAGATATCAATCTCTCATCACCAAATCCTACTCTCTTCTCTCTCAAATTAATATGGCTGAGCGATTCTCAACTCTCTCGCTCTTCCTTCTCTGCCTCTTGGCCTTTCGTAAGTCTACGGTTTCAACATCTCTGCTGCTAATTTTATATCATTAGTAATCATTCACCATAAATAATTTAGATTAATTTAAGTTGTAAAATTCTCGTTCTACTACACCAGACCTGAATGCTAATTAAATAATCTAGATTTTATGTATACATATTACATACTATATGTTTTAATTAATTAATTAAGCTGGGGATGGGATATATATATGCAGAGGAGATGACGCCGAGTGAAGCAATAGTATGCTCGGCGCCGAGCACTTTATTCACCGGACTCTGCTTCAGCGACGGCAACTGCTCTGCCATTTGTGAGAAAGAGAACTTCTTAGCTGGAACTTGCAAGAGATTGAGATGTGTGTGCCAAAAAGATTGCGGCACCGCCAGCGGTGGTGGTGGCGGAGATCAAGGTCAGGCTCCGCCGGAGCAAGGCGGCGGTGACCAGCCATCCGTTGCAACCAGGAAATTCTTGATCCACTCTTAGTTTCTCTACCTCAATCATTCTAATTATGTCATCGATCTTATGATAATAAATTATATTCTCTTCCGAATTTATATTATGTTATATGTTGACGGTTGAAACTATTAAACAATAATATAATTTACACCCTCACTCATGTAGATTCAGATTTTGGAGTCCCTGTCTTAAGGGTATAATAAGCGCTTTAACAACTTATAAAATTAAAATCTAATTCATAAAAACTTATGATAAAATAGTTCTTACGAGGCTAAATTTTTATAGTCCCGAAAAGTAGATGATTGCATAGGGTATATATTGGTAAATATTTTGATCATGATATAATTGAGTTAATTGTCTGGTTTATGGACAATCAACTATTTTTGTAGTTGCTAGCTAGTTACATGATTAGTATCACACATATTTTATGTACAACCAAAATGCTTGTATTTTGTGTAATTAATTATATGAATTTGCTAATGAATCGTTACACATGAAGTTTCATAGTAATAAACTCTTTATAAGAATATTTTTCTATATAAAACTCTATATACAAATAATCTTCTATAAGAATGTTTTTTTTTTTCTAAGTCTGGATAAGGTTTTACTGCATAAATATAGTTTATCGATAATTTTCACATAAAATGTTCAGCCCTTGCGTAAAGCATCCCTTCTCAAATTTTGCACTTTTGTGTGTGTGTGTGTGTGTAAATCGATACAAATATATATAGACTACTACATAATTTTTATTTGCGATTCAACATATACTAGTAAATAGCAATTTGGATTCTCTATGATAATTTGGCATGGTATATCTGCAACTATTGTACTGTTAAATGATTCAATATTAACTATTCTTTCCGTTTCATCATATTAGTTTCATTTGCGAGTTTGTGATGTCCCATTACCTAACATAGAGAAATATTAGCCCAAAATTAACTATACAAACCCAACTTAAATTAGCCCAATCATTTTAATTAGTTAAAACCCTATTAAATACTAATAATTTTAAGTGATTAAATTTAGCTAATGACAATTCTAATTATAGTGGACCTCATCATTTTATTTCCTAAACATGTGTTGTCTAAATTATTGTGCCAGGAGGAGAAAATATTATTAAAGATTTTTATAAATAAAAATTCTGATTGGCGATCGATGATCGGTCGATTCAATAGAAGATATAATACGTAAATAGAATCGGCGATTTGATTGAGTAAATATGCCCGTCGTCCCACCAATTTTGTATATATAGAATAAAAGGAGAGAGAGAGAAGATACGTATTAATTAAAGTACATCCCATTAACTTGACAATTGACATGTAACGGTGTGTAATATATGCATGTTAATTTTACTTCACTTTTTAATGGAGGGTGGAGCCATGCATGGAATTGGAGAAGTTATATACATGCATATATAATATTACATATAAATAAGAATTGCAAAGAGGAATTATACATATATTTGAAGGATACAAATCACATAGAGAAATGATTAATTAAACAATAACCTTCGTCGTTATTCTGCAATATGTATATATAGAAAGCCATTCGATGGTGCTCCGGCGCCGCCGTCAACGGGTGCTTCTAGCGCAGGCGGTAGCCCTGGTGCAGCCGCGGTTGTAAGGGTTGGCTCTCTCATGGCCGCGGCAGTTGTAGTACGACCGGCCGCGCTGATCGCACGGCACTCTGTTCCGGGCGAGGGCGGCGTAGCTGATGTAGCCGTTCGTCCGTAGCTGCCGCCGTGCCGTCTCCGAATCCATCATCATCTCCTCGTCGAAATCGAGGGCGTCCGCCAGAATCCCGTGGCCGGCCGGCTCCATCCCCGCCGCCATCACGCCGAGGTAGTCGCCGGAATGTGCCGTCTTGGCCATGGTGGCGGCGGCCAGTGAAAGCATGAGGACGAAAATCCCCAATCGGAAAGCCATCGTTGTTGATCGACGGTTCTCGATTAAGTAGATGGGCTTAGATTTTGTGTTGGCTTTCGCAGGGAGAAAGTGGAGAAGAAGAAATATTTATATATATATATGAAATGAAAGGTAAGTTCATCAAATTAGCTCCCGCTTTTTGCTGCCTCATTTTCTAGATATGGGGACTAGAGCAAATTTTGGATTTTTAAGGGACACGTTGTTTCTCATAATCCAATAGTTTTATTATGAAAAATATATTTCTCTTATTTATTTTAATTTATGAAAATATTCCTATAATATATCATTAGCTATACTACCATATGAAGATTTTTCCAATAAATATATAGAATGTTGCACGAATAATAAAAAGGTTTCTCATAAAACATTCACATATTCAATTTGGTTCAGATGAAATTTGAGTGTACCAACCGTGTCCCAAATTAATTATTTCACTATTTTTGTAATATTGAACATACAAATAAAATTTATTATAATAAAAGAAGCTTATAATTAACATTTATAACTAAATGTTGAAATTTTTAGAAATGGTATGCTCTAATTTTAAATTTTTCAACCTTAATTTAACTAAAAGAAATTAATTAAAAATAATAATTAGTGATCCCTAGTCAATAATTATAAAGTTAAACTAAATCATAATATATTGAAATTGAAGGAAAAAAAATATATACAAATTAGAAAAAATCAAATTTGAATCACAACTGGCCTTTTGATACGCTAAACTGGGATCGAGAATCCCAATTGTATTAAAAGGTACTCCTCCGTTTACTCTGAAGTGACACTTTTTTATATTTAATATCACACATATTGAATATAAATGTGTCAACGGAGGGAGTATAAACTCTTAAACGGTTTAAACTTTCCTCACGGTTTGAAATCAGGACTTATTATAGTGAACTAATTTTCAATTTCAATAAAAAAAATATGTTGTTTCCTAGATTTGCAGCATGGAGGAAAATTAAAAGATGGCAACTCCAAGTCTCCAACTTCCATCATGAACAAAGATGGCCACCCTAAATTCTGTCAAGAACATGTGATGTTTACCATTTCTCCATAACTATTTCTTTTCTTCTTCCCATGATCCTTGTCTTCGTTGTCGCACAATTTATATGTAACACCCTAATTTTATTTTAACAAAGCTAAAACCTACTGTAGAAGAAAATGATATAAACTTTATTTTGAAAAGAAGAAGGAATAAACTTGCTAGTGAAAATCTGATATTTTGAAACAACACTCAAACAATGGAACTAAAATTAGCAGGAGAAATAACCTTGTTTATACGTAAAGAAATATTTAACGAGAATCCGTCAACTTACTAGTAATACCATCAGTATTTTATAAACCAACACCAAATCCAAATACGAGATAATTCCTGTTACCACAAATACCAAACACTTCATGCTACTAAATATTTTAATTCAAACAAATCCAAAGTAAAGCTGTTACCAAAATATTACGAAGATTTAAACAATATGCAACTAAGAGTAGATTTCATAAGTCCGACTAATAAAACTGAATTAAAATCTTATAACATCATATAAAAGAGAACTTAAATTCGTAGATCACTAGTCATCCTTGGCCTCCACGACTGCTTCGACTTTGATTTCCTGACAAACTGTAAAATAGTAAGGATGAGTATATTGAAATACACTCAGTGAAGAAACATGCAATTATCCATTTATGTTAAACATGCTAATAATCCAAATAATCATACCATACAACTTGTAACATAAGGGCATAAATCAATAGCTCTAACTTTTCCATGAGGGCTATAAATCAATGGCCCTAATTTTACCATGAGGGCTGTAAATCAATGGCCCTAACTTTATAATCATGAGGGCAGGAATCAATTGGCCCTTAACTACAATATCATGAGGGGCAATAAATCAATGACCCTTAACTTCAATATCATATATGTGTAATCAAATATGAAGCAAAAACATATAAAATATCCACGAATAATTAAACAACAAGCATAAATTTCCCACCTTAACCTTGACTTGAATAGCTTGAAGATTCCTAGTTACACGTATCACCTAATCATAATATAATGAATCTTATCTTATTTATCAATAAATAAAATAAAATAAAAATAAGTAATGCACATGAACTCTCCCAAAATTCTTACGAAATCTATGAAAAGAAACTTTAAATAAAATCTAAGGAAGTTGAGAACAAAACGAAAACAAGTATCTAAATCCTCAAACATTTAATTCAAAGAATTCATATTTTTTTTCAATGCACGCACCCCAAATCCCTCTAACTAATCTCTAGCATGATGAAGTAAAAGAAAGAAATAGAAGTTTTAGAAATAATAAAAATATACCCTTCTGCTGCTGCTATCACTTTGAAACATGAAAACTGAGATTCAAACCTTCCGTTTCAGGACGAGTATTTTTGGAATAAATATAGGTGACTTTGAAGGAATATATCTTGAACAAAAGAAAACTGCTATAACTTCTCCGCTCTCGATCTTACGGTTACGGAACATTTTCTTTTATTTATAAAAAGATTTCACCTAAAACTATTCTTTGGAAACTTTTAAACAATAATAATAATAATAATAATAATAATAATAATAATAATAATTTCATGCCTACTAAAAATAAAAACCCAACTTAATCACCATAGATCATACATAGAAAAATCGGGATGTTACATTATATATGTTTCCAATATTTCACAAGAAAAAAAAAAAAAAAACTGAGAGTCGTCAAAAAACGGTTCACTCGTCCGGTTCGATCCAGTGATTCGGTCCAATTTCAAGCTTGTCTAATAGTCGATGGAATCCTAGGCAAAGCAAGCCCGCTCGGTCCGGTCAAATTTGCACTGCAATTAGTTTTTGGGGCTGGATTGCTTATATTGTACTATCAAAAGGGTGGTTCACTAGTGTGGAAGTTGTTCTATATCTTGATGAAATGAAAATACTATTTTTTCCCCTAATTCTTTCTAAGCGATCATTAAACGGGGATAGACACGCCTCTATTGATATTAAAGGACCTTCAATTCTGAGATCTTTAATTTTTAGTATATAGAAAATTGTTGAGACATTAATTGACTGATTTTTAACGGTGAATCATATAGTAAATTAATTGCCAGAATTAGGAATCCGTTAACGCTATACACCTAATGTAATAATATACAAAATACATAATTACCTTAAACAACTATGTGAAATTAAATGAGATATACTATATGCATTGTATTATGGTCTATTTTATCTGTCGTCAATGCAACTGAGTGATATCCCTATACTAAATATCATTTTTTTTTTGCATTAAATGACATGAAAAAAGGAACATATATTATATATAGATAAAAAAATAGAGAAGAACACGAAGTAGCCAAAAACAATTCCTCCCAATTAAAAAAAACAAAAAAACAAAAAAAGAAGACAGGAAAAAAAGCATTTCAACATTCAAATTAAAAGATAACAAGGATAATGTAGCCAATTAAAACTGTTGACACCAAAACAAAAGAAATCGATGCGGCGGTTGCAAACGAGCGATGCGGCGGAGGATGATGGGCGGTCGTATCACCTGCTGGCGGAGTGTCTGAGGGTCCGTCTACAGCCGGCGGTGAAGGAGGCTCCAACGGCGGCGATGATGCAGGAGCCGGAGCTGGAGCTTTGGAAACCGCCGGCGGCGGGGGTGAGGGATAGCGGGGGTTCCTCACGGCCAACACAACTATGATCAATTTCTGGCCATTGATACAGTTAAATTTGGTGCCACTGATGAAGAAAAATAATCCCGATTTTTCAAATTTAAAGATGGAATGGCCATCTTCAAGTTTCATTATTGGATTTTGGGTGTTGCATGTTTCATAATCATCTTTATTCACCACCACCACCGAATCCGATCCTTTCTTATATTTGAATACTGCAACAAAATTAAGGAATAAATTAAATAAATAAATAAATAAACTTACATGACTTAATTTATGTCGAAAGGGGTAGGAAAGAATACCAAAATTAAAAAATAAAAAAATAAAATAAAAAATACAGTATTACACTTGATTTACAGTTCAAAAGTGGGTAAACCAAGACTTAAGAATAATTTAGATGCATGATTCAGGTAAATTTAAATAGTGAATAATATCAAATTCGACCTTGTAATTATATATGACACGAAAACTTCACTAAAGAGAAAAAAAAAGAGAAAGAATTACGTATTAACCTAAAGATTTGTATAAGTATATCCTACTACGACTATTTTTGAAACCTACATAAAATTGCAAAAATCTCCTTTTATTTTTATAAAAAATTTAGAAAATTAGGGAAATATTAAAAAAGAATTATGAGCCATAAAATTGCAAAAATACTCTTCTTTTTATTCATAAAAATAAAAAAATAGAAAATAAAGGAGAAATACGTACAAAGAGTATCATTGACTTGAAATCTCAATCGTTGAGCCCAATGATTGTAGCTTTCATAAGGATTTAAAACCCATCCATCTTTGCCTCCCACCATGAACTCAAAACCATGTAATGTTGAAAACAAACTACAAAACAACACCAATTTATATTTTAAACTTCTTTGATCAGCCATAGAATCTTGGGTGGTAAAATATTAATTGTTCCGGAAAATAATATAATCGAGTTAAGGGATAAACTGAAGCAAGGTATAGACTGTTGAGAGTGGGAGATGGTAATATATATATAAATAAGAGATGGTCGTGGAATTTAATTACTGTTGAAAGTACTAAAGGAAGCAATAAATCAGGGTAATTAAGTATTACTAATTACTAATAAATTCAGGTTAACCCGTTGTTACCATTTTTAGCTGGAATTGATGCTGCGCATGTACTGGACTTAAATGGTAATTAAAATTTTGACCCAATTAAAACTGTTTTTTTTATTTTAATTATTATTTCTTACCTCTATATAAAATTTTGGACTTTAAATGATGCATGTAAATGATGCATGTAGTGGATTTGAAGCACCTGCACCTGCACCGCAACGATTCACATATTTATATGCCGTCTCCTACATCAGCCATTCCTATTTATCTATAATCTATATATTTTTATAAATTAATTCATATAAACTATTCTTTTATTTTCATATTTATCTTATACTAGTACTTATATTTTTATATTCTATAATATATATACATACATACCACAATAAAAGGATTAATGCTATCTACATATGATACTCTAACATAAAATTTTATTATATTATACGTAGTATTAAGCATCAACAACAAATGTTTTTTTATAAGAACCAATACTTAATTTTCTGATCAATATTTTGTTTATAATACTCCGATGACTTCAACTATGGTACCAAATAAATTTTAATAATTTTAAATATTGTACTCCCTCTGTCCCCCATATTAGTGTGCATTGACTTTTTGCACGTATTTCAATGTGTCGAAAAATAGATATTAAGATAATATTTGAGTCTCACTCGATATATTATATTATACTACTTAATATAGTGTATAATATAATATATCAAGTGAGACTCAAATATTATCTTAACATTTATTTTTTGGCACATTAAAATGCGTGCAAAAAGTCAATGCACACTAATATGGGGGACGGAGGGAGTAATATATTAAGTGGGTCGAATTCTACCTATTATTTTTTCTTTAAAAAAAATTAAACATCGTTTAGAGCACATAAAAAAATAGGGTGAATATAATTTTGAGTCCAAGGATATGGATATAATAATGCAGTAATAATTACTTATTTTAGAGTTTATTTTACGAAAAAAAGTTCTTAATAAATTCATTTCTTCATAATATGTGTCAAGGAA
This sequence comes from Mentha longifolia, assembly GCA_001642375.2. Classification (NCBI taxonomy): domain Eukaryota; kingdom Viridiplantae; phylum Streptophyta; class Magnoliopsida; order Lamiales; family Lamiaceae; genus Mentha; species Mentha longifolia. The sequence goes on along the minus strand of CM038119.1, from coordinate 17,075,684 downwards.
TTGATAAATTCTCATTGATTTTGTATTAACAAAACACGAAAAAGAAAATTCTTCATGTCATTAATGGTAAGTTTACACTTTGTATTGTCACATTCAATTTAATGTCTTATTTACTTTACTCATCAACTGATTTGCAAAAAGTATCTTACAAGTGATCCAACAGACATGAGATACTCTATTGTCAAAGTATGTGATATCCTCTATTGCCTTAATAGATTAACGACACGTGGCAAATCTTAGGGTTTAGAAATTTCAAATGTTAGGGTATATATTTTTCTTATATAAATCTTAAATTCTAAATCATTGATTTTGCCACGTGTCATTAGTCTATTAAGATAATAAAAAATGTCACATGCTTTAGCAATAGAAGATCCGAATTTGATCCAACAATCTCCTTCATCTCGCCAATGATATATAGTAGTGATTTTTGAATGGACTCTCTAATTTTTCATATGGAGTAGGGATTGTCAAAAACATGAATACATAATTGAGGGGTTAAAATAAAAAAAAATTAAAAAATTATAACGATGAGGTAACAAATTGAAAAAAAAAAGAGATTAAAAACGAAAAAATTTGAATTAGTAAGTGCGTACGTGCACAACCATACGCGATGTAATAGGTTATGGACCTGTCAGGAACATATCTGGTCTCACTCCGTGATAGTGTAAGATGTCATGTTCTTTCGCAGATAATATGATTGCAATCTGAAAAAATTAACATACTCCATACGTCTCATGCTATTAGTCTTCCAAAGGAAATTTTATGGTAACCAATGCAGAGAGGAGATAAGAGATTTGAAGGTGTAAATCCTTACCTGATCAAACTTATTTTCAGAAGATAATTAATGCAGCGTAGACAAGAAATTAATGAACACGAAAAGAAAAGGACACAAAGGATTTACGTGGTTCGATCTATTAGAATAGATCTACGTCCACGGGCAGAAAGAGTATTGATCTTTATTGCCTGTATGACTATTAATTACAAGATTGTTCTCGCTCTTCAATCTATTCTAAACCCCTATTTATAGGTATTTACATATGGAATCCGACTAGGATTACAAGTCTTTTCCTATTAGGACTCTTTGGCTTGATCTCCACCTTTATTGGATAAACACCGAGCTTCTATATCTCTTGGAGCTTGAATTGTAGTCGATGTAGGAATTGCCTTGGTGTAGAAGTCTCTTTGAAGTAGGTTGTAGCTGACTTAGTTGGGCCGAGCTACGTTGGCCGAGCTTAACTGTCGGGGCCCAATTATATTGGGCTCGATGCTTGGGCCTAGTAGCTAGGCCATATCCTATCACATCCCCCCCCAAAAAGATATGGAAGTGAGGGTGCGGTTCGGGGTAGAAGGTTGAAGTAGTAGTGAAAGTGCATTGCCCCGTCGAAATTAGAATTTCGACGAAGTCGAAATGCGTACCGCCTCGTTAGGACGAGGTCGAGCTTAATTTCACATCGCCCCTTCGGAAATTAAATTTCGACGAAGTCGGAATGCTTACCGCCTCGTTAGGACGAGGTCGAATTAAAATTCACATTGCCCCTTCGGAAATTAGATTTCGACAAAGTCGGAATGCGTACCGCCTCGTTAGGACGAGGTGAAGCTTAATTTCACATTGCCCCTTCGGAAATTAGATTTCGACAAAGTCGGAATGCGTACCGCCTCGTTAGGACGAGGTGAAGCTTAATTTCACATTGCCCCTTCGGAAATTAGATTTCGACGAAGTCGGAATGCGTACCGCCTCGTTAGGACGAGGTGAAGCTTAATTTCGCATTGCCCCTTCGAAAATTAGATTTCGAGAAAGTCGGAATGCGTACCGCCTCGTTAGGACGAGGTGAAGCTTAATTTCGCATTGCCCCTTCAGAAATTAGATTTCGACGAAGTCGGAATGCGTACCGCCTCGTTAGGACGAGGTGAAGCTTAATTTCGCATTGCCCCTTCAGAAATTAGATTTCGACGAAGTCGGAATGCGTACCGCCTCGTTAGGACGAGGTGAAGCTTAATTTTGCATTGCCCCTTCGGAAATTAGATTTCGACGAAGTCGGAATGCTTACCGCCTCGTTAGGACGAGGTCGAATTAAAATTCACATTGCCCCTTCGGAAATTAGATTTCGACGAAGTCGGAATGTGTACCACCTCGTTAGGACGAGGTGAAGCTTAATTTCGCATTGCCCCTTCGAAAATTAGATTTCGACGAAGTCGGAATGCGTACCGCCTCGTTAGGACGAGGTGAAGCTTAATTTCGCATTGCCCCTTCGTAAATTAGATTTCGACGAAGTCGGAATGCGTACCGCCTCGTTAGGACGAGGTGAAGCTTAATTTCGCATTGCCCCTTCGGAAATTAGATTTCGACAAAGTCGGAATGCTTTGAACAGCATGACTTCGTCAAAAATGAAGTTTAGGCTTTAATTAGCATGACCTCGTCGTCTTCAGACGAGGTTTGGGCTTTGAATAGCACGACTTCCTCAAAGACGAAGTTTAGGCTTTAATTAGCACGACCTCATCTTCAGACGAGGTTTAGGCTCTTCTCCGTTTTAAACAAAGGCCGTATCTTTGTTTTTAACCGAGGTGGTGCCTCATCGTTTTAAACAAAAGTAGTTCTTCCTCGCTTTTAACAAAGGTGGTGCCTTCGTTTTAAGTAGAGGCAGTTTGTACTTCTATTTTTAACAAGGTTAGGTTGGTACGCGCGTTTGGAATTTACCCCAAATATGGAGTTTATTAAGTTACCCTTGTCAGGGTTTAATAGCTCTACCTCGTCATAGGATGAGGTTTTGGCTTTAAATAGCTCTACCTCGTCATATGACGAGGTTTTGGCTTTACATAGCTCTACCTCGTCATAGGATGAGGTTTTGGCTTTAAATAGCTCTACCTCGTCATAGGACGAGGTTTTGGCTTTACATAGCTCTACCTCGTCATATGACGAAGTTTTGGCTTTACATTCCTTATTTGTCGAGATAATATGCATAAGTGGAGTAGAGAGAGATGTGCAAGATGTATGCAAATGCAAGATGTATGCAAGACCCTAAAAGATGACATAATGACCTAAATGAACTATATGAACTTGGACATTACTCTCGGCCACTTGTGCAAGGTATCTCTTTAAATGAGTAATGTGTTGTGCACGGGGTATTGGCTTACCGGATAAGTGGGCGAGCTTGTACGACCCTTTGCCGAGGACTTCTTCAACTCGGTATGGTCCTTCCCATGTGGCTTCAAGCTTGCCGAGCCTTTCCGCTTTACTGACCTTGTTGTTCCGAAGTACGAGGTCGCCTGCTTGGAATTGTTGGTACTTCACTCTTTGGTTGTAGTACCGAGCTACTTGTTGCTTGTACTTGGCTTCTCTTATCTAGGCAAGCTCTCGTTTCTCTTCCAACAGATCCAGTTCGGTTCGGAGGTCTTCCTCGTTAACTTCGGCTGTGAAGTTGAGAGTGCGCGGGCTCGGCAGGCCGATCTCTACCGGGATCAGTGCTTCGGATTTATACACCAAATTGTATGGTGTTTCACCGTTCGAGGTCCGGGGAGTTATGTGGTATGACTATAACTTGGGGTAAGTTCGCTACCCAATCTCCTTTGGCTTTATCGAAGCGAGCTTTAAGTCCCTTGATGATCGTCCGGTTTGTGACTTCAGTCTGGCCGTTTGCTTGGGGATGGGCTACCGAGGTGAACTTTTGCTGAATATGTTCATACCATTCTCTAAACGTTGTCTATGAACTGCGTCCCATTGTCCGAGACGAGGATATGGGGTATGCCAAAGCGGCATACTATGTTCTTCCAGACGAAGTTGAGGGCGTTCTTGCTCGTGATTTTTGCCAAGGGTTCGGCTTCCAGTCATTTGAGCCTAAAAGGCGATGGCTACGATGAGAAACTGGAATTGGCCGAGATTTTTGTCTATTGGACTGACGATGTGTATCCCCCGTTGCATGAACGGTCACGGGCTTTACATGCTGGTGAGGTTGGAGACTTGCTCAAGATTTTTCTAGCTTCGAGCTTATCGCTGGGTAGTTCGCCCTTCTCCAAGTAATTTTGAAGGGGTCATCCAGTTAGGCTCATCGTCAGTTACTGGGTTGACCTCGGCTTCGTCTACACTTCGGTGTTTGACTTCTTCCACGGGAGGGCTTGTGGATGACGAGGCTAATTTGCTTAGTGCATCTGCTCAGCTGTTCTGCCCCCTCGGGATGCGAACTAACTCAAAATACGAGTAGTATTGTTGTCGGCTCTTGGCTTTGTGGAGGTACCTTTTTATTTTGTCTCCTTTAGCTTCGTAACCTCCTAGCATGTGGCTCACTATGACTTAAGAGACTGTAAAATTGTACAGCTCGTGTCTGGAGACTTTAAGCTAGGCGAAGTCCGGCGATTAAAGCTTCGTACTCCACTTTGTTGTTTGTTGTAGGGAAGTCGAACCGAAGTGCATAGGTTGTCTCATGTCCGTCTAGACTGAGGAGTATGATGCTTGCCCCGCTTCCCGAATTTCCCGAAGCCCCGTTCATGTATACTTTCCACCAATCTTTAGGCGGTTTTTTTGTAGGTTCGGCTTCGACTTTTTCGAGGTGGGCTTAGATGGCTTTGGTGTTTCATTAGCACTTGCCGAAGTGACAGGTCGGTGAGGACCTGTTTGGGTGTGCTTGGAAACAGGGTCGCAGCCTCCTTGCACCGTTTACTAACGCCAGTGCAATCTTTCCTAGAGGCTGGTACCGGATCCTTATCGGAAAAGGTGATGGTCTCATCCTTTTTGAACCTCTTATGTGAGGGCTCGTCCGTTTGAGGACTTCGGGCCTCAGCTTTGAGAGAGGACTTTGAGCACCTTGAGGGAGCCCTGTAACGGCTATTATGACTTTGTCGAACTGAGGTTGGTCTTCATCCTCGTCGTCTTCATTGCGCTTTACCTTGAGTGTGGGCTTCGTACTTGTCAGAACGTCGGCCGCGACTTTGGTACCTCTTGAGGGTGCCGTCGCGCACCAATTGCTCCATGACGCAGTTCGTAGATCTCTGTCCTTGGACTCGTCAACGGAGTGAATTGACTTCGTTCCTGATTTTGATGAGGTACGAGTCTGGATTCCAGGGGTGCACGCTGGAGCCTGTCGAAGGTACTTTGCCGACTTTGGCCTCGGTTGTTCTGATCCTCCTTCTGATCCGATAGTTCGGCCTTGTCGGCTTCGCGCTTGCACCTATCAGCTTTGTCGGCTCTTGCGAACCGATCTGCTATGATCCACAATGGCTTCGTAGTGCGAGGTAATTGTCCTCATCGCGCCGAGGTGAGACGGTGTCGCGCCGAGGTGAGATGACGTTGCGGCGAGGTGAGATGCGATGGTGGCCCCGTTGGCGGATCCCGGCGTCCCGTGCGTCTATGATCCTGATGCTAGGGACTTTTGCCGATGCCGTGATCCGGAGGTAAGCTTCGTGCTCTCCACCATCTTTGCTTGAGGGTTGTCCTTTTTCACGGCTGAGCGTTGTGTTGTTTTTGGCGAGCTGGAGAAAATCTTGCTATGCTTATCCAACATGCTCAACGTGTCCGTCCGGAGTCTGGCCTTTGGCGTGTTCCTTCCTAGATAGCCGGTATGTTGCCGGGTTTAGATCTTGCGCCTGGCTTGCCTCACCTTTGTGGATTTCGGCTTCCTGAACCGGTGGATTTGCTGTCGGACCTTGTCCGGTTTGCTGAATATCCTTTTCTTTGTTGGCGGCGGCAGCGGCGGCGATTGATCGTGTTGGAATCCTCTCGACGAGTAGAGCATGTTTCCGGGTGGTTTCATCCGATTTAGTGGTGATTTCAGTCCGGAATTGGCAAATAACAGAAGCTGCTCCGAACAAATCGTGATTTCACGAGTTGTGCAGCAGCATGAACTTCCAGACGCGATTCCCGCCGCACCGGTGATCGGTTTTCAACGGGCAACCTACCGTTGGAATCCTCTCGATGAGTAGAACATGTTTACGGGTGGTTTCATCCGATTTGGTGGTGATTTCGGTCCGGAATTGGCGAATAACAGAAGCTGCTCCGAACAAATCGTGATTTCGCGTTTGAGGGTGGATCGCGTTGGTCTTCCTGTCATGGCTGTAGATTACCTAGAAAACTTTTGATCAAAAATCACAAATTTTCGTTTCCCACAGACGGCGCCAGTGATCGAACTTATTTTCAGAAGATAATTAATGCACGTAGACAAGGAATTAATGAACACGAAAAGAAAATGACACAAATGATTTACGTGGTTCGATCTATTAGAATAGATCTACGTCCACGGGCGGAAAGAGTATTGATCTTTATTGCCTGTATGAGTATTAATTACAAGATTGTTCTCGCTCTTCAATCTATTCTAAACCCCTATTTATAGGTATTTACATATGGAATCCGACTAGGATTACAAGTCTTTTCCTATTAGGACTCTTTGGCTTGATCTCCTCCTTTATTGGATAAACACCGAGCTTCTATATCTCTTGGAGCTTGAATTGTAGTCGATGTAGGAATTGCCTTGGTGTAGAAGTCTCTTTGAAGTAGGTTGTAGCTGACTTAGTTGGGCCGAGCTACGTTGGCCGAGCTTAACTGTCGGGGCCCAATTATATTGGGCTCGATGCTTGGGCCTAGTAGCTAGGCCATATCCTATCATTACCATATTGGGTAAGAAAGACAATTAAATGGGACATCCTAATAAGAAAAGAAAGACTAGTAGCATGGGACGTAAGGAATACAAAATAACGGTTACATAGAAAGGGACTCATTATACGTAGCTGTATTGGTGGGATGAATATTATTATTAACAGATTAGGGCCAGTACCCTCATCGAAATATTGTTGTAGCTGATCACTTTCTTTTTGGTTTTCCAAGCAATCAATGTAACAGGTGCAGTTCTATTTTAATATTCGAGCATACTCTTCAATTTCCACATTATTTTTGGTAGCATATAGTTGGCCTAGACCAGACAATGTTCCACCTTTTTTTTTTAATTTGTGAGTTGTTTGATCTTCATTACATCGAGGTAGGTATTAGTTATAAGGACTTCATATGCAGCACATCCCCAATGGTAGTTCTTAAACTGAATCAGATAGGGGTGAGTATTCGGGGTTCGGATCGGGTTTTTAGTAAAAATTGAAAAACCAAAAAAAATTCGGATTTTGAAAAATACACCCGAACCCGAATTAAAAAAAATCCGAACCCGAAAAACCGAAATTAATTTCGGTTTTTTCGGTTTTCACCCGAAAATCCGAATTATTTGTAAAATATAGAAAATATATATATTGCTTTATTCACTTATAAATTTAATCAACACTAATTTTCATCCAAACTCAATACTAATAATGTTTTCACTACAATTTATAATAGCAAAATTATCCATAATCCATTACAATGCTTATTATCCATAGTCCATTGATAAATATTACAACCTTCAAAATTATCCATAGTCCCTATCAATAATAAATTATATATATATTAATTTTATAAATTATGAATTAGAACTCAGAAGTTGAAAACCTAGTTAATTTATTAATTTTATAAATTATATATATATATATATATATATATACTATATTAATAATAATTTTAATATATTTAAATTCGGGTTTTAAAAAAAATTACCCGAACCCGAACCCGAAACCCGAATATCAAAACCGAATAAACCCAAAATTCTGAAAAAACCCGAATAACCCGAACCGAATTTTTATTTCGGTTCGGTTTCGGTTCGGTTTTCTGGTTTCGGCTAATAGTGCTCTCCCCTAGAATCAGATCATTAACAAGTTGCAAATAACCAAGTTCAATTGAACTTTCTTTCCTTTCCTTCATCATTACACACGCGTATACCACATAGACAAGCACTAATGGTAAGGCAACATATGATTTATTGCCACGCGTGCATTCAGATTCAAATCTATCCCATATGTCAGCAATTCATAAGCTCTCATTGGGATGGAAAATATCTTTGTGAAACTTTAAGGAATTGGGCAAGGATAAATCACCGCTAATCCTAAGGCCAATGATCATAGGAAAGTCAGCGAGACTAAAACGGGTTATGAACCCACAAATTTTGAAATCAAGTGACGTTTTAACTTCGAAGCTTTCGATAAGGCTTCTATACAAATGAACGTATAATTGTCCTTGAAAAATAAAATCTTTAATACGATATATGACCTATAGGTGAACTGCAATGTTAACCATGTTACACGGGGATAGATTACCACATATATCGTGTAGAAACGCCTGAAGGATGCTTGGTTGCAAAGTGCAATCCTAGGAATTCACATTGAACGGAGCGACAATCAATAATGTGGTCCGTTCAAGACACGACGTGGATGAATTGAAAAATTATGCTGCCGATGGCCGTCGGCCACAGACTAAATAACTCTTTAAAACGAAAATCAATAATTAATTGCAGAAAATAAAATAAAAAATCAAACTATCATATTCAAATGTATCATTGCCCATGTCTACTTAGGTCCCGTTTGGTTTTCGAGAGTAGATAATGCTAGATATAGTCTGGGATAAGCCCAAGACTGAGTCATGGACAGAAAAAGCTGTTTGGTTTGCAAAATTAATTGTGTTATGACTGAAAATCATGTTTGGTTTGCAATATTATATTGTGCTACACTATTGGACATTTACAATTATACCCTTACAATTGCATATGATTTAACCAAAACAAACTTAAATCATAAATATATCTTTCAAATAATTTCATACATTTTGTCAATTTTAGCTATAATATTAAAATTTAAATTTCTTACATATAAAATTATACTTTAATTTATGATCCAAGAGTTATGCCAAATAATTAAGTCAATTTGTGGGTATTCTTATTCATGTATCAAAATATTTTAATGCAAATGAAAATTTTGAAATGAATTGGCACCATAATTTGGTATTAGATAAATAGCACACATCACATGAAAAATAAGTAAACAAATATCAACCCATTGTCTATCATTATCATATATTTAAAATATATATCATATCTTCAATGACCTCTTTTACCACCTAATTCAAGTACTTGTTCATAATCACAAAAAAAAAAATCCACAAATATATAAATCCATCCATTGCAATATATCAAACCATGTTAACCACGGAAATCATGAGAACCTCCTTAGAGTTAGCCTATATACATTCATCAAAAGCAGCCCAAGCCGTGTCAAGGCTGTTAACAAAATATCAAAAAGATAACGATCCCAAGTTTGGAGACAGCTTGTGACTTCACATTGCACGACTTCAGAATAAAAAATATATATATATGGATGAGATCCCGTACACAAGAGATTTTTCGTAAAAAATAAAAAATGATGCATCTTATGCACAAGTATAATGCATCATATGTACAATTATAATGCATCTTGCATATAATGTATTGTCTATATAATTAAAATGCATCAGTCATCACAATGCATTTTTAGTATAATCATAATGCACCAGTCAATCTTGACCACATATCACAGTAAGATCAATGGCTCAGATCACTTCTCATTTCTTACAAAACATGTCTTTTGTACGTGATCTCTCCACTATATATATATATATATATATATATATATATATGCATCTACAAAATATTCTAAGAGTTTCATCAGAATACCTTTCCAGCGAGCATCATATTCACGAACGTGATTGATTTGTTCACCTTCAGAGAAATTGAGGAATAAGTCTGTGACACTTGTATCTGTTGCAATTTTTACGCAAAGTACAAGCGATTTTCCTCAGTAAGAGAGTATATTTTCTTCAAAGCTTCAAGATCCAACTTTGTCTTGTCAACAATTATAGGCTTGTTATTCTTTGAATCTGCATCTCGCCTATCGAGCTTGTCGACGAAAATACCAATGGACTGATTTTGTTGCTTAAAGAATTCATCCATGAGATTGACAATAATTGACTCTTTTGAGGTTGTATCAAGCCGACTACGTTTCCTAGTAGACTCGGTTTTCTTACCACCATCCCTTTTGTTAGCATTAACCAAGTTGCATTCACCGGGAGAAGGAGTATCAGAATCTCCTCGTCAATGGACATTGTATCGTGATGAATGTCATTGTGAACTTGCTCATTATGGTCATAATGGAATTCATTATGGACATTTTCACTATGGTTGTGGGGGAAGTCATGTGCATCAAAATAAGGAACATATGGCTCATGATTTGTAACATTAGCAACACAACAGGGAAAAGTGCTAACAAACATAATGTAAAATTTTACCTGGACACATTCTTGTCATATGTGATCATCAACATAAATTGTATTGCTTGAGTCGTTGCAACCAAATACACTAGTGTTAATCATGTTCAGCACGATATAATATTATTTTTTCCATACTGTCAGCTTCTTAGTTACATTTGTCGAAGTCAAATATGTTCCTAAAAACCGTACCTGCAGCTCCTTCTCAATAGCTTCTAGATAACCCATGCAAAATCCATTGTCCTAACGCCAACCATCAACCACTACTTTTTTCATAATCACAATTAGAGCATCAGCACGCGTCCAAGTTCTTCTTTCCTTATTCATGGTGTGATACAATGGTGGTGGTACTGGTGGTGGTAGTGGTGGTGGCTGTGGCGGTGGCGGAGTTGGGGCCCTCGAGAAGTTGTTGTTATGTGAGGAACTCATAACTTATATATAAAATAAGATGTAGTAAAGTTAGATGTAACTGAAAATCTATAAAAACAAAATTTAAAATGAAATAATGTACGCTAACACCTATTCAATAATCTCAGAACCCTGATCAATAATGTCTTAATAGAAGTTTACAGATCAAGTTCAAAATATAAATCTAACACAATGCACTAATAAAAGTTTATAAATGGCCCAAAATTATAGATTTTTCTGGCGATTTAGCCACATATTTTAAGCAAGTTGCTCTCTAAAAGCACTCCAAGCTTGTGATGGTTCGACAACTTCAATATAATCTTCGTGTTCCTGACTATTAGCAGTCATTACTTGCTTAAGTTGGATGTTGTATTCACCATCTTCAAACACAGGGTCGTGCTCCATGTTATACTTAATAAAATTATGTAAATAGGTGCAAGCCATGATTATCATATTCTACATTTGAACTGGATAATATGTATTACTGTGTAAAATGGCCCAACGACTTTTTAGCTACCCAAAAACACGCTCAATGACATTCCTCGCCTTAGCATGTTTCATCTTGAAATGCTCTTGAAATTTTTGAGCTATTCTACGACCGGCCTCCCACTTTGGAAGGTGATATCTAAAGCCACGGTATGGAGCTAAAAATCCTTCACCATTTGTGTAACCACTATCACATAAATAATATAAACCTATATAAGGTAAAGAAAAAGTGTTGTTATCACAAAAAATAACTATGTATAAGAGACATAACTATTTTCTATTCTAACTTACATGTTGGAACTTTTAAACCATTCTCCCTACTAACTGCATCTCTTAACACACGCCTATCAGCTGCCGACCCTTCCCATCCGGACAATACATATACAAACCGTTCATTTCTATCACATTATGCTAAAACATTTGTTGCAATATCACCTTTTCTTGAACGGTATCTAGGTTTATCGACAGCTGGTACTTGTATTTGGATATATGTGCCATCAAGTGCTCCTAAGCAACTCTAAGAATTTGAAAAAAGAGACCTTTTAGTTATGTTTTCCCTATCCCAAAGGAACACATCTATTCTTCCCTAATAAGGTTAACTAGTGTACCTAGAAATATTTCCATGATCTATCTTCAGAACCCTCTTCAACAGATTGTGGTGTGGCTAACATATATCTATGTACAACCATAATAGCATACAATACATTTTTAATGTATTTACTTATAGTGTTGTATGACCTCATATAGTGAAAACCTATCACTCTAATCTTAGTATGATGAGCTATGACATTTAGGAAAATAGTTACTGGTTCTTGAATAGAAATATTTTTATATGATTGTAATCCACCATGAGTTTGAAGTAACTTACACAACCTTTGAAAACAACGACAATCCCTACGAAGGATATATATGCATACAACATCACTAGTTTCAATAAGGTTGTGCAAAAATTATTTTCGATTAGGCATTCGTGTTTTCAAGATATACCTAATTTTATTTTTCTCACCATTTAATACAAAAGCCTTCCCCGTAAACATAATAAGTAAGCAATATCATAAAAAAGAAAGAATTTTGCTGCATTAAATTGTGAAAGAACATGGCTACAAGCATTTTTTTTTAATGGATCCATAAGTTATTGGTACTGTTTCTGAAGCCCTACACATGCATTTCGAAGTCATCATTAGTAGAACAATAATGCCATTGAAATTTTGTACTACATCAAAATATGTAAAAGAAAAAAAAAAGATTGATTAAAATAATTCAATACTCAATAGTTGGTGAGGGGAAAGAGTAGTCCTTCAACGAGTTTGTAAGAAAAAAATGAGTATTTCAAAATTAACAATAAAAGTAGCAGTAAAAAATCTTCCATGAGAATGATATAAATGTAGAAGTAAACTGAAATCAATGGTGGGATGACTGAGATTAAAAGCAGAATATCACAAATTTAAAAGCACAAAACCGCAAAATTAAGAACGAATGAGAAAAATAGGGCTATGCCATTTGTTGTTGAATTGAAACGATAGGAGAACAACATCATAAATTCACGCAGAAGACGACTAGAAAGTACCTCGATTGCAGTTCGATTGTATTTTTTTCTCTTCTCTTGAACCCAGATCCCCAATCCCCAACCAAAGCAGAGAGACGATAGAAGATAGAGAGAGAAGAAAGAGGGAAGGGAGAGGAAAGAAAATGGATATAATGGTATTATTCTTGCGATATAATGATATTATTTTTGCAAATTTGTCCGATACAATTTTAATCGTAGGGGGTAGCCCAAGATCCATAATTGGGGATAGAGTTGAGGGCCGACTAATACCAATATTGAATCTGGGGCCTTCACATAAGAAATCTTATAAACCAAACAAAATATTCAGTCTAATCCTACCTATAGTCAGGCCTATCTTGAACACCAAACGGACCCTTAGCGGATTCATAAAGTAGAAAAATGAAGGACCATAATACCAAACAAATTGTGCAATACCTCCTCATTGACACATGACTAACCAAATAGTTCAGTCCAAGAGTCTAACCTTGTCCATTGCCTTTAAGTCGGACCATTTCTCCTGCTCCCGTTACTCTAACCACTGCAAAAAAAAAATTATAATACACATTGAATTAGACTAATTAGACGATTATAGATTTAAAATTGATTAATCTTATCGGAATCTCTGTGAAGGAGGGCGCGATGGAGAAACCGATCAGAAAATAGGGCAACTAAAAACCCTACTGGTTGCCAACCGTGTTGGCAATGTTTAGAACAAACTTTAAGAGCCATGGGCACATTTGTGGGCCAAAAATTTAAAATACTACATTAATTTATTATTAATAAACATACTGAATCTTAAAAACATCAATGCTGATAAAATTCCTATATAAAGGAAGATCAAATTTTAAGCATATGTAACAATAAAATCTGGAAATCATGGTCACTTGTAAGCATAAAGGAGGGAAACCATATGTATAATGTCATTATCTCGTGTGGAACTTAGTATAAAGAAACCTCTCATACCCAATTTAAATAATATTGCCATATGAGATCATCAATTAGCAAAATACTATGACAATTTATTTGTATCTTGGTATTTCCCTATAGCTTTGCTTGCAAATGAGTTGGTCTAACCCAATTTTGTATATATGTTATGATATGTTATTAAACTATAAATTACATGCGTCAATCACACTCTTAGTTGTCATTTTCTAAATTGTTAACGCTCACACGTTACTATCATTGTTGGTCCACATATGGATTTGATATATGGCACATATCAATAATTGTATGTACGATATACATATATCAATACATGTCAGTTGTCAGTTATTTTTTTACCGTGCGCTACTAAACTCATGTTGTATATACGCATATATCGCATATATTCGACATAGTCATATTTGCGTGTAACTGATAACTCTAACTTACAGATATCAATAACACATGTGCAGTACTTTAATTCTATTAGCATAATGCCATGTAATTGATACCAATTTTTTCACACCATATGATTCCTTGGAATGTTCAGTTGTTTTTTTGTAAACAAATCACGACATAATGTCTTTAACATTCATACCATAAGAACTTCATTTTCCTACTGATTTTGCTCGGTTTCAGACAGATTTTGGAGTGCAACTCTTAGATTGTAACCGTGGCTCATCAATTCAGAATGATTGACGATCTCCATCCTTTGATTGGCTTTGCAGTTATTCAAGTGAGATGCGTTCGTGCTTACCACATTCGAAATGCACTAAATACCAACGGCTAAAGCACTTTAATTAGAAGTTATATTCCATAATAGTCTGGTTAAGATATTTCAGTAACAAGTGAACTCTGTACTATTTGATGTTGTTGTCTTTCATAAATTCTTTAAATTTTCATTTTTTGATCTGTGTCTTACATTCAGGGCATGAGGATTCATGCAACCTTTCCAAGTTATACTCTAAGGATTGGCTCAAAGATTGTTGGGGGGGGGGGGAGAGGGGGGTTTTCAGTTCTAAATTTCATCGTGACGGCAAACAACATGTGTTACAAAACTACTACATACCCCTATAGACTCATAATGTTGCAAATAACTTAGATTTGTGAACTGTGTGATCCAGATTTTCCATTTCATAGGTTCTCCTTTAAGACTTTTGAGCAGATAATGCAATTCAGGATGTAGTAGCAGAGCCTCTTTTTGGTATATTGAACATTACCAGTTGTGGCGTACCATGATCGACATTACTAGTTGCGTCTGGGGTTGTAAATGAAACACCATTTATCTCTTCTAATTCATCACTACTACTTACATTACCATCGTCGTAACAATCTAAATCATTAAGGTCCATAATCCCATCATCACTATTGACGTAATTGGTCATACAAGAATATATATCTTAAATCCAAGTAAACTGCTTCACTACATTCGCATGAAAATAATTTTTTTGCATATAAAACAAACATAAACATACACGTACACACTAGTTTTCATAGATATTATTAAAGAAGTACCAAAAACAAAAAAAAACATTTTACCTTCCGACATAAATGCGGAAACATAAGATGGATCACAGATACCCGAAATGACACTAGGAGCTTTGACATGAAAAATAAATGTAATAACATCAACGATGGAATACAGATAGCTTTTCGGATGAAGAAACTTTAACTGCAGAGAGGAACACTCTACCCAAAGCGCTTAACTCAAATTATGCAAACCGTATTTCATAAGATTCATACGAACCCCATTTCTAACCATGTTAAAAAGTTGTCCTTAATGTTTAGTGTATTTTTGTGTGGTTTTTATAGTTTTGTGTGGGTTTGTTTATATGTGTTTTGTTCATTTTTAAGTGTTGTTTTTGCGTGTTTTGGTTGAAGTTGAGTTCGCATGGACTATTGGAGAAAGGTGAAGAAAAGGAGCAAAAGATTGAAGAAATGAGTGAAAAGTGAACATCAAATTGGGATGATATAAAAGCATAATATCGAAGAGCGCAGATTTTGAGTTCGGACGAGGGAGATACGGCCGAAACAAAAAAGTCACGTGCAGCGGACTGCAACATACCCTTCGCGACTGCGAGGGTCTACGCGGCCACGAGCCCTGCCGATTTTAGTGATTTATTTCCTTCTTTAATTAGGTTTTTGAGGTCTTATAAATATGTAACCTTTGGGGAACGAAAATATACTTCTCCTCTCATATTTTTCAGCACTCTAGATTAGTTTAGATTAACTTTTAGTTATTACTTTGAAGATTATAACTTTTGGATTCAAGATTTAATTCAAGTTCTTCGTTTTCCTTTCGTTCGTTCTTCGCTCCTTTAATTCGTAAGTTTATTCATTACTTTCTAGATTAGTTTTTACTTGCTTTGATTAAATTGCTTTTATTAGTTTAGATTAATTTGCTAAAATTATATTTATTTGCTTTCTAGTTTCTTAGATTTATTTTCAAGCAGATTAATTGGCTCTAGATTAGATTTATTTGCTTTCTTTATTGCTTTCCTTTCAATTCATGCCTAGGTAGATTTACTGCTTTCTTTTAGGTTTAATTTATTATCCCGGGTGACAAACATGAGTATTTTCTAATTGCTTTTAATTGTTTTTAAGTCTAGTTTAATTTATTTGCTTTCTTTTATTCAAGTCTAGGAATTAATAATAAATCCAAAAACCCCTAAATATTTACTTACTTTCGTAGAGTGTTTAGTGTGTGCGTACATATAATTAATCTCCCTATTAAGTCTTCATTGAGATTCGACATTGGGTTTTACTTGCTAGTTCTACGATAGGCCTAGTTCTATTGCTAGCACTATTTTAGGTGAAACACTTAACTGTGGTCAAGAAGGGGGGCTTCTAAATACTTAAATGGCATATAGATTTAGTTAATTTGGTGAAAATGCCCTTCAATGGAGTAGTATTCCACGTGTTAGGAGATTGACGGGGGATTTCACTAAATGAGGTTGTAGAGTCGTCTGCCCCGGGAGGATTAGTCAAATCATCTATAACATAAATATTCTATAATTAACCTTTATTAACGCATCACAAATATTGAATAACTAATAAAATTGTATCTTAAATATAAATTATATATTACAAATTGTAGAGGTATTAGGTTAAGGGGGAATCAACCCTTTAATGAAGTGATTTTGATTAGATTCCAAAGCCCTATCTTAGAAATTTTCCCTTGTTATTTTTTATGTACTAGAAGCGCTCAGTTACGCTTTGATGTACTAAAAGCGCTCAGTTGTTAGGGAGAAATTATTCTTGTTGAAGAGCACGCGCCACTTTCTTTCTAACAGGAAGTAGCCGATCTCCAACTATAAATGGGAGTGTTGCGACCAATGTTTTAATACTCGGACCAGACCGGCCGGTTCGACCGGGAACCGGACATGGTGCCGGTCCGATTCGTGTTGTTGACCCGGCAGTCCAATTGAACTGCTAACGGACCGTCAGAACCGGATCTAACCGGCCAAACATGGTGACGAACTGCCGACCCGGAAGCAGTTCTCAAGAACCGCTAGGTTAGATTTTCAATAATAATAATAATAAATTAATTGCATGTAGTGAGATTCGAACTCTAAACCTCAAAGATGAGGCTAATAGTTTTACCACTGCATTACCTCATTCATTTGTGATTAAACAACATTTTATTTTACTTATAATAACTTTCAAACAATTGAATATATTTACCTATCTCAATATATATTTGTACTCTCTGTTCGATTCTTTAATAAATTTTCAACTATTTTTCTATTACATTCTTATTTATATGAAAATTCTTATAGTCATACAAATAATATAATATATTTTGTATATACTTATTGCAAATATCAATATTTAATATAAAAAATAAGTATATAATTAAGAAGTTCCCATTACAAAAATTAAATTTATGATATGATATGGAATTTATATTAAGAATACATTACTTTATTATAAATTTAATGATTTTTTTACTTATAAATTATGAGTTTACTTATATTTATGTATATAATGTATTTAATATTATTATTTTTATTTTAATAATTACTACAAGAAAAACTGTGCATAGTGACAATAGTGTTGTCAATTGTTGTCACTAGATACAATTTTTCTTTTAGTCCATATTCAACCAGTTGAACCAATTGAACCGTGACCCGGAGGCCTCGCCGGATCGACCTCCAATCCGGTTTTTAAAACATTGGTTGCGACTCACTTGAAGACTACTGAAACTACTCACAAGCTCACGAGCCTACAACAAGAATACTCAAAGCTTTCAGCATTCAAAATTCATTTAAGTGTTCTTCAGCTTTAGTATTAGTCGAGTCCTTAGAAACTCTCAAAAGTTTCTAAGCAAGCAACACCATATATTCTTTGAGTCTATATTTAAAACCTGTTTTCAGCCAAATCTAGAAGAAGAATCCTATCTTTTACCGTGTCTTAATTACTTGTAAAAAGATTCTTAAGTTAGAACTTTTGAAAAACCAAACTCAACCCAACCCAAAGTTCGAGTCTATTGTGTTTAGATCGAGTTGTAAGTTGTGTTTGTGTTTGTTTAGACTAAGATTGTGAAGTTTAAGATTGTATACTTAAGTGGAAGGTCCAAATCTAGGTGTTGATGTTGTTTGTTTAGGTCTCTCGAGAACCTGTTGGAATCTCTGAGGATTTGAAGTCTAGTTTGACTTCGAATCACTTCACTTGGAAGTATAAAACAAGCATGAGCGAATTGTCCGAGCGTGGACGAGTGGACTTAGGAGTGTTGTTGCTCCGAACCACTATAATTTGGTTGTGTGTTTTATTGCTTGCTCTTTAAATTCTTTTAATACGCCTCGGCTACAACATTCACACACGCACGCTTTAACAACCAACTTATGCTTTGCAAGATAATATTAAAACGAGTATAAAAAGAGCTCACACATTCCGCATATTGCATTCTAGCGAAGCGCGAAACATTAAAGCGTAATACCCTTTAAAGCGCTCCATTTTGCTAAAAGGCCGAAAAACGAAAAAAGAGTTAAACACTCCTTTACGTGTGTGACTCGTTTCGGGACCAACATAGATTGTTAAATTTTTGTTGATATAAATAAAATATGTAAAATTAAATAATAATTCCTTAATTTAATATTAATTAATAAAATATATAATACAATAAATTATAAATCAAATTACATTAATAACATTTAATAAATTTATTGTTTTTATAATTTAATATTGTTCGAATATTGAAAATAGAACATAACATATCGAACAATAAAACTTTAAATATAGAATATTACTATTTAATACTTTATACTCAGACTGCAAAATAAAGTATACAGTTGAACTGTTAGAATGCATTCCGTACTCTAAATAAAATTTTACTTTAATTTGAAGTGGAGTCTAAGAACTTAGTTGACCAATATAATATTCTTACCAATGACTATCACAATTCATGCCCTACTATGATTTTTTTTTAATACATGGTTCAAAATAGATACACCAAATATTTTGCATTTAAAATTATTTGGAGCTACCGCAAATGGGTATAGTGCACCAAAAATGGGTAAATCCCTACGCGTTTTCTGTTCTTATATTTCTTAGACTTCAAAGATAGCACAAAGGCACAAAAATCTATTGAACACTGACACTTTTGTATATGCAAAATGTCATTTTTATAATATTTTGTTGGTTTTGCTAAATGGCCATAATATGGCCAGTCATAAGAGGGTTTTATTGTCATGTATATATATATATATATATATATATATATATATATATATATATAATATATATTTTATCAGGCAAATTTTAAGGCCGTGCCACAGAGGACTCGAACCCAGGACTTTTGGTCCAAGCGGAAAGAGATGCATTTAAAGTAGTTTCCAAATACAAGTCATATCTCTCCAAATTAATAAGAGTTTTTATTTCCATAAATAATATATAAATATAATATAATTAATATATTGCGTAAATATGTTTAGATATATCACATTACTTGGTCAAAACATTTTCTATACAAGAAGTATATTAAGATACTATTAATAAAATAAATAAATAAAAAAAGCTTACAATTAGATTGGTTTAAATTAAGTTGCTAAAAAAAATGGATTAATAAAAATAAAAAAATATTAGAAATTCAAATAATTAATAAAAATATCTAAATTTTAATTTCCTTTCTTTTGTTACTAATAAAAATATATATGTCAAATCAATATTTACTTACGAATGGTTATGTCAGTCCATCCCCAATATTCGTGTTGAAATTTTCTTTTTATAACATCTCGGGTTAATAGTACTTTATGGCCCAAACTTTCAGCAATTTTTGATTTCTGACCCCAACTTCCATTTTTTCCAAAAATATCCTGAACTTTCAATATATTTTTATGACCACAAGTTCAACTTTTTCGAAAAATATCCCGAACTTTCAACATATTTTTAAAAAATGGCCCATCTTTTTTTTTCCGACATCCCAGAAGCTTAGTCGGCTCGTTAGATAAATGAAGTTGATTTTTTTTTCTCCACGTCAACTTAAAACATTCTTAAAAAAAGAATTTTACAACTTAATTCTCTTATTAAATCTTTAAAAAAAAAAAAGAATTCTTACAAAGAATTCTCTAATTTTAAATAAATCACTACAGGAGCATAATCTTCTTTTTTTTAGATTTAATAAGAGAATTAAGTTATAAAATTCTTTTTTTAGGAATATTTTAAGTTGACGTGGACAAAAAAAAAATCAACTTCATTTATCCAACAAGTCGACTAAGCTTATGGGATGTCGGGAAAAAAAGATGGGCCATTTTTAAAAGAATTGTTGAAAGTTCATGACATTTTTCGAAAAAGTTGAACTTGTGGACATAAATCAAAAATATATTGAAAGTTCAGGATATTTTTGGAAAAAATAGAAGTTGAGGTCATAAATCAAAAATTTCTGAAAGTTTGGGCCATAAAATACTATTAACCTAACATCTCCCTAATACATGTTATTTTTTAATATGGAAATTATTCTCTTACACTCTCTTATATTCTAAACTTTGAAATTACACTTTGTTTACGAAAAAAAACTTGAACCTACCACATTGTCTCTTCTTCTAACAATCTTATTACTCCCTCAGTCCCGTCGAAATGACATGGTTTCTTGAAGCTATACAATATATAAAAGGAGAATTGTTGACAAAAATTACAACAATGTCATTTTCCCTCAAAAGTAACTATGGATTGTCCAATGATTTATGAAGATGATTTATTTTAAAAAGTTATGAATTGTCCAATGGATTTGATAATAAATGTATTTTAAATTATAAATATTGTTTCATTGTTTGCTAATATATCTATTTTTGCATTAAATTATTCTATTAATTTTCTTATTTTGCTATATCTATATGCTAGTATTTATTTATTTTTTCAATCCCATTTTTTATTGTAAAATTTTGTTGTGACAATACAATTTTTTTTAGGGTAATACAAAATTTAGATATAATGTCACAAACAAAATTAATTATTATTTAAACTTGGTGAAATAATACTAAGTTAGATTTAAAGCTATTGATCGATAAATTTACTGTAATCATGACTTATTGCTTAATACTCCCTCCGTCCACGATCTGTTGGCCAAAAATAATTTATAGATGATTTTAGAGCTTTGTGATGATGGATTTTAAATTGTATTTTTGGAGTTTAGTTTTTTTTACAAGGTACTACAACACTCGTAGTACCTTGTAAAAAAAATAAATCCCAAAAATACAATTTAAAATCTATCATCACAAACTTTAAAAAAAAATCAAAAAGTCAACTTGACCAACAAATTGTGGACGGAGGGAGTATCTTAATGTATTATTTTTTCAAAGAAATATATTAAATTACTAAAAGAACATAGTAATTACTAATTATTTAGATAACTATTACATATTTAAATAAAATACCAAAAAATATTAATTAAATATCTTAATTTCAATAGTAGTTTCACTATAATAACCTGTAAGTGGCTTATGTTTCTATCGCATAAATATTTAAAATTATATTTACTTATATTCTGTTAAAATTATTTTAGATTTCTAAAATTATGAGAATTAGATTTTTATTGAAGATAACAATAACGTAATGTAATGTATTACATTGTTCAATAATGATGTGAGAGGAAAATATATAATTTTAAATATTTTATATTTTTATTTATATCTTATGTGCAACACACGGGTGCGACACTAGTATATACGTATGAATTATAAAATCAAGAAACAATACTATTTCGGCGGGACATATGGAGTATTGTTGGAAATTTGGTCGTTTGATCAAATATTAATAATCTATATTTAATTTATTTATTAAATTAAATGGTAAATTATTGTTCTATCCCGAGAGTAGATGAACGTAGTATATTTATATGCTCAAAACTAATTTAATTAACAACTAGTTTAACGATTTTTTCTTGATATTTGTGCCGATTGAATTACACACAAATATTAGGGAAGGAATGAGTATAATTATAATACTTCTTTTGTCCCACTTCATTAGTCTCATATGAGCTACGGAATATAAAATATTACTCAGTACTTCGGGACTAATAAAGTGGAACATAGGGAGTATATGTTTTACTATTAATATTACTAAGTACTCCGTAGCATTCAACAAAGTATAGCTACTTAATTAATACAAAAATAATTATAATTTGAAATTTTATTTGTATAATTCAGAGTCTATTTTTCTTTATCAGTAAATTGTTATATTTAATGATAAAATCGATAAGAAACTTATTTTTATCATAAGTACTTATAAAAATAATTGATTGGCAAATATTAACCGTTCAGTGTTCCGTGGTCAAATTTGTGTTTAGTTGAATTCAAATAATATTTTTCATGATTTGGTATTAAATTTATGAACTTAATTAAGCTTATAATCATTCATAGAAAAGGAAAATAAGAATTTTTTTTTTTTTTGAGAAAAGGAAAATAAGATTGGAAACCGAGAAGATCTAAATCTCATTAATTAATATGTTAGTTATTCTACCATATTTAAATTAGGGATATAAAAGTCCACAAAACTCACGCAACCTACTTTGTAAAAGATAATTTATTTTAGGACAAATAAAAGGGTATTATGGCTAACCATAATAATATGACTCTATAGATTAATCCTATTTTGTTTAAGGAGTAATTTATTTAAGTCTAACCCATTTACCAGTGGATTGTAGTTCATATAAAAAATAGCTTAATGTAATTATTTTTTATTCCTAAAAAAGTAAGTGTAATACAATGTTGAAATGCTTTGCAAAACCAACACCCATAAGTTACAATTATTTTTCATCACTCCTTAATTAATTTTTTTTCCTTTAACAATGCGAATTAAATTGAGCGATATTAAGAGATCGTGAATCTGTGATATATACAAGTAAAAGAACAAATATTGACTCGAGTATATTATTATAAGATTAAAAATAAAAAAATAAAATCGATTTGGTATTAGAAAGGTTTGTGGAAGTGAAGGAGCGTGAACGTCGGCAGCGAGCAAGGAGGACAAAAGAGCCAACTAGAAACACTTGAAAGTCAACACGCGGGTTTAGGCTCAAAGGTCAAACCATTTGACTTTCTCCTAATTTCTTTATAATATATTTTTGGCCGGTTGTATAGTAGTACATTACTACATTATTGTTTAGAACTCAGAATAAAAAGTTTTTTTTTTTATTTTTATTTTAAATATATAATAATAACTAAGGATTATTAGTAGCAAGTGTTCTAAAAGTCGCTAAACGCTAATAGAACGGTGGGGGAGTGATTAGCGTCTAGGCGGACTAAGCGGGAGTCTAGACGGTGCCTAGACGGCCAAAACGGATTAGTATAAAGTTAGAGTCTACGTCAATTTTTTTCATATATTTAAACATTGCATCCAATTAAAGTATAAAATCCATGATTTTTCAACTATAATTTAATCTTACAGCCCTCCAAGCCCCGACTGGCCCGTCTAAACCCTCTTAGGACTGCCTAGACATGCCTAGGACCACCTAGGCACCTGCCTAGATGCCGACTAATTCGCCGCCGCTTAGAAAAAACTGTCTTGCCATTAATCGGGACGGTCCGGCACCTTCTAGCACCTAGACGCATTCTAGGCGGCCAAGTCGGCCTTCTTTTAGAACACTAGTAGCAACTAGCATGTTAGATTTTTTTTTCTTTCTCTTTCTTTTTGGATTTGGAACTCGAAACACTGAAAAAGTGAAACTCCGATCGACCCTACGAGCCAAGTGCATTCTGTAGGTAGAATACAGAATGCATTCTGACAATACTTTATTATTTAGATAGAATATAGATTATTGAACAATGATAATACTCTATACATATAGAGTTTTATTATTTAATATTTTATACTTTATTTTTACTGTATGAATAATATGTAATTAATATATATATTAATATATATATATATAGGGATATGTTATGGTGAAAATTAATTATTACGTGAAACCTGCAACCCATCATAAAATGTTGCATTTTATGCACAAAAGTGTTGCATTTTTATCATAAAATGTTGCATTCTCATGATGATGCATTATATGCATAAAAATAATATAAAATAAAATAAAATAATATATTTTATTATGCAAATTCTCATGATGATGCATTATATGCATAAAAATAATATAAAATAATATAAAATATATATTTTATTATGCAACATTTTATGCACGAAATGCATCATTTTATGCATAAAATGCAACACTTTATGATGGGTTGCAGGTTTCACGAAATAATTAGTTTTCATATGATCTACTACCTATATATATATATATATATATATATATATATATATATATATATTAGTAGTATAATTTAATTTAGTAGTATAATTTAATTTATTAGTTTATCTGTCATATTATATATTTTATATAATTATTATATTTTGGACTTTTCATTTAAGTTTATATATTTCTTTTATAGTAACAAATATTTTCATAGTACAACTTTCCTTATGTTGAGGAATCTGATTACTTTCCAAAGTATGGTAAAATTGAACCCAACACATAAATGTGCAAATAAGCAATTGGGATCCCATATACCCATTTATGTGTACCAATCGAGTACTAAAATCTATTTATCTTAATTTTTATTCATTTTTTTCTCCAATTTCTTAATATTATGATTCAATCTAACTGTACACTAATTGACTGGGGTTATCCCACCCAATTAAGGTTTACTGTTTATTTTTTCATATTTAATTTCAATTTTATTAGTTAAAAAATGAAAAAAATGCTAAAAAATAATTATATACCTCTAATTGAATTAATGAACCATTGACAATTAGTATAATATTTCCTCTGTCTCATAGATATTGACCCCTTTCATTATTTTATACCTCACATATCAATATGAAAGGGCTCAATATCTCTGAGCCGGAGGAAGTATTAGACTAAATCATATTACATCTTGAAATTGAAAAAAAATAAAAATAAATAAATAAAATCAATTTTGGTACACAATTAGTACATAGTAATTGGTATAGAAGATACCATTCCGCAAATAAGAAATCAGAATAGTTTCCCAAACCACATTCCCCGCCAATCAATTGAGCCCTTTGTGTCGTTTTGTTTTCTCGTTTTTTATAATATATTGTATAACTGAAAGTACATTTTAACTGTTGTTTCACGTGACCTCACATACCAATCTAAGGGGTCGCCCATTCTATAGTTGCTTCATGTCAAACACGCTTAATTTTGAATATGCATTCTCAATATTCTTGCATGCTCTTAAAATCTCTTTCATTTTGTCACGTCTCGGTTCGTTCGTGTGCCTCTTTACTTTGAAGCTCTTTGCCTTTACTCACCGGCAATCACTTGATCTTTCATGTACGTGCCATCCTAAGTTAATGACATTGTTTAAATTATTGTATCATGAATAAGTTGCTCTATACAACGTATGCAATAATAAACTTGATTTTGAAATTCTCACGATGCCAAAGAATTAAACATTTGTCCTTGGCCAAAAAACTAAATTACTTTTGAGGATCTAACATGGGTATTAAAGAGGGGCCATTTATCCTTCTAATTCCAGCGCAGAATTGGGATCAAATCTCGTGCAACGCTACAGGCTTTGGGGAATACGTGTTGATCAATTATGAAGCCTCCATTATCAAGTTATTAGTGTTTGTGGTTATCTCAAAACCGCTGTCCACTTATCCCATTATATATACACATTTTAATTACTAATTTTTTGAAGTTATTGTATAATAGTATATTTATTGTAGGTCATCGTCACACTCCTATGGGGTAAACTTTGTCACGTTTTTCCAGCTATATAGCCGGTTAGTGCACCACATTAGTTGATATATGTAAATATTATATATCCCCTTTCATATTATCAAAGTATAGAATCTTCTCACGAGGGAATTCAACTTTCATGTTCAGCTTCTGAAAAGTTGTTTCCATTAGAAGCAGTCAGTTTATTTTTGTCAACCGTTTTTTAATAAATCCGATCTAGCATTCATTCGTCGAGTCCATTTATACATAAATGTTAGGCAAGGAATCTAGACTTTTACAACTGCAAAACCTAGCAACATGCACGTTGGACAAAACCATAGCTAGTGGCCTTACTTATTTAATTAATACTGAATAATAAAGTCCACAAAATTCTCCCAAAAAAAATCGATTTAAAACCCCCTTAACCATCTCCCTTTCATTCCACTCCAACACCAACTCCTTCACAATCACAATCACAATAGAGAGAGAGAGAGAGAGAGAGAGAGAGAGAGAGAGAGAGAGGTAAAATGGCTAAAACCCTAATGCTGAACCTCATAACCATTCTCTCCCTCCTACTACTTGTACTCCTCTCCACCCATTTCCAAATGGCCTCGTCGTTGGAAGACGAGGAGGACGAGGGCGAATTCTACGTCCTCGACTCGACTCCGGCCAATGACGACGCGGGGAGGGTCAGCAGATTCCTTAGCGCCACAGCCAAGAAGGTGAAGAAAGGGACGAAATGCGACGCGAAGACGAACCCATACGTGTGCAACGGGGTGTGGGCGGACAAGGGCACGAGCCTCCTCTCCTGCTGCAAGAAGCATTGCCGGAATATTCTGGGCGACCGCAATAACTGCGGGCGGTGCGGCAACAAGTGCAAGTACGGCGAGCGATGCTGCGGCGGAAAATGTACAAACGTTTTGTACAACGCCGCCAACTGTGGGAAATGCGGTAAAAAGTGCAGTAAAGGGGTCAAGTGTGACTACGGCTACTGTGGCTATGCATGAGCATGAGCATGAGCATGAGCATGAGCATGAGAATAATATATATAAGAATTCATTATACTATACTACTCCTAATAATCCAAAATTTTCTTCGATTCATTGATTATAGAAGTTTTTTTTTTTTTTGTTTTTTTATTTTAACTTTTTATTTTGGGGTGGTGGCCATTGGATGACAAATTTATTCCGGAAATTGCTGAAATTTCAATTTTGGGAATGGTTGGTTTTTGTATAGAAAGATGCAACGCATGTCATATCGTATAAATTGTAGCACACATGCATATACTTTGCGTTTGTGTTTTAATTACGAATAAATTAAAATTTTCTAGATATTTTTTTGATCTTTTTTCGTTTTTTAGATTTAATAGCACACTTAATTAGTACCATCAATATAATAAGAGGTTGGCCGAGCAAAGGATTTGCATCGATCAAGGTCATGTTGCGTAGAGAATGAACATTCACCTAAATGTTAACTACGAAAGCAAAGCAATGACACGATGCAAATTGGTAATCCAATTTAGTGATAACATAGAAACACAATACTAGGAATCAACCCATTATTCTTGAGTGAATTACTAAAGTCTGAAGTTATGTTGCATGGATGTGGGGGTGCGGGGCAATACGATTCGGATACGAGAATACGGATTATTTTTTTAAATTTTAAGGTGCGATTCGTCAATGATACTTCTATATATATTTAAATTTTATTAGATATATCAACGATTTATAAAAATAAAATTCATAAATTAAATACTAGTAGTACATTATAAATGTCAATTTAAATAAAAATTTCAATCAAACCCCATAAATTAAATTAATCCTATATTGATTTTGTAGTGAATTTAAATTTTATGGCAATATATAAAAAAAATTATAAAAAATCCAAAATATAAAATTATTAAAAAAAACCCCAAACGTGCCTAAACGCGTCAGATTCTTGAGGCAGACGAACCTGATACGCGTATCATATTTTTTATTTTTAGTATTCGCCAGGTATAGCGTATTCGGTGCGTATCGCATATCCGGTGTGGATGTGATACTGTAATGTGGTATTATAAGAAGAATCCATACATTGTAGGTCTAAAGTCTACTATCGCTGCTTACGTTGTCTTGCCCTTTAGCCTTTTACAACTAATCCAGTTTTACCAAGCTTGCTCTATCACTCCTCACATTTCACACTTAATCACTAACACTTGTTTACTCGAGTGTATTCATATATTTTTTTCCCATAAGTAAAAAAAAAAAAAAAAAAAAAAAAAAAAAAAAAAGAATTAATTCAGTCGGACAAAACAATCGACACGACACTGTATGCGCGTAAAATAATTAATATCAACTCCCCCAATTTTCCCAACTTGATGTCTTAAGATGAACAATAAAAGAGAGATGTTCGTATCTTGTATTCTGGTTCACGCGCGTCCCAACTCAATCGGCACCACCAAAGGTTTAGGTATTAGTCGTTAGTCGTATAAACTGTTTGTGTTATGAGGATGTATTCTCTTTGATAAAAAATGAAAAATAAGTAATACTAGTATTCACCATTTTTCCTTATATTCACTTGTTCAGTACAATTTGTAATTTTTCCTGGATAGTCATTTTTTTCACATTTTCCCTCTAATTATATATTTTCATACAACTAGGTCGTTCATATTTTCTCACATATTAAGTCTTTTCTCCACCTTATAAAACGTAGAATATATATATAAATTGTTGTGTAGATTAGCACTTATGATTACGGATTACTTGTTTTATTGTACACCATTTATTTTTAGGGGTGGTAATTTGGGTTCGGGTTTTTTGGTAGGGACAAAAATACCCGAACCCGAAAGGATTTTTGGGTACCCGAAATCTGAAAAATTTGGGTTTGGGTTCAGGGTCGGGTAGTGAGATTTGAAGATTTCGGGTATCGGGTATACCCGAACCCGAAAAAAAAATCCCGAAAACCCAAAATTAATATTTAATTTAATTAATAAAATAAATAAATACTCCGTAATAGTTAATAAATAAAATAATTAAGAATGAATTTTTTTATTTTGAATGGAAGAATTTGATGTTTTATGAAAACCCAAAATTAATATTTGAATTAATTAATTAATTAATAAGATAAATAAATAAGTAGTTAATAAATACGGAGTAATATAATTAAGAATTAACAAATTTTATTTTGAATGAAAGAATTTAATGTTTTATCAATTATGCAATTATATACGTAGTATATAATATCCTCATTTTTTTGGCTATAGGCATTATTTAAAATAGAACAATTTTTTTTTTTAAATATATTTTTTTAAGATTAAATTTTCGGGTTTTTTTTGGGTATCCGAATATCCGAACGAGATACCCGAAAATATTTTTGGGTTCGGGTTCGGGTAGTGATTTTTCGGATTTTCAGGTTCGGGTACCCGAAAATACCCGACCCGTACCGAATTATCATCCCTATTTATTTTAGCTATTGCATTCTCATATTTGAAATTTACAAATATGGAATATAGAGTTTTGAAGATATAACCAATTCCATATATATATTTATAGTATATACCCAAAAATTTAATGCTCAAATTACAAAACTGATCACAATATTGAACATATTAATTAATTTGGAATGTCCTAATATAATAATGAGGACCACACGAGATGGCGATGTAATACTCCGGGTTTTGGGGGGACCATTCTCATTTCTAAAGCTAGAAACTAGAAATTAAATGCATAAATTAGGCTACTAGGAAAAATTGAAAATAAATGAACAATTATAAAAAATGCAAATCACACTCCATTTCTTCAATTATATTTTGTCCCCTCCCCTCTACAATTAGGCTTATGTCTACACTCGCAGCACCAATTCCGGAGCACTCCATGTGGGGTTTTACACACTATTTTGTTTGACCTTCATATGTGATTTATACTAAGCCCATTGCTTCATTCAATTTTTTTTTTTTTTAAAAATCATCAATTAATTGATTCCATTATTTGTTTTATGGTTTGAGGAAAAATAATATGTTAATCTCCCAATTCGTGGGCACTATCGTTGTAGTAATTCTTTACATACGGCAAGTAAATATAAATATAATTCAACATATATTCATTGTGAACCAAATTTATATTGATTTGTTACATATTTTTTTTTATTTTAAAAATACTGTTACCTAGAGGGGAGAGAGGAATAATAGGCAGGACTGGAGGCATCAACATCCCTCAGATAAAAATTATATGAATAAGTGTGTACGGAATACATTGAGTATAGGGTCAGGACTACATCAGATACTGAGATTACCAACTGCTTCTTCTATATTCTAGTAGTATCAGATTTCCTATTTACATTTGATGCAAATAATTAATTATTCTGGTTATAATGTAATGATACCTAGATTTAGGAAGGAATTAATGAAAAGGCCTTTTTCACTATTGGTATTTATACGAAATACAAACCAATTCTAAGTTTTTCGTAAAAAATAAAAAATGATTCATCTTATACACAACTATAATGCATGTTACGAACAATTATAATGAATCGTGCATTATAATGCTATGTCAGTACTTAACTAAATACAATCAAGTAGGCCAAACATCAACTTTAGGCCCACTCATAAATTTCCATTTAACTTTCCCTGCATAGGTTTAGGAGACCAATTAATAAACATGTCAATCATCAATATATATATTATACGTTCCGTTGTGGTTTCAGAGCACCACGTTAATTCATAATTAATTTATATACCTACGTGGCATCACCTACGGCCTCCATTCTTTTCTTTTCTTTTTTGCTTAGAGAAAATTTCATTCATAATAAGGGGGAAGTACAAGCAGTACCGTCCAAATACAGAGAAAGAATTACGATCTGCTCCATAATTCACAGAGCCTACAATTAGACCAGGAGTTGTAACTCATTGCGCCTTGAACCTCGCCTCTAATAGCGAGCCAACTCCACAGCTGACATTTGATTTCCTCAAGTAACCTGTTTTTATTTATTTCCTTTCCACCGAACACAACCTCGTTATTATTTATCTAAAATCTACATATTTATACGTATTAATTATTATTTATACATATTAATATTAATTAATTATTACTATAATTTTTTTATTTTAATCCTAATATAATATGGAAATATAATATAATATGAAAATATAAGATATATATGAAATGATTTTTTTTTTACACATTTTCACATCTTAAGTAGTTACTTATTACATACTGTATTATGTAAGTTGGAGTCAAATAATATAAGACAAAATTCCTTAGATGATATAATAAGACTTATTTTCATCCCGGGTGCATGTGTGTGTGTGTTGTGTTTGCCTGATCAAAAAAATAAATAAATTGTCAACGAAGCGCTGCTCAGTTGGTAAGACGCTTCCCCTCCAACCAAGAGGTCGGGGGTTCGAGACACCTCGAGTGCGTGTGTGTGTGAGCATGTGTGTTATTTGCCTGATAAAAAATAAATAAATAAATAACATGACTTATTTTATTTCTTACAAAATTACCATTTTAAAAAAATATATACACTTTTTCCATTTTTGTCAATTTTTTAATCCGATGGGCTAGCCAAGTCTTGAAGATTTAGGGTTAGGGTGTTGGAACCGGGATCCCTCGGAATGTAGATTTAATTATTTCAATAATTATTATCATACGATTATAGATCTTGAAAGCGAAAATCGGTATAATATCGTATACCTGTTTGTGTATATCCGGTAGAATTTGAGTAGAGGAAATGATCTTCCACGCACTAGATATATGCACACAAGATATAGCTATTGAGAGTAAACATCGAGATCTTCTAGAGTATTCCCTAGCAACGAGAAGAATACCGTGTTGGCAGAATTCCTTCTTCTCTGCCTCCAGTGAAACCGCAGCCCCTCACTCTCAGATTTGTGAATCTGTAAATTACCGTACTTCTCGTCTTCCACTTCTCATTATTTATAATAAGTGAAGAGAATTGATTAGTGGGCTAGGTTTAGATTACTGAGCCAAGCTATGCTCTGTTGGACTACTTCAGAGATCTCAAGGAGAATTTGGACTGAGCATTCCAATATAATTAAATAGTCAAAATATTCTCTGATCCCGAATACTTTATTTAATTATATTAATATTATAGCCATACCACTAAAGTAAAATAATATTGCACTGCCGTCCATTTCCCAAATTATTACATACCAGACTCCTTTTTGAATTATATTACTCCATTCGGTACTTTGAAGTTGCAACACTTCTTTTCGGCACGAGATTTAACGCGGAAGTGGTGTTTTAAGTGAGTTTGGTAATTAAGGAGAATATTGAATTAGGTTTATAATTATTATTATAATTAATTAATAAAAATAATCTTGAATATTTTTTTTTCGATTTAATTTTGTAATTAGATAAATAATTAATTATTTTTTCATTTTTTTTTCCAAATAAATGGCTACTCTTTGCCAGCCAAATCTTGGAGACAAAACTTAAAATCTCAAGAAAAAATCTGCAGAAATTAGAAAGAGAAAAGAGAAAACATAAATCTGCAGAAAAAATCAAGAAAAATCAAGGTTGGGGAGAAAGAAAAACTGAAATCAAAATAAGAGAAAGTAAAGAAAAAAATTGTATTCATAAAAGAAGGTGCAGCCAAAACCCTCAAAATCAAAAGTAAAACAAACCAATATTTTCCTCCCAAAATCAGTTTTCTTCTTCCAAAAATCTCAAACCCTTGATGATTAATCGAAGATACAAGAACAATCAGATATAAAAAAAAAATGAAATTGCACTCTCTTCTTCTTCTTCTTCTTCTTCTCTTCTTCTTCTTCTTCTTCTTCTTCTTCTTCTTCTTCTTCTTCTTCTTCTTCTTCTAAATCAGAATCCAAGAGGTTCTTTCTTCTCTCTCTCTCTCTTCGGTGGCTTTGAGGCCAGCGTAGTGCTTTCTAAGGTGGTGGGTGAGGACGATGGGAGACCACCTCACGGCGGTGGTGAAAGTGGAGGCGGCAGAAGAAGAGGGCAGGGGCGACGAAGCTGTTGGCTGCGTAGGCAAAGAGGCCGGAGGGCAAGAGGTCGGTGAGAGGTCGACGAGTTGCAGAAATGAGAGAGGGCTGGGTGAGGCTACGAAGAAATGAGGGAGAAGATGGAGAGTATTGATTAAGGGTTAATTAAAAAAAAATATAAGGGCCTAATTAGTAAGCCCTAATTTTTATTACATTTGTGCTTTATTTGATAATTATTGCCAAATAAGGAAATGTAGCAACTTGAAAAGACCGGACCAAAAAGGAAAGTGTTGCAGCTTGAAAAGACCGGAGGGAGTATTTCTCATGTTTAAGATATTGCATGTCCATTAATTAATTTAAGCCACTGACTGCTTTTAATTCATCTCTAAACCGAGAGCAGTACCCGCTCGACCTCATTATTATATCGAAAATTAATCTACCTGCAGGGTTTAATATAATAATCCTTAGAACGTCTCAAGGGGATATCATCAACTTGAATCACCGAGACACGATTTCTAGCTATAATATTATTACTCAAAATATCGAGATTAATTGTGTTGCAGTAACTCTCACTCATTGATAAATCAAAGCAATAATAATTATAAATATATAATTGAATATTATCAAAACTAGAATTAAGAAATAATAATCGTTCGAGATGTCAAATTCTTTATTAAGTCAGTATAAAAGGATTTATCTCACCGCAATCATGTTCAATGCGACTGGATGCATCAGTTAAGCTAATAGCCAAGACAGCTAATATCAAGCTTTATACAACAACCTTAACAAGTAATTTGTCCAAGATTACTTAGGCTGCGAACCCCATTTAACTATATAAGAATGTGATAATATGATCTTCCGTGCGACCACCCACATCGTATTACCTATAATATATAGTACATGACATTTATTTGCATAACCATAACACGAATTAATATGCAAAACATATGACAATCTTTACTTCCATAAAACAGGAAGATACAATTAATATACACGCATAAAAGTATGCTTTGCAGTATATAACCCCAACATAAAATTTCTAGCCCGAAAAAAAATACAGCTCGACTCGACCCGAACCTCATAACCCGAAACCAGACAGGACTGACCCGAAACTTAGCGGGTTGACCCAATTAACATCCCTAAATATATTAGATACAAAATCAACATTGTTTCAACGATTTCAATCCATCCTTATCGGGTTGTAGCTATTTTTCAATTCATGTTGATTAGGTTAAACTGTATTTTAGTAAAAAATATTTTGGCCCTGACATTACTTCGGTATTGAGGTGGCCTGTTGGCCAAGAAGTTTTTGAAATTTTTAGCACTGACTATTCAATTTTGAGGTGGCCCATTGCGTAATATATAAATTTTTGGATTTTTTTTGCCCTAACACAATTTCGATATTGAGGTGTCCCGCTGGCCAAAAAGTTTTTAAAATGCTCTTAGCATGTATCGATACCCATGATATTTTTAACTATTAAGACCAAATTCAATTTTGAGGTGGCCCGTTGACCAATATTTTTTTTTATTTTTTTTAGTATGTAACGATTGCTATAATTGTCAAATTTTTGTAACAAAAAGTTTTAAGTTAAGAAAAATGATATGTTACTCACCTAATCGTGGGCACCTTCGTTGTTTCTTCAATTTGACACTATTTTGTTCGATTGTTTTATATTCTAGTATCATAAAAATTAATATATAAATCATTGAATCTACAAAATAAATAAAAATCAAAGCTTGATTTGTTCTTTTTTCCTTCTAATGTCGAAAAATGAGTAATATGACAAATCGAGCTTTGATTGTACATTTAATGATTTCTATTAATTTCAATGATACTAGAATATAAAACAATCGAAAAAATCGAACAAAATAATGCCAAATCGAAAAAACGGTGAAGATGTCCACCATTAGGTGAGTAGCATATCATTTCTCTTTAAGTTAAAACATTTGACAATATATTATACACAAAATCGATTTTGAGGTGGCCCATTAGCCAGTAAATTTTTTGGAATTCTTTTACTGTAGTATGTATCGATAGCTATATTTGTCAAATTTTTGTAACAAAAATGTATATTTTCAATTTAAGACACTTCACAATAAATTAGACATAAAATGAGAATCATATCAAAAATTTCCCTTCATGCTATTTTCGATTTTAATAGGTTAAGCATAGTAAGGCGTCGACATGGGATACATGGCCATGAGTGATGATGAAGCGGAAGAGGTAACACTTACTCAACTCCCTCTTCTACTTACCAACACTCCACACGAACACTGTGAGGAAGAAGATCCCTCGCGCATTGGAAGTGAGCTTCTTGAGCACCATCTAAAGTTATTCAAGAACCACGAATCAATGCAAAAGTTTTGATTCAGTACCGCAAGGAGAACAATCGGCTTGCAACAATTCTTGAACAAAAAGAGTTGGAGTTGTTTGCAATGACCGAGAAGTTCAATGACCTTCATGGGAGGTTACAAAATTTATCGTCCAATGAGCCACCTCAAAATGGATTTGGTATCATCAAAATTGAAATAGTGTTAGGGCCAATTCAAAGTTATAGTATTCTACTAATAATCTTTGTAATAATATAATATTATAATACTCTCTTTGTCCCGTCGAAATAGCCTTATTTCTTTATTTTATACCTCACATATATTCAAGAAATCAGACCATTTCGACGGGACGGAGGAAGTATTAGTTATGTGTTCTTTCTAATTGTGTCCACTAAAAATTTAAAAAAAAATTATTTACTTTTTAGTCAATTATGTGCACATCATATATAAATTTCTTGCAAAGTGATGCCGGAATCAAACTCTAAACTAAGCATCACTATTTTGGAGAGGGAAGTGAAAAGTAGTGGTACGAGAAGAGAATAGGATGTAAAAATAAATACTATATAAGATGGAGATTAAAATCGATTTTGAGGTGGCCCGTCAGCCGATAAATTTTTGAAATTCCTTTAGCATGTATTGATAGCTATAATTGCCAAATTTTTGTAACAAAAGTGTATATTTTCAATTTAAGACACTTCACAATAAATTAGACATAAAATGAGAATCGTTTTAAAATTTCCCCGTTAATCGAGTAGAGCTTCATGCAATTTTTGATTTTAATAGGTATAAGCAAAGTACAACTACTCGATAAATATTGGAGTATAACATATTAAAATATTTTTATAATAAAAATTAATCTGACTTTGTAACACATTGTTTTCAACAAAATATTATAATACTACCATCTTAATAAATATACAATAAAATAATATCCGTCGAATTTCGACGGGATAGAAACTAATTATGAACTTAATCAAGAATAGGAAGAAATTCGCTATGAATTATCCCTGGCTAGTATACTTAAGAATTTTATTACGAGTCATTATTTAATTCAAAAAACAAAAATAATGGTAACGGTCCGCGTTATAGTTTTTAAAATGATGAAAAAAAAAGGTAAATTTCATATGATCTCGAAGACTTCAAATTCATTTTTGATGCATTATCCTTTTAATCCGAAAAAGTAGGTCTGGCAAAATTGGCCCGGCCCGACGGGCCGCCCGGGTTTAGGGCCGGGCTGGGCATCATATTTCCAGGCCCGATAGAATTTCGAGCCGGCCCGGCCCGGCCGAAAATGGCAAAAAGCCCAGGAGGCCCGGATATTTTACACTAAAAATATACAGTAGGGCGGGCCTGAGCCTTGAAAATTGAGGCCCAAAAATTTTTGGACCGGGCCGGCCCGGCCCGCCATTTTGCCAGCCCTACGAAAAAGAGATTAATGTGTACAATTTTCATGTCCTGCATTTTCAATAAAGAATATTGCATTAGCATATGTATTAGGAGGAATGATTCGGTATCTCCAGTGGACAGACATAATGTGAACATGGCTAATGATAATATTTCACAAAAATTATTATATATTTATATTACGGAGTATTAAAATAAACTCTGCTTAAAAAGCTAAATCATACTCAAAACTAAATATTTAATAAAAAAATTATTGATATGACAGTGTCACGTGGGTATGGTAGGTAGAGAAGTATTTATGTATGTACTCTCCCTGTCCACCAAGTCTGTGCATATATTACCGTATTCATCTGTCCACCAAGTCTGTGCATAGCTATTTTTGGACATAGACTCACATCACTTTATCAATCAAATTATCACTTTATCAACCAAAAATATCACTGTATTAATCAAATCATCATTTTATCAATCAAAATATCACTTTATTGAATCACATTATCCACCAATTATTAAATAAATTAAAAACTGTGTCGAAAGACTCTATGCGTATACTTAATGGACAGAGCCCAGAGGGAGTACTAGATATATACTACTCATAGTATTAAATTAAATCAAAACTGCACGCACTGATATGTGTCAATTTTATCGAGCGTAGTTCTCTAGTCCTTTTCATACTTTATATTACTAATATAATGACATGTGTGTATATATACTATCTCCATCTCACTAAGGTAGTCCCATTTGATAATGGCACAAGAACCAAGAAAAATGGGATATGTGGATATAGTTGATTCTGAGGAGAGAGAGTTAATTGTAGCCAAGTATTCTTTGCCATTTTAGGAAATGAGACTAATAAGTGAGACGGACCAAAACGGCAAATGGGACTAAGTCAATGAGATGGAGGTAGTATATGGTAATTGTGTTATATATAAATGTGATAAGGGCATCCACAATGCCGATCCCAAATTGTGGGATCTCTCCCACTTTTTCGGCGGAGAGATCCCACTCTCGAAATCGGCCTCAATGCACGGGATCTCTCTCGGGTTTTCTCTGATTTTTTTTAATTCAATTTTGTTTTTTTAATGGTTTATTTTATTTCGATTTCTATTTCAATTTTGATTCTTTTTTTTCAATTTAACTTTTTAATTCATTAAATTTAACTCTAAAATAAAATATTTGAAACTAATTTAATTTATTCAATTTTTGTTTCTCTCCTCTTTTTTTTTGTCCCACATTGAATTTGTGAGCTTAAGTGGGAGGGGTTGGTGAATTATGTATTGTTTCTTTGTCTCATATCGAAAATATGAAGACAAACTTGAGAGAGTAGACTATAAATATTTTTCCCCACCTCCTTTACAATACATACCAATAAAAGGGATAATTCAAATTTTAAAATTGATTTTTTTTATTCTTGCAAAATCTTTTTTTTAAATAAATTAAATTCATTTTTTTATTCCTAAAAAATTGATTGTAAAAAAAAATTAATGTTGTTGACGTCATTATGACATCAGCATTCGGGTTCGCTCTCCGTGCGCTCAAGCGCACCCGGGGGCAGCAATCCCGACCTCCCCAACGCGGCACTAGGTGTGCTACCGGGTTCGTTCCCGTCGGAAAGACAAGCGATCCCGGCACGTTGGGGATGCCCTAAACAGTACATAGACAATACACTCTACACACGTGAACTAAGGAACCCTAAATTGAATAGATTAGAGGACGTACAAATCAAAAGATACTCTCTCTCTCTCTCTTCTTTTTTGTTTTTTTTAATAAGTGTTCTCTAATGTTAAATTACATAAAAATGTAAATTTACATTTTACTTCATTCATTATTTTGTTTTTCTGTACATCAACTTATATATCATACTCTCTCTGTCTCTCATATATACATGCATATTACTCGTTTGGGACGTTCCCATATATATGTGCATTATGTAAATAAAAAAAATTTATTTATCAAAATTATTTATTCACCCTTATTTTATTTCTATTTTTCTCACTTTTTACATATCTTTTCCACTTTCTTCCTACTTTATCTTACTTTTCCCGCTTTACACCAATTTTATCTTAATATGCGTGTTGTTTCTCTTTGCACTCATATATGGGGATGGAAGGAGTACTAATTATAGAGAAAAAGTTAAAAAAAATATATAATACTACCTCCATTTTATCCAAAATGATTCAATTTTTTTTTACATTTTTGGCACGCTTTTCCACGCTTCTTGATGATAGTTTTAAAATAAATTTTTAAATTATTTTTTTTCAAAAATCTACGACTGTCATAGTATCCCATAAAAAAAATTCAAAAATTTATTTTAAACCCATCATCAAATGCTAAAACATACCAAAAATGCCAAAAAAAAATAAAGACTTTTGGATGAAATAAAGAGAGTAGTTAATATATAAATTCCGAAATACATATATAAGAACAAAAGCCAAATAGGGTACATAAATAGAAATTTGAATGCATTAATAATGTAGTGATCCATACTCGCTAACACCACAAATTAACTAGTTAAGTTCCTAATTAACTGCTGAAATAAATTAACATTAAGTTCACATTAAAAGTTACTGCATAAAAGCGTAGAGAAAAAAGTACAAATCTAAGCGACATCAAAAGTCGCTTTTCGGAACTTAAAAGTCGCATTAGTTCCACATGCAATCAAGCTCAGTCGCACCCACTTTCTGGCTCTCAGGCGGCACCCACTGCCCAACATTTCCATAAGCACACATTTGATCGGCGCCGCCTTGAAGCGGCGGCGGAGCCACCGTGGAGAAAAAGAAATTAGGAAGATGGAGGTTCTCCTGGAGTGATCTGAGGCTCGGAAAGACAGAAGCTCCGAGGCTGTGCCTTTGACAATAAGAAGCAAAGGCCGACGACGAAGGGTCGTGAACCATCGGCGGCGGCTGCTCGAGGAGAGAGTTGTGGTTGAAACCGGCTACTGTGGCCGTGGAGAAACAGGGCACGTGCTCCTTCATGCCGGCGAAACCGCCGCCGTCGTATGAGGAGCTCTCACGGTCGGTGGAGGCCGTGGAAGGCTCGAGAAGCGCCGGCAGAGAGACTGACGACGGAGAACTCACTTCATGGTACGAGTTTATCCCGGACGGCGGCCCCTTCTTTCCAGCGGCAGCGGTGGAGGAGCTGCCGACGCCGCTCTTTTGAAAAACTCGAGAAATCACCCATTCGCCCTGTAGGCATATCATATCAAATGTAACATCATATCGAAAGCAAATTCTTGAGTAAAAAAATATGGAATTCAAAAGAAAAACATTATAATTGCAAAAAGAAAAAAAGCAGGTGAAGACTGACGTTAATCTATAGTTGTAAAATCAAGAAAAGAGATCAATAGCTAGCCCTACTGTTCTTATATCAATTAATTGACAAGATCATCCCCCCCTCTCTCTCTCTCTCTCTCTCTCTCTCTCTCTGAAATACACAAGGCACAAAAACAAAACTGCTTGATGATGGACATGGTGATAAGTATATGAAGACAAACATGAAAGCCATGAATAAGGGAGTTGATGAACATGGAAGTGTCCTTTCGCTTTCATAATGTGATAATGCAGCACCAGAAGAATTAAAAAAAACATTAAGAAATGTAGTGCTTTAAAATCACTGCTACAAGTAAAGCAGCACCAGATTTGTAGCAATAATGCAAGAAATCTCATCATCTACGTATAACTTTTGCAGTAGTGAATAATGAAGTAGTAATAAATTATATGTATACCTTGGCATTTCGGGATAAGTAGTGGTAAGCGAATTTGCCTTCGAGGCGGTACTCGTGCATGACCCAGTTGGTCTTCTCTCCTTTAGGGGCTCTTCCCCTGTAGAAAACTAGGGTTTTCTTCATCCCCACCAAGGAGCCGCTTCTACTGCTGTAAATCTCCCGGTCCTTGCCGGTCGCCTTCCAGTAGCCGGACTCCGTGGCCCGGTTCGTCCTCAGTCCGGTCGGGTACTTCCGGTCGCGCAGGCTGAAGAAGTACCACTCTTTCTCCCCCATCTTGGCCTTGCCTGGGAGCTGCCATGGCTCCGATTTGTTTAGATCGACCTCGGCGATGGCTCGGCTGTTGAAGTGCACGTCTAGAACCTTCTTCAGTAGGTAGTAGGTGATCAGTTCCTCGTCGGTGGGGTGGAACCGGAATCCCGGCGGCAACGCTTCGTACCCAATGCCATCCATAATTAAACCAAATGAAAATGAAATGAAGTGAAATTCACAAGAATCAATTTTAAAAGTGAAAGGAAAAGGCTAGGGGCCGAGCATGATCCTATCTAGTATATTTGCATGTAGAGGTAAAGTTTTTAACTACTGATTGGACTATTTATACAGAGAGAGAGAGAGAGAGAGAGAGAGAGAGAGGGGGGAAGAGGGAGGGTTTCATGGGGATTTGATTAATCAGATCAGAAGAAAAAGGGCGAAATAATATTAAGGTATGATGTGGGCTTCTGCGGCGTCTGATCTGATCACTGTGGAAGAGTAGTGCAGTGAGGTGCATATGGGTGGGTGGGTAGTAGGGGTGGGCCGGGCCGGGCTTTGTCTGAATATGCGTGCGTGCGTTAGGAAGTGTGCAGGTATTCCTATGTCAGTGAAGATAATGAGAGAGGGAAGGAACAGAAAGTTGTTTTTAAAGGCAGAGAGGAGAGGAGAGGAGAGAAGATGGCCTTTTTCCTTTTCCTTTTTTTCTTTTCATTTTCAACATTTTTAGAGGAGAGAGAGAGTGAGTGAGATATTGATGAATTCACCATGGATCGATAAAGCTGATGCATATCTCATCTGTCAGCACCACAGTACCAGATTAAATAATAATCGTGTGGACAGAGACAAGGTGTAAATCCCATCTCCACTTTTTTCCTTTTTCCTTTTTCTTTTTCTTTTTTTTTTTCATTTTTTATTTTTTCTTTCTCCTCTCCGCTGTAGATTCACTTTGTCATCACTTGCTCTCTTTCTCTCTCGTTTTTCTTCGCCGCACACCTCACATCTTTCATTAACTCGGCCATCTTTTTTTCCCCCCCTTCTTATTTATGTATTTTCAGTTATTATTCATTTTTATTTTTTTTAATGATATTCTTGGTAATGAATTCTTTGTTTAGAAGAAGGATAGAAAAACTTTATCAAGGCGAAAGTGTACAATATCAAGAAGTCAAGGTGGATAATCTGACTTATAAATCCAATCCTAATATTTTGATTATATTTAACAAATTTAATTTGCTAAACTACGAGCTGCTTCTTAAAGACATTCCCACTTTTTAATCACTTTATGGTGGGTCCCACCATAAAAGAGCCGCACCCAAAAGTCAGCCATAGTGATGGGGCGGGGATGTGTCAACGAACATAAAAAATACTCTCTCTGTCTCATAATATTACTAGTCTCTAAGGAGAATGGTATAATAAACAATGCAAATAGGAGATAAGGAATTTGAAGGCATAAATCATTACCATATTGGATACGGGAAACAATTAAATGTGACATTTTAATGAAAAATAGAGACTAATATCATGAGACAGAAAAAGCATTAAGCACAAAATACCTCTTTGCTTGTTCAAAAATATCTAACAAATCATCACAAATTAAAGCTCTCCGTTGTGAAAATCTAAGTTTGCTATTTATGATTTTCCCGAGAGAAATTAGGAATAATTTTGCATGATGTAGTTCTAGAGTAGCTTCGAACAAACACATTATTATCAGACGAATTTTGATAAAATATTAGGTAAATAAGTTAAGATAATTGAAAACAAAAATAAATTGATGTATAGTGCCTTATAGTAGTGATTTATAGTGAAGTATTGAATAGAGTATTATTTATTTATTTTTATTTTTTTTTCTATATTCAGCCTTAAAATTTAGCACGGGGTCATTTTCTTTGGCAACTACTCACCCGAAAATAGAGTAACTAATTTTTCAAAGTAATGGATGGTTGTAAGTCTCGCCATCGCATTAATAAATGTA
Organism: Mentha longifolia; assembly: GCA_001642375.2. Taxonomy (NCBI): domain Eukaryota; kingdom Viridiplantae; phylum Streptophyta; class Magnoliopsida; order Lamiales; family Lamiaceae; genus Mentha; species Mentha longifolia. The sequence goes on along the minus strand of CM038119.1, from coordinate 17,033,402 downwards.
CTATACTACCTTTACTTCTTGTGTGGTAAATACTAAAATTATAAATTATACTAAGATGGAACTGCATTTAACAAACTTCCATCTAATTGTATTAATGTGATAGTGTTAAGTTAATAATTTTGTCTATTTAGGTTTTAGTTTTTTTTAGTAAGGTTTAATTTTTTTTTGTAAGGTTTGTTTTTACAAGATATATTAATAATAATTTTCCGTAAGTGGTAATGGTGAAAACTAGTCACTTAAGATAAGAAAAACAAAAAAGTAGTCATCAACTTATAATCATATAAAAACTAGTCATCTTGACATTTATGAAAAATAAATATAAATAAAAAAAAACAAAAAAAAAAAACCTAGGTAATCCACACCTCCCCCAGTTACCCGCCGCCTCCCCCTATTTTTTTTCTTTTTCTTCTTTCTTCTCCTGTTTTCTTCTTCTTTTTTTCTTGTTCTGCGTCTTCTCTTTCTCTCCCCATTCCTCTGCCGCCGCCGCCCTTCAGTCGTCGCCTACCTCTTTTGCCACCGTCATCTCTCTCTCTTTCTCTCCCCTCTTTTTTCTGCAACTTCTCTCCTCTTCTCATTTTTCTGGCGAGCAAGAAGCACAACGAAGAGAGCTTGAAGGGATCGATCGAGATCTATTCGACCCCATATACAAGCGCCGCCGCTACACTGCCCCTTCCCCACCCGCTGCCGCTCGCTGGATCTGCTACTCGGCGTCTCTCTCTCTCTCATCGGGATCGAACGAGATCTATTCGTGCCCAATCGTGCTCGATCGAGCACGAACGGGCTTGAATGGGATCGATCGAGCCTCAATGTGTTGGATATGAACTGGCTCGATCGAGCCTTCCTGAAGATCGATCGAGCCTTAGTGTATTGGTCTCGAACGGGGCTCGATCGAGCCTTAGTATATTGGTCTCGAACAGGCTCGATCAAGCTCGTGTGTTGGGCTCAAACGGGCTCATTAAGGGTATTTTTGTCTCATCGCATGAAAGTGGCTACTTTTTATATATTTTTAAGTTGGTGGCTAATTTTTTTCATCCACTATTCTAAATGGCTATTTTATATTTTGCTCATTTCCTTAATATACCACATCCTCGTCAATATGAGTACATTAAGCATGCTCATGGTGAATATGTGAGTATTCATATTTGCAGTATTACTATTTTTTTTTCAATTAAATATGCTTCACATTCTGTCCAATAAATTAAGGGATAAGATCATGTGTCCCAAATTCGGTATCTTAACAATGTCCCAAAAATTAATTTCTATGAGGTTTATATTGTTTTTTATAAAAATTAAAATACTATAATACAGTAAATCAGACATTTATAAGTAAATTAAAATTGAAATTTTTAAAAATTATATACCTTAGTTTTGAATTTATCAAATCTAATATGACTAATAAGAGTGAAATAAATTCCTAAAAAAATTTATAAACCCTAATTAGATGGGCGAGTCCTTGAAAATAATCATAAAAATAAATTAAATCAATATAAAATAAATTTATTAAAAAATATGCATAAAATTAATAGTAATGAATATTTGTGACATAATTGGAACAATGGAGTTGGGATAGAGAATCATAAGCGATAAATTGAAAAATGCCTACTATAATCTTAGTTAGATATACCCCCTCTGTTTTTTCTGAAGTTGTTCACTTATATATTTTATACTCACATATTGAATATAAGTGAGTCACTTCGAGAAAAACGGAGGGAGTAGTCACTAATGGAGTGTAGGGGTGGAAAAAATATACCCCCTTCGTCCCACTTCATTAGTCTCATAGATTGAATATATGTGAGGTATATAATAATGAAATGAGACTAATGAAGTGGGACGGATGTAGTATATAGTTCTAAATGTGATCTATAATTACTGCAGTTAATACTTAACTTTGGGAATTATAATTAATCTTCTTACCTATATTTAGATTGTTGATTATTTAATATTTAACTTGCACATGAACAGTTTATGGAAAAATGTATTCTATTGAAAAAATTTAGATGTAGATATCATAAATTAATCATATTAATTTTCTTTATAGAGATCGTTAATGAAAATAGGGCGGAAGAAGTATATTTATTATTTTACAAGATAAAGAGTGGGAAACTAATATGTCCACTTAGTCATAAGAAAGTACACAAATTTTGCCCAAATATTTCCTTTTTTCTTTCCAAATTACCCTTACTTTACATTTTCACAACTTCTCTCTCTTCTCTACTTTATTCTCTCTCATGACACACTCTTCCTCCCTCACTTTTTAGCTGACACACTCTAATCCCCGTCTCTTTCTCTCTCTTGTCTTTTCTCTCATGAGACACATTTCCTCACTCCTATTTTTCTTTTCCTTTTTTTTTTGTTCAGATTTCCTTCTATCTTGTTTTTTTTCTAGAGGCCAAACACCCCCCCCCCCTCCCCTTTTCCAATTTTCCTGTACTTCATTTTTTTTTGTTTTTTAGTTTATTCCGTTTCATTTTTTTTATCTGTAAGGAATACCAAAATAACTTGTCAAGAAATTGTCAATTTCTTACCTTATCCAACTTGTTTGGTAAAAATTTGACAATTTCTTATGTTGTACCAATTACCAATTCACTTGTTAAGAAATTTGTATGTGTGGCCGTAATTTCATAAGGAATTTCAAATTTCTTAACTATTATTTGTTACGATTCGTATTTTCTTACCATTCTCACTATGTGTTTTATTAATTTGTATGTGAGATCGTAAAGTTGTATGTGCGGCCGTAACTTGGTAAGAAATTTGAATTTCTTATGTATTATTTGAATTTGTATGTATTACCATTCTTACTACTCTCTCCGTCCCACTTAAATAGTCAACATTTCCTTATTGGTTTGTATTGGTTTGTCCCATATCATAGTCTAATTTCCTAAAATGGTAAAAATTTATCTCACAACTAATACTATTTTAAAATTCCTTATCTCTCCTTGTATTGGTCTATGTGCCAAAAGCAATGTGGAAAATTTAGGTGAGACAAAGGGAGTATTATTTTCTTACAATCTGTACCATACAGATTGGTAAGAAATTTTAATTTCTTACCTATTATTTAGTGCGAATTCGTATTTCTTACCATTATTGCTATGTTTTTATCATTTTGTATATGTGATCGTAATTTGTTGTGAATTCGTTAAAATTCTTACCAAATAATTTGGTAAGAATTTGTCAATTTCTAACCAACTCTATTCGTAAAACTTGACAATTTCAAATGTACTATGTTTTTAATAATTAAGAAATTAAGTTGATAAGAAATAATAAAAAATAAAAAAAACACACCTAAAACTAATTGAGAAATTGGTAAGATTGATAAAAAAAATACACTTAAAACAAGTTAGAGGTAAGAAATTGATTAAATTGGTAAAAAAAAAATTGAAATTTATTACATCTAACTTAGTAAGAAATTTCAATTTCTTACCACCAATAATAAAGTTTAATTAAGTCTTAAGACAGCAACAACAAGAACTATCAAACGAATCTAATGACAAATCATTCCAATTACAAACCAAAAACTACAAATTCTCGGAAAAAAAAATTGTAACCCCTCACTCATAGCCTATACCCTTTTTACAACACAAAACGCAACATTTTTTTTTTAATTTTCATCGATCTCTCTCTAGGTTCTCAAAAAGAAAAAAAGAAAAAAGAAAAATTTGATCCCTCTCTTTATCTCTATTTCTCTCTCCCTATCCATCTGTCAAACCCCACACACTCCTAACCAATAAAAACCAATATTGACAAGTTCATACAAAACTCACACTCCTAATCACGATAGAGGTGGAAAAAAAAAGAAAAAAAAAAGATGAGCACGACAAAAACGAAAGATTATACTCTCAATATCACCATTAACGCTAATCCAAACAAGCATTTAAGGAAAAAAGAAAAAAAGGTACTAATTCAAGAGCTAGTAAATTTCATCACCGCCTTCCTCGTTTATGAAATGGCATGCTTCACCAATTCTCCAGGCAACACCAATCTCACGGGGGTCTGGATCTCACGGCGTGGGAGGGCCCAGCAGATGTCGACGGGGAGCAAGGAGGAGTTGGCGGAGGTCGCGGCGGAGAGAGGTTGATATTGACAAGAGGCGGAGGAGAAACTCAGCGACAGTGGTGAGATCGAGATGGATAAGGTTGGCGTCGGGCCAGCGGCTGCCGCCTCCGTCTACGTCGGTGGATTTCGGCGGCAGTGGTGTTGCTAGGGTTTTAGAGAGAGAGGTGGGGAGGGCTGGAGCTTTTAGAGATAGAGATAGATTGAAATTGAGGAATATGTCTCGGCAAAAATGTGAGAGAAAAAGAAAGAGAGGAGAGAGAGAGGAGGGCATTTTAGTCCCATTTGTTAAAAATTGGGCAACATTTGTATTTTTTAATAAAGTGGGCAAAATTTGATTTAGTTATCACTAAGGGGACATATTCATACAATAACTCCAAGATAAATATAGATTATAACCCAAGAAATAAGATTGCTACCTAGAAAATTAAATAGTCATATGAAAATCGATGAGTCTCGATACAACGAGTCCAGTCAGCATCGGAATAACCAAGAACAGCAGAAGATGAGCCACGCAAAAATGATAACACATACTAGTATTTAGTGTGTTCGACATAACGTAGGATAAGTTTGATAGCGTTATAATGACCAATAATCGGGGCTTGAAGAAATTTACTAACCAAGTTTACAACTTAAGATAGTTCAGGACGGGATAATAGTTAGATATTGTCAAAACACCAATGAGAAATCAGTATAGCGTGAGATCAGAAAATGAGTCTCCATAACTCGTGAGACTAACATCGATGGCAAGAGGAGTGGCAACCGAGTCTAGGAGTTGCGCCGGAGAAAGGATTGTAGGCGAAGGAATTTTGAGGGAAAAAAAAAAAGCTTTTGTTAATTCATTTTATTTATTTGATTCGGAATCTAATAAAATTCAAATTAAAATAAAGATATTGAAGATAAAGATTGATTTTTTTTGGCAACAAGTCAAATCTTTTATTGATATTTATCAATATTTGAGAGCCAATAGAATTGTGACACCTCAGCCAAAAAGTCCACCACGAAGCCCAAAAGTCCACCAATTCTGCTCCTTCTATACCTATAAATAAGGTTCTCCATTCACTTCAAAATTACACCAAGAAAATTATTAGAGAGCTCAAAAGAGAAGCAAATTTCTCTACGAAATCTCTATAATATTCAAAGATAATTAGAGAGCTCAAAAAAGAGAAGGAAATTTCTCTATGAATTCTCTATAATATTCAAGGAGTCCAAGATTAGAGAGCTCAAAAGAGAAGCAAATTTCTCTACGAATTCTCTATCATCTTCAAGGTGTCCTTCGTGGGAAATCAATGGGTTCTTCGTGGAAAGCAGCGCGTTTCTCCATTCACTTCAAAATTACACCAAGAAAATTATTAGAGAGCTCAAAAGAGAAGAAAATTTCTCTACGAAATCTCTATAATATTCAAAGATAATTAGAGAGCTAAAAAAAGAGAAGGAAATTTCTCTATGAATTCTCTATAATTTTCAAGGTGTCCAAGATTAGAGAGATCAATAGAGAAGCAAATTTCTCTACGAATTCTCTATCATCTTCTAGGTGTCCTTCGTGGGAAATCAATGCGTTCTTCGTGGAAAGCAACGCGTTTCTTGCCGAACTCTTCTCAAATCAGTGTTTGATCCGGAAATAAGGCAAAAAACCCTTCAGATTAGCGTTACAAATCCAAACATCAAATCCAAAGAGATCAAGGAGTACCAAATTCTCCGCAAATCTCGAAATCTGCTCAAAGTCATTCAATAATCAAATTGGAGAGAGAATCAGAAGAATCGTAAAGATCATGACCCGCATCAACTACTCAAGTCTTCAAATATTTATTTGTACACATTTATTTGTATTTGTTGGATTAAATATATATGAATTTGTGTTTACAAGAATGTTACTAGCATATTTTGTTTGGCTTAGGAACAAACCATCAAGTGAATAAAGAACCTTGATCTCAAAGAAATAATTAAGACGACTAAGATCTTCAATGGCAAACTTAAAATGAATGGGACGTAGATATTGATGAATAATAAAAGTGTCACTATTACTCCATCCATCCTACTTAAATTGTTTGTAAAGGTAAAGTATAAAATACTCCGAATCTCATGTATTAATTCTACTACCTCTCATGTAGTATTAATTCTATTACCACTAGGCCAACTCTCTCTCTCTCACACACACACACATACTATCTTATGTTTTTCTTTAACATACTCCGTCCGTTTACTCTGAATTGGCCCCTTTATTTTGGGCACGAGTTTTAAGAAAATATAATGTTGGGATATTATGTTAAGAGGGAACTTGAATCGAGTAATAAACAATTTGTTTTGATTCGATTCCAAAACCCTCTTTAGAATATTTCCCTTATTATTTTTTGATGAACTAAAGTTTGTATAAGGCAAAGCTTAATGTTAGGAAACTTTATTTTTAAGTCTAGAAACGTTGAGAATGGAGCAGTCAGAGCTCGCAAAGCGTTAGGAAGCGAAGCGGCTCCAGTAGTGAAAGCGCCAGCAGTGAAGCATTGACAAAGCGTCTTGGAGACGTTTCAGATAAAGATGCTAAGAGAGAAGTTTCCTCAGTAGAAGTGAAGCGCTCTCAAGTCAGCTCACCCAAAGCATCTCTGATATAGAGCTGAAATCAGAGCGTCAATCAGTACAAGTGTGACATGACCCGCAGAATCTAAGTTTGAATTTTTCAAACTCTCGGATGTCTGACATCTCACAGAATGAAGCCTACGTGTCATCACACTATTGCACAACGGAAACGGCTACAGTCCAAGAAGTCAAAGTTAGGTAAAGGCGAACATCCCTTCCTGACTCTTACAGACTGACACGCCGAATTATCCAAAAATTAAGGAACACGCAACCTCTTCTCTCTCAACGGGAAGTAGGGTTCCTTACTATAAATAGAAGGAGTTGCACACACACTAAAAGTAACGCACGTACAAACGATTTAAGCATTCATATTTGCAAGAACTCAAACAAATTTCTTTCTAGTACTTAGTTCTTCCAAAGCGCTTCACTTTAGTGTGTCCTTAAGAACTTGTTTTCTTAAGTATTGCAACTACCTCACTTTCTAGGTTCAATCTCTTATATCCATAGCCTAGATTCTTGAGAATCCTTATCCCTTACTTGTGAGTTCATTGTAAAGGATTCTCATACTTACAAAAATCCAAAACCCCAAAACCCAAGTCTAGAGTGAATAGATTGAGTTGTAAGGTTATCGAGCTTTTGTGAAAGAGTGTGTTGTTGTAAGGTTTCTCGAGAGCTAGTAAAATCTCTGAGGATTCAAGTGCAAGTTTGTTATTTGCTTTGAATCACTTCCCCTTGGAAGTATAAAACAAGGAGTACCGAGTGAAGTTATTCATCCCGTCGTGGATAGAGTGGACGTAGGAGAGGTGCTCCGAACCACTATAAATTGACCGTCTCTTTATTTTAAGTTATTTATTACTTTGATTATTCACATACACACACTCACCTTTTTAATATTAACAAGGTTTTAATTTGCAAGATAAGCTTTAAAGACTCACCACATTCCGCACCATATCACATGAGCGAGAGGCTTTGAACGCTTCACTTAGCTTCAAAGTGTCTACTCGTTTAAAAGGCTGATTATTGCAAGAGAAGTTAAACACTTCTCTACACACGTATTCACCCCCCCCCCTCTACGTGTGTAAGCGCCCATCGGGACCAACATGTAATTTTATGTGTATTATTGTGGTCTCTATCTCTTTAATGAATGTAGAGTAAGGGTTATTTTATGCTATTTTTGGAAAATGACCAAATGAGAGTAAACATCCCAAAAAAGAAATGTGGTCAAATCAGAGAAAACAGATGAAGTAATTAACTACGAAGAATTTAAAGTTTGTGCCACGGAAAAGACCTTTGGTCGCGGACATTAACCCTCTACCGCTAAACCAACACACATATTTTTTTCAAACTTAGTTACTTCCTCCGTCCCATTTAAACTAGTCAATTTGATTATTTTATACCACCCATTTCAATAAATAATACTACCTCCATCCCATTACATTAGTCCTCTTTGCTTTTTGATAGTACCCCGTGAAAAAATGAATACGTCAAAATTATATTTTAAAACTCGTACTAGGTTTCGGTGGAAAAGCGTGCCGAACAATCAAAAAGCAAAGAGGACTAATGTAATGAGATGGAGGTAGTATATCAGTTTAAATGGGACGGGGGGAGTAACATAAATTTAAAAGCCTTGCCACGAAAAGCAGAACCCAAAACCTTAGGTTCTAGATATTATCCCTCTACCAAAGCCCTGCGTTACTTTTCCTTTAGATTTTGTCTATGATCTTTCCGAATTGCTCTTTTATTTTTTATGTCGACAAAAATCCTCAGTCATAAATTGTACTCCCTCTGTTCTTGATTTATTGGGCCTCCATTTTTGGCACATATTTTCACACTTCTTAATGACGAGTTTTAAAATGAATTTTTGAAATTTTCTTTTTTTTACGGAATACTACGACTCAGTAAATCAGGGACACAGAGAGAGTAACAAAATTAATTACACCGTAGTTTAGAACTTTATTTAGCTCCCTTTTCTCTATTAACCCATCAGGTGGTTGGGGTGAGTAAAATTGGACATGGTAAAAAGAGTAGTTGGGGAAATAATGTTGTAAATTAGAGATTATTTAAACAGAGGAATTGAAGTGATATGCATGGCAATAGCATGCATGTTTCTCATCACACATCCCATCCAAACCCATCGCCATCCATCAGTTTATATATATATATATATATATATCTCCCTACATATACTGATATACGTAGAATACAAATACACACACTACTCGTCATCCTCGCATTTTCACATTAATTTGCAGCTGCAGCTTTTACATCAAATCACACTTCCACATCCTTCTTACTATTTACCCACAACATCATTTTCTAATAATATTGCATTACCCAAAAAGAATTCTCCATTAGGAAAATTCGACTTTGGCAACGGGCTAATGCAAACAGGTCTTCATTAATTCTTTCATCATGTTATATTAATTCCGCTTTGATTATTGACTTTTCGACACGTATTTTCACCGAAATCTAGTACATATTTTAAAATATAATTTTAAAGTATTTTTTCTTTTACCGGATACTATGAGTGTCATAGTATCCGGTAAAAGAAAAAATATTTCAAAATTATATTTTAAAACTCGTATTAAATTTCAGTAGAAACGCGTGTTGAAAAGTCAATAGTCAAAGCGGAACTAATATAACGGATGAAGGTAGTAGTAATTAATAGAAAATGAGACGATTTTTCTTATTTAATGCACTAAATAGACAAATGCAATTTATTAATTGGATCCTATATTAAGTACTGATTACATAAATATGAATTTTTAAATATTTTATAAAAAAAGAAATTAGGCCTAAGCAAGGATGTTATTGAACAAAAAGTTTTTTGTTTAGCCATCTACAAGAATATACTATTATTATGAATTATTAAACAAAAAAAACTCTACGTTTGCATTCGCCCCGTTGCCAAGGTCGAAGCTCCCTCCTATTTAAACCATTAAATGTCACGTTAAACATTGGCTCCGTCAATGATAATTGGATTTTATTTTTTAGACGGAACTTTTTATAGTAGTAAGTAGTAATCCCTCCGTTTTTTCGAAGTGACTCACTTTTCACTTTGGGATGTTTTTTTGAAGTGACTCACTCATTTTTATAAACCAACAAAGTCACATGATGACCCAATTAGCCTAATTAAATGATTCAATCTACACTAATTATTATTAGAGGGTACCACTTTTAACCTATAATTTTTCATTTCTTAATATGCGTGCCCAAAAAAATGAGTCATTTCGAAAAAAAACGAAGGGAATAGATGTTAAATTGGAATTTGGTCCCCAATTATAAAGTAAAATGAAGACTTTTTTTTGTTAAGTCAATATCTCAAAACAAAAAATGTCCAATTATGATGGACAGATAAAAAAGAAAACTGAGTTCACTTATTATAAACGGAGAAAATATTTCAAAATAAAAATTAATTAATATAAACTATCATATTTACTACCCTATAATCATTATAATTTTTTTATTTTTCAATTTTCATTATAATAATTACTGATAAATTAAGTAAAATTATTTACTTTACTCCCCCACCCATCCCCGTGAATAAAATTTATGTCCTAAAAAATTACTCTATCCGTTCGCAATAATCTTTGAGCACAATTTTAAATTTTGTAATGAGTGGTGTTAAAATAATATTTAAGTCTCACTTAATGTGAGTGTATATTAAAGTGAAATAAATATATACGAATGAATTTTGATTGACTTTTGAAGTGGAAATGGAATAATGAATGTGTGTTGGGAACCCTGTTTAGTTTAGTTTTGATGATGTTATTAGAAACCACACTTAGTTATAGGACTTAGTTATAGGTTTGATAGGAACAGACTGATCTCCATGTAAAGATCAAGGTTGGTAGTGCAACCTTGTACCTAGTTAGATCAATCTGTCAACCTGCTCGTGTAACCTGCATAGTCCAACCTGCATAGGCCAACCTGCGGATGCCAACCTGCATGCTGAGGAACCTGTATGCTGAGCAACCTGCATATTGGCCAACCTGCATGCTGAGGAACCTGCATGCTGAGCAACCTGCATGCTGAGGAACCTGCTTAGGCCAACCTCCTGAGTGCAACCTGCATGTTGTGCAACCTGCATGTTGAGGAACCTGCATGCTGAGGAACCCGCATGCTGAGCAACCTGCATGCTGAGGAACCTGCTTAGGCCAACTTCCTGAGTGCAACCTGCATGTTGTGCAACCTGCATGTTGTGGAACCTGCATGTTGTGGAACCTGCTTAGGCCAACCTTCTGAGGAACCTGCTGAAGCCAATATGCTTAGTCAAGCTGCTGTGAGTCAAGCTGCTATTAGTCAACAGCTTCTCAAGATGAAGATTCTAATACAAAGATCAAGCTTGAAGACCACAGAAAACAAAGACAGCTTGAGGTACAAAAGGTCGACCTTCCCAGTCTGACCTAAGCTGTGCCTTGCCAACCTTGATGGTTCAAGCTGTATAGAAAACCTCAACGGCTAGAAGTCCAGTCAGCAGTACGGTTCTGACACCTCTGCAACTCCAACGGCTCTAATTAAAATTGGAGTCATATAAATACTTCAAGCCATCCCAGAATCGAGAGGTGGGAAAGAAGGGAAAATAGACAGGAAGAGAGAAAAATAGAGAGAGAAAACCAGAGCTTCAAAGCTAAATCTATCCAGAAATCTTTACGCTTCAAAGCCAAACTCAACACTTCGAATCCAAGCCATTTCCCAAGTGTTGAGACCTTCAAGATTTCTGAGTCTGGAACCTCACAGAACACTCTTCATAAGCTTACTACACATTCGTTCAAGTAAAGAAGAATCTGTTAGTTTAGCTGCAAGGTTGTATGTATGTTTGTATGAAAGGTTGTAAGGGTCACGACCCATAACTCGTGCTCGGCCTAAGTCTAAAGATTGACGAAGGTTGAGGCTGGTACTCAGCCAGTATAAATAAGAGAGAAGTAAGGAATTTCAGATACGACGGTATCTGACGTGGATGTAGGGACGTTTCCCGAACCACGCTAAATCGACTGTCTCGATCTCTCTCTCTCTATCTTTTATTTACAGTCGACCTTACAATGTTCAACTAACCTTCATTACATTGCACTTCATTGATATAATCAACCTGCACAAAGCAAGAATTTTCTAAGAGATAGCCAACCTGTCCACCAAACTTCCGCACACAGTTCGGTTTAGCAAGCTCACCAGTTTACTGACTGAGCTGGATAAACCGAGCTGCACTGATAAGCTGAGCTGACAACTCAGTAAGATCGACTTTGTTTTTAAAGTCAAAACTGTTGGCGAATTGGTGTATTCCCCCCCCCCATACACCAATATCTATTTATCGGGACCTACAATGTGAGATACATATCCAAAAATAGACGAAGCACATGTATTGCGGACGGCCAAAAAAGTTTTAAAACACGTATATTACGGACTGATGGAATATACTCCATTAACTACCAAAATTACCTTTATCCTCATTACCATTTTTCTGTGTATTCATTAGAATAAATAATGTGAAATTGTTCAATTCCTTGTTTTTTTGAATTTTGATAGCTAGGGTCACTTAAAAAAGATATGAGTATAACATAAATTCATTCATATTTACAGCTTAGACACGTTGGATCCAAATGTCATAAATTTGTTGTATTGGGGTGTGTTATTTTTGATGAAAAATTATCATGGGAAAATGAGGGAAACGAGAATAACCACTAAACCATACTTTAAAATTTTCCTTATTTCCCACATTTTCCCACCTCCTTATCTATGATGAAAATTTTTACTCTTTCTTCAATGAAAAATATTATCCCACCAAAATGGAGTGACAATATTTTCCTTCCATTGGAGTGAAAAGGAAGGGAAAGAAAGAGTAGGAGATGGAAAAATGTGGGAAATAAAGAGAAATTTAAAGGGTAATTATTCTCTTTTTTTTCATTTTCCATGATAATTTTCCATCAAAGAGAACACACCCTTATACTATTATATGCATACAACTTTGCAAATGATAACCCAACATTACATCCTAATAAATCGTGTAGTACGTATGTGACGCATGTTAGATGTGGTGCATTTTTTGTATTAATTAAGTGCTCGTTTGGTTCAAGTTGGGTAGCGAAAAGGAAATGAAATCAAGTCAAGTAAGAGAATGATAATAATAATAGTTATTTTTATTGAGTGTTTGGTTCAATAATAGAAAGTGAGTCACTTGTAAGGGATTCTCTTTCTCCCTTTTTCCCCTCATTCTTAAGGGGAAACATTTTGGTGGATTGAGTTACCTCAAAATAAAGAAAATGGATAATCTATTACTCAAAGCAAACAAAATGTAATGTAATAAATTACTTGATTCTCTTTCCATACCTAAAAACTTGAAGCAAACATGACCTAAGAGTAATTCTGAATAGATGGTACATGTCGCTTTTAATGTTAATGTTGTACTGTACTTATTATCACTAGCTAATAGTAATCCTTTGCTCAAAATATGCAAAAATAGTATCCCTATGCCTACCTCAATTTCTGAAACCATATATACATAAGATGTTGACGAGGACACAACCTCTACTCTCCTCTCCTGTTTGTAGGGACTTGCATTAATTAATATTTCCATCTATATAGTAAAAAATCGTTTATAAGAATATTTAGATGCAGTCGGCTTTAATCTTGAGACATTATTCTCTCTTAAATCTTGGTCGGCGCATGTTAGCGTGAGTTGTTAACGTGCGCCAACCTCCATTTCCATGGCAAAAGGGGGAGGAAGGGGGAAAGGAAGGCCGAAGAAAGTGACTATCTTAGCTCAATTGGAGAACTGCAGTGGAAATTTGGAAGTTGGGGAATGTTCGACGGTTGGAGCGAGCATTGAATAGTAACACAAGAGGACGTTCAAGAGGAGGAAACACATGTGAATCTAGACAAATCTGGACAGGAAACAACAGATCGAGGAAAGGAGGCTGAGTTTCCGAGTCCATAGATCACTGAACCGAAGGCCGAGCTGCCGATGTGTAACAAAGGCATGAAACTGGGGTATGTGGCACCGACCATTAAACAAGGTACACCTACTTGCTTGCCTCAATCAATCTAAGCTTGAGAAAGAGAAGCTGAAATGGAAAAAGGCAATTATTCTGTATGTTATAGGAGAATCCCCTACCATAGCATACTTGACTATGTATTTGAGGAAACAATGCCTGATTGAACGTGAGTTTGATATTTTCTACCATAATGATGATTATTTTGTAGTTCGATTTTGAGAATGTGGAAGATAGAGATAAAATATTATTTGATGGTCCTTATACTATGGCAAATAGACCAGTGATTGTGAAGGAGTGGGTTATGAATTTCAATTTTGAAAAGGAAATACTCAAAGAAATCCCTTTGTGGATACAACTGCCTAATCTGCCTTTGAATTGCTGGAGTGAGGACTCTTTGAGCAAAATAGGTAGTGTAATTGGTACACCGATTTGTGCAGATGAGTGTACATCTATGCAAAAGCATATCTCCTATGCTAGAATGTTAATTGAAGTGGATGTAACTCAACCATTGAAGTATGTTATAAAGGTTGAAGGGGAGAATGGAATAGTGGTAGACCAGAAAGTCTACTATGAATGGGTACCATAGTTGTAACGCCCCGTATTTTACTTAACTAGTTTAATCAATTAATCTCGATTATTGAGTTATATTATTTACTCCTATATCCAAGATATTTAGAACAATTGCCTAGAGAACAATAATGGAATCGAGTAGCGACTCGACTTCTATATTTTATCATCAACGAATAGTCGAATAAATGCTCGATCAGATAAGTGGTTGCCTAACAACCTCTTTAGTAGTTAATTGTTGATCGAATTAAATTCGTTCGAATAAGACTCAGTCGTCAACTTCTCGTTTTCTTAATTAATTGGGCCACGCCCCAGTCGACTAACAAAATAGAGCTTAGCCCATTAAATATCATTAATGGACAAAACCATAAATAATATATATATATATATATATATAGACCAAGAAGAGAAATAGAATAAAATATCACAATAACCTCTATCCCAACTTTGTAATACAGTAGATAAAATGAACTGACAAAATTCCCTAATCCTTCTATTAATTAAAGGAATCACGAGCACAGGATTCGAATCCCAAACTAGAAATACATATATTGTTTTAAAGTCAAACAAATGAGACAAATCTCCCAAACCCTTAGCCGCTGGAAGAGGAAAGAACCAGTCCATTGGGAGCCGGTTTCAGAGCTGCAAGGGCAGCAACTTCATTAGGATGATACCTGCGAAGAAGAAGAAAAAGGAAGTCAGTTATTTTTTTTCAGGACTTCAGAATGAGACAAATACCTCATGCAAAACAAGGAAAGATTATCAGTTCCCTTTTCTTCAGCTTGGCTGCAGAAAAATAGCCAGCATCCCCACTCCTACCTACAAAAAAAAACTACATTAATTTAGTAAAACAACAAAGGGGGAGAACCAAAGCTCTGCAGTTAGAAACAAATCAAAATCTGCAGGAAATCTCTCATAGAGAACAAATATAACACAAATTAGGCATCCTTGAGAAACTACAAACCATTTTTCTCAAGGCAACCTACCCTCTTTACTCAAATAAGCTCAACCGATCTCCTATATACACTCTCTCCTCTCACCAAGTTGGAACTACCATCTTCATTCCAACACCCACCATAGAAAGAGAAAATAAAAGCAAGTGAGAGAGAGTGAAGAAGACTACAGCAGCTAGGAAGGGTAAAGGAGGGGAGAAGCAAGCCACTACAGCCTCTTCTCTTCAAGGTAATAACACAGCCCTCAACCCTCACATCTTTCAAGCATGAACTAGTTAGATAATTGGCCTTCAACTGAGCATGCTAACCACACAAATTCAGGTCCTATAAGAAAGTAAACATAATAGAGAACCAATATGTTCAGAGTAGTCTTAAGGAAATGGATCAAGCATGCTGCACCTCCACTGCTAAATCCGAAACACACAATCTTTTAAGCATAAACTCGAACCTTCCTAACTTTTAATCATGCTACTGCCTTCACACCTAAGATGAACCCCAAGTACTACCTAAAAAAAAAAAAATACTTAATAATAAGAAAGGAAGCAGTAAACACAAAAATCAGACACCACCCCTATTCAGTTTCGGAAACTACTTAAGCTATTAACGAACTAAATCACTAAAGGAAAGGAAGACCTAGCTTAAAAAGAGAAAGAGGTCGGGATCGAACCTCCGTCGAAGCACGAGGCCTCGACGGCAAAGAAACCGAACCGAAAAGGGCGAGGGCGAGCTGCAGAAGCGACGGTGCCTCCATGATCGTCCGCCAAAAACTGCAACAAGGAACAGAGATTCGGAGTTAGCAACTCGAATCATTAGTAAATAATTTCTTTAACAAAAATTTAACCCTTTACTGAAACAAGTAAAAGTCGAGAGGGTTAATGTCTCCTAATTATGAGAATTAGGATTTTAATTTAGGATCAAAATCCTAGAGAGAGAGAGAGAGAGAGAAAGAGTTCGTTGGAATCAACGGGAGTTCAGCTGGTAAAATTGAGGGCACCGGAGCAGAGATGAATCCGCCGGCGAAGGCCGAGCTGGACAAATCTGTCCGAAACCGCCGGATGCCCTCCCGGCAGCGGCACCGTCTCACCACGCTAATGGAAACCTCAAATTAAAGGGAAGGCTCGCCGGAATCAGCCATAGAAGCCGGTGGGCTCGCTACCCCAAAATTCGATTAGGGCTCGGTTGTTCCCTAAATTTTGATTGCAGAAATTCCAGAAGGGAGAGGAGATAACAACGACGACCCATTAATAGAGGCGTCGATCAGAGCTATTATTAGGATTAATACCGGAGAAGACGACCGGAAATAAGAGAACCAGAGATGGTGAAGAATAGCGACTGGAATCACGACTAAGAGTCGAAAGAGAAAGAGACTAGTTCGTAAAATGAAGAAGAAACGGGGGTTAGGGCTCCCTTTGGTTACCCGGGTCAGGTCGGGTCATTCACAGGCCGGGTTCTGCTAAGATACGAGCCATGGGCAGGGTCAGTGGGCCAAGTTCTGGGCTGAGGAGCAATGAGCCGGATCTACTTACCAAGTGGGCCAAAATTTTAATTTGGGACAGAATCGTTTAAATAACTTAAGCTTAATCCCTAATTCATCATGGATCGAAACGCCATGAAGTAAATCATATTTCCACTCTTAATTAAGTTTCGATAAGTCGTAAAGAATTATTTCACGATTCCAATAATTAACTTTAAATAAGTTAATTAACCTGGAGCTCATAATTTAGATTAATTGATTAGCTAATCGATAAAGCGATTATAATTTATTTAGCCAGTTTCAAAATAAATCAAGCTGATTTATTATAAAAGATATTTTACATGAACCGTTCATATGACGGAATTATAGCTCGAGGCCTCGAGCTCAGAAAACAGTAACCACGTTACTGCAGTTAGGGCATCCTCCGATCAGATTAAAACTAGAATATTAAATAAGATTTTGTTCGTTAGAATACGAATCTTACCTTAATTTTTAATCGAAGGGTACGCGAAGGAGGGACAGTAGCTGAAGCAGAGATCAGATCTCATAGCAGTCGAGAAAACCATGAGGTGGGCTTTCTATAAAACAAAGCATGTTTTATTAGATTAATAGCTCTTTTAAGGTATTGTCATGCCATAAATGTTTTCAGTTTTTGTATGATGCCTATCTGTTAAATGGCGAAATGCCAATTCATAAATCGAATTCGGGTCCTTGAATGATCAGCTATTATTCTTGGACTAGTGTACACATTGATCGTGTCATTCAGATAGTGACCGATCAGGTGACCGAGTGAGGTGGCCAACTCCTCGGGCACAACAAACTCAGATATGGTAGAATACTACAGAACTTAGTCTGCAGACGCTTTTAAGATAACTCAGTTTTTCGTGAACATAGGCCTTTCAAGAAAAACCCTATACTTCACTATGAATGGCTTGACAATAAAAATGTTTTGGGCATGTGTCCACTGAGTACTTCGTACTCACGCCCTGTACATTATTTCCAATGTGCAGGTTGAGCTTGATGAAGGAAGGGTGACTGGTGATGCTTTTGTCAAAGTTAGAAAGTAGTATTAGTTGAAGATTTCTCTTGGTAATACATGTCCCCATACATGTATTCTTAAACACATTTCCGCTGTGTACACTCTGATACTTCTGAATCCTTCGATATAGTTGTAATTCAAGTCAGAATCATGACAAGTTGTGTCGTACTATTTCCGCCTATTGTGTCCACCCATCGATGTTGTTCAATAACATGTTCATGTTGAATCCCAGAATTACCCATCTTTTGTAAATTATTCATTAATTCCCACCATAGTCACGAATTACCGAGCTTTGCTATCGATTAGCAAAGTGCGGTCGTGATAATAGTATTGTCAAAAATGCCAAAAGGTTGGTCACATCTACAGATAGCACCCTGTTAGGAAGATAAAAAATGTGCCACACAAGCAATGGGTGAGAAAAGACCAGGGGTTTAAAGAACCACAGATAAAGGAGACTGAGCAAGAAACTGAGCATACAACTGAGAAAAAACTGCTACTATACAGTCAAAGGAGGGGTGGACTCAACCTAAGCGAGCTGTTATTTTTACTATTCAGGTTGGAAATCTTCACATTCCTACAACAAATGTATATCAGGTGATCCAGGAAACTACAGAACTGGAGGACATACAGGGCGGGGACCTCTTCCCCTTCTCTCAAACATGAAGGTTCTAATATGGAATGTGAGGGGCCGTAATAAGCCCTCCAAATAGAAAGAGATTCGTCTCTTTCTAAAGAAAATAAAAGTAAGTGTTGCTGTGTTATTAGAAACAAGGGTGAAACAAGGAAAATATGAGAAAGTTATGGAAAAAATCTGTAAAGGATGAAAGTGCTTGCATAATTACCAGTCAACTGTTAATGGGAGAATATGGATTTGTTGGAATCCTAAGGAGGTAGATGTTAGTGGTATTAGTGAACATGGACAAGCTCTTCTTTGTAAGGTAGTGAGCATTGCTACAGGGCAGAGTCTACATCTTGCTGCTGTGTATGCTCTTAACACCATTGAGCAGAGGAGAGATTTATAGGCTTTCATAACAGATTGTTGTATGCATATTACAGAACCACTATTATTAGGTGGAGATTTTAATACAATTTTGACTGAGGCTGATAGGGATCAGGGGCATACAGTTACTGAAAGTGAAGTTCATGATTTCTCTGTTTGCTTGCAGGATAATGATTTGCAGGAGGTTAGGGATGTTGGGAGTGAGTATACTTGGTGTAATAACCAAGAAGGGGAGAACAAAATACATTTTAATATAGATAGATGCCTTGTTTAACACAGTTTGGATGCAAGAGTTTTCTCATGTGATTGTGGAGAGGCTTGAGAAAGGGGTGTCTAATCATAATCTTCAGTTGCTGAATTTTGCACAACACACTAGGAACAAGACAAATCCTTTCAAATTTTATAATGTCATGGCTGAACACCAAGATTTTGAGAGGATAGTTAGGGAAGGATGGAGATTTGCTTGTCATACTAAAAAATTACTGGATGTTTGGTTCAAATGTAAAGAGATGAAAAAGCAGTTTAAGGAACTAAATACCAAGGTGTTTAAGAAAACAACTGAGAAAGTTGAGTAGTGCAGAGCTCAACTGAAGGGAATACAATATACCTTACTCACTGATAAGAAGAATGAGCAAATTGAGAAGAACGAAGAATGTTGACTGAACTAGAGAAATGGAGTGGGATTGAGGAAAAGATTTGGCAATAGAAATCTAGGATAGATTGGCTAAAACTTGGGGATTCAAATACCAAGTTTTTCCATTTCTATGTTAAAGCTAGGCAGAATGTTAATGCAATTAGGATGTTAAACCAAAGGGATGGTACCAGATGTAGTACTCGAGATCAAATAATGTCAGAAATCAGAGAGTTTTATCTCAACTTGATGGGGAGTGTTGCACCTGAGTTACCAATGGTAGAAAAAGTTGTGGTGAATTTGGGTCCCAAATTGCATACAGATGTCAAGAATATGCTCTGCCAGTCTTGTTCAGTTACTGAGGTAAAAGAGGCATTGTATAATATGGACTCCAACAAGGCTCCTGGTATAGATGGATATAATGCTTGTTTTTTTTTAAAAGCATGGCCTATAATTGGATGAGACATTACAGAGGATGTACAACAATTTTTTGATACTAGTTTTATGCCCAGAGAGATGAATATGGTCCTAATCACTTTGATCCCCAAGAGTGAAAATGCTTCTGAAGCTAAAGATTGCAGGTATATTGCTTGTTGTACTATACTGTATAAGATCATATCTAAGGTGTTAGCAAACAGACTTCTTGGTTTGCTGGATAGTATTATTAGCCCTTCACAGTCTGCATTTGTGAAAGGAATGATCATTTTTGATAATATTATCTTGAGTCATGAGTTTATCAAATGATACAAGAGGAAATTAATATCACCGAGATGCATGATAAAGATTGATCTACAGAAAGCCTATGATTCTATAGAATGGCCTTTTCTTAAATATCTAATGCTTGAACTAGGGTTCCCTTTTAGATTTGTGTCATGGATCATGGAATGTGTGTCTACTGTTTCATATACTATCAATGTCAATGGTGAATTAACTGTCCCTTTTGGAGGTCGGAAAGGACTAAGGCAAGGGGATCCTATATCTCCATACCTTTTTGTGATTTGTATGGAGTATCTAAATTGATATTTTAGTGAGCTCAAAGGCAATAGACTGTTCCATTATCATCCTAGATTTAAGAGGTTCAGTCTAGTGCACATGTGTTTTGCTGATGATTTATTAATCTCTACTAGAGGGGATGTTATAACAGTACAACAACTGATGATAGCTTTTGGGAAATTTTCTCAAGCTTCTGGTCTGAGGATAAACCAAACGAAGAGTTGTATATATTTTGGTGGAGACATGATGATGTGGTGGCTAATATCCTTCATACTACTGGGATGAGTCAAGGGCAACTCCCATTTAGATACTTAGGTGTTCCACTCTCTTCAAAGAAGTTGATAATGATGCAATGTTTGCCACTTATAAAGAGGATTATGGCTAGAATTGATTGTTGGGCATCTAAGATGTTGTTTTATGCTGGAAGAGTGCAGCTCATCAAATCTGTGCTTTTTGGAGTGCAAATCTACTGGAGTCAGGTATTCCTCCTTCCACAGAAAGTCTTGAACTTGATACTAACAGCTTGTAGGACTTTTCTATGGACTGGAAAATCTGCATTATCTAAAAGGGCACTTGTAGCCTGGGATAAAATTAGTTTACCAAAGTCTGCAGAAGGGCTGGGAATTGTCAATTTGAGTTTATAGAATAGAGCAGCCATTTGTAAACTCTTCTAGAATTTGTCCAAGAAAAAAGATACCATATGGATCCAATGGGTGCGTGGTTTCTACATAAAGGATAAGGACTTGCAAACAATGGCCATACCAAGACAGTGTTCCTGGATGATAAAGAAGATAATGGGTGCTAGGGAATACATGAGACAGGAAGGTGAAGGTAATGATTGGCTCAACATGTCTTCATTCTCTATTAGGAAAATATATATAGCTTTAGTTGGTGAGGTGCAACAAGTGGAATGGAAAAAATTGATCTGCCAGAATGCTGCACCATCAAAGCACATTTTTATTAGTTGGCTGCTTATGCATAGAGGTCTAGCAACATGTGAATATATGCAGAAGATTGGAGTGGCTGTGGATAGTACTTGTTGTTTTTGTGGGCAAGGTGTGGAAAACTTGGACCATTTGTTCTTCAGTTGTGATGTTACTGGAATTTTTTGAGAGCAGATTACAGAGTGGTGCAAAGTAAGAAGAAGGAAACATAATTGTAGCACAATATCTGATATCTCAGTGCAAGTCCAAGAGTGGGAAGCAGAGTATGTATCGTTGTGTGTTTACTGTGGCTGTGTATTTGATTTGGAAGGAGAGGAATGCGAGGAGAATAAACGGGGTGAATACTAGAGTGAAGGAACTTGTGCATCAAGGTAAAGTCCTTATGGCTTGGTGTGGTCAAAGGGATAAGAGAATAGGTAGCATGTTAGACAGATGAGTTCTAGGTTATGAAGAGATGGTGTGGTGTAATTTGTAAATTCTCAATTTGGTAAATGAATATATAAGCTATTTACCAAAAAAAAATTAAAAATTAAAAAATCTTGAGACATTGAGATACTAAGTGAAGTGTATAGAAATTACTACCTCAATCCCATTATATTATAGCTCATTTGACTTTTGACTTTTCGGCATGTTTTTCCACCGAAATCTAGTATGAGTTTTAAAATATAATTTTGAAGTATTTTTTCTTTTACGGGTAACTATGACACTCATAGTATCCCGTAAAAAAAAGAATACTTCAAAATTATATTTTAAAACCCATACTAGATTTCGATGGAAAAACATGCCAAAAAGTCAAAAGTCAAATGAGCTCTAATATAATGGGATGAAGGTAGTAGTACAGTATCTTCTAAAGTTATACTCCCTACATTCTTGATATTTGTGTATAACTTTTATGTTTTTGGATGTCCGTGATATCTTTATATTTTAATTAATGTTTTATATTAGAATATGTATTCAAAGATTGTGTATATAAATATTGTGGGTGTGGAGAGTAGAATATATTGATGCGTGCCTTTTTTTTTCATTTTTAGCAGATCATAATTCATAAAACCATGGCCCATTTATATATCTAGGGGGAGTAAAATATAGTAAAAGAAATGAATTTGAAAAAATAAATAAGGAAAAGAATGACATTGAATTGAGCTTATATATCACTTCCACCAATAATAGTTGACTTTGGATGAGCCCGGTCACGAGAGAGTATCCTTCCTCCCTCCAATTTGTACTTTAATTATAAGTACTAGTGTTGTGCCCGTGCGCTGCACGAAATATATGAATTATAAAGAGTAATAAAATAAATAAATAATTGAAATTATATATTTTCTCTCACATCATTATTGAACAACACAATACAATATACTATTATTATTTTTATTAAAAATTTAATTTATAATATTGAAATCCTAAAATAATTTTAAAAGAATATAAGTAAATATAATTTTAAACATTCATGTAATAAAAATATAAACATATGTTATACTACATGTCTACATTTACATGAACTACTATTGATATTATGATATTTGAATTATTATATTTTTGGTATTTTATTTAAATTCTTAATAGTTAGCTAAATAATTAGTGATTACTATTTTCTTTTATTAATTTGATAAATTTCTTTGAAAAAATAATACATAAAAAAATTAAGCCATAAATCATTATCACAATAAATTTATCGATCAATAACTTTAAATCTAACTTAATATTATCTCACAAAAGTTCAATTAATAATTAGTTTTATTTGTGACAATGTATTCAAATTTTCTATTGTCACAACAAAATTTTACACAAATTATTTATAAATAAAAAAATAGGATTGAAAAAATAAATAAATAACATATGAATATGAATATAGCAAAATAAAGAATTAATAGAATGATTTAATGCAAAAAATAGAATATTAGCAAACAATGATACACTATTTATAGTTTAAATCCATTTATTACCAAATCTATTGGATAATTCACAATTCTTTGAAATAAATCACCTTCATAAAACTATTGGACAATTGATTGTCACTTTTGGAGGGAAAATGACATTATTGTAATTTTTGTCAACAATTCTTCTTTTATACTAACTCTAACCCATGAAAGTAGTCTCATTTGTTTTATTGATTTTTTCGGCACGCGTTTCCACCGAAACCTAGTAAGGGTTTTAAAATATAATTTTGAAATATTTTTTCTTTTACGGGATACTATAAGTGTCATAGTATCCCGTAAAAGAAAAAATACTTCAAAATTACTCCCTCCATCCCATTAGAATAAGTCAGTTTTCCTATTTGGGACGTCCCATTAGAATAGGCCAATTTCCTAATAGGGAAAGAATTACCCACTATTAATCACCCCATCATCCACTCACTTCTCAGCACGTATCCCAATATAATTTAAATTTTAAAAGTTTAAACTATCATAACTTGCTCGTTTGTTCTCCGATTTTTATGATTTTTATATCAAATTAAAGGTCTTGATACGATATTTCATTTAAGATCAGACATCAATATATTTTGATGCATTTATGATGATTTAATTTCAAAACAATGAAATTGACATTAAAATATTAAACACTATACTTTATCTTTACACACACTCTCCTAAAATCCCGTGCCAAAAAGAAATAGGCCTGTTTAAATGGGACGGAGGGAGTATATTTTAAAACCCGTACTAGGTTTCGGTGAAAACACGTGCCGAAAAAATCAATAAAGCAAATAATATTACTTTCGTGGGTTAGAAGGGTTAGAAGTAGTGTAATTTATAGGTAGAGGAGGTAGGGTCGTAGATATTGTCATTGCCATGCAGAAAAGTGCGATGAGAAAGAACAACAATAGTTTTAGCTACTCCACTACTATCGAGATATATATACATAAACACTTGTAGAGAGAGAAAGAGTTGAGAGAGAGAGAGATGACGAGAGGTGAAGTAAGCCGCCGCCCTCCCTCAGAAATGTTAGTACGCAAAACCCCAAAAATACACAAAAATAGAGTTTGGCGTGAAAAATTGGAGAACCACCTGGTGCCCACACACTATCTCTCTGTGGTCCATGCTCTACACTATCATCCCCCCCATTGGACCACACCTTCACCCACTGGATACTTTATTTATTCTTTTCCTTTTTTATATTTTATTTTTTTACCTAATATGTAAAGCCCAATCATGAATTTGCTTGGAATTAGACTCTGCAGTGCAGCCCGTAACTCTTTTGGATCTTCGAATTATGAGATAAGAGATTTGAGATGGGCCAATCCTTTTACTGGACCATGCTCAACCCTACTTTGAGGCCCAGGTCCATGCGGGCTCAAATTTTGTTCAAACCTGTAGGCCAGTTTATGACTATTGGTTTAGCATATAGTGCATGTGACTTTATCGAGAGTTCGAGAGTTCATGTCCCTGGCTCTATGTATGGCGTCCCTGACTCCCCTTATCACTGCCCAATTTAGCTATCCACCAACTCAACAATAATATAGAATCTAGCTATTTAATGTAAATGGCAATCATACCCTTAGGGTGTGTTTGGTAAAGAAGATGAACCAAGATGAACCAAGATGAGAGAGATCATCTTGGTTCATCTCACTGTTTGGTAACCAACTAAAATAAACTGGAGGGCCCGAGATGAATACAAGGCCCGTTGATATTTCACTGTTCCGCCTTGTTTAGTCATCTCACGCTTTTGGTCGGATGAGATGAACTCATTAAAACAGTAACACAATACTTTCTCTCTCTTACCATTTTACCCTTATGTATTTATACGATTTTAAATAATAATAATAATAATAATAATAATAATAATAATGTAATAAAATAATAATAATAATAATAAATAAATAATAACAATAATAGTAATAATAATAATAATAATAAATCAATAATAATAATGTAATAAAATAATAATAATAATAGTAATAGTAATAGTAATAGTAATAATAATAAATAATATCAATAATAGTAGTAATAATAATAATAATAATAATAATAATAATAAATATTAATAATTTAATAAAATAATAATAATAATAATAATAATAGTAATAGTAATAGTAATAGTAATAGTAACAATTATAATAATAGTAATAATAATAATAAATAATAATAATAATTTAATAATAATAATAGTAATAATTATAATAATAACAAGAATAATAATAATAATAATAAATATAATAATAATAATAATAAATAATAACAATAATAGTAATAATTATAATAATAACAAGAATAATAAAAATAATAACTCAACAATATAATAATAATAATAATAATAATAATAATAATAATAATAATAATAATAATAATAATAATAATACAGAGTAATAAATAATAAATAATAAAGGGTACTATTTAATCTCAACGATAAAAAGTGAAATCGGTAGGGGTATTTAATAAGGGTAAAATAGTCAATTTAAATTTTAATCTAGAGTTTTGCAATTTGTACCTAACACAATATGATATCATCCGGGTCTGAATTTTTGCTACCAAATGGTGAGATGAATGATTCATCTTGACACTATTCATATGAGTCATCTTGAGATGAATCATCATTCTTCATCTTGAGATGATTACCAAACGCAGCCTTAATGATACGATAATAATAATAAAACTAAAGTTAAAAAAAAAATAAAAAAAAAAATTAATTATGATATACGATTGATATACTGTAATATGATAGAGTAGTTCCGTGCGATGTAAAACGGCCATCTCTTCTTCTTTATTTATTTGATCCTAAATAACGAAAATAGCGAATACTTTGGATATTATCGCTATATCATTATCATATCTACGTACAATTGGGTTGCGTCACGTTTTAATTTAGCTACACACTGACTGTGTTATTGTTTATCTTGAGGGAAATTCGACCCTGCTGTAAACGTTACAAATTTTCGATCATTCCACTTGGAACTGAAAGTCTAATGCATGTTTGTCCATTAAAAATAAATCTTCAACAAAAAGTGGGAAAAACCGGTGGTTTTCCCAACTTTTATGGCCCATACTCACTAATCTACAAAAGCTTTGAGATTCTATTATTTATTTATTTTTTTTATTTTTTTGTTTATTTGTTCATATAGTTTCTTTTCCTTATTTTTATTTTTGGATGCTTTTCCACTTTATTCGAGATTTTTTAAAAAATATTATTTAATTGATTGAAAGTCTCCTCTATAAGCTTAAAAGTAGGGACCGTTCGTTAATAATCAAGGGTATGCATTTTATTTTGCAGTAAATTTAAACAAAGTAAGCATTGAATATAATACTAGATTATAATATATATTATTATTGTGTAATTTTTCATAAGTTTTTGTAGTAATTATATATAAATTATTACGGTCCCACCTTACTTAAATTGTTACACCATACTTATGTAGTAAAATATACTAAAACTAAAGATACTATAAAGGTACTTTTATATACTCTTTCACTCCCACAAATTTAATCTTAGTTATTGTACTTGTTGTCCCAAAAATTTAAGAGATAATACACCTTTTGTCCACTTTCACATTATAAAATTAATTTTTGGTTTGGAATATAATTTAATCAAATTTTACCCATTTTTTAGTTTGGAGGACAAAAATGCCCCTTCCCTCCCCCTAGGGTTGGTAGCAGCCCAGCCCATCCCAACCCGGCCCGGCCCGCTCTGCCCCGGCCCGTCGGCCCGACCTGTCCAGTAAATAGTACTAACAGATGTACTGCGTAATTAGTTACAATTTGATATTATCCATTTACCACTTACCACTTACCGGTAAACAATACTAATAGAACATAAACGTACTGCGTAATGCAGTTACAAATAGACATTATTCGTTTACCACTTACTGAGTAAACAATACTAAATGATCAAAAACGTACTGTGTACTTGCACATTTCAAAAAAAAAAAAAAAAAAGGAAAAATTTTCAGGCCGGGTCGGGTCAGGTCGGGCCTACTGACCGGGTCGGGTCGGCTGGTCGGGTCGGACTGAACTGGGCTGGAGCTGGCTGGCTGGGCTGGTGGGAGAGAGGGAAGGGAAGAGAGTGGGCAAGGGTATTATTATGCACCCTACCAAAATATGGGTAATATTTGTATTTTTTATATTCCAAATCAAAATTTGATATTATAATATATTTTTGGGTATTTTATTTTTTTCCTCAAAATTTAATATCCACGATTTATTTTTTATATTTTAGATTTGATATAAAGATACCTCTTAAAAACTACTTTATCTTTCTAATTTAGTAAGAAAATTATGTTAATTCACTTTCTTAACGTCATTTCTAACCGTTTGGACTAAATTTGTGGGACATAACCACAAGTTGTTTTGTGAGATAGGTCCATCGCGATTTCTATCAAATGCAAATCGTGAAAATAGATAAATTTAAATATGTTTAGGTATTTTAATATTTTAAATAGTAAACTTTTATTCAAATTATGAAAAAACTTTTAGTATATTTTTTTATATTTTAAATTGTAAAGTACTACGCAAACTATAAGTGTGCAAATAAATTAACATTTGAATGAAAAGCATTTTAATATTAAGCCCATGTTTGGTTCAAAAAAAATTTAGTATGGAAAGAAAATCAAGTAATTGATTACATTACATTTTGTTTGGTTTGAGTAATATGTTTTCCATTTCCCTTACTTACGGAGGGGTAAACCAATCCATCACATTGTTACATCTCAAGAAGGAGAGGAGAAATGGAACCCCTCACAAGTGAATTCATTTCTATTATTGAATCAAACACTCAATGAAAGTAATCATTATTATTACCATTCCCTTACTTGACTTGATTTCATTTCCTTTCCGTTACCCAACTTGAACCAAACGAGCACTAGTAAGTGATAAATAAAAATATAAAATAACTATACTTTAACAATAACAGAGACACACTCTACCACTTGTTTGGCTACGGAATCCCCACATCACAGACCCATCCATCCAAAAGAAAAAACTTTCTTGGATATACAATAGTAACCATTATTTTCTTAAAAAAAATAAAATAATAATAATAATAGTAACCATTATATAAAAAGAAAAAGAAAATGTAATTATATTTACACTTCTAGCGATTAATATTTGAATCTTTTTGCTACTATTTAGCGAAATTAGTTAGTGAAGGATCATATTCATATCTCAAAGTTCCTCCGTGAAGAAGAAAACATTCAAATGTGGCCATGCAGTAGCAGCAGCACACAACAAGGTTACGCAACTGCTGCTCTCCTAATTCCTAATTTTGTGGCCTTTAAATTCCCACCACAACCAAACCATCCCTTCAAATATATAGCTCCCTCCCTCTTCCGGAAATTATTGATTATTTCTTGCAAAATGGAAATGAGAAATAATGAAATTGAATCGCCCAACAATATTACGATAAAAGGAATTCTTGGGTTGCTAATGGCGGATACAAATGGCACCAAAGAGGTGATTTCTTTAGGAATTGGAGACCCAACTGCTCATTCATGCTTCCGCACAACTACTGCTGTTCAAGAAGCAGTTGTTGAAGCTCTGCATTCTGCTAAATTCAATGGCTATTCTCCTACTGTTGGCCTCCCTCTAACCAGAAAGTAATAATTCCTTCTTCTTCTTCTGTGTGTTTTTTTTCTTAATTTTTACTTTTTTCATTTGCTTTGTGTTGGGTTTTAGTTACAAATTTAGTTTCAATGTAAAGATTTTATCAGCCGAGCTGAGCTTCGTTGTCTTTTAGTAATTTTTATATAAAGTTGGATGAATGTGAGTGTACCATAATTGGCTAATTAAGATTCCTAGTAATGCTGTTTTTAAATTGATAAGAATTAACCAATATTCATGCAAATGTATTGATTTGCAAGCAGGGCTATTGCAGAATATCTGTCCAAAGATCTCCCTTACATGTTAGAGAGTGATGATGTTTATATCACAGCTGGTTGTACTCAAGCTATTGAAGTAGCACTCTCAATTCTGGCTAGGCCAGGCGCCAATATCTTGCTCCCTAGGCCAGGTTTTCCGATTTACGGACTCTGCGCTGCGTTCAGACAGATCGAGCCTCGTTACTTTGATCTTCTTCCTCAGAAGCAATGGGAGGTCGATCTCCGGGCTGTGGAAGCTCTAGCAGATCATAATACCGTTGCAATGGTTGTCATAAACCCGGGCAATCCATGTGGAAATGTGTATACTCATCACCATCTAAAGGAGGTTTGTTTTTGTGCACCCTATATATATATATCTATGTCCCTTTGGTATATCTCAATCTATTCGACTCGTGTAATGGAAATATCTGACACTGGATGTTGATCAGCATCCAGTGTCGGATATATTTGATACGAGTCGAATAAGTCAACCATCAAATTGATATTATTCGATGGTCTTGATGTTGTGTCAAAAAATGTTGTTAGAGTTAGATGATTTTGATTAAATGTGTGATGAACTAATAAGAATCAGATTGCTGAAACTGCCAAGAGGCTTGGCATTATTGTAATTTCAGATGAAGTTTATGGCCATCTTGCTTTTGGGGATCAGAATCCCTTTGTACCTATGGGTGTTTTTGGATCAATTGCACCAGTCCTAACTCTAGGATCTCTATCAAAGAGATGGTTGGTTCCTGGTTGGCGCCTTGGATGGTTGGTTACGACCGATCCTCGTTCCAGTTTTAAAGAGTCCCAAGGTACCTAATTGTAATTAAAAATCCTTGATTTTCTTCCGAGCCTAAGTTTGTGTTCTTGTTACAATTAATTTAGTTACAAGTATGTTTTCTTATAATTTTTCCAGTTTGTCGAGCGCCTCAAGAAGTATTGTGACATATGTGGAGGTCCCGCAACTTTCATACAGGTCGAATACTTGGGACTTGTTCATCAAAATTTCTATTATAAGTTCCATATATTAAGATTACTTGATGTTTTAGGCAGCGGTACCAGCCATTGTTGGAGAGACGAACCAAGTTTTCTTCGAAAGAACGGTTGATATACTGATGCAGACTTCGGATACATGTTATCAAAAGGTTAGAGAGATCGCCTGCATTAGTTGCCCGTGTAAACCACAAGGATCAATGGCTTTCATGGTTAGTTTCTGAGATTTCACAACATATGTACTAATCATTTTCCAAAAAACTGAAAAACTAAAGATGTGTAGTTGTGATGATAATGGAGTAATATGTTTAAAATGGTAGGTGAAGCTGAACGTTTCGTTGCTGAAAGATATTAGTGATGATATCGACTTCTGTTTCAAGTTGGCCAAAGAGGAATCTCTCATTATTCTTCCAGGTAATGACATCATCTTTTTCTTCGTAAAACACACACTCACACGTGCGCCCATAATGACTCAAACCTCTACGCTATTGGTTAGAGACGAACGCCTTACCTCTGAGTTGTGCTTTGTTGTTAACGTTTTCTTTTAACATTTCTTTTCAGTTGCCAAAATCACTCCTCTTAACATTTATTTTCCTTAAAAAAATGTATTGTTTTGAAATTTATTCCTTGTTTTATTAAATTCTCAAGTATCTCTTATAAGAAATTTAATGTTACTTTGCAGGAGCTGCTGTGGGCCTCAAGAATGGCTCCGAATTACATATGCAGTGGACCCATCTTCTCTTGACGAAGCATTAGAGAGGCTGAAATCTTTTTGCCGAAGGCATTCATTCCCCTTCGAAAACAACAACCAAGTAATAGAACAATATAAATAATAATCCTTGTTGGGCCTTTTATTGGGCTTGTTTCATTATTATTTCATGTTACTTTTATTAATTATTGGTAATCCTGGGTTCGTATCTATTTCTTTGGGATTTAGATACTCCGTTGCTTTTTGCATTTCGTCTCCTATTACACCATCAGATTTTCGACACGCATTAAAATATATCCAAAATCGTCGATAGTTAGAGAATTTCATAAATAAAAATGATAACTGGAAATATTTTTTTGACATATGTTGAGCATTTGACAATACAATAATAGTTTTGTTTTTGTTTTGGTATTTTTTGGTACATTGGATTTAGCACACATAATATGTAGTTGAGTTAGTTGCTTGTAATAATAAAGAATTTGGGTGGTCCCAATCAGTCCTTTAATGTTGCAAGAAATGTGGAGCCATGGATCAAGGGATGAAATTAAATCTGACGTCAGGTTAGGACCACGTCAAATAAAACTTCCCAAAATGCCAAATTTAAGTTCAAAGAGCAAATCATGTTTCCTTGCTAATTTGGTACATGACTAAATATTAATCAGCATATCAAATATTACATATAACGTGGGGACTAGTTTGTCTCTCCAGCTATGTGACGTATAAATATGAACCTATTTGTAATTATATTATTATGAAATTAATTATGATTTTCTTTAGTTGTTTATTTAGTCTTAACAAATTGGGTTGATATTCTCTAATCTCAATTGTGGTGTACCAATCATGTATTAAAATATTTTTTTCATTCTCGATATAATATGATTTAGTTTAATTTTACACTAATTAATAAGAGTTCGTTAGTACAATTATAATAGATTATGTTTTGCATTTAATTTTTTAACTAAGAAAACTATAGACAAATGCTAAAAAATAAATAATAAATAAATTCTAATTGAATCAGTGAACCCTAATCAAACAGTGCAAATTTTGATTAAATCATAATATCGAAATTTAAAAAAAAACATAATAAAAATAATTAATTTTAATATAGGGTCGGTATATTGTATAGATGATCAGAAACTATGTTAGTAGGACTAACACTAAATGCAATGATTACTCAAGGGTGAAGCGTAATACGTTGAGAGCCTGAGAGGTCATACGTTCACTAATAAAATCTAGAGCCGATTGTATAGAGTTGTAGTAGAGCTGCAGATATTTTTTAAGCAAAAAAATAGAAAAAAGAAAACATTATGATTAATATATAGTTGTTAGGATATTATGTTAAGGAAAATATTGGAATCGGTCTAATCTATTAAAAGTTAAATATTTGATTAGATTTATAAATTTTCAAGTATCTTTGAAAAGATGACAATCATCAATAAAGTAAAGTTACAGGAGTTGAATTTATTTGATTCAGTGAATGCTATCTAAATTTGACTGTTGTATACTAAAATAAAATATATATATATATTAGAACCATTTTCTTTAAAAAATATGTATGAATCTCGAACAAAATTATATATGTAGTTGGGTTGTTCGGTATATATACATCTCTTGCAAACGTAATATAACACTATTAAAGCTGCCTAAAATACAATTGTGATGATATAACAAAATCAAAGAAAACAAATACGTAGCACGTATTTTAGAAGAATAAATTGAATTTTGGACAAGAATCATACTATTTGTTAGAAAAAAAAAACTTTAAAATGAGATAGTTATGATTCAAAAAATCAAAGAAAAGTAACGGCACATTGAGAGATAATTTTATATTATGCAAAATAATATAGAAATTTTGGTGAGAATAATTAATGATGCTTGCATTTAGAGGGAAAATCATCCATCTCATACGTAATTTGAATTCTAATTTAAATAAGATATTGGGCTCTAATTTAGATACCAAAATTTGTATCTATTTTATTCATTGTGTATTAACTCTTAGGATATTAGATTACTTTGGCCTATATTTTTATGAATTATACATAGGTAGTTAGTCAATACTTATATAATATCTTTTGGATATAGATATGTAACTTTTGGAGGGAAAATGACAATGTTGTAATATTTTACAACAATTGAGCTTTTAGATATTGTAATAAAAATCCTATAAAAAGACAAAAATAACTCTCACTTTATCTCACATTCAAAATAAAATAAAAAAGAATATGGGCCCTACTTAACATTTATTTGAAAAATTAAAAATTATACTACCCCACCCACTCTCTCTCACGGTCCTCTCACTCTCACGCTCTCTCTCTCCCCCAAACCATGAAAACCCTAGCCCCCAATTATCTTTTTTTTTTTTTATTTTAACCGTGTGTGTTGCCGGCGCCGGAGACAAAAGAGACCATGACCAATTCCGATGACAATTCGGGTTCCGAAGGCGAAGGAGTTGAAGTTCCGATGCAGGTACGTCGCCGAGTTCTGACGATGGAAGAACGGCGAAACCTTCCCTAGCCGCCGCCGCTCGTGAGTTTTTTTTTAATTTTCTTCTCTTCTTTGTTATTTCAATTTATAGTTCTTGAATTTTTATGTAATGAAGCATGTTTTGAGTTTTATGTTTGTTGGAATAGAATTATAATGTGTACAAATGCATTAATCTTTTGATTTGAATGCCAAAAATACGGATTTACTGCGTAAATTAAGAATTGGAAATCTGTGAATCTGTAAAATAATCTGTTTATATATACACGGGTTTGAACTGAATTCAAACCGTGGTCTTCACGGTTTGAATGAGGCTTAAACCGTGTAAAATGTGACATGTCATCAATTTCACGGTTTGAACTTAAAATCAAACTGTGGGCCACAGTTTGGTTTAAGTTCAAACCGTTTAAAGGCAGATTGCAGAAGAGTAGAAAAATTGATAAACTTCACTAAATTAGTGAATAATGAATGATTTTGCACTTTTATTTTGCAGCCTAGGTACGCATGGTACATGCCTCGTATGCAAGGATTCCCGGGTGAAATAACTAGTTACCAATGAGACCATGCAATTCCAAGCATAATTTATCATTTAAATTGCATTGGCGGATAGGATCTCTTGAGACGATTTTGCAAGATTCATGCCAAGCGTGCCTTGCACGAGTTATTGGCTAGGGAGCTATGGAGGGGCGAAGAGAATGAATTGGAGAGGTTGTTCCACGTTGGTGGGCGGGATATTCGGTTTTGGCCTCAAGAATTCTGCCTCCTGGCTGGATTATGCTTCGGCCCTACGACCTTCAATCCCCACGGTCATAATCACGTCATCCCACACACGAGCCTCTTCCATGCTTATTACGGCGGGCGTAAGGTGCACGTGAGAGAGCTGTTGAATGATTTCAAAGATGAATCTAAAGTTATAGAGACTCCGGATCAATACTTGAGCACCGCCAACTTGATCGTCTACTACTACATGCTACTATGTCGTGACCATGAAAGACCCGTTGATGATTGAGCATGGATATTAGTAGAGGATCTACAGTGATGAACGGAGTTTCTGTTGGGATCATGGTCGTTCCAGATCATGTGCCACCAGCTTGGAGTGGAAAAGAAAGACCCCACAAAAATTGGAGGCAGCAAATATAGGGCTGCCTACCATCTGTATGGGCCCATGTGGGCATTGTTCCTTTGGGCCTACGAGGCCATTCCAGCTTTAGGGCGTGCGTGCGGAACACGGCGCCACGAGCACGAGACGCCACGACTAAGAAGATGGGAACTTGTGTCCTCGCATGCGGATTTTGTTGGTTTCTTTGACAATCCACATGTATTTCATTATTCTCTTTTTACTCAATTAATTATGTTAATTATATAAATTAATATTCATGGATTATTTAATTTATCATAAATTAAATAATTGAATGTTTTTTGTAAATTTTGTTAATGAATGATTACTTAATTACTCATAAATTAAATACTCATGTGTGATTTGTCTGGATTTGAGTTTAATTATTATTTTTTACTCAATAAATTATGCTAATCACAATAAGTAAATATTATTTCATTACTTTTTAAAATTAAAATAAATAGTGGATTGTTATTGTAGAATTTGGTATTAGTGGATTATTTATATTTATTATTGTCTATGTAGCTCGAAGTCAACCCGACACTCTAACCTGATGAAACAAAACAGACGAAGTATTACTTTCAGTCCCTCTTCGAGTGCCAAGACCCCTTAATTCTTTGGTTTAAGCCGAATCCACACCATTCTTGGAAGAAAGCGCCTCCGGAGCAGAGGCGAACGAAGGATACAAGAGATATGGCAAGAGTGATTGACAAGTTGAGGTGCCGGGATGCGAGACAAGCAGTCCAGCCCCAACGTCGCCAGCCTCGTGCCACCTGGGCAAATTTAGAGGGTGGAGCACCCATCCCGACTCCCAGAGCTCGTGCCAGTACGTCCAAGAGGCCCCAAGTTGAGAGTTCACGCCTCGAGAGGTCCTCGGGGCTCGTATGCTGTGTTCATGGGGATCCGTGCCCCCGAGGATATGATAACAAAGTGTGGGTCGACAAGGTGGTCAAACGCTTTGCACAGGATACGTCGGAGACCGGGCCTCTTGCTCGAATGGCGAAATTCATGGCAGGCCACCTGAAGAGCCTCTTCGGGAAGACGGGGAGTTCCTCGAGCCATAGCAGGCGTTCCAGTGGCCGGGCACCCTCAGATGCAAGCAATGCTCCCGGTTTTGACGGCGCCTACCTTGGCTACATGACACCTACTCCCTCAGTTGCTCCCGGTTTTTAGCACATGGCCGGTGGATCGAGGCAGCCTCCACAACATGCTACACGGGTGAGATCAAGGACGTCTCCATTAGTGGAGGCTGAGGTCGGGAGGTCTAGTCACTCGTCTTTTGCTAGGGAGCTAGACCAAATGCCTGTTGGGCAATGGGGACACGGGGAGTTACAGGATGATTTGAGTGATGACTCTGACGTCCCACGGTCCATTCCCACGCGTTGCAGGGATATTGGCGGGCAGAACGTGAGGCCTTCCGCCGCTTTGAAGAGCCCATTTGTTGCTCCTGTTGACACTCCTTATTCTGCACCTAACATGATGGCATTGTATCAGAAGTTTAGGAGCGGCGGACCGCATTTGTTCGTGACGAATCAGCAGGATCCCCCCATTGTATGCCATAATCTCTCTTCGATGAGATTGAAAACCTCGGGATTGAATTCTCAGCCGAGGTTAGCCCAATACTGATTTTGTATATTGTTTTTTTTTATCTCTAAAATTTATATCTTATATCATAAAATTATTTGGTCTAATATTTTCGCTTTCTTTCAGGTCCTCGAGCTGTATGTGTTGTACTGGTGGTCTCGACTGACCATGGGGATTTCATTGCGTCCATCTCTGAATGAAAGGAGAACTGTGTTGCTTGGAATGGACGTATACGTGATTTCTGAAGGTCAACAACGTAAGTCCTACTGTCACCCTCTACCCTATACATGTTGGGCACCGGCGTCCCACGAGTGCTATAGTGACGGGCTCATTCTGCCGCTATAGACATCTTCAAATAGGCCTTCTCGGTGAGCTCGTGATCTGTTGAGATGGAGTTGACCCGATGCTCCTCGAACCACTTATCCACGATTATCCGATACACCTCGATCATGGTACAGATCGGCAATCGCCTTGCCCATAGGAGTCTAGCGTTCATTGTCTCCGTGGGATTTGAAGTTATGAAACTCGTGCGCTGAACATGGCACTCCAAATGGTGTCTCTGGTATATTCCACTATACCCCTCAAGGACTCAAAATATTCATCGAACGTAGAATCCTGATGGGCATAGGCTGCCGCTTCAAATCTGCCAAGTGCGTGCCTACCATACGTCACTATATTTTCCATCAGATGGTAGAAGCAAAGACCGTGAGCAGCATGTGGGAAGACATTTCGAATGACATTTTTGATGCTGATATGGCCATCGGACACTATCAACAGGTCCTTTGGTGCTCCAAAACAGTGACACACCCTAGTGAGAAACCAAATCCAAGACTCATCATCCTCGATCGGGCCAAATCCAATGGCAAGTGGAAATACTTGCTCATTCCCATCCTTCATGCAAGCTACGAATAGGGTCCCCTTGTTCTTCCCCTTCAAGTGTGCCACGTCCACTACGATCATGGAACGGAGCAAATCACTCTGAAAGGCTTAAATAGACTGTCCTAGAGTGAGGAACATATAACATAATCGATCGGAGGTACGGGATGTCGAGAAATCATACTCAATACCTAGATTCTTCTTCCTCGGTAAGTACAAATAAGACGGGAGCCTCTGATAAAACTCCATGAAACCTCCATACGTCATCTCTATAGCGATGTTCCTCGCTCATAAGGCAAAACTATAACCGATCTCAATACCGTACTCAGCTCTCATCTCATTAACCATCTCCATCGGCTTCAGAACGGCACCATTAGTGATCAATCTCCGTGCAAAGAATGCTCCTAGAACATTCGCGGGACTTAGCGTGGTGCATTCCCGTCTAAATTGACATAGCATGTATGACGTTCGGTATATTTTCCAATACTCCATATACTCTCTTTCTGCTTTGCACGCAACATGTACTTGCACCCCTCCTTCTTGCATACGAACCCCACATGGTAAGTGTCCGAATTTTCAACTTTATACTCAAGTCGGTTCTCTATGTGATGCAATCCGACTGCTATCGACAAATCATCTTTTTTCTTGATCAAGCCGCCCACACACAATGCACCAATGGAGGGCGTAGAATAATCTCAACCAATCAACCCCAGCGGCAGCGCGGTGTCTAGATGAACATGAGAAATCAACCAAGCTCGGATAACATCAGGATCGGCCCTAGCATCATCGTCACGGGTAGGTTGGGACTATGAATTAATGTTGCGATGCCTATTGATCCTATCAATTTGTCTCGACTCTTGGATCCATGCACCGAACTCCATAGTTAATGACTCAAATAAATCAGAGCGATCAGCTGCGTCTCTTTCTTCCTCGGCCCTTTCTTCCGCGACCGTTTCATTCTCGACCCTCTTCGAGACTTCCTCGGCCCTTTCTTCTTCCGAAAGTAGTCCATCCGAGCTCGGCTCTTCGATATTCACACTCTTAAAAACCCTATAACCTTGCGTCGTAGGAATGCTCCGGGCTATATTCTTATCTTTGCTGATGATGTAAACAAGTGCCATTTTGTTCAGCTCAACAATTAATCTCAACAAATCAGCGTCGCTCCTTAAAGCTACCTTAATCTTTCCATGATCGCTTGTATCCATCAAATAGTAGAGCATATATTCGGATTATTCGCCTACTTGATCACAGATCTCTTGTAATAGATTGTCAAGTGTAATTTTTGTCATGACCAAATGTACTAGAACACCATCGCCCCCTATGTAAGAGGTTCTCTCCCAATGCCCACCGTGATGAATAAATATTTTTACTAGAGACATCACTGCAAAAAATGAACAAAACAAACTTCAAAATTTGAAGTAAAAACAAAAAACTTGAGGCTGCCTCTATCTCTCCACAGTTTAACTACAAATACACGGTTAAATGACATTTTCCACGGTTAAGAAGTGTGCTTAACCGTGTAATTGGTCTAAAAGTAAAAGTGAAAGTTAAAACTTACACCACACGGTTATAATGCAAGATTAACCGTGTAATCTCAATTAAACCGTGTAATTTCAATGAAACCGTGTATTTTATTTTTCACGGTTTATTTTCGTACTCTTCACTTAAAACCGTGTAAACCTATTTATGCATGGATTAATGTTGATTATTCGACTAATATATTAAAAAAACGTAATATAACTACTTCTTACATCTTAAACATGACCAAAAACAACATATTGTGGGAAAAAAAAAAATTAACTGTGTATGTATACAAAAAAATCATGTATTTATCAATTTTTTACTATGTTTTTAATTTGAAGCGATAATAAAATAAAAATATGCAAAATAGAATTGTACCTGTATATTTTTGAGCAAAATATAGTCGAAATTGTACCAAATTCACAGCCAAAAATTACAAAAAATGGAGGAGGAACATCCAGTTTTTTCTCTTTCTACAATTTCAATATTTCTAATTTTATGTGTTACCCTTTCATTGATGTTTCATTTTGTTCTATTTTCTGATTCATCAGTAAATGTAACAATACTTTTAGTTGATTTTTTTCTGATTTGATTGTTGACAATAAATGAATTTTTAATTTCTTATTATTTTTTTTTACAAAAAATTGATGTATAAAGTTGAGGGAGAACCGTATGAATTTCGATTTTTATAGAGGAAAAGTAGGGGAAAGAGAGAGAAGAGATAAAGTTGGAAAGAGAAAGATTTTTTTTCTTACTATAATATCATGTGAAACCACTTTTTAAGGGTATTTATGTATTTTCATTAGATTTTGGGTATAAAACTTATACTTTTGTGGTGCTTAGTATGATGGAATGTAATGAGGTGGAATTGAATGGAGATAGAAATGATGTACACATTTCTACATGATTTCTACCTCCATTCCATTCCACCTTATTCCATTCTATCATACAAAGCAAGCCCTTAAAGTGTTGTATAAAACTTATAGGAGGTGTTTGGTATGATGAAATAGAATGAGGTTGAATGGAATGAAGGTACAAATGATCATATAATTTCTAAATCATTTCTACCTCCATTCCATTCCACCTCATTCTATTCCATCATACCAAGCGCCCCCATAGATTTATTTATTTTGGGTATTTTTAACCATTAAGACATCCTTGAAATGTAATATTAAATTTTTTATTTTTTATTTTTTTAAAAAGAGGAGGTATAGTTACAAAAGTAGAGGTCTATTTACGGCACACGGTTGAAGACCAAATGGTCAAACAAAAATGAATTGATATCCATGCAAGTTGGCGGTTGCGGTGGCGTCAAACCTTATTCAAGTCTTGAATCTGAATTCTGACCGCCAAATGCCTTACTAATTGTTATGACTAACTTTCCAATCCGTACGGCTTTCATCTGGACCAGGGACGGAGCCAGGAATTTCACTTAGGGGGCGAACTTTTTAAAAATCTAAATTATTAAAATTCGATAATTTTTTTGCACAATATAGACCGATTCTCTACATAAACATTTAAAACAAAATATAAAGACAAATGACCTTATAATAACTAATACGAGATATATATTAGTGAAACATCCAAGACATAGTAAAATACAATTCCAATCAACTTTGTAAAAATAAAAGAGAACATATTACTGTCTCGTATTATAAATAATAAAATATATATATAAAATAACTAAATAAATATAAAGACATACTAACTATATTAAGTGTAGATCGTTTAAATTGTACTTCCGGTTCTTCATATCACCAAACTCATGAATTGTTAATTCTACATCAAATTTATCGACAATTTCTTTTTCAAAGTATACAAGTAAGGAGACAACCAAATTTTTGAACTAGACTAATGAGCCTAAGATTATAGGGCTTAAAATTGGTACTAATAATTGTTATCAATTAGAATATATATATGTGTGTGTGTGTGTATTTGTATATAATATACTATATAAATGAATATAAAATACATATATATAAGTAGTAAAATTAGAAAATTTGAGGGGGGCGATGGCCACCACCTGCCATCCCCTAGCTCCGTCTCTGATCTGGACCATATACATATATAGCATGAACAAAATAGAGTACATGCATGCATCTTTTAATTTTTTTTACCAAGTAGGTTAGGTTAGACGAGAAGATAAAAGAAAAACTCTGAACTGTACGTATTAATTTTAAGATTAATTACCTTAAAATGCACAAGTGCTTGCTTGCTCTCTTTTTCCAATTTCTTTTTTTAAGTAGAAAAACTTTCGATCTCTAATAATTTTCCCACGATTTACAAATTTCGCCAAATCGAAAAGCTCATGCATGTGGCAGCTAAAATCTTCTACGTGAACAAATCTTAATTTGCTCTGTAAATTATCGCCGTAAAAAAATAAACTATCGCGCCAGCTTTGATTTCAGCCGAATCCGTAAATTCTGGAAAGTAACAAAACATGCAAGCTTTATTATATTATTATCTTGGATATTATGAATTTAAAGCTTATGAAAAAAAGACGAAATTTATTACTACTCCCTCCTTCCCACTTCATTAGCTACGTTTGCTTTATTGACTTTTTCGGCACGCGTTTCTACCGAAACCTAGTACGGATTTCGTAGTATCCCGTAAAAAAAAAGAAACTTCAAAATTATATTTCGAAACCCGTACTAAGTTTTGGTGGAAACGCGTGCCGAAAAAGTTAATAAAACAAACGTAGCTAATGAAGTGGAAAGGAGGGAGTACTATATTTTAAGATAATGAACATTTATTATTTTGATTATCGGTTGTTTGCATGATTAATTTCGTCGTCCCATAGCAAATTGGAGGGGGTGCGAGAGCGGAGGACCCAACCTTGTCCCTGGAATTAAAGTGAAGTGATATGTTTGGAGCCACATAAGAAAAGAAAGCCATCATGAGAAAAACATTGAATTTCAAAGGTCTGATTCATTATATTGCATATATATATACTCCCTCCGGTCCTTTGAAGTTAGTACACTTTTTTTCGGCACGAGATTTAAGACGGGAGTGTTTAGTATTTTAAGTGGGTTTGGTAATTGTGGGGTATATTGAATTAATATTATTAACTAATATTCGAATTAAATAATTAATAAAAAAATGAAAAATATAAATATTTTTTTTTCCAAATCTGTAATTAATTAATTAAATTTATTTTTATTTTTTTATTTTCCGCCCAACACTTTCCGGCATAAAAAAAGAGAAGTTTCTGATTTAAATTTCCAGTCCAATTTCATAAAAATCGAAGTACAGTATTCATAAAAAAAAATTTACAAAAGCAAAGATAAGGGGAAAAGTGATTAAAAAAGCACACGTCATTTACAAGTCACTTTTGATTATGGGCGGCTAAGCCCAAATTTTGGGGTACAAATTTCCAAATTCAAACTTCCCACCAAATTTAAAGTAGCCTACATCATCTTTGCCATCTAATCTATAAATACAAGTTCAAAGCTCCACTTCAGTTTCTAAAAATTCAAATTACAAAAGAAAGGAAAGGGAAGAAAATTTGTTCAAATGGGAAAGCATAAAGAACTCTCAACAGATGAGAGAAATGTTGTGGTGCAGTTTCTGCTTGGGAAGTCCACCAATGGAAAACCAGCCTATGGAGCCTTCAAGGAAGTTGCAACCAGCTTCTGCATAACAAGGGGGACTACATCTCGTTTGTGGAAAGCTGCAAAAACACAAATGGAGAGGAATGAAGCCATAAGATGTCAGTTTCAGGTAAGAAAAACAGAAAAGTTAGGGTTTTAAAGCCTATAGATTATGTCAAGTTCAAGGCCATACCTAAGAGAGAAAGAATCTCACAAAGAAAGATTGATGCTCGCATTGGAGTTAGCAAAACAACAGTTCAAAGATGGTACAAACTCCATCTCTTAATAGCTCATACATCAGCCTTACACCCACAACTGAGTGCATATAACATGCTATTAAGAATTAGGTTCAATTTAGAAGCATTAGAGCTGGACAGGATCCTTAACAGAATCATATTCTCAAATATGCACAACATAGTGCATATAGATGAGAAGTGGTTCTACATAACCAAGGGATCCCATAGGTATTATCTTGCCCCAGATGAAGAGGTGCCATATAGGAGTTGTCAAAGTAAGAAATTTATAGGAAAAATCATGTTTGTTTGTGCTGTGTCAAGGCCTATACTTGCAGAAAATGGAGAAGTTCTTTTTGATGGAAAAATAGGTATATGGCCAATGATGGAATCTGTTCAAGCTATCAGGAATTCCAAAACAAGGCCAAAGGGCACAAGGTACAACAAACCAATTCAGTCAATTACAAGAGATGTGATGAAGCAAACTTTGATTGAAAATGTATGTTTTCCTACTTTTCATGCAATGAACTCTACTCAAAAATCAGTTTTTTGTATTGGATGTCAACTAGATGCATGAATGATGAAGTCTTTTCACTACATTCAATACAATAAACTTATTTTTGTCATTGAGTTTTATTCATTGAAAGCAAGGAACATGCAAGAATCAGTCAATGAATGCTTTAATGATTCAGTGAAGCTTTTTATGGTGGATTCTTGATCTCATAATTTATATTTCATCATTGATCATGGACTTGTTACAGTCCTAAAGGGGCAACTGAGGTGTTTTCATTCAGATTTTTTCCCAAAGACACATCAAACATATGCTTATTAACATGCTCTGTTACTGCATACATATATTATACCAGCTATAAGACAGAAATGGCCACAAGGAGCAAGCAAACATATTAAGATTCAGCAAGATAATGCCAAGCCTCATATCAGAAATGATGATCCAGACTTCCAACATGCAGCACATGAGGGTGAATTTAATATGCAGCTAGTTCAGCAGCCCCCCAATTCTCCAGACACAAATGTTTTGGACTTGGGGTTTTTCAATGCCATACAATCTCTACAACATGAAAGACCATGCAATACACTAGATGAGCTAGTGGAGATTGTCAAGGAATCCTTCTACAACATATCCCCAGTCACACTAAACAATGTGTTCCTATCTCTTCAAGGTTGTCTAATAGAAATACTCAAAGGTGAAAGGACACAACAATTACAAGCTGCCACATATGGGAAAGGAAGCCCTGATCAGGACAGGTGATCTACCTCTTCATCTAGAAGTTGAGAAGGAGTTAGTCAGTGAAGCAATCACTTTTCTGATTGAAGCTGGATAGATCAATGGAGTACTAGAATTGGGCTACAGATTGGGGGTTCAAGAGAGATTTGGGCTGCTTGAACTTTTTGGGTGCCTACAACTCTAAATCAGAGAGTTAAGAACTAACTTTTTTGTGCAGTTTTGCAGTAGTTTTTTAGTGAAGACAAGTGCTGCAGAATAGGTGAAGATCTCAGCTATCTTTTTGTGCACTTTTAAAGCAGCCTAGGGTCAAGTTTTTTGTGCAGATTTGAAGCAACAATTTTTTGTGCATGATATGCAGATTACTTTTATGAACATGTATGGGACAATGTATGCACTAGCTAGTCAAAAAAGGTGTAAACTAGTGCCTTTTTTGAAGTTATAGTGCATTTTCTGTTTAATTTAATGTGGATTGATCTCAGCATACTCAGAATTGATTCAAATTTCTATTTTCGCACTCATAATAAACCAGCAAACACAAGCACATTTCTAACCAACATCGAATCCATCAGAATTTCATATGCAGCAAGTAAAGGGCAGATATCAGAGAAATCATTCAAATGCCATAACACAAGGGCCAGATATCATTCCAACATTAAATACCAACAGACAAGGGACAGCTAACAACAAGATCAATAACTTAGTAGCAAAATAGCAATCCACATAGAATTAGGGTTTAGGTAGTTCATACCAGAGCTAATGATTAGCATTAGCTGCTCTAATTTTTGCCTCCAATAAAATGAATTCCGCATCCACTTCGGCCACACATAAATCCCA
Source organism: Mentha longifolia (assembly GCA_001642375.2). Lineage (NCBI taxonomy): Eukaryota > Viridiplantae > Streptophyta > Magnoliopsida > Lamiales > Lamiaceae > Mentha > Mentha longifolia. The sequence goes on along the minus strand of CM038119.1, from coordinate 16,989,221 downwards.
AGTTTCTCCAACCATCTCAAATGGAAACGGCGGAGGACTACTGGAGTCCGATAGTTGAGACTGAATCGGCACTTCATTGCATGCCCGCATAGAAGTGGTAGGAACCACAGGGCTTGCAGTGGGGATCACGATCGAGGTGGGGCGTCTGTTCGCCTCCGGCGAGCTCACCACTCCGAACCATCATCGTGGCGAGGGGGCAGCGAGCGACACCCCAATTGGGGCCCTGGGAAAAGCTGCCGACTTGAGCCAACCATCGACGGCTTTGGAGGCTCCGGAAAATGAGAGGACTGGGGAGAATTTATCAGATTTCCGTACCGGCCGGGCAGGATAGGATCATCAGCGGGCCAAACTCGCCGATTTGGTGGCGAATCGGGCTCTTCCTCGGGCCACCAATTCGGATCTGAGAGAGATCGGAGATTTGGAGATTCATGTGAGAGAGGCGCTTCACGTTTCCGCGCCGATCTCCGATCACCCTTCGGACATCGCCAGCCGCCGTCGGCCATTGAAGATTCCAGAAAGAAGAACTAGGGTTAGATGTGGAAGATTCGAGAAAAAACAGAAAACAGAACTCAGAAATTGAATCGGGCGAAGAAGAACTAGGGTTTTCGGTGGAAGAACACAGAAAATAGAGAAAAAAGAAACTCACAAATTGAAAGAGAGGAAATGGAAGAACTAGGGTTTTCGGTGGAAGAGTCGAGAAGATGGAGAAGAGTCGAGAGTCGAGAAGATGGAGAAGATGTGTAATGGGTAGGTAGATTTCTTTAAGTTGGGTTGGGTTGGGTTAGGTGGATAGTAGTAAATAGGATTTGGGTTTTAATTAGCAAAAGTAATGGCCCAATTAGTGATTCACTAATTATATGCTTTAGTGCTTAATTTTTGCCAAAAATAGAAACGTATCAACTTGAAGGGACCGGCCCGAAAAGGAAAGTGTATCAGCTTTAAAAGACCGGATGAAGTATATTTGCATATATTCAGATGTTATTTTCTGCTTTTTGGTCGGATTCTCTCATTCACATACATACATTGGGAGCTAGCGCAGGTTCCAAGATCACGCAGTTGGCTCGTATTGTGTATTCATTGTGTGGCTATTATTTATTTTAACATTATTACTATTGATTTTATTTTTTTTGTGTTATTATTCAATATATAGAATAATTCAATAAAAAAATCCTTTTAGTTCATCTAGTACATAACTTATTTTCAAGAGTTTTCAATTTCCTTACTAACTAAGCTACACTCCGTTATCAATATACTGCGTATTGATCTCATTGTACCTATGGTCGAACACATTATTTCTCATCACTAATTAAGCTTTCTATGAAACTGGAACTGTACACCCTACATTGTCGGGTAATAATTTATAAATATTTTATAAAATAAAATAAAATTGTTTAAATTTAAATGTTCCTACAACTTCTACTTGTTTAAACATGTTTGGAATGTCAACATAGCATATTTAGGTGAGCGTGTATTGACCTAGCACGATTTTTAAATTTCAGTTAATTATGTTCAAAAAAACATAGCATATTTTTAGGTGTTTATCATATTTATATAATCCAATTAATTATTAATTATAAAATTTCAATTAATACAATAAATTTTTAGATTGGGCAATTGAAATGGTTCGGCATAAGAGGTATATGTAAAATTCATTAGGGTTAATTATACTTTATGGCCCAAATTTTCAACATTTTTATTTATTTATGATCCCAATTTCAACCTTTTTCAAAAATATCCTGAACTTTAAATATATTTTTTAAAAATAGCCCCCCTTTTTTTTCCCGACAGCCCAGAAGCTGACTAGACTCATCTGATAAATGAAGTGAATTTTTTTGTCTGCATCCCTTTAAAACACTCGGAAAAAAAAGAATTTCACAAACTTAATTCTCTTATTGAAAAAATTCCATCCCTCCCTCTTTCTCTCTACCCTTTGTAATATCCTCCTCAAGAGAAATGATGTGTTACTCCCCATTCGTGGGCACCTTCGTCGTTTTAACACTTTGACATTACTTTGTTCAATTTTTTTGATTGTTTTATATTCTAGTACCTTAGAAATTAATTTAGAAATCATAAATTTAAAAATAAATAAAAATTAAAACTCAATTTGTTTTATTACTCATTTTTTGAAGTTAAAAATAATAAATAATAAATTGAGCTTTGATTTTTTAGATTTTATGATTTCTAAATTAATTTCTAAGGTACTAGAATATAAAACAATTAAAAAAATCGAACAAAATAATGTCAAAGTGATAACATGGTGAAGGTGCCCACGAATGGGAGTAGCATATCATTTATCACCTCCTCAATACTCGTAAGATTCTACACTTTTAAGATACGAGCTGTAGAGAGAAAGATGGAGGAGCATAATCTTTTTTTTTTATATAGATTTAATAAGAGAATTAAGTTTGTGAATTTTTTTTATGGTGTTTTAAAGTGACGTGGACAAAAAAATCAAGTTCATTTATCCGACGAGTCAAGTCAACTTCTGGGGTGCGGTAACAAAATTAAAAGATGTGCCATTTTTAAAAAATATGTTGAAAGTTCAAAAAAAAATTCTAAAAATGTAAAATTGTGGTCATAAATCAAACACTATATTGAAGTTCAAGACATTTTTGAAAAAAATTGAAGTTGGGATTATAAATCAATAATTGTTGAAAGTTTGGGATATAAAGTATGATTAACCCAATTTATTAATGCAAATAGTTTCTTTGAGTTGTTGCTAACTTTTGAAAACTTAATTTAATTACTAAATGATTAATCTAGGTAAAATAATTTTGGAGAAGAAATTCAAATAAGCTATTTTATTTTAGTGTACATATATATATAATTAGATACGAGAAGCAGAAAATGATGATAAGCACGGCACACACCACACTAAAACTATTAGCCTTTCACTATGCATTTGACTTTCGGAAATGGCTTGAAGTAAAACATACTCCAAGACAAAGAGATATGGAGTGTATACCATCAAATCAAAGATACATGCGAGAAAATTAGGCGTTCACTGAAAAGTTCGAGAAAATTAGGCGTTCACTGAAAAAGTTAAGTAATTCGATTTACTGTGAAAAACAGGTGGTGAACTTAGGCTAGTCACAATGTTGATCACCAATTTTGGTGATCTTTCATACTTTTCCGGTGGGAGAGAGCACACTCGGAGAGATCCCCAATGCACGTGATCTCTCCGGGATCTCTCCTAATATATTATTATTATTATTTTAACTTTTTTATGCTTTTGCTAATTAAATTTATTAAACTTATAAATAAAATCAACGAAATTCAATAAGTTTTATTTTATTAAATTCAAATAATAGTCGACAATACAATATTAAAAAAACAACTAATAAAAACTAGAATTAAAAAAATATCTAAATATCATTTAATTTTCGCAACATCTCCAATATGCGAAAATGTTCCTCCAAATCCGCAGGAGACATCTTGCTCGTATCCTTCTCCTTCAGTTTCAGATACGTCTTGAGTGATTTGGTTTTTTCATACGCTTGTCTTTTCTTTGCCCACTCCGAGAAATCTCGATTTGCTTCCGTAGTGGCGTCGAGAAGATTGACGATTTTATCATCCGGAAGGTTTGGTAGAGGAGCACTTGGAGCACTTCCAGTAGCCTTCCCCTTTCCTTTCGCTGCAGTCCTCGCCCAATTGGCCTTTCACGGCTGAAGAAGGGGCAATCATCCTCCGATCTAGAAGAGTTGGACGATCCGTCAAGCCCTTTTTTGGCGCTTATCAGAGCCGACGCCTTGATATTTGGGAAGCTCGTGCAAGATCTTCCAAGCATCCTTCAGAACGAAGTGCTGCTTGTTGTTCTTCTTGTAGTACATCTTGGCGGCAGCGTCGTAGATGTCGTCGTTGCTCGAACCGCTTGGCCATTGCTCCTTGCATTGAACGTAGAACCCGTTGAATTGTGTCACCTTCATTTGAGCTCGTGAAAAATGAGACCTTAGCTGCACGGCGTCCCGATCGATGGCGTTGTCCGGCTTCTTCTGTGTGTTGTACATGATTTCGATGCGCTTCCAAAATTGGAACTTTGGTCGACACCCTTTCTCGGATCTTGAGACACGGCGCACCAACAAAACGTGATGGCAGCCGTTTCTTCCGGAGAGTACGGCGACCGGTGCCCTATTGGTAGGAATGGCGGCTTCGGAATTATCTTGATTGGCCTTTGATTTCGCCTTCGCCTTCGCTTTCGCCTTCCCCTTTCCTTTCGACGGTGAAGGAGCGGGGACGTTGGAAACGCTTTCGAAGGAGGCTGATAGGTTCATCGTCTCCAAGCCTTACGTTGCAAAATGATGAGGATCCGGTGGAGATGGTCGATACGATCCGGAAGCGTAGCCCTCAAATAAAGGAGGAGCCATGGCGTAGGCGCCGAAACCGAGGACCGGCGGCGGAGTGGGAGCTTCCTCCAGGATAGGTGGGGGTGTCGGCGCCGGTGCTCCGTAGTTGTCGGCATAATTTCCGTACCACGTGTTGAACTCGTTCTCCATTGGATCCGACATTTTTTTAGGAGAAAATTAAAACAAGAACACTAGAAATTGGAGAAGAAATTGAAGCAAGAAAACAAGAAATTAGAGAAGAAAATGTGGTGAAGAATTACAATGTTGAGCATCAATTTATAGGGATGAATTGGGTGTAGCCGTAGGGAGCCAACGGCTACCCCAACGTCTCTTTCGATTTTTATTTATTTATTTTTAATTTTTCGCCGATTTTCGGCGATAAAAATAAAAATAAAAATTGGCTTGCTAACGTCAGGATGATGTCAGCAAGCATCGACCGATCTCATTGCGGAGGAGCGCACACCCGCTGACCGATCTCCCTTGCCACAACGCGCGCGGATGAGCGCTCGCGAGTTCGGCCACGGCGGAAGAGCGCTCACTCCGGCGCGTTGTGGGCAGCCTTATGATCATCGTTATATTGTCATGCTTTTCTAGCTAGGGAAAGTTATAAGAAAAATGTACATTTATATTGAAGCTTGAGACTTGATAGCAACACCTATGCATATATGAGGTGCAATGTTGTTTAAAGAACACTTGAATTACAATGAAAATTAAGTTATATATATATAATAGTGAGATTTCACCCGAATTAAAGAGATTTGCACAAAAACTAGCCACCTAAACATTAAAAGGTATGAACAGTCCCTATAACTATGCACAATAATATATATTTCCATAAATAATAATTATTTGAGTAATCTAAACTAATCTTGTACCAGCGACAAAGCCAAATACTTAAAGCAAATGACGTTAAATTAAATTAAAAAACCAAGATACATATTTTATTATTGAAATCCGTTAGAGCAAATCCAAAGCTCACCCAAGTTCATGCTCCAAATTCGGAACTCGACATTATAAGCCAATTATTCAACTTAATCCACAAACAGATAAACTTTTTTAATTTAGAATATATATTATCCCCATCCCCACAAACCCCTTTAAAAAAGAATAGAATAATAAAGAAAAAAGAAAATAAAATAAAAGGAGAGACTATTTCTAGAGTTTCATGAGTAGGAGTGTAGGACCAAACCCACGTGAACACAGTTCCCTCATGCATTTAGGGTGTGTTTGGTAAAGAAGATGAACCAAGATGAGAGAGATCATCTTGGTTCATCTCACTGTTTGGTAACCAACTAAAATAAACTGGAGGGCCCGAGATGAATACAAGGCCCGTTGATATTTCACTGTTCCGCCTTGTTTAGTCATCTCACGTTTTTGGTCGGATGAGGTGAACTCATTAAAACAGTAACACAATACTTTCTCTCTCTTGCCATTTTACCCTTATATATTTATACGATTTCAAATAATAATAATAATAATAATAATAATAATAATGTAATAAAATAATAATAATAATAATAATAAATAAATAAATAATAACAATAATAGTAATAATAATAATAATAATAAATCAATAATAATTATAATAATGACAAGAATAATAATAATAATAATAAATATAATAATAATAATAATAAATAAGAACAATAATAGTAATAATTATAATAATATCAAGAATAATAAAAATAATAACTCAACAATATAATAATAATAATAATAATAATAATAAATATAATAATAATAATAATAAATAATAACAATAATAGTAATAATTATAATAATAACAAGAATAATAAAAATAATAACTCAACAATAATAATAATAATATAATAATAATATAATACAGAGTAATAAATAATAAATAATAAAGGGTACTATTTAATCTCAACGATAAAAAGTGAAATCGGTAGGGGTATTTAATAAGGGTAAAATAGTCAATTTAAATTTTAATCTAGAGTTTTGCAATTTGTACCAAACACAATATGATATCATCCGGGTCTGAATTTTTTGCTACCAAATGGTGAGATGAATGATTCATCTTGACACTATTCATATGAGTCATCTTGAGATGAATCATCATTCTTCATCTTGAGATGATTACCAAACGCAGCCTTAGAACTTGAGAAAAGTCAGCCCACCACCACCTATATCTATCTACATCAACATTTCTCATTCAATTAATTAAATTTAATTAAATTGACGCAAATATCTCAAATTTTTATTTTTTTCAAACCCTACTTAAATACTCATAAATTAGTACTTGCCTTCCCCAAAGTCGCACCAATTTTGAAATATCCCACCCTTATATATATACAATACAATATATACTCACACACACTCCATATCATATCCCACATTCAAGATTATTATTTCATTTCATATGCATAAGCAAATCCAACTCTCCACTGCAAAATTAAAGCGAAATTAAAAGAAAAGAAAAATGAACGGCCAAATCCCGAAAACGGCTCACTCATCCAAAATCCAGAAAAAGCGGCTGAGCCAGGAGCAGGTCCGGCTCCTCGAGACAAGCTTCGACGCCGGGAAGAAGCTGGAGCCGGACCGCAAGTTCCAGCTGGCGCGGGAGCTCGGCCTGCCGCCGCGGCAGATCGCCATCTGGTATCAGAACAAGCGGGCGCGCTGGAAGAATCAGAACCTCGAGCTAGACTACTGGCGCCGTCCAGGTGCGGCTCGAAGCCGCGCAAGCCGCGAATAGGTCGCTCGAGAAGGAGGTCGACGTGCTCCGAGCCGAGCTGAAACTGGCTCAGGACATGCTCTTCGGCTTCAGACAGTCTCAGGCTCAGGCTCAGGCCCAGGCCCAGGCCCAGGCGTGCGGCGGCGGCGGGCCTCCCGGGTCGTCGCTGTCGAGCTGCGGCGACGAGGGAGCCGGCAGCTCGAGCCATAATGAGGAGGTGGGGTGCACGGCTAACTGGCCGAACGTGGAGGAGCTGTACGAGTGTTTGATGGTCGGAGCTTCTAAGGGGCAGAATTGTCCAGTTTCCGACGCCGGCCATGATGAGAGAGATTATTGGGCATAGTAAAATTATATAACTTCTATTTGGAAAATCTTTTGCCTAAAGATCATCAAGATTCAATAATGTGTACTCTCCTGTTATATTATAAATATACTACCTCCATCCCACTATACTTGACCACTTTCATTTAATTGACATTTTGCGCACGTATTTCCACTGAAACCTAATAGGGTTTTAAAATACTACCTCCATCCCATTTATTAGGCTATGTTTCCTTTTTGGTTCATCCCACTTATTAGTCCACTTTCCTAAAATGACAAAAAATTTATGGCTACAATTAACTCTCTCTCCTTAGAATTAACTACAACCACATATCATACATTGCATTGACTATTGTGTCAAAAGCAAAGTAGCCTAATACATGAGATGAAGGTAGTATAATTTTGAAGTATCAGTTTTTTTACGGGATTTTATGAGTGTCATAGTATCTCGTAAAAAAAACGATACTTTAAAATTATATTTTAAAACTCGTACTAAGTTTCGGTGGAAATGCGTGCGCGAAATGTCAATTAAATAATAGTGGCCAAGTATAATGGGATGAAGGTAGTATATAATATATATATATAGACTTGATCAAATTAATTTGTTTCTTTGGTATGTTGCGCTTCTATCTTCTATGTTGAAGATTGGGAATATATATACATGTGGCGAGATAAGAATTTTGTGTTGTGAAAAGAATTTGTGGAATATTCATCAATGAAAGTTGGGACACACTTGGGTCAGCCGGAGACACCGTGCGGCCGGGCTAAAACAATGACACTTTTATTTATATAGATTGATACTTTTCTGTATAAAGATTGACACTTTTAAAAATTGTCATTTTATTCGTAAAATAATTATGTTAAAGATTGACACTTTTATTCATATAAATTGACACTTTTCTGTATAAAGATTGACACTTTGAGCCCGGCCGCACGGTGCCTCCGGCTGACACAAGTTTTTGTCATGAAAGTTTGGTGATCCACTAAAAAAATCGTTTCTGTGGAAGAGACAAATTCTTTTGGAGGCAACTTATTAGAAAAGAAAGAAACATGAGATTTTGTGTGTGTGTGTGTGTGTGTGTGTGTGTGTGGAAGGATTAGCTTAATTTAGAGATTTGTACATCTTTCTTTCTTCTGTGGAAGGGGGATGAAAAAATAAAAGAAAAGGTGGGGGTGGATGTTAAGTACTCCTATTCAATTAATAAGTTTAGTTCTGGCAATTTAATAGATGGAGGGAAATTTTCTTTCGCTTTCTTTCTTCCATTTATAGCAAAAGGACATGCATTGTAAAGGAAAACCCACACCTCAAATTAGAATGAATCGGGAAAAAAAAAAATCATCTTAAATTAGATGTCTAATAATTTTAGCCGCTTAGAAATGATTTTTATTTAGATACTAAGACACCATTTAGAGTTAAGAAAAAACAAATCATGTATTTCTTGGAATTAAGAAAATATGACTCTTTTTAAAAAAGAAAAGAAAAGTAAATATGAATTTAAATACCGCGCCAAGATTAGAACCCGAAAACATAACTCTTTGTTTCAGCTTCGTTTCTTAAAGTTTTTACTAATTTTTCTTGAAATTCATATTTTCTGTCAACGTGCTGTGTTGTCTATAATTGTGTCATTTTTTAATTTGCAGTTTTTGGGCTAATTTGTTTAAAAAGTCATCAGCTCAAGTATCTCACTCTATAGAAGTATCAATCATTAATTACTGATTTTTTTTCTTCATCTCCATATAAGTCTTGAGATTCAAGGCATATAAGCTAGTTCATTAGACTGTTTCTATATTTTCACAATTAAATTACAAACAACTAAGTGAAACTAGATGGTTTGACATTTTTCTTAATTTGATTTTCTAGCTATACCGGCTTTTCGATATTTAGTTATATATATATATGTATAGGATGCTAGTACTTAGCAAATACAGTAAATGCCAATAGTGGTATTTGTTAGTATAAGAAAATTTTCTGCTTTGACATTAGACATTTTTAGTTTTGACTTATTTTTAGAATGCTACGTACTCCTATTAATTTATGTCAGCTATATATAACAAACCGATAACTACGATACTTTTACTAGATGGAACTTATCTCCGTGACTAACATATCAGTTGATCATAAATTTAAATGAATTTCAACAAATTAGCATTCTTCTAACTATAAGAGAAAACGACAATTATATGATTTCAACCATTTTAACTTTATGATATTGCACGTTTAATGCAATAATAATTATTTTGGATCGGCGATTTATGTAGCCAATGATTTAAGGCTACCCACAATGATGCACTCAAAAAAGTGGGATCTCTCCCACTTTTCGGTGAGAGATCTCACTCCCGGAGAGATCTCCAATGTACGAGATCTCTTCTATTTTATTTTATTTATTTTTTTTTATTTTGTTGTTTTTAATTTTTTTTATTTCAATTAATATTTCAATTTTTAAACTTAAATATAAATCAAAAAATTTGAAACAAATTTTATTTATTAAATTCAAATACTACTTCGTAGTAAACATTACAATATTAAAAAAAAAATCCTAGGAATTACTTGAAATTAAAAAACATCTAAATATCAAGTGATTTCTTCAACATCGCCAAGATGTGAATATGTTCCTCCAAATCCTCGGGCGACATTCTGCTCGTATCCTTCTCCTTCAGCTTGACATACGTCTTGATTGCTTTGGTTTTTTCGTATACTGATCTACCCTTTGCTCACTCCGAGAAATCCCGATTCGCTTCTGCAATGGTGTCGAGAAGATTGACGATTTTTCCCTCCGGAAGGTCTGGTAGAGGAGCAGTTGCAGTAGCCTTCCCCTTTCCTTTCGTTGCAGCCCTCTCAATTGGCCGTTCACGGCTGAAGAAGGGGGCATCATCCTCGGATCTACTAGAGTTGGACGATCCGTCAAGCCCCTTTTGTCGCTTATCAGAGCCGACGCCTTGAAATTTTGGAAGAGAGTGCAAGTAACCCAAGCATCCTTCAGAACGAAGCGTTGCTTGTTGTTCTTCTTGTAGTACAACTTGGCGGCAGCGTCGTAGATGTCGTCGTTGCTCAAACCGCTAGGCCATTGCTCCTTGCATTGAAGGTAGAAGCCGTTGAATTGTGCCACCTTCGCTTGAGCTCTTCCAAAATGCGACTTGAGCTGCACGTGGTCTCGATCGATGGCTCCCTCCGGCTTCTTCTGTGTGTTGTACATGTCCTCGATCCGCCTCCAAAATTGGACGCCGGTTTGGTCGATCCCCTTCCTCGGATCTTGAGACACGGCCGACCAACAGAACGCGATGGCGCCATTTTTTCCGGAGAGTAGGCGACCGGGGGCCTATTGGTAGGAGTGGCGGCTTCAGAGCCTTCAAGATTGGCCTTCGCCTTCGCCTTCGCCTTGGGCTTCGCTTTCGCCTTCACCTTTCCTTTCGACGGTGAAGGAGCGGGGACGTTGGAGACATTCTCGAAGGAGGCGGATAGATTCATCGACTCCAAGCCTTGCGTTGCAAAACGTTGAGAATCCGGCGGAGAGGGTCGATAGGATCCGGAGGAGTAGGCCCCAAATATAGGTGGGGCGTTGGCGTATGCACCAAAACCGAGTGCCGGCGGCGGAGTGGGAGCTTCTTCCGGGATCGGTGGTGGTGTCGGTGGCGGCGGCGCTCCGAAGTTGCCGGCATAATTTCGTACCAAGTGTTGAACTCGTTCTCCATCGGATCCGACATGAATAATAACAAAAAAAAAATGGTGTATAAATTGGAAAAATGAGGATGAATTGAAGCCAAAATAGGATAAATTGCACTTAAGATGGGTGAAAAAGAAGATGAAATGGGTGCAATTTATACGCAAAAATTGGAAGTAGCCGTTTGGAGCTCAACGGCTACCCCAACGGCTGAATGCGATTTTAATTTTTTTTTTGTTGCCGAAATTCGGCTTTTTTAAAAATAAAAAAAAATTGCCTTGCTGATGTCATCACAGGCTGAGCGATCTTCGTGCGCTCCTCCGCACCATCTCCGTCCGCTCCCGGGAGCCCCAACGCGGGATCAAAACCTATCCCGGGATCGCTGCGGCGGCGCGCCTTGCAACCCCGGCGCGTTGGGGGTGGTCTAATCCGTTGCGTAGCTCATGCATGCAGATATATATATATATTGGAGATATTATTTCCTTCTTGATACATGTGGATAGAGAATGAGATTTTGCAGGATATTATTTAATATATATATCTTAAAGATTTTATGGAGATATTATAATATATTCTTACCTAGAATATATTATCTTGGAGATTAAGTTTAGGGTTGAAAATCTCCTACGCCACACACATATATACACGCTCAAGATGTGAAGAGCGGTTGCGCACTTTGAGAGAGACGGAGCTGAATATTGACTTTGCAGATTGCAATGCTTTTTGGAGAATGTCTGCCATATTTTCCTACTAGGTTTTTGTTGTGAACCCTGTTTAGTTTAGTTTTGATGATGTTATTAGAAACCACACATAGTTATAGGATTGATAGGAACAGACTGATCTCTGTGTTTGGATCAGTCAAGCTTAACTCGGACAGGTTGCTCCATGTAAAGATCAAGGTTGGTAGTGCAACCTTGTACCTAGTTAGATCAATCTGTCAACCTGTTCCGTAGTCAACCTGCTCGTGTAACCTGCTGAGGCTAACCTGCATACTGAGGAACCTGCATGCTGAGGCCAACCTCCTGAGAGGGACCTGCATACTGAGGAACATGCATGCTGAGGAACCTGCATGCTAAGGAACCTGTATGCTGAGGAACCTGCATGCTGAGGCCAACCTCCTGAGAGGGACCTGCATACTGAGGAACCTGCATGCTGAGGAACCTACATGCTAAGGAACCTGTATGCTGAGGAACCTGCATGCTGAGGCCAACCTCCTGAGAGGGACCTGCATACTGAGGAACCTGCATACTGAGGAACCTGCATGATAAGGAACCTGCATGATAAGGAACCTGTGTGCTGAGGAACCTGCATGCTGAGGAACCTGCATAGGCCAACCTGCTGAAGCCAATATGCTTAGTCAAACTGCTGTGAGTCAAGCTGCTATTAGTCAACAGCTTCTCAAGATGAAGATTCTAATACACAGATCAAGCTTGAAGAAAACAAAGACAGCTTGAGGTACAAAAGGTCGACCTTCCTAGTCCGACCTAAGCTGTGCCTTGCCAACCTAGATGGTTCAAGCTGTACAGAAAACCTCAACGGCTAGAAGTCCAGTCAGCAGTACGGTTCTGACACCTCTGCAACTTCAACGGCTCTAATTCAAATTGGAGTCATATAAATACTTCAAACCATCCCAGAATTGAAAAGAAGTGAAAAAGAAAAAAACGGGGAAGAGAGAAAAATAGAGAGAGGAAACCAGAGCTTCAAAGCCAAATCTATCCAGAAATCTTTACGCTTCAAAGCCAAACTCAACACTCGAATCCAAGCCATTTCCCAAGTGTTGAGACCTTCAAGATTTCTGAGTCTGGAACCTCACAGAACACTCTCCACAAGCTTACTACATATTCGTCCAAGTAAAGAAGAATCTGTCAGTTTAGCTGCAAGGTTGTATGTAAGTATGTATGAAAGGTTGTAAAGGTCACGACCCAGAACTCGTGCTCGGCTCAAGTCTAAAGATTGACGAAGGTCGAGGCTGGTACTCAGTCAGTATAAATAAGAGAGAAGTAAGGAATTTCAGATACGACAGTATCTGACTGTGGATGTAGGGACGTTTCCCGAACCACGCTAAATCGACTGTCTCGATCTCTCTCTCTATCTTTTATTTACAGTCGACCTTACAATGTTCAACTAACCTTCATTACATTGCACTTCATTGATATAATCAACCTGCACAAAGATCCAGACCAAAGAAAGAATTTTCTAAGAGGTAGCCAACCTGTCCACCAAACTTCCACACACAGTTCGGTTTAGCAAGCTCACCAGTTTACTGACTGAGCTGGATAAACCGAGCTGCACTGATAAGCTGAGCTGACAACTCAGTAAGATCGATTTTGTTTCTAAAGTCAAAACTGTTGGCGAATTGGTGTATTCCCCTCCCCCATACACCAATGACCTATTTATCGGGACCTACAGTTTTGCAAGTAGATGTGTTGATTCTGAACGTATCGTTCAACCTGCAAGTTGATTAAGGACGCTGTCAGAGAACAAGTGCCATCTGTCGGTGGCTGAAGCTTGACCGTGGGTGTGCCTCATGGTATAGTTCACGCTTGAAAAAGGAAGTTGTAAACGGATGAAAGACGTGTTAATAGGTGATATCCTTATTGTATAATTTCCTAAGCAATCCCTGCTTCGTAATAGTGAACTATTTCCTCGGATTTTTCCCCCAGACGTATGTGTGTTATCACTGAACTGGGTTACCAAATTATCGTGTTCTTTACAGTTTTCTGTTATTGTTGTTCTCATATTAAGAACGTAAACAAGAACATGAATAAGAACATGAATTACATAAGTATGTCTACAACTTAGAAATTTCAATTACTCCCTCCGTCCTGGCTAAATAGTCCGCTTTGTGTTGGGCACAGAGACCAAGGGAAGCTGTAATAAAGGATTTTAATTAGTTAATTAGTGATAGGATTAAGATTTCGGGTACTGTTCATTTTTTTGGTCTTATTATCCTTTTTTTTAACTCAAAATACTTAACATTAATATGAATACATAAAATAAAACAAAATAAATAAATAAAAAATCTGAATCAAAACACACATCAATCTGCCCCTCATCCCCAACCTCAGCGCCGCCGGCCGCCTCCTTATCCCCATCCCTCTTCACGTACTTCTCGTGATAGGACAAGGCGACAATGAAATCTAACGCCTCGTTCCTCTCACTGAACCCCAACCCTATGAATGTGTGCTTCCCAGATCCATCCTTAATCTTGAGCACGAAGTAGCACGATGAATCGAGCACCGGCTCAACGGCAGCCTCCCGCTGGCCGGGATTGATGAAGCAGGCGGCGAAGAGGTCGCCGGAATTGGGGCCCTCAAGACGGATCTCGTAGCAGGTGTCGCAGGAGACAACGCGGAGGCAGCCGGACCAGATCTTGTCGGACTGGAGCCACTCGCCGCTCTTGTAGCCGCCGCTGGTGGGGCGGGGAGGGAATCGAAGGACGATTCCCGGCTGTTCTTTTCATCACGGCGGTCAGAACCATGTGGAGAAACCTAGACCAAGGTTTTTCCATGGTGGTTGAGGAGATCTAGGGTTTCAGAGAAGGGAGAAGAGGAGCGAGAGAGATGAACTCGTAGAGAGAGAAGCAGAATTGAGGGGAAAAGATGGGGTAGGCACGGAAGGATTATTAGGGGATTTAATTAATTAATTGTGGGCACCACTTTATTAGGGTTAATTTAAACACAATAAGGGGCCTGATTATTTGGCTTAATTTTTACTATTTTTAGAAAGTGAACTAATAAATGGGACATACCAAAAAGAAAAGGTGAATTATTTAAGTGGGACGGAGGGAGTGGTACCAGAGCAGGTCACCAAGATTATTGTTCAGGTGTTGTGATCTTGGGAATATATTTCTACGGTTGTGCATACTTCTGTGAGAAGTTTTCTGTGTAGATGGATTCATTGGAGGAAGCATTATCTGTTTGGGGGCTACCAATATTTGATGGCATGGAATTTTTTGCAGAATATATTTGAGGAGTACAATCACGTTCATGAACGAAGGCTGTCACAACTCATTTATGATTTTGAAGTGCTGAAGTTGGATGTAAACAAGATTGAGAAAAGTTTAGAAGTTCTGACACAATCTGTACTAGTTGTTCGTGAAGATGTTTCTGAAGATATTCCTGATAGAGAAAACTATGATTTTCTGGAGGTGATTGAAGAAAGTATACAAACTTTTGGATTTGGGCTTGTTATAGCAGAAGTTAGTGTTACCAAAGATGTCTTTGAAAATGTTTGTCAGGCTGATGAAGTTCATGTCAGTGAGGGCATTGAAAATGGTCGTGATACTGAAAATCTTCAGGCTAGAGAGAATGTTGGTGCTATTGTTGAAGTTCATATTGTTAATCTTGAATGTGTAACTGATTCAAGTAGTTCTCTCTCCTTCAAGTCAGTTTCTTCACATGATTGTTTTGATACAAAATCTAATCACTCAGATGAAGAAATCACAGATGCAAATGTGTTGAAACTATTCCGAAGAATGTTGAAAAGTAATTTTATCTCTGGTATTTTTTATCAAGCTATTGAAGCATGGAAGAGGTGGTTCTGAGAACCTACTATTTTTTGAACGAATTAGCTAGAGATTGCTTTCATTCAGATATTTGTTTATGGCATTACTGTGGACTTAGAGATTAGATTTTTTCTCTTTCATAAGTTTGGGATGATCAAGTGCAAGATGCGCAGCATATTTGTGAAAGTATTTGTGAAGATGACGGGAAGTGAAGCTGAAGTTTCTGAAGAACGGACTTTACTTCAGAACGTATATGAAAGATTGACATTTCTCTATTTATTTTCAAGAGACATAAGGTTCAATTGAGCTGTAAGTGATGACCTCTCTGTCAAAGCGTTGGATGATGAAGGTCTTAATGCTTTAAGATCATCTTTGAACTGTGTGGTCTTTGTGTTATGTGAATTCTCCTTCAAAATTCACTCTATATCTGTATGATGTAAATTTGGTTTGGTTATTCAAGAGGTGGTTTTCTCTGTTGTCCTCTGTTGGAGAAGTGATTTGCTTCTGTCCATATTCTTGAAGTGGTTTTTCTTGCAATCGTTTTCTGTGGTGGTTCTTTTTTGGATTGAGTCTCTTAACTTTTATTTAAAAAGTTAAACTTTTGCCCATTATTTTTGAAGAAGTGTTGCAGTAGTTTAAGATATTCTCAACATGTTGGGCTTGAGGAGCAAATCGACAAGATTGACCACGATTCTTGTTCTTGTCATGTTTCTGATGAGAACTATGATGAAGTAGATAGAGAACTTACTGGTGGTGTTATCTCTCTCTGGCCGACTGAGAGACACTTATTTCCTACTTCGTTTCTTACTTTGAAGTATTCTATACTTTACACTCTTGATGTGCGTAACTGGTTGCCTACTTCTCATCGAACTACTACTGGTCAAGACGTTGGTCATCTTATATTTTATATTGGTATTCGACGGGCTGTTAACTTTAGTGGCATGATGTTTGATCATATTCGTGAGTATATTCTTAGCTCTGGCACTTCTAAGATGTTGGTTGAATCTAAACTTGGACATTCTGTATTGAATGCTTCTTCTTATGTGCCTGAAGTTGTTTTGGAATTCAATGTGAATCTTGGTTCCAGTATGTTGGATAAGGAGTTGGAGATCTACATGAAAGTGTTTGGAGTTTAGTCCTTGTGATACTTCTGATGCGGGTTATGAGTTTATTGCTCGAGAGCTTATTGGTGGAGCTCTTACTTCATGGCTTTCTGAAAGAATTTTATTCGCAACTTCTTCTCTTACAAATTGTTACTTACGTTGCATATTTTAGCTTTGTGGAATTGGCTCCCTAATTCTCATAGGGCTTTTGTTGGTCAAGATATTGGTCACATTATTTATTAAGTTGACACTCATAAATATGTTAATTTTGGTGGTGTTGTGTTTGCTCATCTATATGAGCATATGCATAACTTATGTACCTCCAAGAAGCTAGTCTATCTTGGACTGATCTACAAGATTTTGAAGTTTTCAAGTGTGGAGTTTAGGGAGTTTTGATAATGATATCATGTTGATGATGTGCGAGAGGATGAGAATTTTGGTGATTATGAGCTTCGTGATAACGTCTTTCAGAATCTTCCCGAAGCTGTTCCTGAATATGCTCCTGTCACTTTGTACCAAATGTGACGCTCTCTGAACTTCGGAGAAAACTTAAGTCTGAATTGTAGTACTCTCTAAACTAAAGCAGATTATGCTCTCTTTGAATCTCATGGATCTGAGTTTGGTTCAGCTGAGAAGGTTATTCATACTAAGAATATTGTTCATCCTGAAGTGGTTGCTCCTAAAGAAGTTGTTGCTCTTAAAGGGACCGAAATATTGGTTGTTGATCCTGTAGTGTCCAGTTGTGTGCCTGGAAATGTTGCTACTCCTTGATTCTATTTCATTTGCATTAGATGTCTGTATCCAAAAGGGATGAGTAAGCATGTAAGCATGTAGGAAGAGTTGTGATTATATGAATGATTAGACAAAGTATGAACTGTAGGTGCACTCATTTCTCTACTTTTGTCTATCATTGTTTGTGTGATCAGTTTCAGGGGGAGTTTATCTATTTTTATATCTTGAAGCTCTGATGTGAAACTGTACTGCTGAGCAATGATGTAGCTACTTTATTACCAGTGAAAAGAAGTTTATGTATTTCCTTACTTCTTTTGGTTCTTCAAGATCTGCAGAGAATCATATCTTCATGTACAAATCAATTGCATGAAGATATCTTAATTCGAATATTAATTTTAAAATCATGGAAGATCCTGAAGATGTATTTGGAGTTTTTCTTCGTGTGATGATGATTCTTTGGAATTCTTATCTTCAGCTAGAAGATTCTTGTGGATGTCAATAAGTTGTTTAACTTATTTTTTACCATTGCTCTCTTTGGTTATTTGAAGGATCTTTTATGTGGATGGATATTGGTAATGGTTGGTGAAAAAGATAACTCCATCATACTTGTGCAGATTTGAAGTCTTCCAAATTATTGTCTTTGCTCAATAAAGTTGCTAGAAGCTTCTATGTTCAACTTTATTCTGGAAAACCCTAGTAGCCAAGTCTTGTTGGTTTTGTCAGCATATTTTCTGTTTTTGGTGAAGCATGTTACCTTGTTTTCTTGAAACGGTTCTCAAGGAAATATCTCGCCCTCTTGCATGCATAATGATGGTGCTGATGAGTTAGCTCTTTATCATTTCGAAGGTGGTCCTTGTGATGGGTGAGCTAAACAAATGTTTGGTGAGAGTTGTTCAAATATTAATTTTTATGTTCTCTCTTGCTCAAATTGTTAAGAGATGAATGGTAAGTCTACTGGTCATGAAAATGTTGTCAAGTTTCCTGCACCCATAATAAGATACAAGTGAAGTATGATGCTCATGAGTTGGGTATTATCTTTGAAAAGGGAGTAGTTTCTGTCTGAGATGTCTCTTCAAAGAGTAGTTGAAAGTGTCGACATCTTATATTAATGCTTATCTTATTAAAGCATTAGATTTGGACTTTGGTGAGAGCACTCATGCAGTTGAGGGGGAGTTGTCTATTTATCTTGCTGAGATGGTAGATGCCAAATTTTCTTATACCGTCTCTGAAAATAAGAATGTGTATACTAAAAGTTATTAGAGATGTTGAAGTTAGTGATGGTGGCAGCATTCATGTTGTTCAGGATGTTCATCAATCTGTTGAAGAACATATTATTGAAGTTTTTGATATTGTTGGTGCTAAGAAGATCACATGACATGGACATTCTGTTTGGTCTGAAAGTGGGAAGTTATTAGCTTCTTCGGTTACAACTTGTTGTTGGAATTTGGTTGGCTACCACATATCAAGCTTCTGTTGGTAGAGATGTTTGGATCTCTAATTTATAGGATTTATGTTAGAAGATCAATCCCTTTTGGGAGTATGATGTTTGACAGTGTTTGTGGCATATCATTTGCAACATCAAGAGTTAGGAGATTGTTTATTCTGGTCTTACTTATCGAATCTTTTCATCTCAGAATATTGTGGTTAATGTGATGATTTGCACAGGAAAGCTCTAAAGGTTTTTAGGCTTATTCCTATATTTCTCAATTCTGATATGCTAGAGGATAATGTTGAAACCATGTAGATCTAGTTCATTTAATGCCGAACAAGTTGCTATAGGTAGTGATGTACCTGACGATGTTTCTGAGGATGTTTCTCAGTGCTCTGCTCTATTTGCTTTGTCTAGCAGAAGAATGTCATTCTCTAATTTCTATCCACAAGGTGGTTCTCAAGAGCATGATGTTCTGATGATGTGACTGGTATGAGGCCTGATGACTATGATCAAGAATTTCTGAAGAGTCTGATGGTGTTCTTAAGAGTGTTGCTGAAGATGTGCATAAAGTTTTTGCACATTATGTTATGTGTCGTAGATTGGTTCAGGAGTTACATATTGCAGTCAATCAAAGTTGTCTTTGATGCATCAACAAATGACCGTGATGGTTTTATTAGTGTACCAGCTCATGTAGGTGATCAAGTTGGATCAGACTTTGGTCTGCTTATTGTTCCTCTTTCATGTGTCCTTGGGGAAGAGAAGCCCAAATAATGGGGGAGTACTATAGCAATATTATTGCTTGATTTTTACGAGTGGAAGTCGTGTATCCAAGGAGAAGTATGCTACGTACTGATGTGCAATAGTTGGTGAAAATTGATCAGTTTGGCAGTGTTCTTCAAAATATCTTTCAGGATGTTCCTCAGTTCAGTTTAGATTGCTTGAAATGCAAATGCGATAGATGTTGATATTGGTGGTCATTAATTTGTTGGTGTCCCTTTGCATTTTTGTGACAAAAAGGGGGAGAAAAAGTTTGGATGGGAACTGAACAAGGTCTGTTGCAAGATTGGTTGCAGAGGGAGTTATTTATGTCTGCATTTGGAGTTTTTATAGCTTATGTGCTTGCTAATATTTTGTTGCAAGTGAAGTCTGTTGGTTATATCTATTAGTGTGGTGGTGTGTTGTTGCAAGTGAAGATATTGCAGTTTTATTCATATTAGATTTGCTAGGGTAAACAGAGTTGCTATGTTTTGGAACTCGGTGTGCTTGGTGCTCATTTTGATTGGCTGGTTTTGGTAAAGGTGAAGATTGCATTCTTGTTTGTTGTTATGTTTTTGAAGTTTGATGATATTTGAAGTGTTGGAAGGCATGCATTGGTTTTGTCTGCATAAATGCCAAAGGGGGAGATTGTTATTGCACGTTTAATGCAATAATAATTATTTTGGATTGACGATTTATGTAGCCAATATTTAATCCGCTGCGTAACTCATGCATGCATATATATATATATATATATATATATATATATATATTGGAGATGTTGTTTCCTTATTGATATATGTGGAGAGAGAAGGAGATTTTGCAAGATATTATTTAATATATATCCTAAAGATTTTATGGAGGTATTATAATATATTCTTACCTAGAATATATTACCTTGGAGATTAAGTTTAGGGTTGAAAATCTCCTACGGCAGACACACATATATACACGCTCAAGATGTGAAGAGCGGTTGGCACTTTGAGAGAGACAGAGCTGAATATCGACTTTGCAGATTGCAAAGCTTTTTGGAGAGTGTTTGCCATATTTTCCTACTAGGTTTTGCTAATAGACGTGTTGATTTTGAACGTATCATTCAACCTGCAAGTTGATTAAGGACGCTATATGAGAATAAGTGTCATCTGCCGGTGGCTGAAGCTTGACCGTGGGTGTGCTTCACGGTATAGTTCACGCTTGAAAAAGGAAGTTGTAAACGGATGAAAGAGGCGTCAATAAGTGATATCCTTATTGTATAAGTTCCTAAGTAATCCATACTTCGTAATAGTGAACTATTTTTTCGGATTTGTCCCCCAGACGTAGGTGTGTTATCACCGAACTAGGTTACCAAATTATCGTGTTGTTTACAGCTTTCTGTTATTGTTGTTCTCATATTAAGAACGTAAACAAGAACACGAATAAGAACATGAATTACATAAGTATGTATACAACTCAGAAATTTCACTTTAGGAGTTTAAAATATATATCTATATACCTATATAAATACAATTTTAGAGAAATAATGAATAAACCCTAGTTTCTCTCTCAGTTTCAAATTCTAAAAACTACAGTATTATCTAAAGAAAGTAAAGAGAAGTTTGTTTCATAATTCATAAATTAGTGAATTACAGTTAGTGATTAAACGTCTAAACTTTATTCCGTTTGAAGAAAAATAAATCTAAACTATTGTAAACTTGATACGGATCTTCTATTGCAATTTCGTATAACATCTCTCCAAATCAATGAATGTTTGTCACATGTTCACAATATTTTCAAAACCAGCAATAATCAAAATTTTCATAAAAAAATACTGATTTAAAAAATATTATGGAGACTTTGGCAATCATTCATTATGTAATAAGAGATGTCATACAAAATTACAATAGATGGTCCTAATACAACTTGCTTGGTCGAGGTGAAAATATTAGAGTAAAGGTAGGGTTTTATTTTTTTTGAGACTCAAATAACATATTACTAATTGAAAATAAAATTGCGATTGAAGACCACTAATCAATCAATTATAATAATAATAATAATAATAATAATAATAATAATAATTATTATTATTATTATTTTGGAAACCACTAATTGTGGTGGGCAAAATTTGTAAGCCCAAATTAGTATGGCCTACAAGTCCGACGAGTCGGACTGGACAGCCGAAATGGCTAAGTAATATAGGCGATAAGCCCAACAGGCCAGACCGAACAGTCGAAACGGCCCAATAATAAATATGCTAGAGCTCAACTACACAATCTGGTCATAAAACCTTATCCGGATCAAGGGGTCAGTCGTGACAGTCAACACAGTAAAAAACGTGTGACTTATCACATAAGACGAGACTAAGTCAAAATAGAGATATTTCTTCCAGAGAAGTCGGAACGGACTGAAGAGTGCAGAAGCTAACAGATAAGGCCTTTGAGAGAAACCCTAAGGAGGGCCGACCTATATATATCGACCAAGTAGGTCAAGTCAGGCAGGATCTACTCCACTCTCACATCCTCCACTACGCTCCGAACTTCCCTCTCTTGCTTTTTGCACTCTCCCGACTTCCGCCGCCGTCGGAGTAAGCCAAACAAGGTTCCTCCGCCGTCCATAATTCTCTAACACCATCTCTGCCATCCGAACGCTCCCAGTTGTCCGCGACTGCCTCTACTTATCACTGCATTTACTCTATTTACTTTCTGATTCGATTCACTTTTGATAATCGTACTAACTTGAGCATCGGAGGCCTACGGCTGACACCCCCACCGGTGTTCCCCTAGGGCTCTAACATGTATGTGTTGTGTTGATAACAGGTTGCTAGTGTTTGAATCGACCGGCTATACTTAATTGTAGGGGTGAGCATAAAAAACCGAAAAATTGAACCACCCGCCAAACCGAACCGAAACCGGACCGAAAATGCAGTTAACTGGACCGGTGGTTACGGTTTAATTTTCTAATTTGAAAAAACCGTGTTAACGGTTCGGTTTTTGGTTTTTATGTCAAAAAACCGATGGTTAACCAGACCGAACCGGTATGTTTGAAAAATTAAAATTATATTTATTATAAATATATTATATAAGTTTTATTTAATTATTTTTTCCCTTTTACTATTCCTAAACCTTTTTCCTATCCAAACATTTTTTCCCCTTCTAAATTAGACTTGTTTTCATTCCACAACACACATGTCACTTTGTATGTATTTGTTATTTGAACTATAATTTTATTTTCTTAACCACGTGATTTATACTTTTTAAATTTTATATCATACATATTGATCTTTTATAATTTAGATTTTTTCATAACATGAATTTTAAATATATATTTTAATTATGGTTAACCGTTGGATAATTGGTTAACCGAACCGGTTTCTAGGTTAACCGCATGAACGGTTTTTGGTTTTTAATTATCATTTTTTTACGGTTAACCGAACCGCCTAAAAACCGCACGGTCGGTTTTTTTATATGCTAAATGGGCGGTTAACCGACCCGTGCTCACCCCTACTTAATTGTAGTTTCTACCTCTACAATTTGGCGCCCACCGTGGGGCTCTAGCAATCAAATGAATCAACATGACCACAAAGCTCTTCGAGTACTTACCATGGGTGACGAACACAACTTTACAGATTCAACCGTCCAGACCGACTTGGCTTCACAGATCCCGACCTTGACGGAGCAGATGAACAAAGAGCGGGAAAGTCGAGAGAGGCTGGAGAGGGAGAATGCCGATCTGCTCGCCTGTATTGAAGCGACAACATCCCAGATCCAGACGGCCCCATCATCTCGATTTAGGGTTCCGGTCAACCCAATACAACCTTTGGATGATTATGTTCACGTTGAAGATGATGACGGATCTGACGATCCCGACTTGACAGATCCGTCTGGTTCGGTAAGGAATTAGAATTTACTCCATACTAATACTGACTGAACTCGTGTTTCTTTTCTGACAGGTAATCGGGTATCCTTGGACCTCGACCCACCACGAACAATGATGTGTGCAACTAGGTCGGTTGGAACCGGACAGACTGCACCGACAGCCGAGCAAACCAATACGGGAATTTAGCCAACTCAAACAACACCTGGAGTTGGAGTTAGCCATGCAACCATCGGAGGGACCGTCTATACTTAATTGTAGATTCTACCTCTGCACTAATCAATCAATTATTGAAAAAACACATCTGATTGTTTCCATTGAAGCTCAAATTCTCGAAATACAGAAGCAAAACAAATTGGGCCGAAATAATCCATTAGCGACGGCCCAAAATTGGACAAAACGCAAGTCTGTTTTGTTTTGGACAAAAAATAATAAAATAAAATAAAATAAAATAAAATCAAATGTATCAACGGTTTAAAGCCCTCGAATTGCCGCTAATCCCGTTTCCGCCATGGCGACTTTGCTTCGCCGTGTCCCTCTTCTCTCTCCTCGCCCGCCGCCCTTCTTCCTCTTCTCCTCATTTTCCATTTCCGTTAATCAACACAATTTCAAAACTTCATTCACTAGGTGTTATTCTTCCATGGAACAATCCGCGCCCTCAGCTCTCGCCCAATCAGAAATTCCAACAACGGCCAGAATTTCCAACTGGATGCCCATGTGCTTGTACTACACTCAAGATAAATGCACAAAGGTAAATCTTCCATTCCCTTCGAAACATGTGATTAAACAGTCAATTGGAATTTCGCATTATGGAAAAGGTAAGTGATTTTGTTTGCTGCTTATTAATTCATGTAGATGGATGATTCTATGCACGTTAATACGTTCTGCCATAGCTGCACAATTGAGCTCGGGGATAGAATTCCGGAGTTGAAGAATCTAGTGGGTCAAAATTTTGATTACTTTCTTGTAATGGATTTGGAGGGCAAAGTTGAGATTTTAGAGTTTCCAGTTCTGCTGTTTGATGCGAAAACTTTGGATGTAGTGGATGTATTTCACAGGTAACCACTGACCTTATTTTGCAACTGAATATATGCATATCTGTGATTGTATCTATTGCTTTGACTGTTATGAGATACTAGTCTTGTTTTGAGGTTTTTTTGTTATATGTTGAGGATCTTTTTCTAGGTATTGGTTACAGTTTGCATTCTGAATGCTCATAAGATGTTTTGTTTGTTGATTCTTGTACTGTTTTAAGGGAATGTATTGTTCTTGGAAGTTGGAATAAAAGCACATCATTATACATTTATCAGTACTCATTTTAGAGTGTATCATTTCATACTTCCCATTGAGAGCTTCATCAATGGCACATTAGCTTACTGTTTGGCTAATGGTATTGAAAGAGCTGTTAATGGAAAAGTCTTAATTTGAGATAGGCCCATCTACCTAAGTCGTGGCTGACTAGCTATTTTACTCCATTCCATCTTTTTTGAGAAAAATCAAAATATGGAGGATTTAGTTATGATTAGAAATTCCCCTGTTGTCTTCATAGTTCGGAGTAAGACGACCCCAAAGAATAATCAGGCTAGCTGTTTTATGGCTCTTTCTAGCTCTCCTTTGGTTATCGATATACACTTACTTATGAAATCAGATACATCTGCAGTATCAAAGGTTTCAGATTATTTTTTGTTTGGGTACTGTTAAGACTTTATTTTGCTGCTAAATTTGGTGCAAGCAGAAGTGCAGGTTGTCCGCCATGCAGGACATGGCTTTCAGTAAGCTTAAATTTGAGTTACTAATCGTATTTCAATGCCTTCTTCTTACTTGTTCAGGTTTGTAAGACCTACAAAAATGAGTGAGAAAAGAATAATTGAGTACATTGAGGGGAAGTATGGCGCTTTTGGGGTTGACCGGTATGGTATCTCTCTCTATATATTTTCTTCATTTTCTTAGTTCTTGTTGTTTTCTTTTTAAATTCAATTATTACTTTAACTCTGTGTTGAAGAGTTATAACCTGAATCCTGGGGAAATAACCACTCAATATGCAGATGGGACAATATATTAGTTGACTCCTGCTATATTTCTTTTTCGGTTAGGAAAAGAGTTTATGAAGACCTGGACATTTTCTATGTATTTCTCAATGCCCATTGTAGTAAAAGGGTTTTAGGGTATTTTCTAGAACCACTTGCAGCTTCTCTCTTATTGACTTGTTGATAACTAATTAACTATTACTGATTGGTTCTTCTGATGAGTCAGTAGCTATCAAAAATTAGTTGCTGATGTGTTCTGGAGTTCCATTGGCAACTTTAAATCATTTGGAGTTCTATGCTTGTCTTGACTTCATTCGGTGATGTAGAATATTTACATTCCATGGGCCCAGTTCTCTCTGAGATGGTTCTTCTCTTGAATTTCTTTGCTCTTAATTTCTCTCTGAAGCGAGATGATCATATGATGCAACAGTTAATCATTATCGCATGCTTCAAAAATTGATCTAAAAGTATGGGTGTTTGCAGTGTGTGGCATGACACGGCCATAAAGTTTGATGAGGTCATTGAACAATTCGAATGTTGGTTGAGAAAGGAACGAAATGGGGGTAGCAGGCTATGGACAGAGGAGGGGGATGGACTTCTGAATCGAGCTGCATTCGTAACTTGGTGAGCTTCTTGGTAAAATAACTTTGAGCTTGGAAAATATATAAATGATTTTGCTGCATGCTATTTGATTGATGAGCGTGGCTTTACATTGTCGTTTAATTATTACTTGAGATCTAAATTAAATCTTCCCCTGTGCTTAATATTTCATAAATTCTTTAATTCCATTTACATTCGCTTTTTTTTTTTTTTTTTTCCTTCACTTGGGAAGAAGGGTAGATGAACTCTATTTGACCAGTATTATCATTATGAGTTTATGAATAAACCATGTTTTAATAAGATATTTGATGATTAGTGATATGATTTTTCTTCTAATGAATGTGTGGTGTTCAGTTCCTCTAAAGCTGTTTGAAAAGTTATGAAAGAATGTTTTTGTTCATACAATCCTAGTTCGTACCTGGGGGAAAAGAGATCATCGATGTGCACACAATTTTTTTGATTCTGCTGTGTGCTTGAAAGACATTGTAAAACTAATTACACAATACTTCAGTTCCAAGTACACACTAACTGTCGCATTTCATGAATTATTTCAAATTTATTTGCTTAAATTATTTAGACTGATGCAATTGTTAACCCAAACTAGTGGAAACTGGGATTTAAAAACCAAAGTACCCCAGCAATGCGAAGTATCCGGGATGAAACTACCACCATATTTTATGGAATGGATCAATCTCAAGGACATCTACCTAAATTTCTACAATAGGAGGGTGAGTACATTACATGCTATGCTCCACATCTCTACCTACTCGTCAAAAAATTCGTATTTTTCCTATGATCTTTGTTATGGTTATGATGGTGTAGTTTGTAAGGGCGATAATTGAGTTCTTGTTTATGGATGCAGGCACCAGGAATGCTTTCGATGATGAGGGAACTCCGTATAAAACCACTAGGAAGCCACCATCTTGGAATTGATGATTCAAAAAATATTGCGAGAGTTTTGCAGCATTTGCTCAACGATGGCGCCCTTTTGCAAATCACAGCGAAAAGAGCCGACAGCTCCCCTACTTCAGTTAGATTTCTCTTTCAGAATCGGATCTAGTTGCCCAGTGAGTAATAACCGAGCACTTTCACACAAAGCGAAGTTTGTCATCATATAGTCTCGACAGATTTAGAAGAATTGTCGTGTACTTTGAGTGAGATATATGTACGCTTTGACGAATCGAGAAGGGTCCTTGCAAGAAAGGGCGTACTGACTACATGCAGTGGCAAATCCAGAGAGCTGGGATTGGGTGGAGCCTCCCAAAATTTCAAGAAAAATGAGAAAGTTCTTTCATCCCCACCTAAAAGAAATTTACTCATTTGTTAACAAGAAAATAGTGGTGAGAAAGTATTAAACCCATCGACATATATGTGTAGAGACCTAAAGTCTCGTTTTTAGGCGTTTTGTTTGTGAGTTATTACTTAGTTAGGTCATTTATGGTAATAAGAGATATTTCTAAAAGTGATTTTTTTTGTAAAAAGCAATTATAGTGAAAAAGTAACAAACTTTAAAAGTAACAATTATAATGAAGAAAAATAACCAGTACAGTATATTAAAGAAAGTAACAAATTTTCAATAAGTTTAAAAATTAACCGATCAATATGAATAAAAAATGACAATATTTAAAAGTAACAATTATAATGAAGAAAAATGATAAGTATATTATAGAAAATAACATTTTTACAATAATTTTAAAAATCAACAATCATTATAAATAAAAAATGATAATTCAAACGAGTCGTATGGTGCCGCCTGTCTTTTTATAGAATGTGCCTCAAAAAGTTATTTCCCGTGTCGCAAAGCACTTGGAATTTTCTAGCCCCATTTCAGTGTACTAATCGTTATACCAAAATCGATTTATCTTAATTATTAGTATTATTTTTTTTCAATTTCTTGATTTTTTTGAATAATAATTTCTTGATATTACGATTTAATATAACTTTAAACTAATTGACTATGGTTCAGGGTTTATTATTTATTTTTTTATATTAATTTTAATTTTATTAGTTAAAAATAAAGAAAAAAATGCTATAAAATAATTATATACCCTAATTAAATTAATAAACCATTGTTAATTAGTACTATAACATTAGACTAAATCATATTATATCGAAATTGAAGAATTTTTTTAATAAAAATCAAGAAAAATCTATTTGGTACATGATAGTTGTACAGAGGATCCCATCTGATCACAAAGCCATTATGCTAAGTAGATTTTAGCAAATTTATGTAGCCATTTACGGTTTTAGTAATATGTAATGATTTTGAGTTTTTATCGAATCTGAGACACAGTTAAAACACCAAAATTGAAATATTTATTGGATTCGACGTGGCTAATCAGCATATTGTGTATCGAAGTCATTAATGAATGTCAGAAATTGGAATCATTTGTCTACAAAGAAAAAATCAATTAATCTTCAATGATTCCTAAAACTTTAATGAGTTTAGTTTAATAAGTTAATCAGAATTTCTAAAACTTTAATGAGTTTAGTTTAAATATAACACATGTTTTATCAATCAGTAAAGTTGTCTGTGATTGTTGGTGTTTAAACTTCATCTGTTTTGATGAATGGTAGCCCGTTGGGTAAGTTTGTGCTTCAAAAGGGCTTAGGATTGGGTGATCCCCTTTCTTCGTTCCTCTTTCTAATCTCTACTGAAGGGTTCAGTGCTCTTATTCAGAAAGCTGAGCTCTTGCACATCAAAGTAGGAAGAAATGCATTGAGGGTCAGTCGTCTTCAATTTGCTGACGATACGATTATTATGGGAAAAGCATCAGTTGATAACGCTAAGACAATCAAGGGGCTTTTGCAATTATTTGAACGTGCCTCAGGTTTAAAAGTAAATTACTCCAAAGCTCTTTGTTTGGGCATCAATACTGATAATCTTACAATGGCATGCTGACAAATATTGTTGGGTGCTAGATCCGGAAGCTTCCTTTCTCCTACCTTGGTCTTCCCATTGGGGCTAATCACAAGAAAAAAGAATGTTGGCAGCACCTTATTGATCGTTTTCAGAAGAAAAAAATAATAATAATAAAATTTTTTTTTTAAAAAAAAAAAAAAAAAAAAAAAAAAAAATTGAGATAGAAAAGAGAAAATTCTCACATGTTGGCCGAATCGCTATTCTCAACTCGATTCTCTCCTCTTTGCCACGCTACTATTTATCTTTCTTCAAAATGTTGAAGGTGGACTCTTTTATTTGGAAAAGATCTGAAGACAGAGATTTTTTAACAAAATCCATGTACAAGTTGCTATTCAAGGCATTGTACGCGGATGAAGAAGTTCATCCATTATTAGAAAAGATGTAGTCTAAAGGTGTGCCCAAGTAAGGTCTCCTCTTTTTTTTGGAAGGTTTTACGCGATAGAGCTCCTACAAAAATTAATTTGGTTAAAAAGGGGATCATTATCGAAGATCGAGACTGTTGGGATATTATGTTAAGGGGGAACTTGAATCAATTTAAATAAATAATTTGTTTTGATTCGATTCCAAAACCCTAAGTAAAATATTTCCCTTCCTATTCGTGATGAATCTAGACAAGTTTTTATTAGCAAAGCTTACTTGTTAGGAAGCTTTATTTTAGTCTAGAAGCGCCAAAGATGAAGTAGTCAGAGTTCACGAAGCGTTAGGAAGCGAAGCGGCTCCAGCAGTGAAAGCGTCAGCAGTGAAGCTCTGACAAAGCGTCTTGGAGACGCTTCAGATAAAGATGCTAAGAGCGAGCTTCCGATCAGTAGAAGCAAAGCGCTCTCAAGTCAGCTCATCCAAAGCGTCTCTGATATGGAGCTGTACTCAAAGCGTCAATCAGTGCAAGTGTGACAAGTTTGACTCGCAGAATCCAAGTTTGAATTTCAAACTTTCAGATGTCTGACACCTCACCGAATAAAGCTTACGTGTCACTACACTATTGCACAACGGATACGGCTACAGTCTGGAAAGTCAAGGTAGGTGAAAGTCGCCATACCTCTAGGTGCGGCGGACATCCCTTCCTAGTTCTGACAAAGCTGAAAAGACTCTGACACGCAGAATTATCTGAAAATTAAGGAACAAGTAACCTCTTCTCTCTCAACGGGAAGTAGGGTTCCTTACTATAAGTAGAAGGAGTTGCACACACTAAAAACTAACGCACGTACAAACGATTCAAGCATTCACATTTGCAAGAACTCAAGCAAAATTCTTTCAAGTCCTTAGTTCTTTCAAAGCGCTTCACTTTAGTGTGTCCTTAAGAACTCGATTCTTAAGTATTGCAACTACCTCACTTTCTAGGTTCAATCTCTTTTATCCATAGCCTAGACTCTTGAGAATTCTTATCCCTTACTTGTAATTTCATTGTAAAGGATTCTCATACTTACGAAAATCCAAAACCCCAAAACCCAAGTCTAGATTGAATAGATTGAGTCGTAAGGTTGCCGAGCTTTTTGTGAAATAGTGTGTTGTTGTAAGGTTTCTCGAGAGCCAGTAAAATCTCTGAGGATTCAAGTGCAAGTTTGTTATTTGCCTTGAATCACTTCCCCTTGGAAGTATAAAATAAGGAGTACCGAGTGAAGGTATTCATCCCGTCGTGGATAGAGTGGACGTAGGAGAGGTGCTCCGAACCACTATAAATTGTTTGTCTTTTTATTTTAAGTTATTTATTGCTTTGATTATTCGCATACACACACTCATCTTTTTAATATTAACAAGGTTTTAATTTTCAAGAAAAGCTTTAAAGACTCACCACATTCCGCATAGTATCACACGAGCGAGACGCTTTGAACGCTTCACTTAGCTTCATAGCGTCTACTCATCTAAAAGGTTGAAAATCGCAAGAGAAGTTAAACACTTATCTACACACGTATTCACCCCCCCCTCTACATGTGTAAGCGCCTTTCAGGACCAACAAGTGGTATCAGAGCAGGGGTTCTAACTGACCTCTGTTTCTGAATACTGGTAGTGCGAAAGCGCTATAGTAGGTATACCTGAACCGATCTTTCCAAACTTGCATTAAAACCTCACTCACTGCATATTGCATTTTTCTAATCTCTTTTTCAAGATGTCTTCCTCAGCACAGCTTCCTCAGTTCTCGATCGAGGGCTACACCATGTGGAGCTTCCGTGTGGAGTCCCATCTCGCTTCACTTCATGACCGCATGCATGAAGTGATCGAGAAAGGACCCATCATAATCATGAAATGACTATTGAGGAACCGTGAAAAGGAAAAACCTGTCGACCAAGACGGCAACCCAGTTAACGAGGAAGAAAGCGCTTCCACCAATGTCTATGTCGTGAAGCCAAGAGAGGAATTTACGGCCAACGACTTCAAAGCTGATAATCTAGATCGTGTGGCGCGCAACGTGATCCAGTCAACCATCTCTGACGCCTATCTTCCAAGAATCATGAAATGCAAAACGGCGAATGAGATGTGGGAAACTCTTGCCCTAATCTCACAGGGTACAGAGAAAATCAGGAAAATAAGCTCTCTGTACTAATGCAGGAGTTTGAAGCTCTCACGATGAAACCCAATGAGAGCATGGAGTCTTTCGAGACTCGGGTGTTAGGGATCACCACTACGGTGGCTTCCCTAGGTAGAGATCTCACCTTCAAGAAGATCAATCAAAAGGTGGTTCGAGCTCTGTATGGAAAGTGGCATACCATGAAGGAACTCTTCCTTTCACAAAAGGAACTAGGGACGATGTCTCCAGAAATGATGTTATCCGAATTTAAGGCAATTGAGTTCGACCTAGCCAAAAAGGCGCTTCGTGAGAATGAGGAGGAACTTCCGACAAAACCAAAGAATCTGGCTTTCAAAACCGCTTCAGAGACCACTATCACTGAAGCCGATGTCTCTAACAACGATGTTGTTGAGATGTCAAGGGAGAAGCTGGAGGAGTATGCTCTCTATCTCGTTAGAGGTTTCAACAACTCCAATGCTAGAGCGGCCAAATATAAAAGGTTCTATAAAGCACAAGGCCAAGGCTCGCGCTTCGCCCCACGAGATGGAAAGAGGGATGAGAGAGCCACAGCCACCCCTAGAGATAAGGCTCATATCGAATGCTTCGAATGCCACAAAATGGGTCACTATCGAAGCGAGTGCCCGAAGCTCTCAACAAAAGAGGACGAGGTCAAAGCTCGTCGTGAAGATAGCCGTCGTGCTCTAGTAGCCGACGCTCCCGTCGAATCCAAAAAGTCCATCGACCATGATGAAGATCAGTTCACTGATGATGAATACGATTATGGTTGCATGGCAATAGAAGCTGAAATGAAGGAGGTAAATATTCCTGAACCTAATACTCTTCCATTATCACTAGGTAGTGAATATGGTGACGGTGAGGATGAGGCTTTCATCTTGGAAAGTGATCTCTTTGATGACTATTTAGAGTTGCTCAAGAATCACGAATCCTTGCAGGAAGTTCTCATTCAGTTCAGAAAAGAGAACGACAGATTAGCCAATACACTCAAGTCCAAAGAAAATGACATATTTGAGTTGACGGCTAAGTTCGATGACCTTCTTGAACGTCACCAACATACCATATCCACTTCCAAGGAATGCAAAGCCACTCTCGATCGTCTCAATAGCGCCTCTATAGCTATTGAAATAATTGAAAGTTCTTTCAAACCCTCAAAAAGTTTGAAAGGAATCGGCTTTGGTTCCACCTTCACAGCTTCATCCGATGCTAGTACCGAAGCGTTGATGAAAAGCTCCAAAGCTGATCAACACGCTACTAGCAAAGGAAAAGAGAGAGTCGAGTTTGTGGCTGAAACTTCAAGGCAAGCTTCCAAAGCGCCTTCGAAGATTCAACCTGACGCTTTGAGAAAGTCAAAGACTGGAAAGCCTAAACACTCTAAACATAATTCAAAAGCATGTCCAGCCTTCGACAATTCCGAAGCGTAAAGCTGACTTGAATAACTTCACATCTCACGGAGGAACTCAAGTACGCTTTATCCCCGACGCTTCACATAACTTTCATGATCGAAATCTCATCGATCATTTTACACAAAGTGAAAGCACTCCTTCACGCTCTCAGAGAAGGAGGAATCATAACGCTTTCACTATTACACACACGATTACACTCAAGGTTTTCCTATTAAACAAAGCCCTATTTGTTTCGTTCAGGATCTCGAGAAAGGAGTCACTTTCTCGGTGAATCCAACTCGAGTTTCCAAAACCACTAACATCAAGGAACCCAATGCAAATTGGGTACCAAAAAATTGTTGTTCTCTTAGATCAAAGCGGCGAACTCGAAAAATGCGGACAAGAGGAAGGAAGAAGCTGCTTGGTACCTAGACAGCGGATGTTCACATCTCATGATGGGTGAACAATCCTTCCTCGATGAGTTTATCATAAAGCCGGGTCCAAATGTAATTTTCGGTGATGATGCAAAAGGCATCACCATCGGATATGGTACTTTTTGCGTTGGAAATATGAGACTTTCTAATGTCTCATAAGTCCAAGGCCTCAAACATAATTTACTTTCCATTTCTCAGTTCTGTGATAACGGGTTCGTGGTAGAGTTTATCTCTAACCAGTGTGTTGTCAAGAACAAAACGTCTATGCAGGTTGTTCTTACAGGTACTCGAAGGCAAAATGTGTATGTAGCCAACTGGAGCAGCTGCGAAGTCAGAACCTGCCTCATCGCTAGATGCACCTCGGAGATTGGGTGGTTATGGCATCGTCGCCTCAACCAATTTGAACTTCAAAACAATGAACAAGATCTCCCGAAAGAATCTTGTTCGAGGTATTCCTAATGAAGTCTTCAACAAGGATATTGTGTGCCAAGCTTGCCAAGAAGGCAAGCAGATCAAGAAGTCCTTTCAAAGCATCGAGGGACATGGTTCATCCCGAATTCTAGAGCTCCTGCACATGGATCTCTTCGGTCCTATTTCACCGGTCACCTTGAGTGGGAGAAAGTATGCTCTTGTAGTCGTGGACGATTTCTCACACTACTTGTGGGTACTAATTCTACTAAAAAAGAAAGATACGCTTCGGGAACTTCCAAAGCTCCTAAAGCAGTTGGCAGTGGAAAAATGATTGAATGCGGTAAAAATACGCTCCGATAAAGGAACATAATTCCTCAATCAATTCATTGAAGCATATAACACAGAGAATGGGATTCTACATCAGACTTCAGCAGCTCGCACTCCACAACAAAACGGCGTTGCAGAGCACTGGAACAGAACTATCAAAGAGGCTGCACGTTCAATGCTCGCGGATGCCCAACTACCAAAAAGGTTCTGGGGCGAAGCAACTTTCATAGCATGCTATACCCAGAACCGCACTCTAATCAACACACGCCACGACAAAACCCCATATGAATTATGGAAAGGGAGAACTCCTACTCTCTCTCATTTACATATTTTTGGCTACAAGTGTTTCATTCACAACAACGGTAAAACGCAATTGAGAGCGTTTAACAGCAAAGCTGATACGGGAATATTTCTTGGATATTCTCCTCTAGCAAAGCTTATCGCGTATACAATTGTCAAACTCTTATTGTGGAAGAAACACCACATGTTGTTTTTTATGAAGCTACTTTCAAGACTCCGCAGGTACAGGTAAATGCTGAAAGCATGAACGCTGGATCTGAAAGCGTATTGGAGACTCCTGAAGCATCTTCCAGACCAATCACGCACTCCGTCTCGAAACAAGTAGATTTGGCGGACGCTTCAGTAGAAGAAGAAATTGAAGACGGAGTTGAAGCAATGGAGCATAATCTCAATAAGCTCTCTCTCGATAAGGGGGAACCAAACTCGAGAATAGCTGATCCTCTGACCTCATTGGTTCCAAAAAGTGAGGAAGCTCCATCCAGTCCAGTGGTCGGTGATCAAGGGAATGGTGATGATCTCATACCACGCTCCGAGGCGGATGATATGGAGGCTCTCAACCAGAAGAAGCTTTGGTTGAGGTATCATCCCCAAGAAGGTGTTCTAGGTGACCCCAGCCAGGGCGTCAGGACTAGAAGTACCTTATTTCATGGTGAGAGTTGCCTATTTAGTTACTTCCTAGCAAACACCGAGCCTTCATCGGTGGATGACGCTCTAAATGATTCAAATTGGATAACTGCCATGGAAGAGGAGCTAAATGAGTTTGCAAGGAATGACGTTTGGTACCTAGTGGATCGACCTTCTCATCAAAGCGTCATCGGTACCAAATGGGTCTTCAAGAATAAGACCAACGAGAGCGGCAACATCATTCGCAACAAAGTTCGCTTGGTCGCGAAAGGATATTGACAGGAGGAAGGCATCGATTTTGATGAAACCTTCGCCCCCGTTGCTCGTCTCGAAGCCATCAGGATGTTCCTTGCATATGCCACATCCAAGAAGTTCAAAGTGTATCAAATGGATGTGAAGAGTGCCTTCCTCAATGGAGATTTGAAGGAGGAAGTGTATGTCGAACAACCCCTAGGCTTTGAAAAGAGTGATCAAGTGTACCGGCTCATCAAAGCAGTGTATGGCCTCAAGCAGGCTCCCAGAGCGTGGTACGAGACTCTTTCAAACTTCCTAGTTGAAAGCGGCTTTCAAAAAGGGAAGGTAGATCAAACCCTCTTCACTATCAACGACAGTGAAGACATGCTATGGGTACAAATCTATGTTGATGACATCATCTTTGGCTCTCCAAATCAAACCTTGAGTGATAAATTTGCGGGCTTGATGAAGAGAAAGTATAAGATGTCTATGATGGGGCTGATGACATGCTTTTTGGGATTGCAAGTGAAGCAAACGAGTCATAGAATTTTCATCAATCAAGCCAAGTATACTCGTGATATGCTCACTAAGTTTGGTGTTCAAAATTGCAAAAGCGTCAAGATTCCAATGAACACAAACTTCAAGATAGATCCAGACTTGGATGGCAAGTCAGTCAACGCTACAGATTATTGTATGTTGATTGGCTCTCTGCTATATCTTACAGCTAGCCAACCCGACATCACTTTTGTTGTAGGCGTCTGTGCTAGATTTCAAAGCAATCCGAAGCAAAGCCATTTGGAGGGAGCTAAGCGCATTCTTCGATACCTTAAAGGGATCATCAACTTAGGCCTTTGGTATCCGGCGGAAGAAGATCTCACGCTTAGTGGCTACTCCGATGCCGATTTCGGTGGATGAAAGGTTGATAGGAAATCAACAAGTGGGACGTGTCAATTCATTGGCAACAAGTTGGTTTCATGGTTCTCAAAGAAACAAACTAGTGTTGCCACCTCTATCACCGAAGCGGAATACATGGCTGCGGGAAGCTGTTGTATTATAAAGTGGAATGTTCGGAGGTTCCAATTTATTGTGACAACACAAGCACAATTTCCATCACCCACAATCCCGTGCTTCATTCAAAATGTAAGCATATTGAAATTCACCATCATTTTATTCGGGAGCATGTGGAGAAGCAAGATGTTAAGGTGGAAAAGATTCCAACTGAGGATCAGAAAGCGGATATTCTCACCAAGCCGCTTCCTCAAGCACGTTTCAACAAATTGTGCCTAGAACTAGGGTTGCTAGACCCTGGTGAGGAGAAGATGGAGTAAAGGTGGAGAAGGCAAAGCGTGTTCCCTACCTACTCTCACGCTTTCCTTTAAGGGAAAGATTGTTGGGATAATTGGTTAAGGGGGAACCGGTCTTTACAAGTGGTGTGAAAGAGAAGACTTTATCTCTCCTAATCAGGGATGATAATTAAACCGAAGGGATGGAGTTCCCTTTAGGAGCATCGACCTCTACACACTTCCACAGTTTTTATGAAAGCGCGGTTGGGTGCTCTTCCTTGATGAGTTAATCTCGGATTAATTTGATTAAGGTTGTTACTCGTGCCACGGTATTCGTAAAACTTGTTCCGTCTTGTCAGAGCGGTGCACAAGTGGTACCTTGTGGATCTCTTGAGAGTCCAGCTTTTAAGCTTTAGAGCTTGGTACAATCTTGAGTTCCACTCCCAAATTCTTTAAATCCTTTCTGCTGAAGAAACATGAAAGCATTGAGTTGATAATCCTCTTCAAGTTAACATACGCGTACGTAATTTTTGGGACGTATTGTATGAAGTTGCTTGAATGATTCTCACTTAATTTTCTCACAAGCTTTCATGGTGGAGATGGAGCCAGAAGCGCAAAGCGTGCTGAAGATCTTTACCACTGCTGATTGTGAAAGCCTCATTTGTTTTGAGTAATGTGAAGCACCAACTTTACAAAGGTTAGTGTCTAATCTCAAGAATCTCGCTTCATGAAAATATGAGATAGCTTGCCATAGTAAGGAAGTGAATTCATAGATCTTTCATGAATGATGTGAATCTCATGTCCAAACGGTATATCCCTAGTAAAGCATGAGGCAACTCATATCATTCCATTAAAATCTATGAAGACACTCATCCCCAACCGGGTCCCTCGTGGATTTTGTAATCTCATATCTCATGTTATCGAATTCACGAGATAGACCTACCCTAGTAAGAGGACTTTACATTATTTTCATTTCTCAACATAAGTGGAGCGCTTCCCCTACAGAGTTGACACTCTCTTTAAAAGATAGTCTAAGGCTATGTTTAAGGGGGAAACACTTCTTCTTCGAGAGAAAGCACCTAGATGAGAACAGACGCTCTCACACTTTCAAAGCGTGAATGTTCTGTCCCTCAGCTGAAGCTTTAACATTTGAGTACGTGGATCGTCAAAGCGTGGTATCAGTCATTTACAATTTTGACTGACTGGTAAGTCTCCCTTTCGCGTCGTTCAATTTTAAGTAAGTGAGTCAACACAAAGCGTCTTCAAGAACCTTATGCGCAACTTACTGAAAATATTAAAGTACTGATACAGACGCTTTCCGAAATAGACGCTCTCGTCAAATTTCAGAAGCGTGGCAATCATCCAAATTTCGAATCTTCTGAAAGATTAATCTCTCATTAATTTATTTCATAAATAGAATATCAAGGATAGATTGCGTGCAAAATCTTTGCATTTAATGCAAAGACTGCCACTAAAACAGTATTCGAGACCCACTCGTGCGTGTTTCTCACTCGCGCTACAGAACCGCCAAAAACTTTTAATCTTGACCGTCGGACGTTTCAAATTACTTTTTCCCTAACCGCACGATCAAATAACTGTCAAGCACGATCTATACACGATCAGAGCCACTCACTCATCTTCCGGAATGTGATCTTAGCCACTCACTAAGACACGTCGCCCCACTAACCTTTTAATACTCTTTATACTTATTATCTATGCATATATTAGAACTATTTCTCTCATCACCTTCATTATACATCATTTTCACCATTTCTGCAAATTCTTCAGGTTCTACAACTCGCAGAACTCTCTCTACTGAATATTTTCTTTACAGAAATTCAAAATGGTTAATGCAAAATGGCAACCAGCTCCTAGAAGCCGCTACAGAGAGTTTGTATATACGGAGGCTCACGTCGATCGTGATTTACTGACCGACGGCGGAATTATCAAGAGAGCAATCCTCAATTCAGGCCTGGAAAATCTTCTCTTCCAGCATCCCAAGTACATTAATCCGGTAGGGGTCGTCGAGTTCCTCTACAACTTGAAGTCGGAAACCCCAGCTACCAAAATCTTACTGTAACAGTTCGATGAACACGGCATGGTTCGCTCGGTGGCAACCAAAACCCTAGAGCTCGACGCTCTATTCGAGGATTTTGTCCCCATTCCTAACTCTGGGGAAGATCCAGAGTCTGCTGGAGATCCGGATATCCAGATATCCAGAAGGAGTTCAGGCGCTTCTCATCGGATCCACACGCCATCTTCATCCGCAAGCAGTCGAAGGCAACATCGCTTCGACCGCCCTTTGACAACATGATTAACATTGTGACAAAGTGCCTACTTTGTCACACCGGTAGCTGGTCCACCATCACAGAACAGAAGATTCATCTTCTGTCGGCGCTCTGTGATACCGCGATCAACCGGACGCTTTACAACTGGAGAGCATGGTTTGTAAAGCAGCTGGTTGAGGCCAGCAAAGCCGTCTGAGAAGTGAAGGACGGGGAACACAAAGGCCAACTTGAGTTTCTTGGCAAACTCAAGTATGGGATGAGGATCTCCTATTTCTTAGAGGCGTCCTGGTCAGCTCAAGAATGGCCCATGGAAAGCAAGTACACTCGTGTGCTTTTCACGAAGGCGCTTCCAGGTGACGAGTTTGGAACTGTCGCCCCTCCCACTTCGGACATTGAATATACCAGTGCCGAAGTGCTGATATTGAAGGATGAGGAGGAGAAGAGAAGGAAGAAGGGTCGAAAAGGCCCAAAGAACCCAAAGCGCCATCAAGTGTCGGAGAAATCAGTCCCTTCAATGGCAGTGAAGCGTGGACTGATAGATGAAGATGACGAGGAAAGCGCCGCTTCCTCCTACAACGCTTCAGACTCTGACAAGACTTTAAGTCAGGATCTGGAAGCTGGTGCCCTAGCTGCACAAGATGAAGGAGAGGAAGTTGATGCGCCTGGAGCGGATGCCGTTCGCATTGACGCTCTCAATTATTTTGATGGAGCGTCAAGTTCATCAGTGGATGAGGAGATCCACGCTGATGCGCCCCCGCCTCAATCTCCCAAAGCGTCCAGTCCGGTAGTGCAGACTGTTGACAGAGAGCTCTTGTGGGCTGAAGAGGAAATCAGGGAATTCTTTGGAGAATTCTCTCTACCTCCATCCGTGCTGGAGGTTACTTCACGATTCTTGAAGTACGTCCGAAGCCGCGGTACCAACGTGTACAAAGTTTGCCAGTTGGTACGGGCTAATGACCCCAAAGCGCTGGTCGAGGAGGAGGCCTCGATCCTTAGCTGCTTTGAGTTGGAACGCTTCGACGACCTGATCGATGAGCCAGAGGTGTGGAAGCACATCGAGAGGAGGGTCCAGGAGCTTGTTCCCTCCTATACACCCACTCCATTAACACCAGCTGGCGCCCCTGTCAGTGCGTTTGAAGAACGACTCTCGGCTCATCAAACCGCTCACGATGAAGTGGAGCGTGAGTGCGCCCAGTTGAAGAGAGAGATAAAGGAGAAAGAGAGCCAACTTTCTAAAGCTGAGGAGGAGAAGAAGCAGGTGGATGACGAGCTTTCAACTGCTACCACAGAGTTGATAGCACTGAAGGGGGAGATGGTGAAAAAAGAAGTAGAGCTCTCCACTACTGCCAAAGCATTGGAAGAGTTGAAGGTGAAATCAACAGCTATGGAGTTACAGTTGGATGAGGAGAGAGAGCACGTAGAAATAGCTCATGATGAGCTTTCGACCGTTAAGGCACAGCTTCTGGAAATTCCAGCCTTACGTTTGGAAGTGCTGAAGCTATCTACGGAGTTGGATGACAGGGAGCGTGTCCACAGAGAGCTCGAAGTTGCCGAAGCTGAACTCTCCATGACCAATGACAAGGTCGCTCAACTAGAGAGAGAGCTTAAAGCGGCAAGAGCAGAAAATTTCGAAGGCTTCTGTCCCCTGCCAGCTCAATGCGAAGCTAGAATCCGTGGAGAGGAAACTCGCGGATTCCGAAAAACATAGGAAGCAGGCAGTGGCCATGGTGGGCCAAGCAGCGGCTGGAGCGCAAAGCGGATCGAGCCAGGTTGTGCCAACCACCGCACTGGAGGGCGTCTCCAACAAAATGGAGGTGCTAGCGGCCTTCATCCAATCTGAGTTCCGCGTGTATCGCGTAACCCTGGAACGGTCGGTCATTCTGACCAATGCGCGCTCTCCAACTCCAATCATTTCTGCACAAGTCCTAGGCGCTCTCCTGGCACAAGGTCTATTGAAACTTAATCAGCTGAACATCACTCTGCCAGGAGCTGCCAGCCAAAGCGCCAACGTACAGTGCGCTCCCTCCAAACTTGTTTTTGATGTTGCTAAAAAGGGGGAAGCGACTGGGACGCCAAGTGGTCAATCCACATCAGCCAAGGCCAAAGAGGATGCTTCCAAGAAGGTGGAAGCACCAAAGAAGGTGCTGGATGCAGAGCAGCAAATAGTCATTTTAGATGAGCCAATTGATGCTGCTCCGCTTCAAGCCGTGTCAGCAGCGCCACAGAAAGAAAAGGAGAAGCGCAAGAAGAAAGAGCCTGCTGACACCAACCCCAAGAAAAGATAAAACTAACTCCCGCAACGATGACCAAGGAAGCTGGAGCACAACGCAAATTCCAGGAGCAGTTGGACACGATTTTGCTGCACAAGATGAATTTCCACCTCCGAAGGTATCTGTTGAAGTACACTCCGACCAACGCAGCTGAAAAGGAATGCCTGGAAGTGATGGCAAAGTATAAAGCTGTGTCGGAATGCAGGGACGAAGTTTTTAATGAAGAGGTGGTGACAGACTTGGACAAAGCGCTTCATCTTTTAAAGATGGAAGCGCTTGAAGGAAAGAGAATTTTGTCGAGGGCCTGCGAACAGCCGATTTTGAGAAATGCAGGAATCAGTTGTTTGCCAGGGACGAACTCGATAGAAAGAGGCTGAGGGATGAGGCTCCTAATGCCAAATTTATTGATGAGATTATTCCAGCTGACCTCAAGGAGGAGTGGAATGATGCCAAGGTGAAGTTTGTCAAACGCTTCTACTACTGGCAAGGCTTTCGCACTGAGTACGCCATGGATTGCTTCATTGCATACATTGATCATTGCAAAGCCTCTCTCTTCAACAAAATTTTAAAGTTGGCAGACGGAGTGACTCTCAAACCGTCAAAGAAAGAGAGCTACAAATTTCCACTCATTGGAGGCGCTATCCCTGATGAGGAAGCAATCAGAAAGGAGATCGAGGAATGTGCAGAATGGCTTGACCAGAACGATCGTCCTAACCGCTCTCTAGCTGCCATCAAGGATAGAGTCTACAATGCCTATGGCATGATCCCTCCAGTCCCTCGAAAACGCTTCAAATAGATATTCACTGTATATGTATCACTTCATCATCTCACTAATACAATGATATCTTTTAGTGCTTTAAGATAATTTCTCTTTGTCTTTATTTATTTATACGCTTTTATAACTGCATTAATATTGCGTTTTGCCTAACCTACTCTTTTTCTTATACTTAGCCTAGAATTCTCTAGATTTGTATAAGCACTTGACGTCGGGTTTTGCCATCATCAAAAAGGGGGAAATTGTTGGGATATTATGTTAAGGGGGAACTTGAATCAAGTTAAATAAACAATTTGTTTTGATTCGATTCCAAAACCCTAAGTAAAATATTTCCCTTCCTATTCGTGATGAATCTAGACAAGTTTTTATTAGCAAAGCTTACTTGTTAGGAAGCTTTATTTTAGTCTAGAAGCGCCAAAGATGAAACAATCAAAGTTCGCGAAGCGTTAGGAAGCGAATCGGCTCCAGCAGTGAAAGCGTCAGCAGTGAAGCTCTGACAAAGCGTCTTGGAGACGCTTCAGATAAAGATGCTAAGAGCGAGCTTCCGATCAGTAGAAGCAAAGCGCTCTCAAGTCAGCTCATCCAAAGCGTCTCTGATATGGAGCTGTACTCAAAGCGTCAATCAGTGCAAGTGTGACAAGTTTGACTCGCAAAATCCAAGTTTGAATTTCAAACTTTCGGATGTCTGACACCTCACCGAATAAAGCTTACGTGTCGCCATACTATTGCACAACGGATACGGCTACAGTCTGGAAAGTCAAGGTAGGTGAAAGTCGCCATACCTCTAGGTGTAGCGGACATCCCTTCCTAGTTCTGACAAAGCTAAAAAGAGACTGACACACCGAATTATCCGAAAATTAAGGAACAAGCAACCTCTTCTCTCTCAACGGGAAGTAGGGTTCCTTACTATAAATAGAAGGAGTTGCACACACTAAATACTAACGCACGTACAAACGATTCAAGCATTCACATTTGCAAGAACTCAAGCAAAATTCTTTCAAGTCCTTAGTTCTTTCAAAGCGCTTCACTTTAGTGTGTCCTTAAGAACTCGATTCTTAAGTATTGCAACTACCTCACTTTCTAGGTTCAATCTCTTTTATCCATAGCCTAGACTCTTGAGAATCCTTATCCCTTACTTGTAATTTCATTGTAAAGGATTCTCATACTTACGAAAATCTAAAACCCCAAAACCCAAGTCTAGATTGAATAGATTGAGTCGTAAGGTTGCCGAGCTTTTTGTGAAATAGTGTGTTGTTGCAAGGTTTCTCGAGAGCCAGTAAAATCTCTGAGGATTCAAGTGCAAGTTTGTTATTTGCCTTGAATCACTTCCCCTTGGAAGTATAAAATAAGGAGTACCGAGTGAAGGTATTCATCCCGTCGTGGATAGAGTGGACGTAGGAGAGGTGCTCCGAACCACTATAAATTGTTTGTCTTTTTATTTTAAGTTATTTATTGCTTTGATTATTCGCATACACACACTCACCTTTTTAATATTAACAAGGTTTTAATTTGCAAGAAAAGCTTTAAAGACGCACCACATTCCGCATAGTATCACACAAGCGAGACGCTTTGAACGCTTCACTTAGCTTTAAAGCGTCTACTCGTCTAAAAGACTGAAAATCACAAGAGAAGTTAAACACTTATCTACACACGTATTCACCCCCTCTACGTGTGTAAGCGCCTTTTGGGACCAACAGAGACAAACTATGCATTTTGTGTTCTACTTTTCCAGAATATATTGACCGCTTAATGTGGACATGTAGCTAGTCTTATGATGTTTGGCGAAAGTGTGTTGGACGACTTGGTTAAGTCCCTGTATTCAATTTTCAAGTATCCAAGGAAGATCCACAAGGAGTATTTGGTAATGTATTTGTTGGAGTATTTAGAAAACTAGAAACGATACGATTTTTAATGGGATCAAACGAGACATCGATAGCGCAGTGGAAGCGATCGAGTTTCGTTCTTGGAAATGCATTCGGTCATTTTTTTTACTCGTCATTTGTCTACTTTTTTCATGATTGATATTCTAGTTCTGTTGTTTATTGTTCGACCAAACATAAATGAGACATTTTGTACGGATTTGCGTTGGTGTGTAAGGGATTCGAGTATTCACGGTACTTTATTTTTATTTAATTCCATTACTTTGACTTTTCAAAAAAAATAATGCTATTATATTGGTAAATGCAGCCATCGATTTAGAGTCGAGCTAGAAGAATATACAAGGAATCTTAGACTTAATTAACGGCAACTAGTAAAATAGCCACTTTGGGATAGTAAAGATAAATAATAGTCACATAAATAAAAAAGATAAAAAATAGCTACTTAGATAAAAAAAGATAAAAAATAGCCACTAATAAATTTCGTGAATTGCTTGTTTTTTCACTAATTCACGAAATTGAATTCGTGAATTCATGCATTTTTTAAAGTAAATTCACGAATTTGGGTGAATTTGTGAATTCAAATATTTTTTTGAGTGAATTCACGAATTTGGGTGAATTCGTGAATTTAGGCATTTTTTGTGAGTAATTCACGAATTGAGTTTGTGAAATTCGTGAACTGCCTTATATTTTTAGATCAATTCACGAATTTAAATTCGTAAATTAGACAAGGGCGGAAGTATTATGGTAAGAGTGGCTATTTTTTTATCTTTTTTATCCAAGTGGCTATTATTTATCTTTACTA
The DNA here is from genome assembly GCA_001642375.2 of Mentha longifolia. Taxonomy (NCBI): domain Eukaryota; kingdom Viridiplantae; phylum Streptophyta; class Magnoliopsida; order Lamiales; family Lamiaceae; genus Mentha; species Mentha longifolia. The sequence continues at coordinate 16,944,746 of CM038119.1, read as the reverse complement.
TCTCAAAGTGGCTATTTTTGCCTATTTTCCCTATTTTTTTTAATCTTGCATCAAAATAATATAAAACAAACATAAATTAAGATTTGGGAAAATGTTGGGACGCTGAAATTAAAATAGAATATCTCATACGTGCGAGTGTTTTATATTGTATTAAAAAAAAATCGATGTAATAGGTTTTAAAAATAATGGAAAAGTAAATACTCCTATAAGGATACCCACCTCTTCAGGCAAAGGTACAATACATGTAGAATTAATAAATTCAGTTTCAAGTTATATTTAGCAAATGATAAATTCAACGAAAAATATATAGAAACTGGTGAAAAAGGGAGTTAAAACGCCTTACATTTGAGCCAAGCTCAAGCCCGAATTCAAGCTCGATAAAATTATATATTGAGCTGAGCTCGATCACTAAGGTACTCAACTCGATTCGCTATCATGAACATGTTCGTCTCATATATAATTGAGCTTGTTCGCGAGCTTCATATCGACCAAGCCTGTTTCTGCCTGTTATCGAGCCCATAATCGAGCTTTAGTCTTTTATATGAAAAAAAAAATCATAATTGAGCTCGAGCTTGGCCGACCTCGGGATCGAACTTTAGGCTCACGAGTAGTCTACTAGAATTTAAATAAAATTCAAGCTTTTTACGAGCCGGTTCGAGCTCGAGCTCGAATACGTTTCAATCGAATATTTATATAGCCGAGTTCGAGCCGAACTCGAACTCAAAAATATAAGTCGAACCGAATGTGATCATAAAGTTAAAGTTTGAGTCGAACTCGAACAACCTAATATTCTAACTCTTTTAGGATTAAGTTTGCGACTAGTGTTTGGATTTGTCTTGTCTTGGTGTTCTTTAGAATTGGAGAAATAAGGTGTTGTTTCCACAAGTTGGTTGGAATAAGGGGGAATATTCTTGAGAAAATTAAAGAAAGGCTTTGGAGTTGGTGTATGTTGTCAAATGATTCACTTATTAATAAGCCGTTTAGTGAGTGGGTTGTGGACCCTAGGTCTCGTTTTCATGATAGTTCATTCTTGGTGTTTTTCTTGTTCGTTGTACATAAGTTATTTCTCAGACCCATTCTTCTCTTTCTTTTTTCCCAATGGAATTATTTAGATATAAGAAGTCATAATAAACATTTATACATAAACATTAATTTTTTAATATTTATATATCCTAATTTTAATTTATCAATCATAATAGAACTAATAAAAAATAATTATAAATCATAATTGGATTAGTGAATCCTAAAAAATATATAATTATAAAATATAATTAAACTAAATCATTATAAATTAAAATTATTAAAGAAAAATACATAAAAATTGAAATTTGCGATATGATTTGGGCACCAAAATGGAAAGAAAGGATCTCACGTGGAAAGAAAAATGAGAATATAAACTTTTTTGCCCAATTGACTTTGTAAAATCAATTTTAGTTTTAGAATATAATTTACATAAAAAATACCCAATTTTTGTTTTGGAGGACAAAAATATCCTTCCCTCTCCCCTAGGGTTGGTAAAGTAGCAGCCCAACCCAGTCCAATGCGGCCCGACCGTACTAGCCCAGCCCGGCCCGACCCAGTCGGCCCGGTCCGCTCTGCCTCGGCCCGTCGGCCCGACCTGTCTGGTAAACAGTACTAAAAGAACATAAATGTACTGCATAATCAGTTACAATATGATATTATCCATTTACCACTTACCACTTACCGGTAAACAGTACTAAAAGAACATAAACGTATTGCGTAATGCAGTTATAAATAGACATTATTCGTTTACCACTTACTAGGTAAACATTACTAAATGATCATAAACGTACTGTGTAATTGCACATTTTGGAAAAAAAATGAATTAAATTTTTCGGGCCGGGCCGGGTCGGGTCAAGCTGAACTGAGCTGGGCCCGGGCTGGGCTGGGCTGGGAGAGAGGGAAGGGGAGAGAGTGACAATGTGCTCAAAAGTAAGGGTATTATTGTCCACCCATACCAAAATATGGGTAAAATTTGTGTTTTTTATATTCCAAAGCAAAATTTGATATTATAATGTGTTTTTGGGTATTTTATTTTTTGCCTCAAGAAAAATACTCATTGAATTTTTATTTATTTTTAAATCTAAAAACAAATTCAACAAGCTCTAAAAGGCTAAAATGGGTTTGCAATTCTTACTATCGCCGTGGGAATTCCGATTTCGAATTCCAAACGAGCTAAAAGCCCACTATCATCATCATCATCATTATTATTATTATTATTATTATTATTATTATGGCATTCCAATTTTTTTTAACTTTTTAATTTTTTACTATTTATCCCTCTTAGGAAAATGAAAGCTTGAAAAAAAGAAAAGAAAAAAAAATAGAAGTTAAAAAGGGTTGAAATTTTGGAACACAAGAAAGTGCGTGGAACAAAGAATCTCAAGTTCCCCTTGTTATGCAACTCGACTTTTAGAGTCTTCCAATAAATCATCATTTTCGATCAACCAATTAAGGTATCAAGTTTTATCTCTTCAAACATGTGTACAGCCCTTAAAAAATTGAATTAAAAGAATTATTAGGTTCAAATATTATATGAATAATAAACTTGATATACATCTCACATAAAAAAATAAAAAAATAAAAAAATAAAAATCTATTTGTCATATTATCAGTATTAGGTGTGGTGTCCACGTCGCATCCCTCTCAGTCTCATTCATAAATACACGCATTACACGTATAATGTATTATACCATATTATAATATTACTATATTCATATATGGTTTTCTGTAATAGTAATATATCTTTCATGTGAACATGCAACGTCACTAGCAAATTGCAATACCGCAAAGAGTAGAGCTAAACAGGAGGCATGTGACCTACGAAATAAATAGACTACTAAAGCTAGGAATGAAAATCACATTAAAAGCTTCATTGTATTGTATTTCCTCTGGTCTTTTCAAGTTGATACACTTTTTTTCAGCATTTGTGGCAAGCGTTTTCGAGCGTCTCAATGATGAGTTTTAAAATTACTTTTTAAAGATTTTTTTCTTTTACGGGATATTAAAACACTTATAGTATCCCGTAAAAGAAAAAAATCTTTAAAAAGTTATTTTAAAACTCATTATCGAGATGCTCGAAAACGCTTGCCACAAATACAGAAAAAAAATAAATATATCAACTTGAAAAGACCGGAGGGAGTAGTTAAGATGAATAAATCCGGTCCAAACATTTTGGCTAAATGGATGGTCAAGATTGATTCATTGTATTGTAGTTATTGTAATGCATTCGTCAATTTAAATCGTAAATTAAGTAAATATCAATTATTCAAATCTATTCTTATTTTTTTTACATTAAATGTTATTGTTATTTTATATCCCTCGTTTCTCTAGATCTCTATATATTTATATGTGTGTATATATATATAGGAACGATTAGATAGAAAGTATTTTCTCATAAAACTTGAAAATTATGCATACATTAAGGGGGTGTTCTCTTCGAGTGAAAAGGAGGGAAAAGGAAATTTTTTCTCCTTTTTCCTCATTTTTCTCATGTTCTATTGATGGATAATTTTTTCCGAGAAGGAGGGAAAATTTTCTACTCATTTGAAGTTATAATATTTCCCCATTGAGAATACCCCTAACTGTTAGAAATGGATGGAAAATAACTCCATTAAATTTATATTTAATAATAGTATATTATTTATAATAGAAATTAATAGTAGATTTGGAATCTACATTTGGGATAAGATTAATGGAGGAAATTAATCTAGTATATTTAATTGTTCAAATCCAAATTAGGATGAATGAAATATTAATGCATTAACTATTTGAAAACAAAGAAGCGAGACTTTGTCCCATATGAATAAATACTAAAAGTGTGACCCATTTTTAAGTAAACATCGACATCTTAATGGAGGAATCAAGTGTGCTCATGCACCCTATGGTGTATTTGGCCTAGTGTTAAATATTTTAGAATTTGGCTTAGTATTTTGGGCTAAATTCAAAGGCCTTACAAGGAAGGTGTGAAGCATCGTCCAAGTCTGTCACAACCGAGGAGCGGAGTGATGGAAATTACGCCACAAGGGTAAACAACAATAGCGGAATTAATCTTCGCTTGGCCAACCTTTCCAAACCTAATGGACCTTGAGGAAACAATTTACATCAGGATATATACACAATCAAAACAGCCAACACAACCAAGTATACGAGACACCGAAATTTAGTGTGGAAAACCCATAAACCAAGGGAAAAACCACGGGACCATTATTGGCCGCTTGAATCCACTATCATCAACAATTCAACAATACAAGATCTTCTCCAGATTATACTAGAGGCATACAACATCATCATACTCTTGAAAATAAACACATCAAGAAGTATGGAATCAAACAAGAGAGAAAGATGAAAACAATATCACCCAAAGACTGCTTCTGTCCAGTCCGACGAAGTCTGACCTCCAGACTTCAGAACCAGATCTCCACCGTCCAAAACGTTGACCCAGATGCTGTGAAGCTGCTGTCCAAAATGACAACGATCCAACGGTTCAATCTTTGGGAAACGACAGATTTCTGTTGCCGGTCCTGTTTCTTTCTTCCCACTCTTTCTTTCTGTATTGTGAATCTCTTCTCATCGATGATTCTCATATACTCCAAATCTGATATTTAGCACTCTAAGTACAAGTTAATGGGCTCAAGTATTGGGCCAATATGTTGGGCTTCCTCATGGGTTAAAAATAAAACCCAACAAATCTCCCTCTTTTTGACCTATGAGGAGGAGTTCGCCATCCCGGCAATCGAGCAACATACCTTGAGCTTCTCCCTTGCCAATGCCTTAGTTAACATATCGGAACTATTATCATCGGTATGAACTTTATCAAGTTCAAACAACTTGTCTTCAAGTGCACCTCTAATCCAATGATACCTCACATCGATATGCTTTGTTCGTTTGTGAAACATAGAATTCTTAGCAAGGTAAATTGCACTTTGATTATCACAAAGAACCACATAGCGTTTTTGCTTAAAGCCAAGCTCTAGCATAAATCTTTTCAGCCATAATAGTTCTTTGCATGCTTCCATTGCTGCCAAATATTCAGCCTCTGTCGTTGACAAAGCAACACACTTTTGCAATCTTGATTGCCATGACACTGCTCCCCCTGCAAAGGTCATCAAGTATCCAGAAGTGGATTTCATGTTGTCCTTATTTCCTGCCATATCAGAGTCAGTATAACCAACAAGTATAGGCTTCCCATTTCCAAATGTTATACCCAATTTGGAAGTACCACGTAGATATCTGAAAATCCACTTCACTTCTACCCAATGCTTCTTGCCTGGATTTGATAGAAACCTACTAACAACACCTACTGCATGAGCTATATCAGGCCTTGTACATACCATTGCATACATCAAGCTCCCAATGGCTAAGGCATATGGAACTCTATCCATCTCTTCAATTTCTTTCTTTGAAGAAGGACAATCAGTAATAGAAAGCTTAAAGTTGGTAGTAAGAGGAGAACTAACCACTTTAGCTTTATCCATGTTGAATCTGCGAAGCACCTTCTCAATGTATCTCTTGGAAGCTCTATCTCGAGTGATCCGAATGTTAAGAATCTGTTTTGCTGGCCCCAAGTCTTTCATAGCAAAAGACTTGCTCAATTGTATCTCCAGCTGAGTAATTCTTTCTGCATTCTTGCCAACAATCAACATGTCATCAACATAAAGCAATAAAATAATGAAATCATCATTACCAAAACTCTGAAAGAAAACACAGTGATCTGAAGTAGTCTTCTGGTAGCCTTCCTCCCCCATAACTGACTCAAACTTCTTGTACCACTGCCTAGGCGCTTGCTTCAACCCATATAGACTTTTCTGAAGTCTACACACATAGTCTTCTTTGCCCTTAACCCGAAAACCTTCAGGTTGCTCCATGTAGATTTCCTTATCCAAGTCACCTGTGAAGAAAAGCTATCTTGACATCCATCTGCTCAATCTCAAGATCAAGGCTAGCTGCCAAACCAAGAACAACACGAATAGATCATATCTTCATGACCGGAGAGAAAATCTCATCAAAATCAATACCTTTTCTCTGACTGAACCCTTTGACCACCAATCTAGCTTTGTATCTAGGTTTTGATGTGTGCTCTTCAGTCTTCACTTTGTAGATCCACTTGTTCTTCAAAGCTCTCTTTCCTTTAGGCAACTTCACCAACTCAAACGTATTGTTTTCATACAAGGAATTCATCTCATCTTGCATGGCTTCAACCCACTCTCTTTTGTGATCATCTTCCATGGCCTCTGTATAACACTCAGGCTCTTCCCCATCAGTGAGTAAAACATACTCATCAACTGAATATCATGCAGAAGGATGACGATCTCTCGTAGACCGTCTAAATGGGACAAATGGTGGCATGTCTAGTACCGGTAACTCTGGAGTAAGTCTTCATCCATCTCTGGCTGTTCTGGAGCATCAATATCATCAGTACCTTGTTGTTCATCATTCTGATCATCATCTTCGACAGGTGGTTCAACATGCTGAGGAGGGACTGGATCCAAATCTGTAAGATCATTGTTATGTTGAGGAACTATCTCTTTCTTGTCAACATCTTTCAAGATCTAATCTTCCACAATCACAACATCTCGGCTTCGAACAAGTTTCTTGTGAACTGGATCATATAATCTGTAGCCAAACTTATCTTGACCATAACCTAAGAAAACACATGGCTTGGACTTCACATCAAGCTTTGATCTTTCATCTTCGGGAATGTGCTCAAAAGCTTTGCATCCAAAGACCTGTAAGTGACGGTAAGAAACATCTTTACCACTCTAAACCCTATTAGGAACATCAAAAGATAAAGGAACACAAGGGGTTAGATTAATAACATGTACCGCCGTGTTCAAAGCTTCTCCCTAGAAGGAACGTGGCAGCCCTGCATGTGACAACAAATATCTAACATGCTCAACCAAAGTTCTGTTCATCCGCTCTGCTAAGCCATTCAACTGCGGTGTCTTAGGAGGACTCTTTTGATGTTGAATACCTTGTTCCCTGCAATAAGCGTTAAAAGGACCAATGTATTCCCCTCCATTATCTGTCCGGATACACTTGAGCTTCTTTCCAGTCTGTCTCTCAACTAAGGCATGAAATTGCTTAAACACATCAAATACTTGATCTTTAGATTTCAAAGTATAAACCCATACCTTTCTGGAGTGATCATCAATGAATGTGACAAAGTAGGAACAACCACCAAGTGTCTTTGTCTTCATAAGACCTCAAACATCGGAATGTACAAGATCAAGTATACTTTCCTTTCTGGAAGGATGATGGCTCTTAAAGGAAACTCTGTTTTGTTTACCTGCTAAGCAATGAGAACACTTCTTCAAGTGGATATCACGCACTCCGGATAACACATTTTTCTTGTACAAGAGAGACATCTCCTTTTCACTCATGTGACCAAGTCTCTTGTGCTATAGATCAACCATATCAACATTCTCCACTGCATTAACCATGCCATTGGAGATCTTCAGATGTGTTATATACAACTTCGATACTTTCTTACCTCTTGCCACGATCAAAGAACCACAAGTGAGTTTCCACAAACCATTACCAAAGTTGTTGTAGTAACCATCATCATCAAGCAAGCCTGTAGAAATCAAATTCAATCTCATATCTGGAACATGTTTTACATTGTGTAAAACCAACTTCATCCCAGTAGCGAAATTCAAACAGACATCTCCAATACCAACAACTTTTGATAGCCCATTATTACCCATCTTGACATCTCCAAAATCACCTGGAGTGTAAGATGAATAATAATCCCTCTATGATGTTATATGACATGTAGCACCACTGTCAACAACCCAACTCGAATCATCATGTGCAAGATTGACCACATCATCACAACAAATAAAGAACTCTTCAGTAGTAGCACTTACTTCAACTTTGTCATTACCACTGTCGTCTTTCTTGGGATTGTTCTTTTGGTTGTCGTATGTGCCCTTTTTCTTTTCTTTCTTCAACTGTCTGCAATATCGAATTGTGTGCCCCTTTTTGCCACAGTGATAGCACTCAACATCAACAAACTTTCCTTTGGATTTGCTTTGATGTTTCTCTTTGTTACCCGGGCCTCTATTCTGACTTCTTCCCCTATTTTCTGTGACCAAGACATCTGAATGTGAAGAGGAACCTTGTGACTTTCTTCCCATATCTTCGTTCAAAACACTTTCTTTAGCCAATTCCATGGTGATGACACCATCTGGTGCAGAGTTGGACAATGATCTCCTGAAAGTTTCCCACGAGTCTGGTAAAGTGCCAAGAAGCCATAAAGCTTGGATCTCATCTTCAAACTTAATTCCCATACCTGCAAGCTGATTAATAATGCCCTGAAATGCATTCAATTGATCTGTGACAGGAGTACCATCATGGTACTTTAAACTCATCATCTGCTTAATCAAGAACAATTTATTGCTCCCAGTTTTTCGAGCATATAACTGTTCAAGCTTGTTCCACATTGTACGAGCATGTGTCTCCCCACTAATATGGTTCAAAACATTATCATCAACCCATTTCCTAATGTACCCACAAACATGTTTATGCAAAATATTCCACTCTGCATCTGTTTTATTATCAGGTTTATCAGTACCAAACACAGGCAAATAATAATCCTTCACATAAAGAAGGTCTTTCATCTTGCCTTTCCAAACATGATAATTAGAACCATTCAAACTTATCATCCTGCTTGTATTAGCTTCCATAACTTGGATCTGATGCCAGACTGATGGAAATTACGCCACAACAGTAAACAACAACAGCGAATTAATCTTCGTTTGGCCAACCTTTCCAAACCTAATGGACCTTGAGGAAACAATTTACAGCAGGATTACACAGGATTATTTTCAAAACACAATCAAAACAGCCAACACAATCAAGTATACGAGACACCAAAATTTAGTGTGGAAAACCCATAAACCTAGGGAAAAACCACGGGACCATTATTGGCCGCTTGAATCCACTATCATCAACAATTCAACAATACAAGATCTTCTCTAGATTATACTAGAGGCATACAACATCATCATACTCTTGGAAATAAACACATCAAGAAGTATGGAATCAAACAAGAGAGAAAGATGAAAACAATATCACCCAAAGACTGCTTTTGTCCAGTCCGACGAAGTCTGACCTCCAGACTTCAGAACCAGATCTCCACCGTCCAAAACGTTGGCCTAGATGCTGTGAAGCTGCTGTCCAAAAATGACGACGATCCAACGGTTCAATCTCCGGGAAATGATAGATTTCTATTGCTGGTCCTGTTTCTCTCTTCCCACTCTTTCTTTCTGTATTGTGAATCTCTTCTCGTCGATGATTCTCATCTGCTCTAAATTTGATATTTAGCATTCTAAATACAAGTTAATGGGCTCAAGTATTGGGCCAATATGTTGGGCTTCCTCATGGGTTAAAAATAAAACCCAACACGGAAGGGCCTTTTCTTTTTGAATTTGAAACGGAGAAGGTGGCTCGAGTGGCTCAGATGTGTGTCAAGAACACTAATGGTGGCATGTGATTAGCACACAACTCATTCGGATAAGGTTCATGGGGCTGAACTGTCGTGATGGTTCGATCAATGGATAAGATCATATCTGAATTTTAGATCGGACCTCGATCGTTTGGTCCAAATTGAAACATCCTTCCACGGACGGTCACAAGTAGGTTATAAATAGAACCCTCCACATGTTGATTGAACACACAAAAAATGAAAATAGTAATATATTCATCTTGTTCTTTCCGCTCTATACCGGAACAACATTATCTTATGGAGATAAATGTGTTGTGTGTTAGTTTTAAAGTCTTGTGTGAGTATGTTTATATGCATTTCTTTTGTTTTTACGTGTCATTCTTATGTGTTTAGTGAAGTTGGTCGAGAGAATTATTTGGAGCGAAGTTTGAGAAGAAGATTTTGGGAGAAGAAAAGAGCAAGAAAAGAGAGGAAATAAAGGCATAATATCGAAGACGAGTTTGATAGGAGCGCATAGCAAAAAACGGAGGTCAATTCCGAGTTTGGACGTTGGAGATATGACCGAAACAAAAAAGTCGCACGCAGCAGCAAAGCAGACCTGACGCTCGCCAGGGGAGGTGGCATCCGCCAGGTGGGCCGAATCCTGAAGATTATTTTCCTAGTTTGGTTAGGTTTTCTCATATCTATATATATGTAATCTTCCTTGAACGAAAAGACACTTCTCCTTTCTTATTTTTCAGCATTAGACTCTAGATTAGTTTAGATTTAGCTTTTAGTTTATGCTTTGAAGATTATAGCTTTTGGATTTAAGATTTAATTCAAGTTTTTCATTCTCTCTTTCGTCTTCGTTTCGTAAGTTTATTTTGTGCTCTTAGATTAATCTTACTTTCTTTCTTTTATGGCTTTGATTAGTTTAGATTAGTATTCTAGATTAAGATTTAATTGCTTTCTTGTTTATTTGCCTTGGCTAAGATTTAATAGCTTTCTTGTTATTTAGATTCATTTTAATTCCAAGTATGTTAGTTAATTTAATTGTTTTCTCTAGATTAGTTTTATTTGCTTTCCTTTCAATTCATACCTAGGTAGATTTATTGCTTTCTTTTAGTTTAATTCATTATCCTGTGTGACAGACGAGAGTTCTTTCTACTTACTTTTAATTATTTTTACGTCTAGTATAATTTACTTGTTTTTTTTTTTCTATTTAAGTCTAGGATTAATTATTAAAATCAAAACCCCAAAATTATTTACTTGTTTTCTTAGAGTGTTTATGATTTATTTGCTCTTTGTGTGCACATAATTGATTTCTCTGCTAAGTCTTCCTTGAGATTCGACATTGGGTTAAACTTACTAGTCTACGATAGGCCTTGTCCTATTGCAAGCACTTTTACGTGAAATAAATTTTGGCGTCGTTGCCAGGGAAGGTTTTAGCGATTAATTGTGTGGTTTTGTTTTCCGTGTTTCTTTTTCTTTTATTTTTATTTATTTTTATTTTATTTATTTTTCTGCTTGATTATTCTTCTCTCCCATCAGTGCGTTTGATCCGTTTGTTGAGTATTGTGCAGTGAAAAAGGGGAAGAAGAAATTGAGTTCCAAGACTATACTTTAGTCTTATTGTTCAAAGAATCCAAGGTTATGGCAGAGCAACCAATTTGCCATTTCGGTCGTCCCACTGTCACCACTTCCACCTCGGCGATTGCCCTATCCAAGGAGCTCAGGGAACATGAGCTTAAACCGCAACACTAACAACTGCTGCCTTCTTACCATGGCATGGCTAATGAAGATGCTCTTGATTTCATTCAAGAATTCTGCTCTATAGTACAGAACTTCCCACTGGGAGACATCAGTGAAGACCAATTGAGGATGAAGTGTTTCCTTTCACCTTGAAGTTTCATGCAAAGTTGCCGAATTATTGAAGATGTGAAAAGATGTTTGTGAGAAGTTCATGCTCAAATATTATCCCAATCGGAAGACACAAGAAGTCAGATCACAGATAATGCACTTTTTTACAAGCTTTTGACGAGCTATTTCATGAAGCATGGGAGAGATTTCAAGAGTTGTTGCAGCAGTGCCCGCACCACCAGTTCGCATGAGATGTTGTGGCAGTTCTTCTATGACGGACTCAACCAAGCAAATCAAACCTGGTGGACAGTACTGTGGGAGAAGATATAGCCGTGAAGACGGCCACTGAGTCAAAAATGATTTTTGAGGCTGTCGCTGCAAGCTCGCAATGAAAGTCGTCTCAACCCATGAGGAAGGAGCCTAGAGCAATCAGTGCTAGTCCGGTGATTAAAAAGCAAATGGCGGACATAATGAGAAAGTTGTATGAGCTCAAGATAAAGGCGGAGGTAACTCCTCCCACCCTTCCAATCCAAATCCTCAAACCACCAAAGCCTCCACTCCAAGAAGTAGAACCAGAGGTGTGTGGTATTTATCAAGAGTATGGCCATTTCGCCGATGTTTGACAAATATGGGCAATTTTACTTATGAATGAGGTATGCGGCACAAGGCTATCCACCCCAAGCCCTACCTCCTCAAAATTCTCAATATCCTTTCCTTCACAATACCCACAACAACCATACTACCCTTCACCATCACCATATTACCCACCTCAACCATCACCTTACTATCCACCTTAGCCATCATATTATCCACCTCCACAACAGCCATACTACCCACCACTAATACCTTAATACCCCCCACCACAATACCCGGTGCAGCAAAATTAACAAGTTGGGAAGATCCCAAGTCAAGGATTGTAGCACCATCAAGCCTATGTGGTGACGGTTCTTCAACGAGAAAAAGTTCCTAAGAAAGTTGCCAAGAACCACTCCACAAGGTTTCCAACCCTTAAGTTATACCTATTCCTTTTCCAAGTAGATTGAAGAAGGAGAAACAGGATCACCAGTTCATTGGCCATCTTCAGTAGCTACCTAAACGAAGTGATCCCAGAAGCTTTGAATTCAATGTTACTTTGGATAGCGGGAAGAATGTCTCAGGAATGATGGACTTAGGGGCAACAGTGAATTTGATGCCACATTCTATTTTTGAGAAGTTGAGTTCTAAGAACCTCAAGGTGACTGACATTCTAATAGAGTTAGCATATGTTACTTTGAGTCGTCCATTGAGAATCGTGGAAGATGTTACTATACTTGTTGGTGGCATCAAAGTTCTTGCTGATTTTGTTGTGCTTGATGTGGGTCGTGGAGCAAGAAGTAAGAAAGGTCATCTTCTCTTATTGGGACGACCTTTTATGGCTACTACCCAAGCTCGCATTGATGTTAGGGTTGGCACATTGAGCATGGCAGGTGAAGGAGGTTCGGTAACATTCTCAGTTTTTGAAAAGTCACCCCCTACTTCTACTTCCTTTATCTATAAATGTTTTTATCTTCAGATTGCTAACGATTTGGATAAGGGAAGTGTTGTGCAAGCCCTGCAGGCTGAAATTCAAGAAGAATAGCTAATTAAGAAGAGTTCTTTAGTTGTGTGGATGAAGAAGATTCCATCATAGAAGAATTTTTTAACAATTTGAAGGAAGTAGAGGAGGTAAAAGAGGCCTATATGGTGAGCTTGCAACAAGAAGAAGTTATCGACACTTTCTCCTTAATCTGCACGATGAAGCTCACACTACAGAAGAGCCTTGGTTTGACTGGCAAGATTATGAGAAGTTTGATGTGGAGCCTCAAATAAGTGTGGGGGAGATGAACATTGAAGATGAGCCAATCCTCGATAGCCAAGCCAAGGCAGAGGAAAAACCCAAAGTTAGATCAAGAATGGTTAATGGATTCTTTGGGTTTGTGATTATTCCAAGAGACACATTGCTAGCTGCGACGGGTTTGGTTGATGAATTCCTCCGTCAAGCTACCGACGATAAACAAGCGCTTCGTGGGAGGCAACCCATGCGTTAATTGTTTTCGTGATTTTTCTTTTAATTTTTATTTTTACTAATTCTTTTCGTTTTCTATTTTGCAGGATATACTTTTTTAAAAAAATAGAGAAAAATTCAGCAAGATTTACTTTAGCTTCACCCTCGTGATCGCGAGGGTGGTCGTAACCACATTCCCTATTATTTTCAATGGTTTTTTGGACTTGGAGTTTGCATGGATTTCGAGTTCGTTGCCGGTTATTTTGTTATTTAAGGGCAGTTTCTTCATCCCTTTCATTTATTTTGAAGTAATAGGGACATTGCTTAGTTCAAGTGTGGGGGGTGTTTAAAATTGTTTGTGTTTTATGTTTTGATGTTTTGTGTGATGTTATGTGTTAGCATGCTTAATCTTTTTTGTAATTTCCTCAATTTTTGTGAAGAATAATTGATAAACACTCATTTTGTGTGTTTTTATGTGGTGTTTCTATCTGTGTTCGAGTTGGTTTAAATAAGTTTCGTGTCATTTTCTTTTGATTTCCGTACTTTCGCATTTTGGTTGGTATTGACGTGTTTTCATTTGTTTTTGCAGGAAAAAGAAAGAATCTATTTGATCAAGTAAAAGATGTCACATTGAAACTCAGTTCGATAGAAAGCCATAGGAAAAAAACGGATCGAGATTTAGAGTCCGAACGAGAGAGAACGAGCAAAAACCGTGAGAATGCGCAAGGCTGCGCGAAAACGGCGACCCAAGCATAGGGTGCCATTTTGGGTCGCCGTTTCGGCAGCACTTTTAGGCACAAGGATGGCAACCCACCGTGGACCGCCCTCTGCCTCCATGGGCCACCGGCTGAGAGCCTATTTTTGCCACTCCGACGGCGCCCCACGGGACATGGGCCGTTGTTCTTCCTTCTTTCCACCCAAACACTATTTTATAAGTTTTTTTTCTTCAGGATTTAATGTGTTTTTATCACTTTGGACTATAAATAGAAGGTCCTTAGCCATTTTTAGAGAACTTTTGCACCTCTAATACATCTTAGAACCCTAATCTTAGTTTTCATTTACTTCTTTTGGATCTTGCTTGTGGTTGAAGATTTCCTTTGAAGATTGAAGAATTGTTACACCATTTCCATTCCAAATTCATTCTAGTTCCTTTTGATGATGATTTCCTTTCATTTCTATGGTTATTTTATTGCAATTATGAGTAGCTAAATCCTTTGTCAATTCCAATTATATGGATGCTTGAATTAGGTGATGGGTTTAGATTATTAATTTAGTTTTAGCCTTCTATTTCATGTTTGTATCTCTTGGTGCTATGTTTAAATGTGCATGAATGATTGATCAACATGAATGCAGGACAAGTATTTGATTCAATGCCTAGGAAGCTTGAGTTGAATGCTAGAATTCAAGAGAGATCAATGCTAGAAATAGTAGGGACTAAGAACTCCTTGTGCTTGTTGGGATTTGTTGAATTGCTTAATTTCCTAGTAAGAGTTAGGCCTTTTGACAATCTACTTGTTTTATCACAATGAGAATTGGATAATGCATATCTAGGAGGTTATCCCACATGTTCTTAGATTAAAGTGGTTAATTCTAGTTAGTAACCTAATGCTCATTGCCTAAGTCTTGTTGAAGTATAGTTGGAATCACTATTTTTCTCTTATTTGTTATTCCTATATTTGATCATTGCCTTGCTATTTACTTTATTTTCATTAATATATATCATTTCTATTATTTCTAATTGCCTAGATGATAATGAAAATCCAAAAACATGCTAGTGTTGAGCTTGGATAGTGTTTTTAGTCATTGAATTACTACTTAAAACTCCTTCGGAAAACAATCCTTGAGTTCGACAAGATTACTACAATTGATAAGTATTATCACTCAACAAAAGTGGTGATCAATGATAAGCATGGATGATAGTTGTGATGATGAGGTTAATGATAAGTGTTTTTGGTGTTTTGAAAAATAACTACTTGTGAAGCATGTCATGATTTGATAAATATGATTGGTGAATTTAGACTTTTGGCCTCTAAGAATTTGAATCATATTTGAGCCTATTTTGTGAGATTTGAGCATTTGACTATTGCATGATCATAGTCGTATTTCTTTCTTGAGTGCGATTATTCAAACGTGCATGATTGTCTCTAGAACTTGCTTTGGTTTCTTCCTTGAGGTTGCATTAGTGTGCTTAATGATGAAGAGATGATCTTAGGCAGTTTTTCATACCCTTTCTTTACCCTTTTCCTTGTCAAAATCACATGATATAATCCTAGTTAGCCCGTTTGACCCTATGAGACCATTTTACTTTGATAAGCCTTGGGGTGAGGGATAACAAATATGGGATTAGTGTGTTTGGTTGAATTAAGAAGTGCTTACCTTGAAAGATTTGTAAGTGGAGAGAAGGGAAGGAATTAGAAAATAGTGCTTTTTACCATATAAGCTCTAGTTATTGGAAATATATATAAAAAAATAAAAAATAAAAAAAATAAAAAAAGAAAGAAAGAAAGAAAGAAAAGTAGAGAAAATATTTCTCTAAGTAAAAAAAAAAAAAAAAAAGTGAAGGTTTTCATAGAGCATAAGTGGGTAGAAGGCCAAATTACTATTGTTGTGAAGGTTTTTGGGAGTTGGATAGTTTTGATAAAGGTTTGATGTAGTGGGGAATTGTGAATGAGTTGAAAAGAGAGAAAGTGAGATGAGAGGATTGGAAAATATTCATCTTTGGGATTTTATACTCACTTTAGCCAAATTTTCCTACCTACCAAAGAGCCTACATTATAACCAAAAGCAAAGTCCTTTTTGATCTTCGTCATGAGCACACATCGTAGCAATGGAGAGGTTAGACGATCTACAAGCCTATGGTAGACGTTGTGTATGTTTTTAATTGAGAGATTTCTTATCCTAAATTATACACTTGAGAGTTGAGGGTTGCACTCATATGTTTATTCATGTCGTGAGCTTTCTTGTTCGAAGAGGTTGAATGTTGAAGTTTGTCATGAAATGCTTGTTGATAAGTGAAGTGTTTTGCTTGGAGTATCTTTTGTTTGGAAAAAATTTCTGAAGCCGAATTCATTGTCACTTCATAGTCTATGCTTGTTGTTGGGTTTGAATAGTTTGCTTGAGGATAATCAAAGGATTAAGTGTGGGGGATTTATTTAGTGTGTTTTTATGTTAGTTTTAAAGTCTCGTGTGAGTATGTTTATATGCATTTCTTTCATTTTTACGTGTCATTCTTATGTGTTTAGTGAAGTTGGGATCGAGAGAATTATTTAGAGCAAAGTTTGAGAAGAAGAAGATTTTGGGAGAAAAAAAGAGAAAGAAAAGAGAGGAAATAAAAGCATAATATCGAAGAGGAGTTCGATAGGAGCGCCTAGCAAAAACGGAGGTCAATTCTGAGTTCGGACGAGGGAGATATGACCGAAATAAAAAAGTCGCGCGCAGCAGCAAAGCAGACCTGGCGCTCGCTAGGGGAGGTGGCGCCCGCCAGGTGGGCCGAATCCTGAAGATTATTTTCCTAGTTTGATTAGGTTTTCTCATATCTATGTATATGTAATCTTCCTTGAACGAAAACACACTTCTCCTCTCTTATTTTTCAGCATTAGAATTCTAGATTAGTTTAGATTTAGCTTTTAGTTTATGCTTTGAAGATTTTAGCTTTTGGATTCAAGATTTAATTCAAGATTAAATCAAGTTTTTCGTTCTCTCTTTCGTCTTCGTTTTGTAAGTTTATTTTGTGCTCTTAGATTAATCTTAGTTACTTTCTTTTATGGCTTTGATTAATTTAGATTAGTTTTCTAGATAAAGAATTAATTGCTTTCTTGTTTATTTGCCTGGGCTAAGATTTAATAGCTTTCTTGTTATTTAGATTCGTTTTAATTCCAAGCATGTTAGTTAATTTAATTGCTTTCTCTAGATTAGTTTTATTTGTTTTTCTTTCAATTCATGCCTAGGTAGATTTATTGCTTCTTTCAGTTTAATTCATTATCTTGTGTGACAGACGGGAGTTCTTTCTACTTACTTTTAATTGTTTTTAAGTCTAGTATATTTACTTGTTTTCTTCTATTTAAGTTTAGGATTAATTATTAAAACCAAAACCCCAAAATTATCTACTTGCTTTCGTAGAGTGTTAAGGATTTATTTGTTTTTTGTGTGCACGTAATTGATTTCCTACTAAGTCTTCCTTGAGATTCAACATTGGGTTAAATTTACTAGTCTACGATAGGTCTTGTCCTATTGCAAACACTTTTAGATGAAATAATAAACTCTAACCTTGGTTCTGCCCATTTAATCATTTCCGACACACATTTTAAAACAAAATCATCATTAAAAATGCATTATTGAAGTAGTAATATATAGAATTAAATACATTGTCACAAAAATATACTATTTCAGTATATCATAAATGCTCTCCAACTCACCGTTGGCACACTTAATATGTCCAACGCTGATGTGGCAGTGCCACATCGGTAATTTTTTCCGTTTAGGGTTGAATTTTTTTTAATAGAGTTTAGTTTTTTTTTGTTAGGGTTTAATTTTTAAGATATATACTTTATTTATTTATAATATTGTCACGTTATCCGTGAACATATTAAATATATTCACGGTAAATATTGGAGCATTCATCTTCGATATATATATGTATATATTGTTCATTATCATATGTGTAAAGTTATAAATAGTATAAATGAAGTTGCATAAGATTCTAAAATTAGCATATAAACAATGAGAATGTTGAGTTGCAATTCTTGCTTGAATAAGCAAATACGAAACAAGCACATGGGTGTTACTTGGCAAATGCTCCTCGATTCCAAAATTTCAGACATATACTAGTTATTTATACATATTAAATGCACGCACACATTTACGCTAACTCTGTCTCTTTACATACCCTACTGTATCTCGGTATAATAATCTTGAGCAACAAACAACTTATTAATAGTAGTGTAATGCTTTGACAGCTGGATATTCAATATACAGTAAAATTCCTATTTAAAAATATTTTTGAGACCACAAAAAAATATGCCTAAAATAAAGGTTATGCCTAAATAGAGGTATGAGACAAATTTTTATATTTTTTAATTTAAAATACATAAAAAGAACTTCACTACAACAACCAGATAAACATGAATGTATTCCTTAATCATCCAAATGAGCAACAAATTGTGTATGCTTTAACCGAAGAAGAGATCATTCAAAGCATTAGGCAGAAAGATGAGAAAAACAATCCGGAAGATGATAGCCTAGAAGTACAAAAAATTTCGTGCGAAGAAGTATTAAGCATGCTTGATAAGTTGGAAACATTTTGGGATCAACAAGAAGGTAGTCATGTAGACGAACTAATGAGGACGCGCAAGTTAAAAGATGTGGTTGCAACACACAAGTTTAAAGAAAGCATTGACACAAGCAACCTTAGACATGTATTTTAAATCACTTAATCTACTATATATTTAATTTTTATATTTATTTATTATGATGTATTCCTAAATAGAAGTGTATTTCCTAGAGTTTTGACTTGAAAATATATGAATTATGATAATTATGAAGTTTATTCATAATTATAATTGGTCCCAAGTTGGGACCGAGAAATTTTATTCATAAATGAGAGTTCATTCCTTAATAGAGTATGCCTAAATAGAGGTTCTACCGTATATGTGTGTGTATATCAATCATTATGATTAATTTATTTCATGGCCGATCGAGCCAAGAGTCAGAGTCAGAGACGCTTAATAAACAGCTTTCTTATTCCACTAGAATATAATTACTTACTACTACTATTTTACATATATAGATTTAAGAAAACGTAATTGAAACATCAATATATGCATATATCGTTCTTGAGGTTGACTGCATATTCAAGTTGTTCCACATGCCTTGATGCATTTTTCTTATAGGATAAGGAAGACCGCTCATTTTTTTTTTGGTAATATTCTTATGAATATACCCAAAAATCAATCCTCATCAAATTTCGTCCTATTCGATCAATTAAGGAAATTACTCTTAATTCTTTTAACAATAAATATAAAAAGCCAACAATATGTCTTATGGTCAGTAAGTAAGTAAGATGTACTTTATCTTACGGCGCATTAATATTGCGTGGTCTTTAAACTAATACTAATAAATTAAAGTACATATGATAGAAAATAAATAAACACTTTACTTACTTTACATCCGATATGTAAAAGGATATATGAATAGTAATGAAAGCACGTGATCTCCAACACCACATGGCTCCCAATCAGCCAAATTTCACACCCTCTTAAGCATAACCACATTTTTTCCCTTTTTTCGCCCCAACATCACATCACATCACATCCAAATAAAAATTACAAATATTTCATAAATATCAACAATCCTTAACCAACACCTAATATATATATTTATATACAAATAACTTGTTCAATTAATAAAGTTGCATATAGCTAGGCAAGCATGGATCAACCTTCAAGAAAGCCTAAGCCTATTCTTTCTTGCGTAGAAGAAGAAGAAGAAAGAGAGAAGGGAGGAGCTGAAGAGCTTCTAGAAGATTGCTGGTACTTCGGAAACTTGCTCCACACAAAAATAACCAGAAATTCTCCACCTGCACCAAAATCATACGAAGAAACCTACAAATCCATCATCAAACTTTCACAGCAGCAGCGCATCGGCGAATCCGGGCCGTCCACGTGTCTGATGAAGACACCGTCGATGCCACCTATTCTAGAAGGCGGCGGTGATATTGGAAGAGGAAAATCGAAGAAGGCGGAGACGACGCCGTCCCATCATTTTGAAGAAGAGATTCACGATGAAGAGGTAGAGTTCTCCATGGGGAAACTGATTAGGCAAGCTTCTTTGAAAAAATCAGTCCCCACCATTCCTACAAATCATGCGGCTAATAAGGTAATAAGTAATAATAACTATACTCTACATACTCATTAATTATAAGCTTGCTTCTTGAATTAATTACAAGATTATTATTTTTTAAATGTTTAATATCTTTGATTTGATTTTGAAATACTCCTTTAATTGCATTACTCTTTGGAAATTATATTGGTGGACGGATGTAGGCAACTCCCACATGATCACGTTCACGTCTCTCTCTTTCTTTTTAATTTTATCATGAAAATTTTAAAGGTTATTAGCCCAAACAAATTCTACTTTTTTTTTTTTGCCTAGCGGTAGGGGTTAATGTTCAAGACCAAAAGTTTAGGTTTGAGTCATTCGTGACGCGGACTTTAAGTTTATGTTAATTATGTATTTTTTTAAAAAAAATCTACTCATTTTAGATCATGTGTCGACATTTTTCCGTGACACATTTGTGTTCCATTATTAATTTTTTTTTCTTTCTTCCCTTCACTAGTTTTAGTTGCATGGGTTGTGACTTATTCATAAATTATTACTATATTTTTAGTCAATAATTGATTTATTTGTTCCGTTAGGTAAAGAGGAGGTGTCAGGTTTGAACCCTAGATTGATAATTCCATAATGTTAATTAGTTTATATTAATATATTGAATAAATTGAGTGCAGGGTGTGATTGTAGCAAGGAAAGAGGAGTTCGGGAACCTAAAATTGGAGAGATTAAGACCTCGACGTGCAATGAGTCGACTGAAGCCGCAGAAGAGCTTAAGCGATTTGCAATCTCAAGAGTTGAAATATTTAGGGTTGCAGGAATTAAAGATTAAGGAAGAAGCTGACGAAGGAGGAGATGATGAACAAGGAAGAAAGAGTTCAACTAGAAGGGAAGATGATATGAAGGCTCAGATCAAGTTTTGGGCTAGGGCTGTGGCATCGAATGTGCGTCAAGAATGCTGATTTATCTCTAATTTCTTTATGAATTTAGTTAATTAATGGTGCATCCATTTATTTTATTTAGATTAATTAATGCCGTGTAAAGTTCAGTTTTTCTTGTTTCTACTCAATAATTGGAGATCGCGTGTTACCTTAAAAATTTGTATATATACGTACTCCCCCCTAAGAGGATCAGACACGATTGTTAAAAATGAATTTATATGATAAAATCATATATGTAAAGTAATATTTTAGGAGTATTTTTTTTAATTTAAAGTAAAGTATAAACTTTGTAGATAAATTAAAGTAATTTTTGATGGATCATATTCATAATAATAATGTCATTTAGTTTATATTTTGAATATGAGTCTAAATTTGTGGGACGATCCAATTTACTACCTCCATCCCACCTAATTATATTTCATCAGTCTTAGCTTACAAACATACTTCTTGAATATGTAAAATATAGAATAATGAAAGAGATTATTTAAGCCGAGTACTAAATTTTGTGAGACGATGAGCTATATATTCTAAATTTGGGGGATTGTGCAATTATATTTGTGCTATAAAACTTCTCAGCTTAGATTTTGACAACATTAAGAAAACAATATATTTTAAAAGAAAAGGAGATAAAAAAATTTCATTACTCCCTCCGTCTCACTCGACTTGGCCTATACTTTTTGGGCATAAGATTTAACAAAATTTATGTTATGAGTAAAATGTGGTGGTCCACCTAGGGATGACAATGAGTCGGGTTTTTGCAGGTATCTGCCCTACCCAAACCCTAATAGGACGGGTTTGAGAAAACTAAATGGGTTTGGGTAATAAAATTGATACCCGCAATGAGTTTGGGTTGGGTATGGGTAGATAGGTTCGGGTACCCACTACCCAAACTCATATGTATGTATGTGTGTGTGTGTGAATTAAAATATTAATAATTATTCGTAATTCTATGTTTTTTTTTATATATCAAAATTAATATTGTATTGGTATTTATTGAGATTTGTTTTATAATTTTGTTAGTTCATATTTATAATAGGATTTGCATGTTTAAATAATAGTTTTGACTTTCGATTGGTATATATATATAGTTATAATTTTTGTTATATAAAATTTTAAAGAACTATTTATATTAATGTTGTAGAGTTCGGTTTTTATCGGATAATTAGTGGGTATTACCCGATGGGTTTGGGGCGGGTACAGGTATCAAAATCAAATTTTAAACGAGTTTGGGAACGAAAAATTTTAACGGGGTTTGAGTTTGGGAAAGACTAAATGGGTGGGTACCCGACCCATTGCCATCCCTAGGTCCACCTCTTTTAATTGCAATGGTTAATGATTTAACATAATTGTATTGTGTCTCACCAAATATAAAAATGAGTCATATCAAGTGAGACATCTCAAAGTGAAAAACAAGCCAAGTCGAGTGAGACGGAAGGAGTATTTAATTTTCTTCCTCTCTCCATTACAATTACAATTGTTTGATATTCCTCTGTATATATAACATCTCAAATGGAAATGTGCCAAGTGGGCCCATTTCATAAAGCCCAATTTTCAGCCCAAGATATATTCCTACAAAAGTTGGGAGGTTAATGAGCTTATCGCTAAATCGTCAAATTTATTTTCATCCGAAAACTTTATTGAAACACTTGTACCACTCGCTGTGAAGATAGTACAATTCTGTTGATATTGTTCGATTCTCTTCTCTGAGTCTCTAGTATAGAGTTTAGAGTTTAAATTCAAAGAGTTGTGTAATGCGGCAGTGACGAATTATCCAAGAATTTAATCAGCCGTATACTATATCCTTTAAATCCACCACCAAATGTTGCTGACACAGCAGCAGCTCCGCCGCATTTCCGCCCCCAACCTCCTCCTCCCGCCACTTTCCCCCTTCCCACTCTCGCATTCCCTCAAATTTCCCACCAAACACTGCACTCGCTGCTCCGCCCGCAAACTATGGACGGCCCAACTATCTGAGGAACCCACCACCGCCCCCGCCCCAACCACCGCCACTCCGCCACCGCCGGAGGGCCCCGTGGAGCTCCCTCCTTCAACTTCCCCACTATTCGCTACCGACGATGACCCCACGCCTCTCCAAACTGCTACCAGCGTTCTCCTCACCGGTGCCATTACAATATTCCTCTTCCGCTCCCTCCGCCGCCGCGCCAAGCGTGCCAAAGAGACGGTACTCTCTCTCTCCCTCTCTCCAGTGCGTTTCTTCTGTTCGACAAAAAGTCTCATCCAGTGCGGGACAGCTTATCTACATAGGACGGAAACTGAAGAACTTTTTTTTTTCATTTTATTACTAAATTAAATTATTAAAACTCAATAATTTACAGAGTGCTTGGGTTTGCATATCTTTAATCAACGGCTCATTTAGCAATTAGCATGTAGTATTATTCCAGCAAACTTTTTTTTGAAGTAATCCAATTATATTCATGTCTCAGGCAAATGCACACTTCCTTCATTAAAGCTTACATATTCACTACTAGTTGCACCGAATTGGCCAATATATTATCGTTCCTACATTAGTTAATTGTAGGTTTTAACTTTTAACATATGGTTTTTGTTATGGAATAAGAGCTCTAATTATATAAAAGTTATATAGAGAAATTGATTCTACTATCGCTTAGTTGGCATGGCAGAAATTTTCTTATAATATAGATGATGCCGTTCATAATTAGTACTTACTTTTGCTGTACATGTTGGAATGGATTGTTGAATCCCACTGAATCTACAGTATACAAATATATTTATAGTTCCTTTGGGGATGTGAATGATTTTTGCGTCTATTTCTGCAGAGTTGTTATGCGGATTTTCAAATAATTGATCATCTTGTTTAAACAGAAATTTAGATCATCCGGTGAAAAGAAAACGCTAGCTGAGGAGGCCTTGGATAGCTTGAAATCAGTTACTTTATCTCCAACTGATAGGAAGTCGCCACCTTCACCTGTTCAGGCATTTTTGGGCGCAGTAGCAGCTGGCGTGCTTGCGCTCATTCTTTACAAATTCACCACTACAATTGAAGCTTCTCTTAACCGCCAAACAATTTCAGATAATTATTCAGTATGTTCTTATCACAGACTATGATATAGCCCTTCTTCTACTCATGATTTGAAAAACTATGCATCAAATTCAAGCGTATCATTCATGGCTTACTATTTAATAGGCTGATAGAGCGTACATTACTGCTTTGCCGGAGTTTGAAAAAAAAATATTTGAAGCTGTCTTTTGCATAAAGCATGAAGACTTTACATGCATTCTAATGTTTCGATTTTACATTTTTGTCCTTTTCAGGTTCGACAGATAACCATAACCGTAAGGTAAAGTTGGTGCCTCATGTGCTATGGAAATCATCCTTTATGGACACTAAACTAACCACTCTTTTCATCAAATCTTGTACAGGACAATCATCAATGGGTTGTGTTACCTCGCTACATTTGTTTTTGGTATCAATTCTCTAGGTTTGCTTCTTTACTCTGGTCAGCTTGCCTTCAACTCCTTAATGGATGATTCCGGAAGCGAGGACGAAGCACCATCAAGATCATCAGATTTAAAGCCAGATGACAGCTCTGTAGAAGCCAGCGCCACTAATGATCAGATTTCCGATGATATGCAATAATGGAGGCCATTTTGTAGAACTTGGGTTCTCTTAATTTTCTAATATGGTAATATACTATTTCAAAAGAACAAGATTGCTACTACGATGCAACGTAAAAAATATTTGGTTGGACAGGTTTGTTCTCTTCTATATGTATATCAAGAGTCATTCAGTTCCTTCACTTTACAGAAGAATGGCCTTATCTGTTATTTGTATGACATTTGGTTATTATTTTTCTTGTCAATTCTCTTTTGTTTTTCTAGTTACTTACAACACGTTAAAGATGAAGGCAACTCTGCATTAGTCATAGAACAAGAAAATAGGAGAAAAGATGTTTATCATAGATTCATAGTTGCTTACATTCAGCTTATTAGCTAATGGAATCTCACTCTATACTATTCATACTCATGTCCTTGGTAGGAGACTCGATGTCCCATTTCGACTTTCTTCAGATTCTTCACGATCATCGATCTTCTTGAACGAGACATAACTCTTTGGTCGATCATACTGAGTAAGTGGGATCGTGTTCCTATCTAAATATTGCAGAACCACCACTGTAAATACCGAGCTAACAAACATCGGGATAGGACCAAAAATCCACAGCATCAAAATGGTGGCTAAATAGAGTGATCTGAGGCCGACCACCCAGAAATTACTTCCTGTTATGACTGCACTCTCAACATTACTTGCAGGCATTACACAGTTGGGCAGAGTTATGAGGAAACTGCCATGAACGAAGCACCTTGATGCCTGAACGAAACAAGCAAAGGCAATCATGAAGCTCAAAAGAATTACCAGGTATTTGATGTAAACTATGGTCGCACTCATATTTCCATAGACTCTTGCAGCTACAAATTCGTTATGGTACGAGCTTCCAATCCATGCTCCGATCAAAGAGCTGAGAGCAAGGGAAATCGAGGCAAGGTTCATAGCTGCAGATAAACTGTTCCCCATCACTGTAAGTGCTTGCCCTCTGTCTTTTACTTCAACCTGCAAAAATTACGCGTTAAATCTGAGTTATTCCGCAGAAATTTCACGCTGCAGAATAATGTAGAAAGCTAACTAATTTAGTATCTGACCTCCAAAGTTCTCGATACCCAAACTTTTCTGTTATAGTTTTCATATCCGATAACTGTGGTCTCAGCTCGATTAACACATCTGTGTAGATGAAATAGATGGTACCCGACCATGAGTACTAAACCACCCGGGACTAAAACAAGATCCAAGTATTCTTTCTTCCACATTGGCCCCATTTGTTAAGGATCTCATATCGAAGTTGCTTTTGATTCTTTATTTATGGGAGATTAATGGTGATTGGTCATTGCCCATGTAATTAGCAGCAAATATATTGGTTAGGTTTGGATAAAGTTGCCTTGACATCGTCTAGAAGTAGGTTGTCGACGGCCACGCCTATGCATATAGTAAAGTGAATGTCATTTTCAGGACGTTAATAAGATTTACAAGTCCATCTATATAAATCTTAACTAATCCTACATTTAAGTTACTTGGCAGATTATTATAGGATATATGCGAACTACTCTCCTTTTCAAATTGCATTTTCTATAGTTGACTCTGACAAGTGCATATTTTTTTGGAATAAGAAAAACATTCTGAGCAATGTGGTGTTGTCATAGCTTCCCCATATACGGGGGTGGAGCCAAGCTCCAGGAAATTCCCAGCAGCCGCCCCGGTAATTCTTTTTTTTTTTTTTTTTTTCTCTCTATTTAAATTATATTTTCCATTTCACGCTATTATAACAACATAAGATGATTCCGCATGCCCAAACTAGTTTCTAATTGCATTTTAGTCCATAGTTCCTCCGCCCCTAGCCATATAGTTAGACTGACTCTGACACTTGACGTTCCCGAACTGGAGAAAGATCATTCAGTAGAGCTTTAGCCCAAAATTGATGGGTTGACCCGGATAAACAAAAAAATGGGGTTTTATGGTTAGAACTGACCCATATTGCTGCTTTTATTTACAATGTGTTCTTCATCCTCTCTTTTCGTCCACATGCAGTTTTGACTTTCATGGCAATCATCAAGTTAACTCTCATCTAGGAAAAGTTGACTTAGTTGTAATAACATGGTGATACTGAGTAGTACTTCCTCTGTTTCAAGATTGGTGACCCCTTTTTTTTCCTTCTTTTCGGCACGTATTTCTACGCTTCTCGATGATGGGTTTTAAAATAATTTTTTGAAGTATTTTTTCATTTACAAGATACTACGTGTGTCTTAGTATCTTGTAAATGAAAAAATACTTCAAAAATTATTTTAAAACCCATCATCCAGAAACGTGGAAATGCGTGCCGAAAAGAAATAAAAGAAAGGGGTCACCAATCTTGAAACAGAGAAAGTATATCATAATTCATAGCAGTTATAAATAAGCACCCGTATTAGTTGTGAGTTTTTAATGGAAAATTAATTCATTACTAACAAGTGGAGAATAAACTGATAAAATTAAAGATGCCACCGAACTCTAGGGACCTATTCAAGGTCTGTAAGAATAAACTTCTAAAAGATCATTGACTCTCTGCACTAGTCCATAAAAAAATCCAACCGTTACATTAAAATCTGTAAAGCTTTTCACGTTACATCGGCCGTAGTCTGTAGATTAGGGTTCCTCTCATGCCGGATACACAATGTGTCTGCCCCTGTCTATGTTCATTGCTTGTAGTGATGCAACGGTGTAGTATTGATATCGAGACTGACCAACACCGTCACCATGGCCACCGAGCAAGCAAACATAGGGATCGGCCCGAATATCCACAACAGAAGATTCGTAGCGAAATAGATGGAACGAAGGCCCATCAACCAAAAATTGCTCCCTCTGATCACCTCCTTCTCAACGCAGTGTATTGGGATATCGTTATCCGGCATGCTAATAAGGAAGTTAGCATGAACGAAGTACCTCGCCGTCTGAACAAAGCATCCAAATGCTACCAAAAAGCACGCGAGCAGAGAAATGTACTTGACGTAAACCACCGACGGATTTCTGCTCCCGTAGATAAATCTGCTGGTGAAGAGATTTACAGACGAGCTCCCGATCCATGCTCCGATCAGGGAGCTCAGGATCAAGGAAATCGACGCGAGCGATGTCGCTGCACTCGCATTGGTGCTCAGCACTGATATCGCGGGCCCTCTGTCCTTGATCTCGATCTGAGAAATCGAGATCAGATCAGAATATAATCTATATTTGAAGAGCAGAAACGAAGGTATAGTTATAAGAGACGATCATTACCTGAAACATTTTTCGAACCCAAGCTCTCTTGTTATGGTTCTCGTAGCCGATGATGGTGTTTTGGGGGCAATTGAGGTAGCGGTAGACGAGGACGAGGTGATAGCCAAACATGAGGAGTAGACCTAATGGGACTAATATAAGATCTAAGTGTTCTTTCTTCCATAGCTCCATTTTAGGGATTGTTTGCAGAGCTAAGCAAAATGATTTTTCTGTGGTGTTTGCAACCAACGTGCCTTTGATTTTTGGGATTTCTCTTACTTTTTAAGCAGTTGTTGCATGCTATGCAGTTAAGTATTGCTGAAAATAATTGTGGTTTGATTTTTATTTTATTTTTTTTTAAATTGTGTTTTTTATAGTTTCTTGTTGTTTGAGTTTTGGCTGGAGTCCTCCTGTACAACTTGGTAACGTGCTGATGTAGGGGAGAGAATTATTAATTACT
Source organism: Mentha longifolia (assembly GCA_001642375.2). Taxonomy (NCBI): domain Eukaryota; kingdom Viridiplantae; phylum Streptophyta; class Magnoliopsida; order Lamiales; family Lamiaceae; genus Mentha; species Mentha longifolia. The sequence goes on along the minus strand of CM038119.1, from coordinate 16,916,372 downwards.
TGTGTTTCACGAATCATAATAGGAGATACTCCCTCCGGCTCAAGATTCGTGAGACCTTTCTTTTTGGCATTTTCGGCACGTATTTTCACGCTTCTCGTTGATGAATTTTAAAATGAATTTTTGAGGTATTTTTCTTTTTACGGGATACTACGAGTGTCATAGTATCCCATAAAAAGAAAATACCTCAAAAATTCATTTTAAAACTCATCAACGAGAAGTGTGGAAATGCGTGCCGAAAATGCCAAAAAGAAAGGTCTCACGAATCTTGAGCCGAAGGGAGTACTAAATTTAGATCATAAGTGATTGTTCTACAATGAATTTAATCGCGAAATTTGAAGTTTGAAGACTTTGATACGGTAGGCGGTGGAGTCTTTATGTGAATTTCAATATTAATCATCAAAAGACGACCCTTTTTTTTTTTTTTCCATTTCATCGCGATTCAAGGGCATAAAAGACAACCCTTTTTTTCCCTCCCCCCATTTCATCGCGATTCAAGGGCATAAATAATTAGATTCCCATTAAACATATTCAATATGTTTACTGTTGATGTGATAGTGCTAGGGGTGAGCATTAGTCGGTCGGTCGGCCGGCCGACCAACCGACCGACCCCTTGAAAAATCAACCGCCGGCCGATCGCAAATAGATTTCGGCCGACCCAAAAACCGACCGACCGACCACTCCATTTAAACCGACATCAAACCAAATTTTCGAAGCTTTTAATTTCATTTTCACCCTAAAAAAACATATGCAAATACACCAAATAAACATATAAATAATTCACTTATTTTAAGATCTAAAGACCAGCGTTGTATTAGGTTTGTTGAAGAAACCAACATTGTCAAAGCATCGATAATCAATTATCAATTAATTCAATGAATTAAAGTTCAGAACTTCAAAGAGAAAATGAACTAAATCACCCATAATCATAATACATATATAAATTTATTCATGATTTCATTACAGAAACCCAATTGTTTCAATTTCAAGAACAATAAATATGCTTTTAATTCCAAATAAGAAATATGACTTCAAGAACATCATTAGCAGAAATTGTTGAAATCGAAAACTACCAAATACGGAAAGCTTTCAAGATGTTTTGCATTTACCTCTTTAACACTTTAAGAATAAAATTATATAAATAATTAATACATTTAATATCCTTCGGTCGGTCGGTTTTTTACATGTCGGGCCGACAACCGAACCGACACTTGTCGGTTTTCCAAAATCTCGACCGACCGCCGACTGACTGTTGGGGAAGACTGACCAAAAACCGGGCCGAACCGGTGTTCGGTCAGCCGATGCTCACCCATAAATAGTGCCACATCAATTATTTTTGTTTAACAAGCAGAGTAATATTTTTTCTAAGATTCATTTTTAAAGTATATATTTATAATAATTGTATAATTAATGTCACGTCAATGTGTCAATTTTTCTAGGATTCATTTTTAAAGTATATATTTATAATAATTGTATTTTAATGTCACATCAATGTGTCAACAGTGAAAATGTTGTTACATGTTAGGATTTCAAGTTGAAATGAAGAATAAGGGTTGAACGAATCGAGCCCCTAAGCGGTGGGCCTGAGTATAGTGAAAAGAAGAAAATGGAGTTGTGTAATGTTAAATAAAATGAAGGGAAACTTTTTAATTTAGTCCTTGTCAATTGTCATTAAACTTTAATAACCTTTAACTTTTGAGGCCCTTTTCATTTTCACGTGGGCTCAAAGCCCACATCTATCACTGTCACAATTTCCCAAATTTTCGGTTGATGCTCTGGACCACCTCCCACCTCATCTCATCCCCTAACCTTATTGCTTGTGTTGTGGTTGCAAAATTGATTCTCCACCTAACCATTAAAGTTATGTTAATTCAACACCTCTTCAAATGTTTTTGTTCCCATAAGTCCGCTTTTATTCAAATCCTATCTCAAAATAGTACAATTCAAACCCCAGATTTTTCTTAATTCCAACATTTACATAACATATCCCACCCAAAATAATTAACTAAGGGCTTGTTTAGTAGGCTTATTTTGGCTTATCGGACCTATCTTGGCTTATTAGACTTACTACGCAATTCCTATATATATTGGGAAATCATATGTTAGTCACTTTCAGCACTTTTTGTGGCAATCGCTCACGTTTTGTCTACGTAATCATTAATATTTTTCATTTATTTTGGAATAGTCATTTCTCAGAGTGTTAAATCATTGTGCATATTAATATTTGCTTACAAAGCATAATGAAATATTTTGATAACATTCTTTTTGTGTGATATGCTACTCCCTCCGTCCATGAATTCTTGGTAAAAATATTGGGCATGGAGTTTAATTTGTTTTGATGATATGTTACTCCCTGAAGTATCCCGTAAAAAGAAAAATATATCAAAAATTTATTTTAAAACTCATCACCGAGAATCATGGAAATGCGTGCCGAAAATGCCAAAAAGAAATGGGTCATGAATCTTGAGCCGGAGGGAGTATTAAATTAAAGTGTTATAGTGGAATAATTGTGGGCTCATCTGATATTTTTAATACTCATTTCGTCCCACTTCATTAGTCTCATTTATTTTTGGCACAATAACCAAGGACACGTGAGATAAAGGGTTTTAAGGAGCATTCTCCACAACTAATTTATTTCCTTTTATGGAAATGAGACTAATAAATGAGACATATAAAAAGAAAAATGAGACTAATTATGTGAGGCCTATGATCCAAAATAGAAAGTGCCAAGAAATGATGCACGTCCGACTCCGATCTACGTAATAATTTTGCCAATAAATTATGGACTGAGGGAGTACTAATGATGAGAGAGAGAGAGAAGAATTGTTTTTTTTTTTTTTCATAAATATATCATATCAATCCCTTACGGGAACAAGGTACATAGTTTGTGAAGAGTGTAAACTCAAAGTGTTCACCCTCTAAAAGACAACCCGATCAACCTACTAAAAAAAGGTCACACGAGGGGTTGGGGGAGAAGAATTGTTTATTGTACCTATTAGCATCATTTGATTCATATTGTTTTTTTTTTCCCGATACATGTATTTGTTATGCATGGGAGATTGTAGGCCTAAGCAACCAAAAAGGTGGCCTTTTCTAGTAATTTAATCTTTGAAGGGATTCTGCTTTTGCCAACACAGCATACGGCTTTTTGTCACTTTGTGGTTCAATGTTTGGTCAAAGTCCAAATCTCAAAGTAATCACTTTGACCCACCACTTTCATTATCTCTTTATTATCTCCTTTCTTAACCACAATTGACAGCTTTGAGTTCCTTCACATGCTAAGAAACATTGCATTAACAAACTGCGGCAGCCAATGTGAGTCAGACACGTGGACCCAGATAAATGGAATTATTGAACGCAAATTTTGCAGCTAGCCTCTAAATAAATCTACACTATTCATCTAAGTTGCCTATGTTTAGTAATCATTAAAAGAGGTGTTTGTTTTTGTGTAGCTCAAAGACAATCAATTTTGTCGTGTTATTAAGCTGTGTGATACGCTATACTATACAATGTACATGCAGTAGCATGCGGTATCTACAATCATTCAATCAATTGAACGTTAAAGAGCTCTTATATATGAATCGTGTATGCATCTATTATCCTATAGGGCAAATTACAAATTAATTGCTAAATTATTCATTTTTTCATAATAGTGTTCTAAACTAAACGAAATGTCAATTAAATAACTAAATTATTGATAATTTCATAATTGTGTTTCGGATCAATTTTTCAGTGACCAAGAGCTGACGTGACTGGTCGTAGTCTGACGTGGATTTTTTTTAAATGAAAATTAAGTATACAAAACGACATAGTGTTCACGATTGTGTTTCGGATCAATTTTCCAGTGACCAAAAGCTGACGTGGCTGGTCGGAGTATTGACAGCCTCTTAACCTATCCTATACGAGTTCAAAACTGAGGGCATCCACGATGGGAGGCGCTCTCTCAAGGTCTCTCCTAAAAAACAACCCAAGTGCATGAGGGTTCTCTTCCGACTTGTTTTTTATTTATTTATTTATTTTATTTATAATAAAACGCAAATTTATTGAAATAAAATTTTCATTTGAAATGAAAAGGAAAGTATATAAATAAAAAAAATATGTATTCGGTAGATGTTAAATTACATGAAATTTAAGTACCAAGTTTTTTAAATTAAATCAGAATTTTGAATCAATATCAATATATTATACGTTCCGATACGGATACGGGGCATGAGAGCGATCCAAGCGCCTACATGGCGCCTCATGCGGCCTCCGTTCTCTATTTATCTAAATTCTGAATTTTTATACATATTAAATCATTATTTAATATAATAAATTCACATAATGAAGATTTCATCAATCTCTTATTACCATCCATATATATTTATACATATTAATTATTTATATATATTAATATATTATTATTATAGTCTATTTATATTATACATAAAATTTAAAATTTTAATTATGAGAATTGGAGGATTCGAACTCATGATCTCCCACATGATATGCCATGTTTTGTACCACTACACCACATCACTAAATAATACTTATTTAAGGCTTACAATATATACATCCATTATTCAATCAGTTTTGAATCATTATCAACTACATTATGTATAATTTATAAAATTATAAATATATGTTTCGAGTATAAATATATATAATATAAATATGTTTTTATTTTATTTTATTAATTTTAACATGTGTTTCTTAAATTTTTTATGAACCTATACTATATAATCATGAAATTTTTGATATTTATAAATATACAATAGATATTTTTATTATTTTTATTAATTTATTTATTAAATAGTTCAACCGATCGAACCATGACCAGAAAAATATTTCAATATTGAGGGTTTTTGCTACTCCCAAAATAGGAAAAAAAAAAACAGAAAGGAAAGAAAAGAAAATAAAATATTTCCGATGCGGATTCGGAGCACGAGAGCGATCCAAGCGCCTACGTGGCGCCTCCTACGGCCTCCGTTCTCTATTTATCTAAATTCTGAATTTTTATACATATTAAATCATTATTTAATATAATAAATTCACATAATTAAGATTTCATCAATCTCTTATTACCATCCATATATATTTATACATATTAATTATTTATATATATTAATATATTAATTATAATTATAGTCTATACATAAAATTTAAAAATTTAATTATGAGAATTGGAGGATTCGAACTCATGATCTCCCACATGATATGCCATGTTTTGTACCACTACACCACATCACTAAATAATACTTATTTAAGGCTTACAATATATACATCCATTATTCAATCAGCTTTGAATCATTATCAACTACATTATGTATAATTTATAAAATTATAAATATATGTTTTGAGTATAAATATATATAATATAAATATGTTTTTATTTTATTTTATTAATTTTAACATGTGTTTCTTAAATTTTTATGAACCTATACTATATAAATCATGAAATTTTTGATATTTATAAATATACAATAGATATTTTTATTATTTTTATTAATTTATTTATTGAATAGTTCAACCAATCGAACCATGACCAGAAAAATATTTCAATATTGAGGGTGTTTTTGCTACTCTTCCCAAAATAGGAAAAAAAAAAACATAATGGAAAGAAAAAGAAAATAAAATATTTTGGCTCGGGCTATCTAACACCATTTTAATTTTGAGGTGGCCCGCCCAAAACATTTTAATATTCTTTTAGTTTGTATCGATAACAACAATTGATAAATTTTTATAACGAAAAATATATTTTTAATTATTAAACACAAAATTAATTTTGAGGTGGCCCATTGGCCAATAAATTTTCTAAATTCTTTTAGTATGTATAGATAGTTTTAATTGTTGAATTTTTGTAACAAAAATATATTTTTTAATTTAAAATAATTGACAATAATTAGACACAAAAATGAACTTCGTGAGCTATTTTCAATTCAGATTGACTATTTTTATTTTTTTTATTTTTTTTTTGTTAAAATATTTTGGCCCTAATACTATATTGATTTTGAGGTGGTCTATTGGCCATGAAAATTTTCATAATGGAGATTTCCTTCAATGATTTGATTTTTTTTATTAATACGTATAAATAGAGTACAACTACTCGATAATGGAGTACACCGCATTAAACTATTTTTCTAATAAAATTTAACGCAACTTTGTAAAACATATTCTCTAACAAATTATCAGAATACTATTTTTCAGTTCGGGTTGATCAGGCTAAACTGATTTTTAGTAAAAAATATTTTTGCCCTAACATTATTTCGGTATTAAGGTGGTCCGTTGGCCAAGAAGTTTTTGATTTTTTTTTTTGGCTCCAATACTATTTCGATTTTGAGGTGGTATGTTGGCCAAAAAGGTTATGCTCTTATGTATTGCAGCATTTGGCCCAAACTGAGATGAGGTACTTACGGGTGTCAAGGATCTGCCGTCCGCGCTAGCCGCTGCCGAGGAGTTGGTGGACTTGAAGGCAGGTGACTCTTCCGAGCCCTAACATGGGGATGCAAGATGTGCTAAGGATAAGGGGAAAGGTTGGAACAAGAAGGCTTTTAACGACCTAGCGCTGGTGGTGCGGCGAGTCATGCTTCGCGGGCTGGGACAAGCTTTGCGGGTGCTTCATATGTGATGGAGACCATCAGATACGGGACTGTCCAAAGTGGAAGGCTAACAGGCGGAGAAGTTGAATGGATGTGGTTGCTGAATCAGTGGATGAGGAGGCTCGGGTCAACACGATACATTATATTTCGGGTATGCAAATGTTAGATGAGGGTCAAGACATGCCGAGAATGGACCGTGTGGAGCCTGAGAAGGACATGGCGATGAAATAGCCAAGTGTGAGCCGTGGTGTGCTCACGTATGAAAAATCTTGGCGGGAGCTGCGTCAAGCAACAGACGTGGTGTGCCGGGAGAATTCACTTGTGGTGAGCGAGTTGTTGCTAAAAATAGATCGAAGACAAGAGGGTTATCCCACACGACGAGGACGCCTTCGAGTTTTGGTGGGGAGGTTTGTTAGACCCTTAAATCGGCGGATGCAGCAGGTGCGCCTAGCCACAGGCGACTATATCCAATTTTGAGGCGGCCCATCGACCAATACTTTTTTGCCTAAATCGGCACCAAGTGCATAGCCACGGGCGATTCATATTCGATTTTGAGGTGGCCTGTTGGCCAATATATTTTTAAAATTCTTTTAGTATATATCGATAGCTATAATTGTCAAATATTTGTAATAAATTGTATATTTTGAATTTAAACCACCTGAGAATATATTAGACACAAAATTGGTTTTGAAGTGGCTCATTAGCTAATAAATTTTCAGAATTCTTTTAGTATGTATCGATAGTTATAATTGTAAAAATTTTGTAGCAAAATGGTATATTTTCAATTTAAGACACTCTGCAATAAATTAAAAATAAAATGAGAATCGTTTTAACAAATAAAATGATACCCCGTCGAATTTCGACGGGATACAAACTAGTTACGTAACTAAATGAAATCTATATTAAAAAAAGGCAAATAAAGAAAAAGAAAAAAGTTTTTTTAAAAAAAAAAATTCAGATTTAAAAAACCAAAGGAAAAAGAGTAAGAAAAGGATCTCGGAGTGGGCCACTCCAGCGGAGCTCTCTCTTCCTGTCTGTGTCTCGCTAGTGTAGGCTCGAGCTCAGTCACCAGCAAGCCTCCTAGCCCCGATTCGTTGTGGATGTTCTATACACTCATGATTTCAAAACTCGCAAGTCTTATCAAGTCTAAATAGATTTTCCAAATTTAAAGAAACTACTTTTTTAAAAAAATACAATGATTCGAACTATTTATGACGTGTCGAATTAAAATCAAATATCCTAGAAAATATATAGAATTAAGTTATAAAAATTGATTTCCACCCAAATATTCTCAATAATTTTTTTATATTAGGCAAATACAACATAATCACACATACATGTACCCAAAAAAACTTGAATCCCCAATCTTTTAGTTAGTAAGGAAGTGTCTTACTAACTAGCGCGCGGTGCATTCATCGTCACAATATTCTCAATGTTAATAAAATAAAATAAAAAGTTCAAAACAACATTATCACATTAACTGAATAACTTAGTGTGTGTTTGGTAAAGAAGATGAACCAAGATGAACCAAGATGAGAGAGATCATCTTGGTTCATCTCACTGTTTGGTAACCAACTAAAATAAACTGGAGGGCCCGAGATGAATACAAGGCCCGTTGATATTTCACTGTTCCGCCTTGTTTAGTCATCTCACGTTTTTGGTCGGATGAGGTGAACTCATTAAAACAGTAACACAATACTTTCTTTCTCTTACCATTTTACCCTTATGTATTTATACAATTTCAAATAATAATAATAATAATAATAATAATATAATAAAATAATAATAATAATAATAATGTAATAAAATAATAATAATAATAAATAAATAAATAAATAAATAATAACAATAATAGTAATAATAATAATAATAATAAATCAATAATAATAATAATAATGTAATAAATAATAATAATAATAGTAATAGTAATAGTAATAGTAATAATTATAATAATAGTAATAATAATAAATAATAATAATAATGTAATAAAATAATAATATTAATGTAATAAAATAATCATAATAATAAATAAATAATATCAATAATAGTAGTAATAATAATAATAATAATAAAAAATATTAATAATTTAATAAAATAATAATAATAATAATAAATAATAATAATAATTTAATAATAATAATAGTAATAATTATAATAATAACAAGAATAATAATAATAATAATAATAAATATAATAATAATAATAATAAATAATAACAATAATAGTAATAATTATAATAATAACAAGAATAATAAAAATAATAACTCAACAATATAATAATAATAATAATAAATATATTAATAATAATAATAAATAATAACAATAATAGTAATAATTATAATAATAACAAGAATAATAAAAATAATAACTCAACAATATAATAATAATAATAATAATAATACAGAGTAATAAATAATAAATAATAAAGGGTACTATTTAATCTCAACGATAAAAAGTGAAATCGGTAGGGGTATTTAATAAGGGTAAAATAGTCAATTTAAATTTTAATCTAGAGTTTTGCAATTTGTACCAAACACAATATGATATCATCCGGGTCTGAATTTTTTGCTACCAAATGGTGAGATGAATGATTCATCTTGACACTATTTATATGAGTCATCTTGAGATGAATCATCATTCTTCATCTTGAGATGATTACCAAACGCAGCCTTATACTATCAGTGAATGGACACATAAAAATAGAAACCCTGCAATATGGTGCATGAACCGGTGTTGGTACATCCTAGAATTCCGGCCACTTCTAGCCGTACACGCGCTGACGCGCGCGGCTTTCTATGATTCCGTGCGGTAGGGGGCTGGTTTCATCATCGAGCCCTCAAGTTTAGAGGGTGGTGGAGACCGACTCTCGGCACCTAGCGCGTGCCAGTATTTCCTGCGTTTCGTTGCAGGCGGTGGCACGCACGAACTCCAAGGAGCGTGGGGTAAGTAGCTCGTCCGTGGCTAAGATTTTGTTCATGCCGAGTTAATGGTTATTAGGAGTCTAGTCACGTGCGTTCTTGGATTCTTGTGTTGCACCTCGTCCCTATCGACTGCCCATGTGATTTATCTTGCGATAAACCCTTTGTTTTTGAGAAAAATATCGGAATTGCCACTGCTGTCGTTTGACCATATAATGAATGGGTTTACTGTTGCCGTTTACAGCAATGTAATGTAATGATGCTAAAAGATGGACGAAGCCCTCCTTTGTTTGATTCTTTCTTTTTTGGGGGAATGTCTTTCATTTAATTACATACTTATAGATAAAGAAGTAAAGATATTTATTCCAATTATTATTAAGAAGAATCAACCTCCCACGGTTATAAACATATATAAATTTGAAATGTTGAGCCCTTTTATATAATTTAATACGAATATATGCATCACATGTCATTATTTCAAATATTTATTAAATACATCATCTAAGAAATCTAAAAATATTGTTAATATGCATGTGGATAACTAATTCCATGTTTAAAAATTAATTTTGTTGTTCAATTTCATATCAACCATTTTGTTCAACTACTGATCGACTTCTATATATTTTACCAACATTTTTTTTTGGTTATGTTGCTGGATATGAACGTGGGATCTTTTCCATTTAAATTTAGGGAAGAATTGAGAGAGCTGGTGGTGAAATCATTAATTTCCCCCTAACAAACAAGGTAGCAATTTGGATGTTTTTCAAAGGTTGTCGAGAAGATGATAAAACAAGATTTTTTTTAGGGCTTCATTAATTTCATCTCACTTTATATTCATTTTGTGTCACAAACTAAGTCTCAATATAACAATAAAGGGACACACTTGGGTCAGCCGGAGGCACCGTGTGGCCGGGCTAAAACAATGACACTTTTATTCATATAGATTGACACTTTTCTGTATAAAGATTGACACTTTTAAAAATTGTCATTTTATTCGTAAAATAATTATGTTAAAGATTGACACTGTTATTCATATAAATTGACATTTTTCTGTATAAAGATTGACACTTTGGGCCCGGCCGCACGGTGCCTCCGGCTGACACAAGTTTTTGTCACCAATAAATATTTGAACATGATATACTGTTAACCTCAGTTGGTAAGACGCTTCTCCTCCAACCAAGAGGTCGGGGGTTCGAGTCACCTTAAGGGGGAAATGATGAACCATTATTAATCCTCTTAAAAAAAATAAATACTCGTACCTAAATATAGAAACTTAACAACTCATTACACAATCACCTAAATTAACACATAATTGTGACCCACAAAAGATTACTCACTCCATTCCCAAATATTTGGAGTGTGATTTTCAAAAATATAAACATTCTCTCATTCTTTTTACATTTTAACTTTCATATTTTACATTATATAATACTCTATCCATTTTATTTTATTTTTTTCTGAAATGGCCTATTTCTTTTTAGCACAATATTTAAGAAAATAGAGATTATATGTTAAAGGTGGTGCACACCATTACTTATTATGCTTTAAACAATACTAATCGCATGCATTAGCTTTGAAGTGGCTTGTGTTTTAAATAACATGTGGATGTGTTAGGTGTTAGAATACTTATAGCTATTTGTATAAGGGTAGTTCTATCTTTTCCTTCTTGCCCTAATAGTGAGATTAGATCAAATATGTGGAGCCACCTCCTTTTGAATGTAATGTTTTTCTTCTTGGCTTTGTTTGGTAAGAGACCTTTGTCTTCTCTTTTGTTCAATGAATTCTCTTTCATCTTCATCAATGATTTCTTTTATGATTATCATGTTAGTTTAACATGGTATTAGAGCTGGTTTAAGGATCTTTCTCGATCTCACGGATCCAACTCCATGATGATTTGGCTTGGGGCTTGAAAGGGGGCAGCGTGCCTGCTGTCCGGAGTTCGGAGTGGTGATTCGAACCTTTTTTTTAATTCGTTGTTGACGACGTTGCTCAGTTTCTTTGCTTATCTAGCTGCACTTGAATTTGGTGATTTTGTTTGGATTTGTGGGTCTTTCTTGCTTGCTTTGTGGCTGTTCTCCTTCGATTTATTTACTATGGCTGCCGAGAGAGATGACTCATTGCAGTCTATTAGTGCTCGTCTAGATGGAAAGAATTATGCTTATTGGAGTTATGTTATGAAGAATTTTTTTGATGGGGAAGAAGATGTGGAAATATGTGAATGGAACAAAGTCGAAGCCTAAGTCTGATGTTGAAAATTACGAAGATTTGTTAGAGGTTTGGGAGGTTAATAATTCCAAAATTATTACTTGGATTAATAATTCTGTTGATAACTCCATTGGTATGCAGCTGGCTAAGTATGATACTGCAAATCAAATTTGGGATCATTTGGAGAGGCTATATACACAATATAACTTTGCTAAACAGTATCAGCTGGAGATAGATATTCATACCTTTCAACAGAAGGATATGAGTATTCAAGATTTCTATTCCGCTATGACAAACTTTTGGGATCAATTATCCATGACAGAATCAACAGAGCTTAGAGCTTTTGCCCCTTATGTTGCTAGGTGTGAAGAACAACGTCTTGTTCAATTTCTGATGGCCCTTTGAGATGACTTTGAAGCACTGCGTGGTAATATCCTCCATCGTAGCCCTAAGCCCACTGTTGACGCTGTTGTCAGCGAACTTATGGCTAAAGAGCTCAGGCTCAAATCTGGAAATTTGAAAGGGATCCTTCCATCTCCTAGTCAATCAGTTTTGGCTACTTTTCCCCCTCCACTCAAAATAAGAATCAACATTTTCAGAATTCCCACCAGAACAAGAATCAGAATCGACCAAATTCTAAGCCAATGAATACAACTTTTGTCACCAAACAGGGCACTGGAAAGCCCAATGTCCTCTGCTTGTCAACAAAGGAAATTCTTCAGATTATCAACCAGCCCAAAATTTCCAGCCCCGTCCCAAACCCCCAAACATAGCTGCTGTAGCTTCATCTTCTAGTGCCACTTCCGCGGAGGCACTTCTTGGACAGCTTTAGAAGCTTCTCAATCAACAGTCACATGCTATGTCTGCCGCTACAGGTTTGTCAACTCTGAATCCTACAGGTATATCTTCTTCAGATTGGCTCTTAAATTCAGGGGCATCTCATCATATGTCTCCTACTGCTAATTCATTCATTTCCCTCACTCCTACCAATTCTGTCTCGGTTGTGACTGCTAATGGTACTCCCATGCCATTAGCAGGTGTTGGTTCTGTTGTTTCATCCTGTATTTCTCTTCCCGGTGTCTATCATATTCATAAACTTGTCTTGAATTTAATTTCTATTGGTCAACTTTGTGACTCTGGATGTGTTGTCACATTCTTCTCTACTGATTGTCATGTGCAAGATCTTCACCTCCAAGAAGCGGATTGGGATAGGCCATATGGAGGGAGGATTGTACATCATGGATGACCTTCAAGTTCCTTAAATTGCTGCCTCTAGTGTAGATTTGTCTAGTTTTCATTTGAATCCTTCTTCATCTGACTTTTATTTATGGCACTCTCGTCTTAGTCATATTTCATCTCCTCGTTTAAATTACCTTGTTTCTAGTGGGTCTTTAGGAAAGATTAAGAGTCATGACATTTCAGATTGTAATGGTTGTAAACTAGCAAAATTCTCATGCCTTATCTTTCTCTAGGAGTGAAACTGTTACAAAATCTCCTTTTGACCTTATTCACTCTGATGTTTGGGGTCCTTCCCCTATTGCTACTAAGGGAGGGTCAAGATACTATGTCTCTTTTATTGATGAGCATACCCGTTACTGTTGGCTTTATGTTATGAAACATCGTTCTGATTTTTTAAGTATTTATGTTGCATTTAGTGCTCTTGTCAAAACCTAATTCTTTGCTATTATCAAATGCTTTAGGTGTGATTTGGGTGAAGAATATACTTCCAATAGCTTCCGTGAGGTTCTTGCTACTGATGGAACTCTCCACCAAACTTCTTGTACTAACACTCCTGAACAAAATGGAGTTGTCGAAAGGAAACATCGACATATTATGGAGACTGCTCATTCTCTTCTTCTCTCTGCTTCCGTTCCTAGTGAATTTTGGGGTGAAGCTGCCCTTAGTGCTGTTTACTTGATAAATAGAGTCCCCTCCATGATTACTTCGGGTATGTCCCCCTTTGAGAGTCTCTTTGGACATACACCTGACTATAGTTCCTTGCGTGTCTTTGAGAGTGTTTGTTATGTTCTTCGACCTCATGTTGAACGTAGCAAACTATCTCTCGCTGTGCTTTGTGTGTTTTCCTGGGTTATAGAGATGGTCAAAAGGAATATCGATGTTTTGACCCTGTAGCTCACAAGTTATATATTTCCTGACATGTTCGTTTTCTCGAACGTATCCCTTACTTCTCCATTTCTTCCAACTCTTCTAATGTGTCACAGTCTAAACTTATCTTTACTGATCCTTTTGGTAGCAATGTTGAATCTGACCATGTAGGTACCGATCATGATGCTATAATTCCTCAAGCTTCACTTGTTCCATCTCCGCTTCCTCGAGTTGATGATTCTTCTCTTCCTCATCCTCGCCGTTCTAACCGTATACGTAAGTCAACCTGTCTCCCTGATTTTGCATATTCTTCCTATTTTCCCTCATTTACCTCATTTCTTACCTCCATTCACAAAATTTCTGAGCTTGCTTCCTACAAGGAGGCTATTCTTGATCCTTTGTGGCAACAGGCTATGGCAGATGAGCTCGATGCTTTATCCAAAACTAAGACTTGGGATCTAGTCTCTCTTCCACTGGGTAGGCATGCTATTGGTTCTCATTGGGTCTACAAGATCAAGACCAAGTCCGATGGATCGATTGAGCAATACAAAGCAAGATTGGTAGCCAAAGGCTTCTCCCAACAATATGGTGTGGATTATGAAGAAATTTTTGCCCCTTTTACAAAGATGACCACGGTTCGCACGCTTATTGCTGTTGTTTCAGTCCGCCAATGGTCTATCACTCAGATGGACGTAAAGAATGCCTTCCTACATGGAGATCTTCTTGATGAAGATCGTGAGGTATACATGACTCCTCCACCCGGTGTTTCTCACAAAGTTGGGCAGGTGTGTAAGCTTAAGAAATCTTTGTATGGACTAAAACAAGCTTCCCGCTCTTGGTATGCCACATTCTCCAATGCTCTTATTTCCCTTAGTTTTCGCTCTAGTGACAACGATTGTGCTCTCTTTGTTAAGGAATCATTTTCTGGTATTGTCCTTCTTTCTCTGTATGTTGATGATATGATCATTACAGGTGACAATATAGATGGAATTTCTACTCTAAAATCAGATTTGACTACTCTCTTTGAAATGAAAGATTTGGGTCAGCTTCGTTACTTTCTTGGTATTGAGATTTGTTGGTCTCCTAAGGTATACCTCCTTTCTCAATCCAAATATGTCAGTGATATCCTTGATCGTGCCTGCCTTACTGACACTCGTCCTGTTGACACTCCCATGGAAGCCAATGTTCGATACTCACCGTCTGATGGTGTTGCCTTGGAAGATCCAACATTGTATCGCACTATTGTTGGTAGCTTGGTCTATCTTACTATCTCTCGTCCGGACATTGCTTATGTTGTTCATATTGTTAGTCAGTTTGTCTCATCTCCCACCACCACTCATTGGGCTGCAGCTCCTCGCATTCTATGATATCTTCGAGGTACCATATTCCAGAGTTTATTATTTTCTTCTACATCCTCTCTCGAGCTGCGAGCTTTCTCTGATGCTGATTAGGGCGGGGACCCTGTTGATTGTAAATCTACCACTGGTATTTGTGTTTTTCTTGGCGATTCTCTCATTTCATGGCGAAGTAAGAAATAACAAGTTATCTCTCGTTCCTCTACTGAGGCCGAATATAGAGCCATGGCCTCCACTACCTCTGAGATTGTTTGGCTCCGTCGGTTGCTAGCTGATATGGGAGTTCCCCTTCATGAGCCTACTCCCATGTATTGTGATAACAAGAGTGCCATTCAAATTGCTCATAACTTCATTTTTCACGAGAGAACTAAGCATATTGAAATTGATTGCCATTTTACTCGACATCATCTCCAAATTAGCACTCTCACTCTCCCGTTCATTGCCTCATCATCACAAATCGCTGACTTATTTACCAAGTCTCTTCCGCTTCCGCGCTTTTGTTTCTTGATTGGCAAACTTTTGATGCTTGCTGCTGCTACACCTCAAGTTTGAGGGAGGGTGTTAGAATATTTATAGCTATTTGTATAAGGGTAGTTCTGTCTTTTCCTTCTTTCCCTAATAGTGAGATTAGATCAAATATGTGGAGCCACCTCCTTTTGAATGTAATGTTTTTCTTCTTGGCTTTGTTTCGTAAGAGACCTTTGTGTTCTCTTTTGTTCAATGAATTCTCTTTCATCTTCATCAATGGTTTCTTTTATGATTATCATGTTAGTTTAACATTAGGTCATAAAAGGAAACAGGCCACATGAAGAAAAATAGCTCAAAATGGCAAATAAGTCACTTCAAAGAAAATAGAGGGAGTACATTATAACTTGGTTTACTGTAGCACTTTATCTCTTCTCCCAACAATTTTATCCAACAACTTTACCTTTTATTATTTCTTAACTATTTTATCATCCACTATCATTTACCTACCTTTTCTTAAAACATGTGCAACTTCTCTCACCATACAAATCTAGGGTGTTAGGGAAAAATATCAACTCTCCCCCAACAGCGAATTACGTCACGACACATGGCAATCCTCGCAGTATATTAAGATTAGAGGGGCACGCTCAAACCTCTCTAAGGGCCCTGTAGGCTTACCTCCAAAACCGGAAACCCCTATTAGGCAAACTATTTCTTGTCGCATCTGAAGAGCATATCACTCTACATACCTTCTGATTTGTCAATCAGTAGGTCACAACCCACATCTGGTCATGATGTATGGGTAGATGTCTGAGAGATCTACCCCTCTGGCAAGTCTCATGCCGCTATGACCAGATCCTACGTAAGATCTGGCTTCGTCATCATCATATACGGCCCATAGCCTGAGCAACTTTAGTTAGCTCCTGGGACCATTCCATGTGGCCTCCCGCTATTGATCGACATCCTCACTTTTACTGTAGCTAAAAAGACGTTACTGTAGCCCTATGGCCACAGTGTCTCCTAGTAAAAGACGTCTCTACCCTTCTCTATCTCATGAGTATAAATAGCTCATTTCCTTCACACCCAAGGTAAGAGACTATCACTCCACACGAGAGCTCTAGGATTCCAAGGAAGGATCTCTTCAGAGCTCACACACACACACACACAAACTCTGCTCACCGCAGCTCTCTCTCTCTCTCTCTTTTCTTTAGAGGTTTTCTCCACTTGAGAAGACCTCAAATCTCTCTACGTTGTTGTACTGACTTGAGCGTCGGAGTCCCTTCCCCGGGGGTCTGTTTTGCATAGAGCTCGACAATGTTGAAGGTGGAGTTCTTCTTCCATTGAAGCTCAAGTTGGGAGAATGTTGCTTTCTTTCTCTTTTATTCCCAAAAATCCCTTTGCTGTTTTGTAGATCCTTAACCCAAATCTAATAACTGGCGCCGTCTGTGGGAATATCGAGTTGAGGCGTCAATTTTTTTCCACTCATAGGCCGAGAGCCTGCACTGGTTTGGTTATCTCTTATTTGATAAGAGATGAACAGTTCCAATCGTGTTGTGCTCTCGTCACCACTGTTCCCTTCCGATAAAAGGGAAAAAAGTAATGGTTCCGTTTTCTTCCATAATCATGAAGAAGAGCGAAACCATCTATTTTTCTTTCTATTTTCTAGTTAACCACACTGTTACTATCTGGTCGCTTATCTAGAAAACTCTTTTCTGAAAAAAGGTAAGACCTCTGTTATGGTCTCTTAACCAGGATGAAGGCAATTACTAGTTAATTGCTATCATTTTTGCTCTTCCTAGAGAAAATATCTCTTAAAAGATGAAATTGAAGATTCTAACTATTATTGAATTGAAAACGTATTCAAACCGTTATTGAAATTGAGAAACTAACTTTGCTTGTCTCCTTGAAGAGAAAAAAAAAAAAAAAGAGAAAGGGAAAGCTATTGCTGGTGAAGGAATCTCGCAGTTGATCGCTCTCACTTTTGAGGGTGAGAGGATGCAATGATAATCAATGTATTACAATCGAGTCGAATCCACAAGGAATGTTAGGACGTATGAGATTCAAGTAGTAATCTAGCTACCTAATCACTATCCAAGCTACCAACTATCATGTTTTTGTGTTTTTTGATTGATTAATGAAAAATGAAAAGTAATTAACAAACTTAGGGGTCAACTAAACAAGCAACAAGTATTAAATGATCTAAATTCAATAAGAAATGAGAGTGACTCCAACTATACTTCAACTAGGACTAAGTGATAGGGATGTAACACTCTAAATAGAACTAGCCATTTTAATCCAATGTCATGTGGGAAACCTCCTAAGTATGATTCACTCAACTCTCATTGCAATGAAATCAAGTAGATTAATGAAAGGCATAATTCCTACTAAGATATTAAGCAATTCATTAACTACCAAAAGATTATGGAGTTCCTTAACCCTACTATTCTCTAGCATGCAAATCTCTTGATCCTAGCATCTAATCTAAGCCTCCTAAACATTAGATCAAACACTTGATAAGCAACTATGGTGATCAATCACAATTACATAATAAAACATAGCCCCAAGAGAAATGAACATGAAATTAGAAGATAAATTCATAATTAAAGCCTAATCCCATCACTTATTCCTAATATACATATAATTGAAATCACAAAGAGAACTAGCTAGACATGATCAAGGAATATAAACCATAAGAAATGCATAAAACCATAATCAAAAGAAAGAGAATTCAATGGGGAAGAAGAATATGGTCTTGAATTGCAAATCCACAAAGTAATGCTCCACAAATCTTGAAAATACCAAAGTAGAAAGTCTAAATCTCAATTAGGGTTCTAGGAAATGTTTTTAAAGATCAAAAGATACACCAATGGGGGAAGAAATAGGGGTTAAATACATAAAAAATCTGATTTGGGTTGAGTTGGGACGAAATGGGGCGAACCGGTTTCTTCATCTTGCGCGACTTTGCCGTTTTCACTCGTTCTCTCTCGCCCGAACTCCGATTCTTGATCCGCTTTTTGATATGGACTCCTAACGAACTCCTCTTCGACATGGAGTAATTTAATTGGCCAAATAAGTTATTCATTATTCCTGCAAAAAGCATAAAAAGACTCGAGAGAACGAGGAAAACATAAATGAAATCAAACTAGTGAAACCCTAACTATATAACTTGAAATTCCACATTCTTGAACATAAGTTTCACTCTAATTAAGCTCGTTTCTTCCTCGTTTCCGGCCCTCGATCCTTAGCTACTTGAATGCTCTTTCCAATTCTTACAAAAATAGATCAAAAACCGAGAGAAAACGAGAAAAGTATAAAGTATGCTACAAGTTAAGAAACCTTAGCATTTCTAACATTTAAGCACATAAATCGAGACTCAAACACATGCGAAATACACTTGACATGCACATAAAACATATGTTAATCAGCAGTTACCTGAGTTTTTTTGAGATACGAATTTGTCCAGAACTCGAAACATAAGTATGACCACAGAATCATGCTTCCTTACATATCTGTTATTTTCGCTTACAAGTGTAAGAAATCACACGTAAAACCGTAATAAAAAGAAGAAAAAGCCCTGCTCACATCAGGCACCTAATGAAAAGAGTTAAGCCATGCTTAGAACAGGCACTCGGCAAGCAGTTATGCCCCACTGATAGGCTGGGAAGCAGATAAGCCCTAGAACTGAACCTGGGCACCCACTCCCATCTGCACCGTTGACAAGTTCATAACTGTAAGCCCTCTAAAAGGGCATAATTAAACATTGTGTCCCCTCGGAGGGACACAGTCAAAACAGTAAAAATCATAAGAACAAGTCTAAGAGTAGTCGAGTTATAGTAAAACTAGATTATGCGTTCTTATCCTTAAGGGTTTGATAATGTCGCAGAACATATTTAATCTTCTTAATCGTAGAATAATAATGCAAGAGATTAATCAGCTTAAATGGTAGTGAGGTTCTAGTCGAACGACCATATCTTTTAGGAAAGAATTCTCACTTGTGAGGCTCTAGCCCCTAAAATAAAATGGCGGTTAAGTTTTGGCTTGAACCACCAGATCCTTGGGGGAATTCTTACTTGTGAGGCTCTAGCCCCTAAAATAAAACGGCGGTTAGGTTTTGGCTTAAACCACCAAATCCTTGGGGAAGATTGCTCATTTGGTGAGGCTCTAGACCCTAAAATTAAATGGTGTCGGAGATTATGGCTAGAAAGCCTAGTCCTAGGGAAAGCTTCGGGCCATAGAGTCAAAGCTAGTCTCTAAAATTCATACGGTGGTCAGGTTCTGGAAGGTTCACTAGATCCTTGGGGAAGATCAGAAGCATTTATGCTAAGCTAGCCCCAAAAATAAACCAAAAAATAAAATAGAATTAAAATAAAAAACATGCGAGCCTAATCAGATCTCGCTCACAAGCCTTAGGACATGCTAAAATATATAAAAGTTGTTACAGACTTCTCCTTTTTATCTTGTTGAAATAAGATTAAAAAAAACAAAAAAGGGGATAGTATGTGACATACTTACTTATTTCTCCGCATAAGGAAAAACATCATGTCCACTGAAGGACGCGTGGTAGAGACATCGAACTCTCATCACAGAAGGGAATATCCCTTAAGAAACAATGAAGAGCACTCAAGAGCCATACCCATCACAAATGCGGGTAGTAGTGCCGAAGTTGCGATATCATAAGCAACATCAGTCTAAATAGCGAATCTGGTTCAATTTAACATGGATAAGATTCTCTCAGAATGCGGTTTGATGCTAAATAAAAACTACACACCTGAAAGCCGTCAGATGTTACCTCCTCCTGATAGGAACGCAGGAAAGACAGTTCTGACTCAGAACACTGCCAAAGAAAATAATCCGCCCAAAAGCAAATGGGTCTAGATGACAGAACCCAAATAGATGGACGGTCACTTCCGGACTGGGTGTCAGCTGAGAACTACAACCCAGGACGTGAGTAAAGGTGTGAAGATGCCGATACGGCAGAAGCTTTAATCAAAAAATAAAAATCACAACTTCTAAAGAAGAAGGAACGTATAGCAGAACTCATACAACAGCTTAAGGAGGCTTATACGGCTCAGGCCATACAAGTTTCTGATGAAAGTAAGAACGAGGAGTTTGAAACTCCTTTGCCAATCAGAAGTCGACCAACCACTTCTGCTCATCCAACATCTGGCGTTCCACAATAGATAACTATTAATAGGGCCAATCCCTTCTCTCGAGAAATCAAGATGGATCCCCTCCCTCATAACTTCAGGCATGTTCCATGTGAATATGAAGGAGATTCTGACCCAGAGGAACACATCTTGAAATTTGAGAACATGGCTCAATTGCTTCAATACTCAGAAGGAGTAAAGTGCAGAGTCTTTCTCACCACCTTATGAGGACCAGCACATTAACGGTTTGGACAACTCCCTAGTCACTCTATTTACAGCTTTGAAGAGCTTAAAGATCTATTCTTACGTCAATTCACAAGTGTCAGGCGCTCAGCCAGAAGCTCTTTATGCTTAGTAAAGATCAAACAGCGCGAGGATGAATCCTTGAGAAAATACTTGAAGCGATTCAACGATCTAGCTCTAGAAACTCCTAGGATAAACTCTAAAGTGAAAGCATTGGCCTTTGTCAATAGGCTCAAAGGAGGAGAATTCTTTTCATCTTTGGCTAAGAAAGCAGCCTGCACATTTGATGAGCTCCTAACTCGTGTGCACAAGTACATCCAGTTGGAAGATGCCAGACTTGCGAAAGAAGTAGTTGCAGCAATGATAGCAGCATCAAGTGTCCCCACAACACCTAATCAGAAAAGGGACGAAAAGAAATCTTCCTCTTCTAAAAATAAAAGAGGACGGGAAAGATCTTATAAAAGTAGGTGTAAAGAACGAGATGAAAGGCCTATACGCCCCTTACTAAACCACCTGTAGAGCTACTAGAAGTGGTATTGAAAACACCAGGGTTGTTCCGGCTATCTCGCGCCAACGAACCACCAAAAAATCCCAAATCAGACAAATTTTATAAATTTCATAATGATTATGGGCATGACACTAACGAGTGTAGAAACCTTAAAGGATCTATTAAGAAGCTAATCCAAGAAGGACATCTGCTAGAATACATCCGTCAGGAATCTAAAACCTGAAGAAAAGGAAAGAGGATAAAAACGGAGATAAGGATCCCAAGAAAGGGAAAGGGCCACAAATTCAGGAGCATCAACACAATAGGGGAACTATCACCATGATATATGGTGGTCCCACATCAGGAGACTCTAACAAAAGCCGAAAAGCATATGTACGGAAAGCCCAGAATGCTGAGAGATATGAAATCCTCAAGATAAGCGAAGGCCTCCCTCCTCCTGACATAACTTTCTGGCCAAAAGATGAAAGAACCCTAAATTATCCACATCACAATGCCTTAGTCATTTCAGCATAAATTGAAGCTTTCGAAGTGAAAAGAATCTTCGTAGACACTGGTAGTTCTGTAAATGTCATCTTCAAGCATTGCTTCGACAAGATGACTTGGAAAGAACTGCTGACTCCAGTTCTGACCGCTCTGCATAGGTTCGCAGACGAATCTGTCATGTCCCTCGGATCTGTAGAACTCATGCTCACATTGGGAGATGAAATTCGAATGGCTAAGCCAATACTTTCCTTGGTGGTCGATGCTCCCAAATCCTCGTATAATGTGCTTCTGGGCAGACCTGCTCTAAATACATTTCAAGCTATCATATCATCATACTAACTAAAAATGAAATTCCTATTCAGTAGTCAAATCGGAGAAGTCCTGGGAGACAAGGTGGCATCCAAGGAATGCTATATGAACTCTATCAGAGAGGAAAAACGCAAAAAGGGGTAACCCAGTGAAACAAACACAATATATGCGGAAGCTAAGGACACGAACAACGTCAGTTACGAAAGGATTCGACCCAAAGATACAACTGAAATTAGGACTTCTAATTATACTATGAACCGAGTTAAATCCCCAAAAGATCTCCCAATCTAAATCCAATCGATCTATCCAATTATACTCCAAACCTACCAAAACAAAAATACACTGAATAGGCGTCGTTAGAAACCTAAGCTATTCAAGTCCGATTAAGCTCAAAATTTAACACAAGTCACGACTTAGAGTTATGAAAAACATATCCAAAATTCAGAAAAAATGCACGAGTAGTTTTAGATTTGGTACGGTGGTTATTTTCGGGTCAGATTTAGGGCTCAAAAACGGATCTAGAATTAATCTAAGGGTTTTCTGAGATTGGATGGTTATAGGAACAAAGGGAAATGGATATTTGTGATATATGAAAGATGAGGAATGGCTGAGAACAAAAATTAAATAATGGATTAACAAAATTTGAAATTAACAAGGGATGAAAATTACCAGAAACGAACCCCGAATCTATAAGGATCCGAAATGCGATTATCAAGCAATCTTCATGGCTCGACTAACCCGAATACTACGAGATATCATGAACGAGTCGATTGAAATTCAAGTTTGAAGTTGCCAACAACAAACCCTACCAAGAACCTTCAGTTTTGTGAGACAAGAGAATAGCGTAAAAGCTATTTTTCATTCAATCAAGTCTGCAGAGTATGAATGAAAATTAAACATAAATACTAAGCTAAGTGGGCCGAAAATACCATGTAATGGGCCTAAGAAAACTGGACCAATAATCACCTAAACATGTTGTGATAATTGGGCCTAAAATAAAATAATATAATTATAAGTCCAGTTTCGTTTCCTCTTTTAATGGCCTCCGAAATATCATCTTCTACACTTGTGAAATTCACCAATTTGTAATGATGACATCCGGTTCCTTCATCTTCCAATCTCTTCGGAATGTAGCATTGCAAATATCCTTGCAGCTTCTTTGCCCTTGATCTCATCACTGGTCCTCCGAGCTGCAAGTCCCGATTGATTTCTTCAATGCTAGGTCCCGTCTCATCATTCTCCCCCTGCTGAAAAGAATTCGTCCTTGAATTTAAGTCCTCCTCAACATCTCGATCATCTGCAGGAAATGGAGACAAATCAACCACATTAAAAGTGGAAGAACACTTATACTCACCTGGAAGATCAAGTCAGTAAGCGTTGTCATTAACACGTGCGACCACGGTGAATGGTCCATCGCCACGAGGCATCAGCTTCGACTTCCTCAAGTTAGAAAACGTCCCGGGCTGAAGTGTATCCAAACATTATCACCAGATTTGAACAATACTTGTTTGCGGTGTGCGTTTGCCTTTGTTGCGTTCTTAGCACCTTGAAGCTCGATCCTCTATTTCACTTTAGCATGCATCTCTCGAACCTGTTCAGCCCTACAAGAACCTTACAAACTCGAAAGATGATCAGTAGGCAAAGAAATAAGATCCGTTGGTGTTAACGGATTAAATCCATAAACAACCTCAAATGGAGACATATGTGTAGAAGAATGCACAACTCTGTTATAAGCAAATTCAGTGAATGGCAAGCACTCTTCCCATGACTTAAGGTTGTTCTTAACAAGTGCACACAGTAAGGTACCTAACGTCCTATTCACGACTTCCGTTTGACCATCGGTTTGAGGATGACAGGCAGTAGAAAATAGTAGTTTGGTACCCAACTTTCCCCATAAGACACGCCAAAAATATCCCAAGAATTTTGAATCCCTATCAGACACAATGGTTCTAGGAATCCCATGCAGATGTACTATTTCATGAAAGAATAAATTTGCAATGTAAACAGCATCATCAGTCTTTCTGCAAGCAATAAAGTGAGACATTTTTGAAAACCTATCAACAACTACAAAAATAGAATCTTTGCCAGACTTAGACCGAGGCAAGCCTAAAATAAAGTCCATCAAGATGTCTACCCAAGGCGCAGTAGGTCCTGGCAAAGGTGTATATAACCCAAACAGACTAGACGTAGACTTAGTCTTTTTACAAGTAATGCATCTAGCACAGACTCTCTCGACATCCCTTTTCATGCGTGGCCAGTAAAAATGTTTATGCAATAGACTTAATGTCTTCGCAACACCAAAATGACCCATAAGACCCCCTGCATGAGATTCTAACACAAAGAACTCCCTCATAGAACAATTAGGGACACATAACTTCGAATCCCTAAACAAGAAACCTTCAGACACATAGTATGAGTCAACAACCCTAGATTTTCCATCACATGATGCAAACATAGGTCCAAAGAAAGGATCATTCACATAAAAACTCTTAATATGCTCAAGACCTAAACACTGTACATGCATAACAGAAAACAACGCGTACCTGCGAGAAAGAGCATCAGCAACCACATTCTCTTCTCCCTTCTTATACTTGATCACATAGGGAAATGACTCTATGAACTCAACCCATCGAGCATGATGTGAGTTCAAGTTCTGTTGTCCCTTCAAATGCTTCAATGATTCATGATCAGTGTGAATCACGAACTCTTTCGGCCTCAAGTAGTGCTGCCAAGTCTCCAAAGACCTCTTCAACGCGTACAACTCCTTGTCATACGTTGAGTATCTCAGGGCTGCGCCATTCAACTTCTCACTGAAGAAAGCGACGGGCTTCCTCTCCTGCATCAAAACAGCACCAATCCCTATGCCGGAGGCATCACACTCAATCTCGAACATTTTATTAAAATCAGGCATTACACAATTTCGATTTCAATAAGTTAAAAGCATGCTCTTAGGATTTGCCCCACTCAAACTTCTTATCTTTCCTACTCAGTTCGGTCAGAGGGGCAGCTATAGTAGAAAAATCACGTACAAAACGACAATAGAAACCCGCTAAACCATGAAATGACCGAACATCAGCACATGACTTAGGTGTTGGCCATTCCTCTATGGCATTGACCTTCATCCTATCAACTTCCATTCCACGACTACTCACAACAAAACCCAGAAAGACAACCTCATCCATACAAAAGGTACACTTAGACAAATTAGCATATAATTTTGCATCACGCAGCAACACAAACACATGTCTAAGGTGTCTAACATGCTCATTAACACACGTACTATAGATAAGGATATCATCAAAATAGACCACAACATACTTCCCTATAACATCACGTAAGACATGGTTCATAAGTCACATGAATGTACTAGGGGCATTGGTAAGGCCAAATGGCATCGCAAGCCATTCATACAGTCCATGTTTCATTTTGAACGCAGTCTTCCATTCATCCCCCTCACTCATCCTCACTTGAAAATATCCAGAGCGTAAATCAATTTTTGAAAAGACAGACGCTCCATACAACTCATCTAACATGTCATCCAATCGGGGAATAGGGAAGCGATACTTTACCATTATCTTGTTGATAGCTCGGTAGTCCATGCACATGCGCCATTCGTTGTTCTTCTTTGGTACGAGGATGACATGCACTGCGCATGGTGACAAGCTCTCTCTGATTTGCTTATTCTCCAGCAACTCTTTGACCTAACAGTCAATCTCCTTAGTTTTCTCAGGGCTGGTACGGTAGGCAGGTCTATTTGGAAGGACTGCTCCCGGCTGGAAGTTGATTTGATGCTCAATTCCTTGAATTGGCGGCAGACCACTAGGAATCTCTGTGGGGAAAACATCCTTGAACTCC
The DNA here is from genome assembly GCA_001642375.2 of Mentha longifolia. Classification (NCBI taxonomy): domain Eukaryota; kingdom Viridiplantae; phylum Streptophyta; class Magnoliopsida; order Lamiales; family Lamiaceae; genus Mentha; species Mentha longifolia. Next base: position 16,890,203 of record CM038119.1, on the reverse strand, counting down.
TCTATTAACGGCTGCAAAATAGGAGGAATAACAACATCAGGAGTATCATTAGCCTTAAAATTAACTAGAACGATAGCATTACCTGATTTAATGGCGGTCTGAACTCCTTTTACGCCGATGAACAAGTTCCGGTGTGCCGTATCTGAACTGGAAGAAGTGGCAATGTGGACAGCCTTGGTGGAAGCCTTGGGAACGGTCGAATTTCCCTTAGAGCGTGGGGACTCTATCGTGGGCTATCTTGGTTGAATGGGCTGCTTGCCCTCAGCACGTTTTTCCTTATCTTCCTTGAACTTTTCTTGCATACGCCGCTGATCTTCACTCACATCTTTCGGCACTAGTGGCCACAATCGGGTGGTGCGTCCTTCTCGAGTCACAGCATAAGTATTAGTGAAACCTATCGTGTATTGCCTTCCTGTCGAATTGCCAAGGACGACCAAGCAAAATATGTGCCGCCTCCATAGGGATGACGTCACACAAAATAATGTTAGTAAAATGACCAATAGAAAAGGTGACAGGTACCTAATATCCGATGTGTATCTCTCCTCTGTCTATCAACCATTGCAATCGGTATGGTTTCAGATGCTTCTGTGGGATCAAATTCAGCTTTCCCACTGCATACTGACTGATAGCGTTGATCACACTTCCACTATCTATGATGAGCGAACATACCTTGTCATGGATTGAACAGCGTTAGTAGAAGATGTTCTCCCTCTGATCATTTTGTTCTTCCTCTCGAATAAAGCTCAAGCCTCGGATTAAAACAAGGCTGACGTGTGTTTGCTTCAGTTGCTCCTCCACAACATCGCCCATGATGCTGCTAACTAGGGGCTGTTCGGCATCCCCTTTAACTTCTTCTTCTTTGAATTCCTCTTCACTCACTGATTTTAACTCATTATGCTCGGTGAGGAATAAAACTCTGCAATTCAGACACTGGGCTTGAAAGTGCCCCCATCCTTTGCACTTGTGACACTGAACATCACGTGCTCTTCCTAGAGTACTATTCTGAGGCTTACTAGGCTACATGGGGCGATTCCGAGCATTTCTGTTCGGTGCAGGCGAAGTGTAGTCAGGTCTGCGAGAGAGCTGTAGTGCAGACTGCTCAGGACGGCAAACTGGCTGTGTGGACTGGTTAGGAGGATGTGTAGGGACTGTCCTAGGCAGTGGATGAGTCGCCTCAATTCCAAGGACTTCTAGCAGGCGTCGACTAGAAGGATCAACTGACGTCCATCTCTGAGCTGCCGTTCTACAATAGATGCATAATGTACCATTACTTCAACTGAATCGAAGTCCTTCAATTCAACTTCACAAGCAATATCTGGGTTCATTCCTTCAATGTACCGGTTGAGTGTGGCAAATAGTGTCTCTTCCTTTCCCACCCTGGTTCAATGTTGTCTCTAATTCCTTATGATACTCCTCAATTGATCTAGATCCCTGACAAATCTGACTGAGTTTCTTCTCCAATTCTCTCTCATAATGAACTGGTATGAATCTGCCTCTCATCACGTCTTTCATTTCTTGCCAACTGTCAATTGGAGGATATCTATCTCTTCTGCGCCTATTCTGCTGAAACTCCCACCAAGTTGCTGCATATCCATTGAACTCAAGATAAGCTAACTGTACTTTCTTAGGCTCTGGGAAGTCATAGCACTTGAAAATCTTATCAACTTTGTGCTCCCAGTCTAAATAGGCGTCTGGATCATGCTTGTCATCAAACTCTGGAATGGTGGTCTTGATGTTGCCGAGTAGACCATCTGCATTACCATATCTATTATGTTCTGGATAGACATTCCTACGAGCTGCCGAAGACATGGCTGGAATCGATAACCACGACCCCGATCTCTACCTCGAGCTGCAAAGCCGTTTCTGTCTCTCTGAGGTGGGAAGAACTAAGTTGTATTATCCTCAACTCGTTCATCCTCAAAGTGCTCTGACTCTAACTCTGATGCGTCTTCAAGCAGTACGAACTCATCCGTTCGATTAGCAGGTGCTTGATGTTGCTGTGGATTTTAAGCCTGTGGTGGTGTTCGAGTTGTACTGAGCTCCTCAAATTTGGTCAACAATTGAGCCATGGTGTTCTGAACTTCTCTGATCTGACCTCTACACGACCACTCAAAGCATCATAGTGATACTTAGCATCCCAAGGCAGCTGAGATGATGAATCCATCTCAGGAGGTGTAGTATACGACTTGGAACCATCTCCGGATTTCATGGTACTTGCAAAACGAACAAACGTAAAAGAAAATAAGCAAAATCCTCACAATCTCACGATCACTCGTTTTTTTTTTTTTTTTTTTTGAATCACTCGTGTATGTCACTCAATTTGCAGTCACTATAGTCTCTAAACCTCAAACCCTTGGCAGAACCGATGTGGACTTCTCGGCTTGAATCAAGAACTCAAACTTGACTCTCAAAGGATCACAAATATAGAAAGGAACACAAAGTTGCTGCAATGTGGGGTAACTTGCAAACTAGGTAAAGGAAATAAGAAGGCTAACAATTAAGGCAGTGTATATGTATGGTGGTTAGGTAATGGCTAAGCAAAGAGGAAAGACTGAGAAAGAAAAAAGGCTGAAAAGAAGAAAAAAAAAAAGGCTAACTAGGAATTTCGGATATAAGTCGTAACAAGTTATGAGCACTAATCCTACTCAAAACAACTTAGAAATTGACTCTACACTACCCAATATACTCAAGTATAGCAGATTATGAGTTACTTGGATGAAAACTGCAAAAATTCCCAAAATTCCCAAAAACCGGAAAAGTTCGATGGCTGATTTGAACTAGTAAACAGCTGAATTTGGCTTGCCGTACCTATATGTCACAACAAAGTAGTGAGTTCGATGTGGAGCGCCGTTCCGCTTTAGGAATGGTATTATGGCAAAAAATCGAAGTTACGGGTCAAATTTGGTGACCATTTTACCCTTAGCCGACGAAACTGTCAAAATGAAGATGAAAAGACTCAAGAACTCTCAAAGAAACAATCAAGAAATAATCAAGAACTCCCGAGAACTTCAAGAAATAGAAGGTGACATAGTAGGGCTTCGAATTATATCTTTTTTTCTTTTTTTTTTATATATCGGTTCTTCTCTTTTTTTTTTTAACTGATCGATACTTTTGCCCCCACTACGTCACGACACCACTAACCTATTTGGATCGAACCACAATCAGCAGGACTGACGTGGCTCTGATACCAAAATTTATGATACGAACACAATATACGTGGAAGCTAAGGACACGAACAACGTCAGTTACGAAAGGATTCGACCCAAAGATACAAATGAAATTAGGACTTATAATTATACTATGAACTGAGTTAAATCCCCAAAAGATTTCCCAATCTAAATCCGATCGATCTATCCAATTATACTCCAAACCTACCAAAACAGAAATACACTGAATAGGCGTCGTCAGAAACCTAAGCTATTCAAGTCCGATTAAGCTCAAAATTTAACAAAAGTCACGAATTATGGTTATGAAGAATATATACAAAATTCAGCAAAAGCGCACGAGTAGTTTTCGATTTGGCACGGTGGTTATTTTCGGGTCAGATTTAGGGCTCAAAAACGGATCTAGAATTAATCTAAGGGTTTTCTGAGATTGGATGGTTATAGGAACAAAGGGAAATGGATAATTGTGATATATGAAAGATGAGGAATGGCTGAGAACGAAAATCAAATAATGGATTAACGAAATTCGAAATTAACAAGGGATAAAAATTACAAGAAATGAACCCCGAATCTACAAGGATCCGAAACGCGATTATCAAGCAATCTTCGTGGCTTGACTAACCCGGATACTATGAGATATCACGAACGAGTCGATTGAAATTCAAGTTTGAAGTTGCCAACAACAAACCCTACCAAGAACCTTCAGTTTTGTGAGACAAGAGAATATCGTAAAAGTTGTTTTTCATTCAATCAAGTCTGCAGAGTATGAATGAAAATTAAACATAAATACTAAGCTAAGTGGGCCGAAAATACCATGTAATGGGCCTAAGAAAACGGGCCAATTAATCACCTAAACATGTTGTGATAATTGGGCCTAAAATAAAATAATATAATTATAAGTCAAGTTTCGTTTCCTCTTTTAATGGCCTCCGAAATATCATCTTCTACACTTGTGAAATTCACCAATTTGTAATGATGACATCCGGTTCCTTCATCTTCCAATCTCTTCGGAATGTAGCATAGCAAATATCCTTGTAGCTTCTTGGCTCTTGATCTCGTCACTGGTCCTCCGAGCTGCAAGTCCCGATTGATTTCTTCAATGCTAGGTCCTCTCATCACCCAGATGATGAAAATTCGGCTTAAAGCTCGAATCTGGAAAAGGAAAACCCTAAAAGGGCGAAAGAATAGCTGGAAAGTCTAGAGCCCAAAGCTCTCCCAAGGAGAACCAATGCAAGTGGGGTAAGCACAACCCTCAATCAAATGTTACAATCAGAAGAGCAAATGATTATAACTTACCCTATATCATTACCAGAAGTCATCTTATATACGACATTATCCTACCTATATCTTTTGAAAGCAATTATTTCGCTCGTCTTTTAAATAGCTAAGTACTGAATGTTTACTTGTACCCCTTTTTTTTAAATTAAAGGAAGAAGATTGCGGAAATCTTTCATACAGAAAGTAAGCTAATATCCTTGTTTAAAGTATCTCTTTGAGATCAAGATAAAGGAAATCCTAATTTTCACCCTTAAGAAAAAGTGAATGTAATTCAATGATTTTTACAAATTCACTAAGGGATGGAGTAGGGATATACCCCCTAAGCCCCAAACACCCATTTTGCAGGGACAAAAAATACAAAAATTGAATAAAAACATTTCACTCAAATAAAATATCCATACTAGCACGAAAATACATATATATATGCTAGGAAGGATAGAAGAACTCATACACAGGGAGCCGATCCCCCTAACAAGGTACCAAAAGCAGATGTTCGAGGGAGCCGATCCCCTCAATACGGCACATTAAATAAGTAAAACAGGAAGCCCACTCCCACATGGAAGAAAGTTAAGATCACATAGAAGCATCTTCGTCATGCCCTCGGCCCAGATGATGACGCAGTTCATCATTCTCCTTCTGGAGATTGGCAATCCTGCCATTAAGGATAGTAATGTGGGACCTGACTACTTCCCTCTCCGCTTCAAGGCATTGGACCGAATATTGGAGGGTGCAGACTTACTTCTGAAGGGCTTCAACCTCATCTTTATCGGTAGACACCTAGAGTTTATTTTACCCTCCAGAAAGTGAATGTCCCCCTCTAAGCAGGAAATACGCTTTTCCATAGGTTTCTCCCTTAATCCCATCACCTTGTGATAAACCAAGCACTAAAAGGGAAAGCAACGTTAAGAATATAAGAATTTGGAATATACCGTGATAAAATAATGGCCGGATACTAAAACTTACTCTCGCCTCATGGAAATCCAATTGTTCTTCTAGATCTTTGGTGTTTGCATAGCCCACCAGTCCTCAAAATGGACCATATCATTAAGACGGAAGACGTTGTTAGAGTGGCTAAGGGACAATAAACCGTTTCCCCTTAGGTCTTCCAAATAAGCTTTGATACCACGATCTCGAAGCAACCGACCAAATGAGTCTTCACCAGATCATACCCATAGGGACGCCAGCAAGGCACAAAGGAAGAAGGGAAAAGATTCTCAGAAACCCTCTGAGGGGAAATCACTCATTTGCCTTTAATGGGATCCCTCGTCGGAACTTTATCAGATTTCGAGGAAGAAGAGGAAGGATCCCCTATGGACACTCAAAGAGAAGATGGTGATCCTAAGACTCGAGAGGAAGAGGCGCCAGCTGATGACTTACTTTTCTTAATGGTAGACTTGAAGCGTAGAAGTGAGTCTCTTAGAAGCATGGCGGTAAGATCTCTTGGGACTTTGGAAACCAGGAGATGGACCCACTTCGGGGGTGGCAGGTGTTTTCTCCCTTCTGGGGGAACTGAAATTTGAAATGGGACGGAAAGGGCCGGAGCAGCAGGCTCTCCCAAATCTCTTCCTGTTAGAGTATGGAGCGTGGCCCAGTTGGAATCCTAATGGGTTTAGGATTTGGGCTTATTCCTAATCTGTTAGGATTAGGGTTTAGTGTTTGCTATATATATAGTTGTAGTCTCATTGTAATAACCATCCAAAATATAGTGCAATCCCTAGCTTGGAAGCGCCCCCAGACGTAGTCATTCGTGACGAACTGGGTAAACAAATTTGTGTGCATATTTTCTTGCTTTCGTATCAATTATTTCTTAACATCTGGTATCTGGAGCATCATGTTCGGTGGGATGAATACGATGGCTGAGGAGAAAATACCGTTGGAAAAATTCAATGGTACGGATTAGGGGTATTGGAAGCTACAGATCAAAGATTACCTGTATGGTAAAGATTTGTATCAACCTCTGGAAGAGAAGCCAGAGGAGATGAAGGACGCCGATTGGAAGCTACTGGATAGGAAGGCGATGACCGTGGTCCGTTTGTCGTTGTTCAGAAAAATTGCCCTTCATATAACCAAAGCTAAGACGATGAAGGAGATGCTGAAGATATTGTCGGATATGTATGAGAAGCCATCAGTAGCGAACAAGGTTCATCTGATGAGACGTCTTTTCAACCTAAAGATGTCAGAAGGCACAACAGTGGCAAATCATCTCAACGAGTTCAATTCAATAACGACGCAATTGAGCGCGGTTGAGATCAAGTTCCATAATGAAGTTCAAGCCCTAATTTTATTGTCTTCTCTACCAGAAAGCTGGAGCGGAATAGTTACAGAAGTAAGTGCTTAGGCAGGGAAGGAAAAGTTACAGTTTGATAAAGTCAGAAACCTGGTTATGAGCGAAGAAATTCGCAGGAGGGAATCGGGTGTTGCTTCAGGATCAGCCTTGAATATAGAGAACAGGGGCAGGATGAACTCAAGGTCAAAGCCAAACCAGGGAAGATCGAGATCGTAATCAAGAGGCAAGAGCCAAGGAAAGAAGGATAGGAGCTTGATCCAATGTTGATGAGTACAAGCATTTCAAGAGCCAATATGAAGAACCGATCAGAGACAAGAAGGATCCGAATGAGAAGAAATCTGCAAATGCAACTACTGAAGCAACATAAGATCTCTTGATTCTAAGTGTGAGTAGTCCTTTGGAGTTGTGGGTTTTGGATTCTGGAGCGTCATTTCATTCATGCAGTAGTGCTGAAGTAATGGAACATTATTTATTTATTTTGCCCACTGGCTTTTCCCCAAGGTATACCCAAGGCTTTTCCCCAGCGATATTAGGTTAAACCGAAATAGGCCAGAATCTGCTCAGAAGAAATTAACGAGGCCGCCAACTTGAGCTCTTCTCCTAGAACCTGGATCATGTCATTAAATTTGGCGTACAAAGCCTCTGAAATCCCTCCCACTGCAGAAGGGAACTTGGGATCTAAAATCAAAGGCTTTACTTCGCCTTTCCACGACTCCCCAGAGGAAGGTCTGACTATGAACCATTCTATGTACCAGTCTCGGTTGGTCAGGGTATATTTGCTGTAAAGTTTATGATGAGATTTCACAATAAAGCTAAGGGATTGACCCTTGTATTGGATAACATGCATCAAGAAGAAAACAATAGAGATATCAGGAATCTAAAAAACGCGAGAAATCATAAAAAAGAATAAAGCCTTCCGAATAGCTGAAGGGCTTAATTGGTTCAACGGAATATCGTAGAGATTATAGATCTCTATTAGAAATTTAGGTACTAGAAAATGCAAACCGGCCAATACTTGATTGCGCCAGAAAGCGCAACATGGAGGCTCAATCTCCAATGGTCTTTCCATAGGGGTAGGAATACGGATAGGCCATCCCCCTATCCCACAACATAACATTTTGCGCAGAGTGCGCATTTGCTCGCCGGTGATAGAGGTAGCAGGAAACTCTTCGAAGGGTGGTGGCGGAGGCATGTCTGTCAACATTCAAAAAAGAGAGTAAGGTGAAATGAAATTTTTTGAAATCAAAACAAAGGGGTGAATGTATTTAAACTTCTCCTTAGGAACCGCTATTAGCGAGAATCGCTGGATGAAAAACATGTTCCCCACTACTTGATGATCCGATGGCTAGGGAAAAGTTGTAACGTTTTTAGTCTCAACTGCCTTACTCGAGTACCGTAACCGTCCGTGTGTGTCAGATGAAAATGAATGAAAAGACTATGCGAATTAAATGCCCCGAAGGGAGAGAGGGATTTTGATTCGGTGTCCCCAAAATTTATCAGAGAAGAAAAGATAGCAACAATCAATAACTATGGCCAGAAGGCGCATAAACCCAAGCGCCATGCCGGTAGAAGTTAAAGGGCTTCTGATCTGGAACCTGGCAGAATCGGAGAACTCCCGCTTTCTTGCTCTCTTTTAAAGCAATGAATTAACATTTGATCAGGAATGAATTGCACATTATCGTCCTTCAGATCTGTAACTACTCTTTCAGAGTAGAAATATACTACAGTGACTCTTGAAGAAGATAGAAGAGCACTTCCCCCGGGGAAAAAGTAATTAAATTTGGTAACTTACTAGGGAGTCACCAAGAGAACGTTCTCGCCAGGGTTGGAACTTGAAGAAACCCTACACACACACACACACACAAATGTATTAAGCAACAAATGGAAGAAACTCCTCAAATCAAGGATCGAGATGAGAAGAAAAATTCCCTAAATCTCGCGATCTTAAATGAGCAATTTCCCAACTGCTCCCTTGTCAATTGCACCTTGACTCAAGCACATCATACCTATGTCATAAGATAATCAGCCAGTGATATTTATACGTGTATTTTTCGGAGGGGAGAGTAGATGTTAGGGAAAAATATCACCTCTCCCCTAACAGTGAATCACGTCATGACACGTGGCAATCCTCCTAGTATATTAAGATCAGATGGGCACGCTCAAACCTCTCTAAGGGCCGTGTAGCTTACCTCCAGAACCAGAAACCCATATCGAGCATACTCTTTCTTGTCGATTCTGAAGAGAAGATCACTCTCCATACCTTCTGATTTGTCAATCAGAAGGTCACAACTCACATCTGGTCATGATGCATGGGCAAATGTCTGAGAGATCTGCCCCTCTGGCAGGTCTCTTGCCGCTATGACCAGATCTCACGTAGGATCTGGCTTCATCATCATCACATACAGCCCATAGCCTGAGCAACTTCAATTAGCTCCCGGGACCATCCCATGTGGCCTCCAGTATTGGTCGACATCCTCACTTTTACTGTAGCTAAAAGGACGTTATTGTAGCCTTATGGCCACAGTGTCTCCTAGTAAAAGACGACTCTACCCTTCTCCATCTCATGAGTATAAATAGCTCATTTCTTTCACACCCAAGGTAAGAAACTTTCATTCCGCACGAGAGCTCTAGGATTCCAAGGAAGGATCTCTTCGGAGCTCTCACACACACACACATAAACTCTGCTCACCGCAGCTCTCTCTCTCTCTCTCTCTCTTTTCTCTAGAGGTTTTCTCTACTCGAGAAGACCTCAAATCTCTCTACGTTGGCTTGAGAATTGGAATCCCTTCTCCGGGGAACCTCCCCCCGGGTCTGTTTTGCAGAGAGCTCGACGGTGTTAGAGGTGGAGTTCTTCTTCCATTGAAGCTCGGGTTGGGAGAAGGTTGCTTTGTTTCTCTCTTGTTCCCAAAAATTCCTTTGTTGTTTTGTAGATCCCTAACCCAGATCTAATAAGGGGAAAGAAGGGAGTGCTTTTTTATGAATTAAAAGTATTTCTAACTGTACTACTTTGCCTTTTCAATTTTACGGAAACAATTCAGTTTTTTCAATATTTGTACTCGATCATTCCGGACTGAATTTGCAAGATGGATGAGTGTTATAGTTGGATGAATCAATAAAATCAATCATGATTGACCTAGTAAAGATACTATGAAACCGATTGCAATCTTTTATTGTATTTTCGTATTGTATATTCTAATGCTAATGAATGATTGCCACTTATTAAAGATATTTTCAAAATTAGCTATAATTAAAATCTTCATGATAAAAAATGTTAATATATGGCGATTATCTGTCGGTACAATCAAAGTTGCAACACAGTAATGCAATAAAAAAATATGTATATGAATTGCTCCAAAACCTGTAAGATTAATTCATATAGCTATTTATAATAATAATAAAAAAATTGAATAACTAATCCTCATACTCTGTAATATATATTACTATTAGATTATGGCATTTCCTTCGTAGTATTCTCTCCGTTCATGATACATGTGCTTTTAGCATCTTTTTTTGGACGTGGACGATATATCAATTATTTTCTTTTTGCCTCAAAAGTTACCGAAATTTATTTTAATATTCATTTCATTTTAATACTCACTCACGATAAGTGGAACCCAAAAACTACATTAACCTCCAATCATTACAAAAATTAAAACATATACCAAAAGATTCCAAGCACATATATAATGGACTGTTTTTTTGTTCGAATGTGATCTAGCCACATTTTGGTACTAATCTTTCTCATCATTCTTATTTAGGAACAATTAACTAGTTTCCTAAAAGAAGTGCAATAAACCAATATATTGATTTTCCCGTCACAAATGAAATAAATACTCCATCGGTCTTGTTTATAATGAGTAAATTTTTGGCACATGTTTTTAAGATAAATTTTATTATTTTAAAATTAAAATATCATAGATCCTTAAAAACATATTGATGATTGATCTTAAATATAATAAAAAATCGTATCAAAACATTCAATTTGGTATAAAAATTGTAAAAGTCTGAAAACCAAAATTATGTTGAGATATGTACATCTATGTAAGTAAATGACAAGTTGGTAGATTAAAGTTATAAATTATAATAAATCTCTAATTATTTTTTTATTTGGTAAGATCCCAAGATGAATGAGATGTTCTAATTAAAAAAAAAAAAAGTTAACAGAGGGAGGGAGTATATCATAAGATATAATCAATGCCATATATTGACTCTACGCTATTGCATTCATGGGAGAAGTATATATTTGACATGTTGATGACATATCAGTATAAAAAGTATATTGAAGCGTTATTTTTATTTAAGGATTTTGAAGTCTTTGTATGTGGCCAGTTTTTCCGGTTGTCATCGAAGATATTTACAATTGTTATTTAAGTGAGGTGCTGCACGGGAAATGGATAATGATGCATGCATGATTTTATATTGTTTGTATTATTTAATACTACTTCCGTCCATGACTTTTTCTCATAGTTAATTTTTTAGTTGATTTTGACCTTTGTAATAATAAATTTTAAAATAAATTTTTAGAAGCCCCAAAATCAGTTAGAACGTCAACTATGTTTAGAAATCGTGAATGAATAGAGTAATACACAACACACATATAGTGGGTCATTATAAAAGTATATATCATTTTCTCTTCGTCTTTCAATGTTACATAGTTGATTGGACAAGTTTTATCTCATTTCATTAGTTTATCTGCTTTCAATTTTGATAATCTTGTCCTAGTAAAATCTTATTTTGTTGATTGTTTGAGGAGAACGATACTTGAGTTGCATAAAAATAATTATACTAAGGTTTTTTTTTTCATATTCATTTTAAGACGGTAGCAAAGCTAGATGATTGTACATTTTTTGCCAACGGGCTATATGATGTTGTAGTTTCAAGTGTTTGATTTATGAAAGTCTCTTTATTCCGAAAAATAGACCCCGGGCCCCATTCCATTCTAATAGGACTAATTTCTTTTTTAGGATGTCCCACTCTAATAGGGCTTCCATAAAGGATATTGTTGGGATATATTGTTAAGGGAAAATCATTTGGAATGAGTATATATAATAAAGCAATTCACTTGTTTTTTATTCGATTCCAAAACCTCCTGATATCATACCCTCTATTTTTCAATGATCAACAACAACATTAGATCTAGAGAGCTTATCTATTAGGAAGCTCTGATTTTCTTTCATTATAAAAGAAGTTGCCAACCAAGAAGCTGCTAAAGAATGGATGCTTAATTGCAACGTTTAACAAACAACAAGGGACGCTGAAGATTATCAGCAGGAATTCTGATAAGCATAAGATCGTTTTTTATATTCAGATGATCTTATCATTTAATGCACTATGTCCTTGGCTAAATATATGGCACTATCTGATTAGCAAAGAAGTCAACTTGAAGTCACAAGCCAACAAAGCAAAGGGAATTAACTTTCAGAATTCGTACAAGTTCAATCCCATCAAAGTACTATGTTTAGTGTGTGGCAGAGCACGTGAGACGGCCACTCGCGGAGACAACATGGAAGAAGCACCCCTAGTTGTCATATCTATAGTGACCAATCACCTCAAAAACCCTAGCCGGAATTTGAAACTCCATATCTCTTCAACGGATATGAAGTTCTCTCCCAGCATAAATAGGAAGAGACAATAAAGAAGAGCTCAAGACGAACATCAAGCCTTCATCTCACTTGCAAGTTTTCTCTCTCTATTCTACAGAAAGTGCAAGTCATCAAGCTCTCAAAAGATCTCTGCCCTAAAAGCTTCATCTTTAAGAAAGGTTCGTCTCTTAGTTCTGCAACTAAGTGTTCTTAAGAGATCTCACTCGTGTCTAAAGGCTACACTTACTCTCAAATATCCATAGCCTTAGAAGAGAAATCCAGCCTTACTCTTGTTCTTCATTGTATGGATTTCTCTATTAGTTGGAAAAGTATTTAAGCTACGTGTTAGAGATCGAGTTTAGAGTTGAGTATTTGAGTTGTGGTCATGATTGTGATTCCAGATATAATCTATACAATTTTGAGCATTATGCTTGAGGATTTGTTAGGCTTATCTGGAGCCCGTTTGAATCTCGATCATTTGTAGGAGAGGTAATTTGTCACTGAGTGCAGGTGGCAAGAGTGGACACAGGTCTTGATCTGACCGAACCACTATAAATCTATGTGTTCTTAGCTCTTTAATTCCTGCATTTATTTCGTTATTCATTTAATGCATGCATTCTAATATGTGCGTCTCAGGCGATTTTAACTCAATTATAGCTGCTCATGAGAGGTTGGGTAGAAGGGAACAAGTAAGTAGTAGAGACTTAATTTGCTTCGACGAGTTCATTTGTAACTCATCCATTGTTGATCTTCTATTCCTAGGGAGGAAGTTTACGTGGTATAAATATGATGCAATTTGTAAGAGTATAATTGATAAGTTAAAAGAATCGACATGCCTCTGTGCAGAAGGAGTTGATTCAATTGACTTCTAACCATTATCCGTTGTTCCTCGAAACAGAGGTAGTAGATTAAAGGCCAAAAATGTTTAGATTCATCAATGCCTTATTTTATTACCCCAAAACTTTTGGAATTTTTCCTCTAACACATAGAAAAACTACACAATTGAAGAATGGGGGAAGGGGGTTCGTGCTTACGGAAAAAAATTCAAGAAATTGAAGGAAAATTTACGCGTGTGGGATCAAACTAGCTTTGGATCGTTGGAATACAATATCGAGAAGATGAAAGAGGAAATCAATAGTTTTGGCATGATGTATGATGTTTTTAGTTCAGAAGAGAGTGAAATGATCGGACGAAAAGAGGCATGCACTGCTGTGCAAAATACCTGCTAATTTTAAATCGAAAAAAAGTGTATGATTCAAAATTTCCCCCTAACTCCAACTATATAAATAAAACACTCCAGCCACAACACAATATTTTAAAATTTAGAAACCAGCCACAACACAATATTTCAAAATTTAGAAATTGCAAGACTAAATCAGAAACGCTTCAGCCACCATGGGAAGAAAGAGCTCTCAACTGAAGAGATGAACATATATATTATCCTTCAATTCATCCTTAGAGGTAGCATCAATGGCAAACTAAAAAGAGGCTTAATGAAGGCTGCACATGAGAAAAATACATGCTCTCAAGGTCCACCGTCTCCAGAATCTGGAACGAATGCAAGAAACAACAAAGTGAACCGTGTTATTCACATTTGTTTCAAGTACACAAAAAAAAAAAAAAACAAAAACAAAAAAAACCATGGACCAAGAAAGTTAGACCTTACTATTTTAGCATCTCTAGATTTAAGCACTAGGAAACACGAGGTCATTATCAATTGGTTTAAAGTGTGGGAAAATAGTATTTCAAGATGAAAAACCCTTGGGCTAATTAGAAGTCATTCATCAACACTTAGACCTGATTTCACATCCTCAAACAAACTGTTGCGCCTCAAATTTAGCTTAGAAAGTCTTGAATTGGATATGGTAATGAATCATCTCAAGTTCAAAAACATGCATAATACAATGCATATTGATGAGAAATGGTTTTGCCTTTCACATGATAAACATAGATTTACTCAGCACCACAAGAAATAGACCCACATAGGATATGTAAAGGATTCATTAAGAAAGTAATGTTAATGTCAACTGTTAGTGTTTCACCCAAAAGTGCTAGCAATAGAACTATGTCTATCGTAGTACTAGCAAGTAAAACCCAATGTCGAATCTCAAGGAAGACTTAGCAGGGTAATCAATTATGTGGCAACAAAAAGCAAATAAAACCTATTCTAAGAAAGCAAGTAAAGAATTTGGGGGTTTGAGTTTTTATTATTAATCCTAGACTTAATGAAAAGAAAGCAAGTAAACTAAACTAGACTTGAAAACAATTAAAAGCAAGTAAAAAGCATTCCCGTCTGTCACCCGGGATAAAGAATTAAACTAAGAGGAAAACAATAAATCTATCTAGGCATGAATTGAAAGGAAAGCAATAAAGAAAGCAAATAAATTTAAGCTAGAGCCAATTAATCCTAACATGCTTGAAAATAAATCTAAGAAACTAGAAAGCAATTAAATCTAATCTTAGCAAATTAATCTAAACTAATGAAAGCAATTAATCAAAGCAAGTAAAGAAAGCAAGTAAAATTAATCTAAGAGCACAAATTAAACTTACAAATCGAAGACAAAAGAAAGAATGAAGAACTTGAATTAAACTTGAATCCAAAAGCTATAATCTTCAAAGCAATATTTAAAAGCTAATCTAAACTAATCTAGAGTTTTAAAGGCTGAAAAATAAGAGAGGAGAAGTGTATTTTCGTTCCCCAAAGATTACATATATATAGCATTGAGAAAACCTAGTCTGAAAAGGAAATAAAACACAAAATTCCGTCAACCCGGCCAGCGGCCCGCTGGGGCCCAGCGCCCTGCTGGGTATAGTATTCAGCCCGCTGCGCGCAACATTTTTATTTCGGACGTATCTCCCTCGTCCGAACTCGGAATTGACCCCCGTTTTTTCCTATGCGCTCGTATCGATCTCCTCTTCGATATTATTCATTTATTTCATCCAAACTTCATCTTTACTTTTTGCTCATTTCTTCATTCTTATGTTCATTTTCTCTATTCTCTTACAAAACTCATCACGAACCAACTTTGACTAAAACAAACGAAACAAACACATTAAAACGAACAAAACATACGAAAAAAAACTCACATCAAACTATAAAAATCACACAAAAACATACTAAACAGTTAGTAAGCCTTTAATTGCTGAAAATGGAGATGCGTTGTTTGATAGAGCAGATTGCCAGATTCGTGATACAGTACACCTAGCAACTTGGAAGATCTGGGCAGCCTCGTTGATCTTTCCGCACGCCGGCCTCCCGTTCTTGCAACTTTTCAGCAAGAACTGCAACACCCCTTTTGCTGTCTAAAATGTCATTCTTCTTCCCCATAGATTTCTTCTTTTTTTTGGTTGTTTGATTTTGTGGAGGTTGGAAGTGAATAATCTGTAAAGGGGGTGTGATTTATAGAAATAGTGGGTGAAAAATTGGTGGGATATTTTGAATTTGAATGTTTTGTAATGGAATGCAGATTTCGCAGTATTTAGGTGCCAAAACTAAATTTTTGGCACCAAGTTCAAATGTTTTGGAACAGTTTAATGATTTTTTTATTTATTAAATGTGAACAGTTAAATGAATGGACAGTAACCCCGCCTATGAACAGTATTCTTATTCCTTGATTATCTTTCAAATTCAGAAATTAACACCCCTTATCCCCTGTCTTGGTCTTTGTGCTAATATAAAGCGTAACTAATTAAGGGGGACAGATGTAGTATGTGTTAAACGGGATTGAGGGAGTAATTAATAAAAAGAGAGACGTAATAGAGAAAATTCAAATAAAACTATCACACTACAAAAATAAGTGCTGGTTTGGTAGTAAAAGTAAGATAAGTTGAGATACGAAAATGTGAGATAAGTTGAGATAAGTAAATGTGTGATAAGTTGAGATAAATGATATATTTGTGTGCTTGGTAGATTTTTTTAACTCATGATAAAATTACATAATTACCCTTGAAAAAAAATTGAAGATTGAAAAAAAATTGAAAATAGAAAAAAAAAAATAGTTTCTCTCTTGTCTCCTTTCTTTTTCTCTCTCTTGCTTCTGCTTCCAAATTGCCGCCCAAGTAATTGCAGAAATTGCTTTTGCAATTCTCGTAAGTACATCACATTGAAATTGCACAATCCCAAAAATTCATAATTTTCCATGGAAAAAAAAAGGAGGAAGAAAAGACAAATTGTAGAAGAGGGGAACTTGCCGCCGACTGTTTTTAGTGAAGACTTCTCTTCACAATCCAAAGAGAATACAGCTTCTGATTTCCCCCTTCCTCTATCAATGATTTGAAGCTCTTAGCCTTAGGGCCTGTGTAAGCCCTCTTCTCAAAGATTTCTATTCTCCCTCTCTCTCTCTCTCTCTACACGTGTGATTCCGGCAGAAATGGGTTGCAAGGGCGGCAGCGCGACGGCAAAGGCAAGAGGAGGGGCCAGGAGAAGTAAGATCGACGGAGTTGCTGCGGGTTTGAGTTGCCGGAAGTCGGAAGATATTTGACGGGGATGAGGAGGAGCTTCGTCGTCGATTATTGAAAGGGTATAATAGATAAATACATCACCTAAGCAGGAGAAGTGTTCCTATAGCTGTTTCTAAACGGGGGTGAGAGGTCTGACACATAACATAAAGAGCTACAATAATATTAGCTCGGGCCGGATTTTTAAAACGGGCTTCTGTGATAGCATACATAGATACCAAACAATAGGATTGCCCTTGATAAAAATTATTATCAAGGTATAACATGCTATCAAGCCTAATTACAGTAACACAAATAAAATTCAGTCGGCTGCTGAATTACGCAAGACAAAGTGTATCTCTCTCTCACACACACACATACAGTGAACAGTGAGAGTAGCATCAAATTGAATGGGCTCTGAATCCCCACAATACAAAACACAGCTTTCTCACCCGTTCTCCATTTCTTCCCCTCTCCCCTCTCCTACAATTATTAGTATCACTCTCTCCCTCCATACCCCACCTTTTCTTAACTTTTACTGCACATTCATCCATGGCGACCCAATTGCCGCAGTAAAAACACACAAACCCACTAATATCAACATATTTGTAGAAATGGACATTGACAGACCCCATTTCCGCACCACCAGCACTGGTAGCAGCACCGCCGCTGCCGCCACCACCAGCGAGCTCTTCATCTGCTTCACCTCCCGCCTCTCCTCCTCCTCTTCCATGAAACTCTCCAAATCAATACTTAGCCCCGGCCGCCCCGCCCGCGACGGCGGCCCCACCACCCTCTCTTCCTCCCTCAGCCGCCGCCTCCGCACCAACGGCAGCCTCAAGGGCGGCCAAGCCTCCCCCTTCTTCACCACTTCCGGCAAGAAAAGAGGATGCGCTTTCGAAAACCCGGAGCCGTCTTCCCCAAAAGTCACCTGCATTGGGCAAGTCAGAGTCAAGACTAAGAAAAAGGTCAAGCAAACCCGCAGCCTCTCCAAGCGGCGGACCGGAGCCGGCACCGGCGCCGGCGGCGAGGTGAGTTTCAGCAAGATCGAGCAATCCTCCGGCGACGGAGATGATAAGGCTTCCAATCAGCAGCAGCAGCAGAGATACTCGAATGCCAGTGCGCACTATCCGGCGCAGGAGTGCCTGCCGCACCGGAATCAGAGATGGGTTCATTTGCCGATCTCGATTTGCGAAGCGCTGAGGACGTTCGGCGCCGAATTCAGCTGCTTGTTTCCGTGCAAAAGTTCTTGCTTCTCGACGGCAGAGAGGGAGAAGATTGAGAAGCAGAACGGCGGAGAGAATGGGTGCGGCGCGGTGTTTAGGTGGCTGGTGGCCGTGAACGACGGTGAGGAAGGGAAGAGAAGAGAGATCGAGCTGGTGGTCGGCGGCGGAGATGAGGAGGAAGAAGAAGAATTCGAAGAAGAAGAAAAGAGGGTGTCGATGAGGAGGCACGTGTTCGAGGATATTGAGGTGAAGGATGATAGGATTGAGTTGAAGGGGCAGAGTTTAGAGAGAGAAGATGAAGCTGCAGGCAGAGTTAGCATTTGCATTCCGCCTAAGAATGCACTCTTGTTGATGAGGTGCAGATCTGATCCCATCAAAATGGCTGCTCTCGCCAACAATCAAAACCAACATACTCCTATACAACAACAATTATTAGAAGTAGAAGAAGAAGAAGAAGAAGAAATAGTGGTTGATGGAGGTGAACCATGTGTTGTTAGTAAAGATGAAAGCTTAGACCCAGAAATTGCTGTTTCTTCTGTAGAAACAACAAATGAAGTCGAAAATAAGTTGGAAATGGAAGGAGATGGAGAAGATGAATTAGAGATCAACAGTGAGGAAATGGTTCAAGAGAAAACAGAGATGTTAGCCCTTGAGATTCAGGAGGAAGAGAAAGAGGAAGAGGAAGAAGTAGAAGAAGAAAATGTAGAGGAAGAAGAAGAAGAAGAAGTAGAAGAGTTAGAGGTAGAATCAAATATGTCATCGTTCGAAGATCTTTTAGAACAAGAAAATGCAGAGGAATTCGAAGAGGAACAAGTAGAACAAGATACCCCTCTTTGCCATCTTTCTCCATCAGATGAAGAAGATCTTCAAAGCAACGAGTCGCCGCCGATCCTCCTTCAAGAATCCGCCGCCGCCGTGGAAAAGATAGCACAAGAGTCGACTATTAGTTCGGAAGAGTCAGTTTCGCTAAACGATGAGCAACTAAACCAGGAAGCGGCAGCGCCGCCGGTGTCAACCGCCGCTGAAGAAGAAGAAAAAGAAAAACAACTACTACTAGAAGAAGAAGAAGAAGAAGTAGCAACAATGGCTGAACCAGAAGAATTAGTAGCGAGTAAAACAGCAGTTGAAGAAAAGAAAGAAAAAGAGGGCCCATTACTGCCTGAATGCTTGCTGTTGATGATGTGTGAGCCCAAGCTATCAATGGAGGTTTCTAAGGAAACCTGGGTTTGCAGCACCGACTTCATGCGCTGGCTGCCGGAGCGGCCGCGCAAGGCGGTGGCGAGAGCCGCCAAGCCCGGCGACCGCGACCCCTGGAAGAGGCGGCTCAGCATCGACTCAAAGCCCAAGCCCGCCACCGAGAAGAATCACGAGCTCCAGCAGCCGCCGCGGTCCTCGTGCTCGCTGCCGGTGGCGACGGCGGCGGCGGCGTCGATGGCGACGATGTTAGAACAGAAGCTGGTCAATGCGGTGGGGTACGAGCCGTTTGTGCTGACGAGGTGCAAGTCGGAGCCGATGAAGACGGCGGCGGCTAAGCTGATGCCGGAGTCGTGTTTCTGGAAGAATGCCGTGAGGAAGCTGGAGCCGCACAGATGCGCCGCGACGGGAGTCGGCGCGGCCGGAGTCGGGTTCTGAGCCGAGCCTATGCTGAGCTGGCATGTATAATAAAAATATCAAGAATGGGGAATCTTTTCGAGTTTAGAGCGTGAGTGAGAGGTGCACAGTACTTTTGCTTCTAAGGCATGTTTCTTGTCTGTAAATCTAATTTTTATTCAATTTCTTTTTTTCAGCTTTAAGAACTAGCTTTGATTATACTCTAATTAATCTTTTTTATTCTGATTTTAATAGTATTCTCTCCGTCCTCTATTTACTGACCTTGTTGACTTTTTAAATAATTTTGAAATTTTGTGATGATGGATTTAAAATCGAATTTTTGAAGTTTAGTTTTTTTTACAAGGTACTACGAGTGTTGTAGTATCGTGTAAAAAAAATTAATCTACAAAAATTCTATTTAAAATTCATCATCACGAAGCTCCAAAATCATTTAAAAAGTCAATAGGGTCAGTAAATGGAGGACAGTGGGAGTGTATTTCTTAACTTTTGCTCTCCTCACATTATATTGTTATGTGTTCTCAAATGATTTCATATGCTTAACTGGGACAGCAGATTCCTTGTCGTTTATCATTTAGTGTGCTCACAATAGTTAAATACAGTAAATCCTAAAGTCTGAAATTATTGAACTTTAAATTCTAATTAATTTTTTAAAAATAAAAACATAATCTTAATCGTGGATGATAAATGGGGACATTCTGTGTTGTTTTGACATGCAATTTGGATTAGATAATCTTGCCATGTGCTGTGCCTCCATCGCAATCAATAATCAGAAATCTTTGCAATCACATGACATGAGAATAATAAATAAATTCAAAACCCATAGTATGAAATAAAAAAAAATAAAAATAAAGAAGGGGAAGGGAGGGGAGTGGACAGGCTGGGGTCTATGTAATATGTTTGTATGTATTTGTCGATTTTAGCAAAAGGAGTTATCAAAGACATGTGAGGTTCAACATTGGAAAACACAGACGCAACAAGTAAATATATAATGAAATTGCAGTCAAATGAGGCTAAGGCTGCCACCCCCTAAAATCAATGCTCACTGCCATTTATAATTTCACCTCTCTTTTTTTCTTCCCTTATTGTAGTAAAACTCATCATCATATTATTGCATTTCTAATTCACAATATGATGTTAGCACACTCAAATATCATTTGCATCGATGAGCGGCCCTTGCACATGATGATGATGATGATGATGATGATGGTAAGAAAATATTATGATTATTAAAAAAATATTACTCCCTTCATCCTCCAAATTCATGTCCCGGTTTGACCAGCACGACTTTTAAAAATAATCGTAATTGCATTGAATTGTATCGTTCATTGTGAGTGAAAGATTGCCACATATTATGGTGGAGGTTGGATCACAAGGGTGATAGAATTGGTAAATATGCAGTGTAGTAAGGATTTAAAATTATGATAGGTAAACTCCATAAACGGAAGATGCATGTATTTGGATGACTGACTTGAAATAAAATTAAATACATAAATTTGGGTGAACTGAAGAGTATTATTTTTATTTATTTATTCTTTTTGTGTGTGTTGGTTTGTGCAGGTTAAGTATAACTGCTTCATACTTTATTTTATGAAATTGGGAGAAAATAAAGGAAATGAGATCTGGTAACTTTTGGAAGCATGGTGCCATTTTAAGTAAAACTCTTGACTTCAAGCAAAAAATAAATGTCATACGATTTTGGATCATTTAACCAATTTGAAGATGTTGGGTCAAAGCCCATTAATTTGAAATGCTCCACCTCCACCACTAGTTAGGTGAAATTAATCTAAGCTCATTTGCTGTAAAAAAAATGTAGAGTGTTGTCACTTCATTTAAGGTAAAGTTAATAAATATAATTTCGTACCAAAATATATTCACAATTATGTTAGTCTCACATTGAGAATGAGTGCTTATAATGGATAGTATAGTCGAATCATTATTCTCATATTTAGATAAACTAGTAAACATACTTAAACGTAGATGAATGAATAATAAATTTACAGTTTAGGAAGTATATTGGGACGTTTCTTTCAGAAAAACATCATTGTCTTTAAATCAAGTATATTTTGAAAAGGGTAAATTACGCAGCACAAATTTCATGGGTATTACCATATTACACTTTATTTCAATATATAGTAGATAAACAATGGCTAATCCAACTTTTGTATAAACAAGGATCTCATTAACATAACTATAAATAAATTTGATCGTGTAATATCGATATAATAAGCAATCAAACTTTGTACTCCCTCCGGTTTAAAATTTCTGAAACTTTTTATATTGATATGTGAGGTATAAAGTAATGAAAGATGTCAGAAATCTTGAGCCGAAAGTAGTAAAACAAAACGATTATCATACTACTAGTATAGACAAGACAAGAAAAACAATAAGTACTGCTTATAGTATAATAGGCACCACAATTATCACTTCATTCGGTAAGGGTCGACATAAATATTAGTTAAACACCTATTATAGCCACTCACATACTCCCTCACTCAAACAAATGGTGCATAAATCTAAGTTTCGGACATCAAGTTTGACAAAGCATATATACAAAAAAAAGTCTTGAAATTGTGGAGACTCATACATCAGATAGCCTCCAAGCTAGAACTTAAGAATCTCTATGCTTCTTCATCTTCCTGTGCATTGACACGTTCACATTCATCGATCCATTCACTATAGACGTCTATAGGCTCAGTCAAAGCTGCATATAGGTAGAAAACACAAGGTTAGTTCACTCTATCCCATTAAGCTAAAATTGAAGGATGCATGAGATTTATCATATAATGTGAAAAGAATTGTCAGAATGCACAAAGAGTGTTTTTTAACAAGATAAACAAAGAACACATACCATCAATAGTGGTGCTAAAGCTTTCTTGGCAGATCTGGCATGAAGCTTCGCCAATCAAGTTCTTCATATCACTGAAAGACAAAACAACACATATTATTACAGTTAAACAGATGCAGGCATGGCAGCAGACATCAAATCTCAATTCAAGAACATAAAAGAAATTGAGTTCTTTTGTAGGTTGCTTATGCAAAACAGCACTTCTCCTTCTGTACACAAACATACAATGTGGAATGGGATTCTTAGAACTTCATAACTGATAACGTATGTGATAAGAGAGAGAGGATTCACATATCGAGAACGAAATTATAAGTGAAATAAAAGTGGGTTAATGCATCGAGGACACGATCTCGGTCTGAACTTACATGCGACATTCCACACTGGTACCATGGTTACAGAAAGGACAGCTGAAGACTGTATCAAGTTTGTCCATCCTCTTCTTTGGAGGTGGCTTTGCCTTGGACTTCCTCTTACCCATCTTTGATTCGAACTGTAGTTGATTCTGTCAATATAGCACATAATATATGTCACTTGAGAAAAAATCATCAGAAAGAGGAGCTAATCCAAAGGCATATTAGACCAATGAGGCATACTAGACCAATGAGATAGATTTTTAGATGTTCATCCCCTAAACATAGAAAAGTAAAGAATAAAACATAACGAGGATCGGAGTGAATGCAAAACTGCACGCTCACATTCAGTGGATGCTTCATAATTGATAAACAGTTCAACATTGTAAATATTATCATGAACAGCCCAGAGAATCTTTGATTAACTGGTCGAATTTTTAAACAGAAATTTATTGATAAAAAAGGGTAAGTTCAGCACTTTATCGTAGATTTGGGCTCGAATAAGGTTAAAAAATACAACTTTCTCAAAATAAGTGCCATATGAGTATGTCATCAAATAATCTATACACAACTTCTTTTGAAAAATGAATTTGATGGCAGAATCGTCGTTAGCATAAAACCCACAAAGATTCAAAACCAATTAGTCATACTTCGAGGCCCCTAAACACAAAATTCAGATATTTAACCTTCTACGAGATAACAACGGAAAAAAAGAGAAGAAATCATCCAATATCATATTCATCGATCTTTTTTCACCGTGACAAACTAGGATGCAATTTTTAATTTTTTTTATTCAAAAGGAAAGAACTGGTCGAGATGCTACAAGAATTTTCTGGGAAAAAAAAAAAAAAAATCAACCTTGATCTCGGAAGGGAATTTATTGATCTAAACCACTCAGAAAGATATAAGAAACTAAAATCTAGTCTCCGATTTTCAAATTGCTCATTCCGGCATAACCCTAGATAGCAAATTGAAACGAGCCCTAAACGAACGCAACCGATGTAATAGCAAATACGAGGAGATGCATAGATAAATCGAATAAAAGAAAACAACAATAGAACCAAAATCAGAAGCTCTTGCTGCAATCATGCGGGATAAAAAAAAGAATGCAAAATTAAAACTACTGAACGCCATAAAATGTAAAAAGGGAAGAGAGAAAAGAAGCTCACCTCGTTTAACTCTGATTTTAGTTCCGCACAACGCTTCTCAAAGGAGATAGAATTAGGGGCGTGCATATATATATACACTCACTCCCCGGGGGACCCACACGAAGGTCGATAAGCGTCGTAGTTTAAATTTTCTGGATTTCCACTCCTACCCCTATACGAATTGAGTTCTGGATTTTTGGTTTGGTTGATAGATTAGATAAATAGTACTCCTTCCGTCTTCCATTTCTTGACCCAAAATATTTCGGCATGCATTTCCACTGAAATTTAATATGGGTTTTAAAATATAATTTTGAAGTATTTTTTTTTACGGGATAGTACGACTTCGGCATGCAGAAATCTAATATGAGTTTTAAAATATAATTTTGAAGTATTTTTTCTTTTACGGGATAGTACGTTGATAGAATTTTGAAGTATTTTTTCTTTTACGAGATAATACGATTTTGAAGTATTTTTTCTTTTACGGGATAGTACGACGTACTATCCCGTAAAAGAAAAAATACTTCAAAATTATATTTTAAAAGTCGTACTAAGTTTCGGTAAAAAAACGTGTCGAATAGTATTAGTGTCAAGAAATGGAGGACGGAGGGAGGTAGCAGGAATGCAAGATAAGTTATGATTGAATTTTTGGTAAAAAAAAAAATTAAAAAAATATTAAAAAATTACTGTTTGATTGACATGTTAAATTTATATAATTAAAAATCATATTTGATTTGCAAGATTGTATAGTTATATATTATTATTCGTTTACTAATATATGCTTACAAAATTATTTTCTACAAGAATATTTCATACTACTCTTTCCGTTTCATTTATATAGAGTTAATTTCTTTTTTTGTATGTCTCATACATATATAGTTATGACCAAAAATAGAATTTTTCAACACAATTAGTTCAAAAATTAAGGGATCTAATTCAATTAATTAAAACACTAATTAATCCCCAATATTCCACCCAACCCCCTAAACCTTAATTTTGTCCACCTTATTTCTAAAAAATGAATATAACCTTTAAACACATCTTTAACCCATTACTAATGTCTCTCATCTTAATTTACGTACCACCAAAAAATGACTCTATATAAGTGGAACGGAGGGAGTATATGTTTGTTTAAGAATTTCATAGTCAGAGGTACTCCTTCCGTCTCATCCCATTTAATCAGTTTCTTTTAGGCATAATTTTTAAGAAAATATAAATTAAGGTGAGAATGTGGTGTCCCGTTTAGTTTAATTATGGGGCAAGTAGGGTTTGTTGGTACAAAAGGGAACATATGTCAAATAAACTGAGACACCCTATTTTGAAAAGATGGCCAAATGAGCTAGGATTAAGGGAGTATTATTTTAATTCAAAGAATGTGTAAGTTTTACATGATTGCAAATCTTTATATCAATAATCTATAGAGCACTTTCTAGTAATTTTATACATATTGTTAATTTTAGTTATGATTATTATAAAAAAAATGTAAATGAAAATGTGAGGAATTGCCAAACACAATAGATTAATTTAATACTCATGTAGCTTATATATACCTTTAGCCTCTGGCGTTATAATGCACATTTCAATTATCTTTCCACAATCATACTTCTCTTTTATCTCTAGACTCGAAAATTACGAAAAGATGAACAAAGTAGTTGCATGAAACCACACAATCAGTTTATTCTACAGAAATTCAATAAACAATCTTAATTAGTTAACAGAAGACAAAAATATAACTCAACTTACAACCTCAAATTTATTCATATCTAACAAATTTATATAACAAGATAAAGGTTGAAGATAGAGCAGCACCTAAGTATTAAAAATAATATCTCAATCCTCAAAATGAGATACTCCTATTCCAATAGCAAAATCGTATTAAGTTGATGGTTTTAAACAATTAAGTTGAAGAAAAATGGTCTTCATTTTGCTTATATAGGAGTAATATAAATTATAAATTGAAATATTATAGTCTATAAATTATAATGGATGAATAAAACAGATAATGCGCAAAAATATGATGTTGAGATGATGATTAGGACACATAAGAATAAAGTTGAGCTATATATTTGAGCTGGACAAAATAATGACTAATTATATACTGCAAAATTATAAATTTAGAATACGACTTAATTTAGTTTTACTTCAAGTCTCACACGCTTGTTCACATCGCTAGTCAAAATACAAAAAATTTATACATAACCCATAGACAGAATTGATATACTGTATCAGATTTCACGTGAGAGCCATATTGCTTCTGCTATTGCATCCCTCTTCTCATTCCACTCTTTGTTTTCGTCTTCCTCTTCATCTTCGTCTTCCTCTTCAACGCAGTCTTCATCTTCCACTCGTTCCTCATCTTCAGTTGGAAGATCGTCAAAGAGTTGTTCTATGGGATCAACAGCCATCTCGGAGCGAATGAAATTACTACCTCCATCTCACTATACTTGGCCACTTTTATTTTAATTGACATTTCGCGCACGCATTTCCACCGAAACCTAGTACGGGTTTTAAAATATAATTTTGAAGTATCATTTTTTTTACGGGATACTATGACACTTATAGTATCCCGTAAAAAACGATACTTCAAAATTATATTTTAAAACCCGTACTAGGTTTCGGTGGAAATGCGTGCACAAAATGAAAGTGGCCAAGTATAGTGGGATGGAGGTAGTATGTATCAAGAAACAAGCCATTATAAGCCTATTTTGAACCTTTATCGGATAAAACGTACCACTCCTCAATATTCCCCATCACATCTTCATGATGCCAATTGCACGCTCGATGACATTACGAGCTTCAGCGTGCCTCAAGTTAAACATTTCCTCTGCGTTTTGAGGCCTTGCAGCTGCAGGACCCCATTCTTTCAAGCCGTACCTCACGCCTTTATACGGAGATAGAAAACCTTTGCTGTTTGCGCGTGCATTGTCGCACAAGTAGTCATTTCCTGTAATATTTTTTAAAATAAAAAGGTTATCCAAGCCAATAATAAACAGTTGCTCCGAAATGGAAGGAAACAAATCTAGTTTAAGAAAGTTTGTACCTTCTGGGACTTTCAACCCGTGCTCCCTGTTCACTGCATTTTGTAATACTCTAGAATCCTCGGCTGATCCTTCCCAGCCAGCCAAGACGTGCACAAACTTCAAATTTTGATCACATACTGCCAAAGTATTTGTCGAAATCTGTCCCATTCTTGACCTATACCTAAGCTTATCAACATTGCGCACCGTGACATTAATGTAAGCGCTATCTAACGCCCCTAGGCAGCCCTGACCGCAATATTGAAAAAAAAAATACATATTAATAAAGAACACAATCCCCTCAGCTTCATTCAAGATATTGGTGGTTTTATAGATATTAAGGAATCAATTTTTTTTTTCATATATCATAGAAGGTACGTAGGTTGTACCTTGAACCACTTCCATCGCGTATCACTGCAGTCGTCCGATACAGGCTCAGGTTTGCCTAACAAAATTTCATGGAGCTGTATAATAGCTTTTAATACCACATGGACATAGTGGGAGATTGTTTGGCCTGACCTCAAGAGGTCAGATTTAACAATTTTATTCCTTTTGTCATGAGCTAAGATACCCAAGAACATTGCAACTTGCTCTTCGACGCTAACATATTTTCCATCAGCCAAACCACCTTGATGTCGCAATAAAAGACATAGTCTACCAAAAGTGTTACGGTCCATTCGAAGACTTTTAACAGAGTCAGCATCATTTACTCCTATCATTCTATGCAAGTGCTTAACCTGACCAGGAATCGTTTCGATCATACAATATGGCTCAACTCCCGAAGTACGTTTTCTTTTTCTTGTTTTCATCCTAAGTACGAGTGCAAGAATTATAGATATCTGAAGCATTTGTAGCTGCAAGATCTCTTCTATCATTAAGTAAATCAATGCATTTCTATCAGAATCACGCATCTTTCAGTTTCCAACTGAAACCTATGGAATGTTCTGCATATGAACACCATAATTAACAATTATTTCTCACAGCATGAAGAACATAAGTCCAAAAATAATGAAAAATATACGAAAAACAAGACTAATCATGTTAAACTAGACCATCCAATATAAATCCAAAAAAAGACAAGCAGAGAAAATGTAAAATTTAATTCAATCAGACTACTATCAAAAACTATGAACTTGACAAAAACATAACAGAAAACACAAAGCTTCTAAGTAAAATGTTATTCTTGGGGAATATGTTTTGCGGGACTTTAGTGAAGAAACAAGCAATTATAGGCCGGAGAATGCGAAAGTAAAACTTTTTAGGCATGAATACTAAAAGATGATCTACACAGTTGGGAGAAGATTATTCCTTAGCGTCAGATTGGAAATTATGTTGCCTTTTTTCTTTATAAAAGGAAGAATTTATAGTTGAGTTTTTAAACTACTTGAAATGGATACCGACATTACTTTGTTCGAGAAGCTTGTCTATTATTAGAACAATGTTCAGTGTGTGATAATCGTTAACCAAATGAGAGCTACTAAGTGGTAGGAATAAATTCAATCATATGCCTCAACATTTAGCAAATATTAAGCTACCTGAGCTTCAATATACAATATATGTCGACAGTAAATGATCTCAGTTTTTGGATACTTGAATCATGCTTATTCCTATGTTTATTACTCAGCCAACAACTAAACTCAT
Source organism: Mentha longifolia (assembly GCA_001642375.2). NCBI lineage: Eukaryota > Viridiplantae > Streptophyta > Magnoliopsida > Lamiales > Lamiaceae > Mentha > Mentha longifolia. The sequence continues at coordinate 16,861,620 of CM038119.1, read as the reverse complement.
GATGCCACTAAATTCACATTAAAAAAAAAATTGAAAATGTTAGCTGCATTTCTGGCATCAGAGGAAGAATTATGAACAGAAACGTCAAACGACAATAAAATACAGTAATCATCAAGATGCAGCTAATCCACTCAGCAGAAAATAAACCATGTTGATAGTGTAAAGAAGATTATTATCTTGATTTCTGATAATTATGAGCCAGTAATTATTTTACCTGAAAATGATGAGAACCCAGATCAAATATTCAGTCAAATGTAAATCAATTTCCAGTTCAAGTTCAAATCTTAAAAGTAGATATGGATTCTTGAAGAATCCCAGAAGCCGTAGTTCAAATATTCAAAGCCATAGACGTAGAGCCCAAATCATATTTCAAACACTCTATGTGAATCATATTTTAAAAGGGATGATAATTTCATAAAAAGCGCTGTGAGAGAGGAAGCAAACCTGTTGTTTTCTGATCAATGGGCGCACACGAAGAAGAAACGAAAATTGGCCTAGGGCTGAAGATGAAGGATGAAATAAGGCGGGCGAAACAAAAATTGGCCTAGGGCTGAAGAGGAAGAAGGGTGAAATAGAGGCGGGATTTGAAATTATAGGAGAGGGAGTGTAGTTATCTAGCTTACCAAACACTTGTTAAAAGGAATATGGGCCTTATCTTATCTACCAAACATGGCCTAATGTTACATTTGTTCAAGACATATTATGGTTTGGTTTGGAACATAATATTTTGAAATAGGGGGATTTTAAACATAGCCTCCGATTCTCTCACTATAGCCCCTCAAATAAAATAATAACAAAAATAAATTTGAATGTACAATTATATCCTTGTATAGTCCCCGACATCACATTTCTGGTAAAATATAATTAAAATCATTTTCTCCACCTCCACACACTCCAAGAAGAAATGCGCAGCACTCTCCACCTCTAATCTGCAGCTGCTGCATCTCGGATCCAACTGCATGGCAACGTTTCTTGTTTGCAGGTTTTCCAGCTGCTACATAACATATGCCACAGAATTTGAGCCATTAAACAACAAAACCCAAGATGCAAAAAATTATTTCACACAGGAGCAAAAGAGGAAAAGGCTAAGAAGTCACCGAATTAATTATGGCAGAATTAATTCTCTTCGCAAATCCCACCAGGCGATTAATTCTCAAAAGGGCTTCTCAATTCTCTCCGCGTCTTGGAGCATCATGTCCTCCTACCGCGCCGACTCGGACATCTCGGCGGCAACAACCCCGTCGCCGGAGGGCTCTAATTTTGAAAATTTGCCTTCAGCTTTGGTGCATGATGGGATCTGGGTAAGTCAGTTCTGGAGATGGGTAGAAGTAATGCAGGAGACGACGGTAGCAGTATTGTGGGAGACGGCGGCAGTGCGCCTTTACCCAGACGGGGTCGTCGCCTGCAGGGACGGGCAACGGCGGCAGAGATGCAAATTTACCCAGATCTGGGCTGGGGCAAGGCAGCGGCAAAAAAGAGCTAGGGTTTTTCGGACGTGATTTCTCTGGACTGAGGTCTTCCTCCTCCACTAGCTCTCCCCCTCGGCCCGCGGTAAACCCTAGATCTCCAGCGTCGGAACTTAAGGTTCTGCCATTTCATTTTGTGTGGAGAAAGAGAAGTGAGAGATGGAAGAGGTAGAGAGAGGCAACAGTGAGAGTTTTTTTTCGCAAAGAGAGAGAATAGGAAATGTCGAGAATGAGATGAATGAGAGTAAAATTCTGAAACCCTAAAATTTATGGGCTTAAACACACAAATTGGGCCATTAGCTTATTAATCAAATTCCGGTCTAATTAAGTGTGATTGGGCCCTGATTTTTTTTGTTAAATAATCTCTATTTTAGAACCAGTGACAAATAAGTGGGACAGACAAAAATTGCAAATAAGACTAATATAGTGGGATGGAGGGTAGCACTTTTATAATGAGATAAATTACTCATATTACAAATAAACGCATAGAACATGAAAATCATTATTCATAACACTCAAATTTTCATAAATCTTATAAAATTCTTGATGGTCATTCATGTCCAACTACATCACATAATAGTTATCTCAACTCGTCAATAAGCTTGCATGTCATAATTATTGGTCCCGAAACAAGTAACACACGTAAAGAAGGGGGATTATGTGTGTGTTGACTTATGTCAACTTTTTATTTTCTTGCATGATGGTCAGTATATTGTCTAACAAAGACAAAGGAGGTCAGATGATACTCACCATATATGTGACTGACATGCCGAGCTGAACGTGTTGTCAGGTGGATCATCAGTAGCTATCAAATATGGTGTGGAAGTCTGAGTCTTCATATACTTGACATAAAACTTTTTTTTCCCTTGGCCATTAAAACGTGAGCATATGTGTGTTAGGTTAATGCATGTGACTAACTTGGTGTCAGTCACAAAATATTTAGACAAAATATCAACTATTTCATGTAAAACAGTTTGTATGAATTGAAATAATTGAAAGACATGTTGACATAAAAATTTATAGTACTTCAGTCAATTGACCTACATCCACTTTGTCTCGTCGAGACGGATTCCTTCACTCGGGATTTTTTGAATTTTACAATGGGCACCCTGGAGCCGACCTTAGTTTTACGGGCAACTAAAGAAACCTAAGCCAAAAAACCAACTCTGAGTTTACGGGCAGGGGCGGATTTACATTAGGGCTGCAATGGACTGAAGCCCAATGTAAGCCCAAAATAATCTTTTATATGTATGTATATATCCATACCTTAACATAATACTAGCCCATCCCCAATTAAATTTAAAAAGCCCAAACCAACGAGTTTTGGGCAAGACAAATTATGTGAGAGGTAATATATAGTTGCCGTTCACCTCCGTAATTGGCTTCCTCCAAGTGGAAATTTAATATTCAAGTCTTATGATTTATTTTTATTTTTTTTCCTTTATAATTTTCTAGTGGAATTTTAAAACTATTTGGATTTGCTATGCTTTTATTTGTCAATTGCTATTGGGAGAATTTTCACACTTTAATATAGTCTTTTAATTATTTCTGATTTTGCACACAAGGTCGATTTTATTTTTTTTCATTTTCGTCAGATTTTGTGCTGATATGGAAGTTGGAAGTTAGAATCTCATTATTCGTTCGACAAATCCGACTTCTATATCAGCATGAAATCTGACAAAAATAGGAAAATATCAGCACAAAATCTAATAAAAATAGGAAAAAATCGATCTCATGTGCAAAATTAAAATTTCACACAAAGATGTCTATTTTGGGGCAATTATCCACACACACACACACACACATATATATATATATATATATATATATATATAGAGAGAGAGAGAGAGAGAGAGAGAGAGAGTTTGGTTCATATGTTAATAAATTCTGATGTGTTAAATAGAAATGAATCTGGACTATTGATCTTAATCAAATCTATGGCTGTCATTGATTTAAGCATGAATTGGTACATTTAAAAGCACAATTATATAATAAGCATAATTTTATGCACATCTAAACATAATTTTGTATACCTTTAAGCATTTTTAACATTTTAACACGCTATGATTTATTAACACACGAACCGTTCCCTATATATATATATATATATACATATATATATATCAGTATATCAAAAAAAATTATTTTTCAGCCCACCCCATCGACAGTTTCTGGCTCCACCCCTGTTTACGGGCCCTCATGAGCCTACCCTAGGTTTGCCAGCACCAAATATACGGGCGCACTCAAGAAGCCGAACCCTGAGGTGATTTAGGAAGGAAGGGAGATTTAGATTTCGCTAGGCAGATGCTCCTTTTCTCTCCTGGCGTGAGATTTATCACCCATACGCTCTGCCTTATCATCTTTAAGCACCAATATTGAAGACTTCTTTCTGCAATTTATAGTGGAGACTCATTTGCACTATTTGTTAGAGAGATAGTGTTTTTAAAACTCACTACGAGCTAGTTTTAATGATGTATTTCTAGAGTGTGAATAACGTATTGAAAGTTCTCTTTATGTACGATAATAACTATAGTAATTGAAGCCATAATAAAAATTCATTCGAATTATATAATTAAGATCAAAACAACATATATAATGTGTTCTTGTTTCTTCTAAAGTCGATTAAATAAATTGAGTATATTAATATGACACATGGTGATTAGCACTGCCATGTAATTTTGAAAATTTTAAAACGAAGATGATAAAAAGTGCGAATATATATTCTCTCTTTTATTTACACTTTGCACTTACTACTTGGCAACATTTTATTCATATTAACAATCTACAATTAATACATTGTAACTTTTAAAGACTTGTTTCATTTTCATATACATTATTTTTTTATCAGTGAAACTAATTTTTTATTAAAAAAAAGGAATACACGGAGTGCTCCAACTCTCCGGTACAAAGTAAAGTAAATCTGTTCTAGATTTTCTTGAAACATGTATCTCGCCTTCAACTCACCAAGAGAGCTTTAAGTTCAGGGCCGGTTCTGTGCTTCATGTGGCCCTAGGCAAAAATAAAAAATAAGACCTTTCATAGGCGAAAAAATTCATCCTTTTCAATTTGATGCTTTGTTAAAATTTCATTTTATGTGATTCCTTTTTGCGACCGAGCTTAAAATATTTATCAATATCTCATGCTTGACTTGAAATTACTTGATCATCTCTTTGTTTTCTTTCCCTCTTTTGAGCCTCAAACATATGCTTACGAGCAGTGACGAAGCCAGGAATTTACTTCAGTAGAGTCCAATTTATAATGTTAAAAATAAAATTATTATATATAATTTAAAAATGATTAAAATATACAAAATTAAAAAATAGAAGATACAGATTGACTGGATCCATTATGCTCTTTTTTTATTACTAGCAATTTTAAAAACTATTTTAAAAACGAAAGGGATGAAAAAATGAAAAAAAAATGAAAAATGTGATTATTAAATATAAAAGATTTTTTTTTGCAGAAGGAACAGATGAAAGAATTTTATTTTGAAAGAAATGTGACTATTAAACACATGAAATGATATATAGATAAATAAATAAAAGAAATGTGATTAGTTAAAAATGAAAGAAATAAAGAAATGTGCATAAGGAGTACATGAAAGGAACAAAAATGAAAGAAATGTAAAAAAAAACAAATAAAAGAAATGTGATTAGTTCAATAATGAAAGTATATGAAAGTAACAATAATGAAAGAAATGTAAAATAAATAAATAAATAAATAAAAGAAATGAGATTAGTACAAAGTAAATTTTTCTTAAAAAAATGTGCCTAATGAGGGTTGAATTCTTGACCTATGAGAATGAAGAGATTTGATGCCACACTTGAAACCAAAATGGCACCAAGTGTTCAACATTAATACATTTAACTAAAATATAAAATATATTGGACCCCAAAATTTTAGAGGCTCTAGGCACGGGCCTTGTTGGATATTTTAGTGTAATTGGATTGACTTGTTTGATCAGTATCGTCATAATAATACATCATATAAGTTTGGTGGTGCGGAGTGCACGCTTATATGAATTTATTATGATTTTAGGGGTGAAGCCCCTAAAGGACGGGGGTTCGGGGGCAGCACCCCCGATAGCGGGGTCCAAGGGGCAGAGCCCCTGGCAATTGCTGTGTAGAAAATTCATCGGAAATTTAATTTTCGGAATTTTGAGGGACTATTTTGCAATTTCCGAAAAGTTGCAAAAACCACCGCATTTAAATTGATAAATGAATCAGTTTTCGTTCTATTCTGATCAATTCTGATGCTTTGTTTTTCGGTTCTGCATTCTCAAGCAATCCATAAAGTTCGAAACTCTGAATTGTATCCGATTGAATAATTCGATAGAACCGTCAAATTGATTCGATCTGAAAGTGTTTTCACGTCTTTCAGAGAATCCATTTTTGTTTTTGTTCGTTTGTCTGTTTTCTCCCCAACAAAGATCGAATCAATTTTCTGAAGATGGCGAACAAGGAATCTGCGAAAGATATGATGAGGAATTTCGAGAAGTTGGGCAAGTTTGCTAGGCAGGATTTCAGACGCTGGCAGAAGAAGATGCACTTCATGTTAACGAATCTCACGGTTGTGTACGTTCTGAGTACTCCCAAGCCCGAGGCTGTTGAAGACGAAACTCTAGAGCAAACGAGGAGACACTTGAAGTGGGAAAACGATGATTACATATGTCGTGGCCACATCTTGAATGGTATGTCTGATTCCCTCTTTGATGTGTATCAAAACGTAGAGTCTGCAAAGGAATTGTGGGATTCCCTCGAAGCCAAATACATGGCAGAAGATGCCTCAAGGAAGAAGTTTCTTGTTGGTAATTTTATAAACTATAAAATGGTAGATTCGAGGCATGTCATGGAGCAGTATAATGAATTGCTAAGGATATTGGGACAATTCGCCCGATATGATATGAAAATGGATGAATGCATTTCTGTTTCTAGTATCATCGATAAGTTGCCACCCTCCTGGAAGGATTTTAAGAATACTTTGAAACATATGAAGGATAAACTAACTTTGGTTGATGTTGGGAACCCTGTTTAGTTTAGTTTTGATGATGTTATTAGAAACCACACTTAGTTATAGGACTTAGTTATAGGATTGATAGGAACAGACTGATCTATGTGTTTGGATCAGTCAAGCTTAACTCGGACAGGTTGCTCCATGTAAAGATCAAGGTTGGTAGTGCAACCTTGTACCTTGTTAGATCAATCTGTCAACTTGTTCCTTAGTCAACCTGCTTGTGTAACCTGCATAGTCCAATCTGCTGAGGCCAACCTGCATAGGCCAACCTGCGGATGCCAACCTGCATGCTGAGGCCAACCTGCATGTTGAGGAACCTGCATGCTGAGGCCAACCTCCTGAGAGCAACCTGCATACTGAGGCCAACCTGCATGTTGAGGAACCTGCATGCTGAGGCCAACCTCCTGAGAGGAACCTGCATGCTGAGGAACCTGCTTAGGCCAACCTGCTGAAGCCAATATACTTAGTCAAGCTGCTGTGAGTCAAACTGCTATTAGTCAACAGCTTCTCAAGATGAAGATTCTAATACAAAGATCAAGCTTGAAGACCACAGAAAGCAAAGACAGCTTGAGGTACAAAAGGTCGACCTTCCCAGTCCGACCTAAGTTGTGCCTTGCCAACCTTGATGGTTCAAGCTGTACAGAAAACCTCAACGGCTAGAAGTCCAGTCAGCAGTACGGTTCTGACACCTCTGCAACTCCAACGGCTCTAATTCAAATTGGAGTCATATAAATACTTCAAGCCATCCCAGAATCGAGAGGGGGAGATAAACGGGGAAGAGAGAAAAATAGAGAGAGGAAACCAGAGCTTTAAGGCCTACAATCTATCCAGAAATCTTTACGCTTCAAAGCCAAACTTAACACTCGAATCCAAGCCATTTCCCAAGTGTTGAGACCTTCAAGATTTCTGAGTCTGGAACCTCACAGAACACTCTCCGCAAGGTTGTATGTAAGTATGTATGAAAGGTTGTAAGGGTCACGACCCAGAACTCGTGCTCGGCTCAAGTCTAAGGATTGACGAAGGTCGAGGCTGGTACTCAGCCAGTATAAATAAGAGAGAAGTAAGGAATTTCAGATACGACGGTATCTGACGTGGATGTAGGGACGTTTCCCGAACCACGCTAAATCGACTGTCTCGATCTCTCTCTCTCTCTATCTTTTATTTACAGTCGACCTTACAATGTTCAACTAACCTTCATTACATTGCACTTCATTGATATAATCAACCTGCACAAAGATCCAGACCAAAGAAAGAATTTTCTAAGAGGTAGTCAACCTGTCCACCAAACTTCCGCACACAGTTCGGTTTAGCAAGCTCACCAGTTTACTGACTGAGCTGGATAAACCGAGCTGCACTGACAAGCTGAGCTGACAACTCAGTAAGATCGATTTTGTTTCTAAAGTCAAAATTGTTGGCAAATTGGTATATTCCCCCCCCATACACCAATGACCTACTTATCGGGGCCTACAGTTGAACTTGGAAGTCATTTCCAAATTGAACAATCCATACGTGATATGGAAAAGGTTTCTGTTGGTGATGCTAAAACAGTGGCTGGTTCCTCTGTGAACATGGTGGAAGAGGGTGAATCCTCAAAGGCTGGCTCCAAGTCTGGTAAAGGGAAACGAAAGTTTTAAGGGAACAAGAGTAAGGCTCCTAATAAGAAGTCTAAGCTGACTTGTTGGAAGTGTGGTAAAACCGGGCACTTCAAGAAGGACTGCAGGTCTGTAAAGGGTGGAGGAAAAGGGAAAAACGAGGCTGGTTCAAGTGGATCCAAGGATCCCGGAAACCAATCAGGTCCGTTTTTGGTACCCTATGATCATTCTGTTGAGAATTATGTTTCCATAATCTCTGAAGCATTTTATGTGCAGGATGATGATGTCTCTTGGTGGGTTGATTCCGGTGCAACATGTCATGTATGCAAGGATCTTCAATGGTTCAAGGACTTCAAGCCAATTGAAGATGGATCTTTATTAAAGATGGGCAATGTTGCTACCGAACCAATCAAAGGACTAGGAACTGTTAGTCTAGTTTTTACCTCTGGAAACTCTTTGTCTTTAAGTAATGTTCTGTACGTACCTGGTATTCGTAAAAACTTGGTGTCTAGTATTGTATTGAATAATTGTGGCTATAAGCAAGTGTTTGAAAGTGAGAAGTATATATTGTCGAGACATGGTTCCTTTGTAGGATTTGGTTATCTGAATGGTATGTTTAAGTTGAATTTGGATATTTCTTTTGTGAAGAATTATATTTGTATGGCTTCTACTAGTTCTAGTAATAATTTTGGCAAAGCAGAATTATGGCATGCTAGACTAGGACATGTGCATTATAAGAGATTAAAAGATATGTCGAAAATGAGTTTGATACCTGCTTTTGAGTTGAATGCTGAAAAATGTAAAACTTGCATGTTGACTAAGATTAATAGACAGCCTTTCACTAAGCATGTTGTTAGAGATACTTCTTTATTAGAACTTGTACATAGTGATTTATGTGATATTCATTCTACTTTGTCACTTGGTAATAAAAAATATGTCGTTACTTTTATTGATGATGCTACTAGATATTGCTATGTCTATTTGTGCCATTCAAAAGACGAAGCTCTTGATAAATTTAAAATTTATAAAGAAGAGGTAGAGCTTCGTCACGGTGTGAAGATTAAAACTCTTCGCACTGATAGGGGAGGTGAGTACTATGATCCAGTGTATTTTCAATCTACTGGTATAGTACATCAGACCACAGCTCCATATACACCACAACAAAATGGTGTAGCTGAAAGAAAGAATAGAACATTGAAAGAAATGGTTAATTCAATGTTGTGCTATTCTGGTCTAAGTGAAGGTTTTTGGGGTGAGGCTATGTTGACAGCTTGTTATTTACTGAATCGAGTTCCTAATAAAAGGAACAAGATAACCCCTTATGAACTTTGGTATAAGAAACCACCAAAACTGAGTTATCTCAGAGTTTGGGGTTGTAGAGCTGTGGTGAGACTAACTGACCCTAAAATGAAAACCATAGGTCAAAGAGGTATAGATTGTGTATTTATTGGCTATCCTGAAAATTCAGTTTGTTATAGGTTCTATGTCATAGAATCTAATGACTATGTAGTTGTGCACTCTATTATTGAGTCAAAGGATGCTGATTTTGGCAATGAGAATAGATTCACATCTTTACCTAAACCTAGAGACATGATTGCAAGCTCTAGTAATTCTGGTATGAGTGACCAAGTGACTGATACACCTCCTGAGCCTAGGAGGAATATTAGAGCATAGAAAACCAAAACATTTGGTGATGATTTCCAACTGTATTTGGTGGAAGGATCAAGGACTGAAATTAACTTTCAGTATCAATATTGTTTCAATATTGATGGTGATCCAAGGACATATAATGAAGCTATGGCTTCTAGGGATGCTGCATTCTGGAAAGAGGCAATCCAAGATGAGATTGACTCTATAATGCACAACAATACTTGGAAATTGACTGATTTACCACCTGGGTGTAAACCATTGGGTAGTAAATGGATCTTCAAAAGGAAGATGAAGGTAGATGGAAGCATAGACAAGTATAAAGCTAGATTGGTTATCCAAGGCTTTAGACAAAAGGAAGGTACTGATTTCTTTGACACCTATGCTCCTGTGGCTAGAATTTCTACCATTAGATTATTCTTAACACTTGCAGCTATACATAATCTTGTAATTCACCAAATGGATGTTAAGACAGCCTTCTTGAATGGTGAATTAGATGAAAAGATTTACATGAAACAACCCGAAGGTTTTGTCATGTCTGGTAATGAACATAAAGTTTGTAAGTTGGTAAAATCTCTTTATGGACTAAAGCAAACCCCTAAGCAATAGCATCAGAAGTTTGATGATATTGTGTTGTCTAATGGTTTTGTACTTAACCAAGCAGACAAGTGTGTATATAGCAAGTTTGATACTTCTGGTAAAGGAGTAATCATTTGCTTATACGTGGATGACATGTTGATCTTTGGTACTAACCAAGATCAAGTTGATAAAATAAAGGAATTCTTGTCATCTAAGTTTGAAATGAAAGACATGGGGGAGGCTGATGTGATACTTGGAATTAAGATCACACGTGGAGAACATGGCATTTATATTTCTCAATCACATTATATTGAGAAGGTATTGGAAAAGTTTAATCTCAAAGATTGTTCTCCAACGGGAACTCCTTTTGATCCTAGTGCGAAACTCGTGCCTAATAAAGGAGTTGTTGTGAATCAGCTTGAATATTCAAAGGCTATTGGTTCTCTCATGTATGCTATGATTAGTACCAGACCTGATATAGCCTTTGCTGTTGGAAAACTGAGTAGATATACTCACAATCCGAGTTTAATCCATTGGCAAGCAATTAACCGAGTATTTAAATACTTGAAAGGAACTATGGATTATGGGTTGACTTATTCTGGATTTCCTTCTGTTCTTGAAGGTTATTCTGATGCAAGTTGGATTACCAATTTAGAAGATCATTCTTCTACAAGTGGTTGGACATTTCTTCTTGGAGAAGGTGTTATATGTTGGGCATCAAAGAAACAAACTTGCATCACTAATTCAACAATGGAATCTGAGTTTGTGGCTTTAGCAGCAGCTGGTAAAGAGGTTGAATGGCTAAGAAATTTGATTTATGAAATTCCATTGTGGCCTAAACCGTTGTCACCAATATCTATCAGATGTGATAGTGCAGCTACCTTGGCTAAGGCGTATAGTCAAGTGAACAATGGGAAGTCTCGACACTTAGGTGTTAGACATAGCATGATACGTGAACTTATCACGAATGGTGTGATATCTGTGGAGTTTGTGAGAACTCAACACAATTTAGCCGATCATTTAACCAAAGGGTTAAGTAGAGATCTTATGCGCAAGTCGGCTATAGGGATGGGTTTAAAGTCCACTAGAAATCTCTGATTTTAAGATACCCAATTCCCATCTAGTATGACGCTAGGTGCTGAATTCTATGTGGAAGGCTTAATATCTAGAGATTGGAACACATTAAAGAATTATCCCAAGGTTTGTGTTCGGACCTGCAAGTTAAGGAGGTTGAATGTATAAATTCTTAATAGCTCTTTTGACAAATTGCATATGCAGGTGCAAGAATAAAAGAGCTACCTATATAAGCATGAGGTTTAGCCGCTTCAAGAAGCTGGGACTTGGCTTTGATATGCTTATGAAGGATAAGGACACAGGCTAATAAAATATAGTGTCAAGATAGAACATATAAGTATGTAAACTTTTGTGTACATTATCTTCGTGTATTCAATATGAATTCACAGGGTTCAATCCTTAGAGATACCCTATTATTTGAATATATGGAATGTGTAGTGTGTAGTGGGCAAAATTCGTTAGCCCAAATTATTCAACTGGCCCAATGCGATCAATTGGACCGAACGGAATAACCTAATATCCAATCTTGGGCCCAAGGGTGTCCGGCCCAAGCGAACTAATTCATCAGCACGCTTGACCAGGTCAAGCCGTTTTCTCCTACTGCTAGGGTTGGAGAACAAGTCAACGTCATCTATCGCATCCGTGATAATCGGAACAGGCGAGCGAGGTGGGGCAACGGATAAGGACGAACGGGTTAAACCCTAAGGGGTTAAGCCGTCCTATATATATAACTGATCACGTTCATCAGCGCCATCCAATCTCTCACGTATTCACTCACGCTCTCCACTCTTGCTTTCTCGCTCTCTACCCTCTCAACACGCTCATACTTCCTGAAGTAAAGGTTTACGATCTTTTGACTGGCTAGACTAGCACGAACGACCACCTCCTCCATCTTAGTCATCTCAGTCATCTCAGTCGGATCAACCAGATCAATCGACTTATTCGACTATCTTGCATTATCTTTTCAACTCTTAATCATTTTAATTGAGTTTATTTACTTTTTCACATCACTCTATTGCCCTACTGACTTGAGCGTCGGAGGCCCTTCACCGGACACCCCCACCGGTGCTCTTGAAGGGCTCTTACGTCTGTTGCTTGTGTTGACAGGTTGCTAGTGGCCAACCCGTTCAATCAATCCAACCCGTTCAACCGGACGAGTCGGATCCAACTTCAATTGTAGATTTACCCTCTACATAGTGTACTAAGGTGAAATTCAATCGTCACGATATTTCATTTATGCAAATGTTTGAATGTTTGAGATGACTTGTTTTAGTTAATCAAGGATTACACTAAAATAGGGGAGGATTGTTGGATATTTTAGTGTAATTGGATTGACTTTTTTGATCAGTATCGTCATAATAATACATCATATAAGTTTGGTGGTGCGGAGTGCACGCTTATATGAATTTATTATGATTTTAGGGGCGGCAGCCCCTGGTAGGGTCCAAGGGGCAGAGCCCCTGGCAATTGCTGAGTAGAAAATTCATCGGAAATTTAATTTCCGGAATTTCGAGGGACTATTTTGTAATTTCCGAAAAATTGCAAAAACCACCGCATTTAAACTGATAAATGAATCAGTTTTCGTTCTATTCTGATCAATTCTGATGCTTTGTTTTTCGGTTCTGCATTCTCAAGCAATCCATACTAAAGTTCGAAACTCTGAATTTTATCCGATTGAATAATTCGATAGAACCGTTGAATTGATTCGATCTGAAAGTGTTTTCACGCCTTTCAGAGAATCCATTTTTATTTTTGTTCGTTTGTCTGTTTTCTCCCCAACAGGCCTTGAGTCAAATCTAGGCCTGTTTAAGTTTACAATTTTATGTGTGCGTATAGACTCAACGATAGTAGGTTAATACTTGAAGTTGAAACTATCAAAGTAAATGTCTCGTGCAAATTTTAAAATTTGATGTTAGAATTATTAAAAAATACTATATACAACTTTCCTACTTTCTGCATTTGTTCTTCATCTTTTGTCGAATCATTGCATAAATATGTATGGAAGCGACTTGGCAATTGGAGAGAAATATTACAAAGTGTAACTAATTAAAGTGCATTTTCATTCTCATAAGAAATTTTGTCCATTCAAATGCTTCGAAGGAAATTACTCTCAGAAGAACATACTTTAAATTTCATTAGCATGTAAAGTTATACCTGATATTTCTTTTTGACAATACGTGAAAAGGTATGTACATCAATACTCAAGTATACCACATTATTTCTCTACCATATTAGACTAGCAAATATATAAGAGCATCTCCAGCACACCGGCCGCCCGGGGCTCGAGCCCGCTCGCGAGCCCGTCGTCCGGCGAGTCCGGTGCGCAATCGAGAGCCCGGCTCGCCCCCTTCCCTCCCCCTGTGCTGACGTCATAATGACGTCAGCCATAATTATTATTATTATTTTTATAATTCGATTTTCGCGGGAAAAAAATAAATTCAAATTCAACCGTTGCAAGGCAACGGCTCTTCCAACGGCTAGCAAGCCAAATCCTCCCTATAAATACACACCCCCACAAATCATCTCTCATACCTCCACAATTCATCTACACTTCTTCACAATCCCATAATTTCTTTACAAATTCAAATAATTTCCTTCTTTCTCAACCAAATCCAACGATGGATGACGAGTCGTTTCTCGAATTGTTGTGATCCCAAGCTGTCGGTGGTTCCTCCTCGCATCCCGACGATAATTCTCCACCCGACGATGATTCTCAAGGCGACGATGATTATCCGTCGTCGCCGCCACGGCCTTCCAACCTCGGATTCGCAGCCTACACGAGTCCTCCTACCCACGGAGTGATGGGCTTTTCTCCTGCCGGTTATCAAGATGTCTCTCCACCCACCCGTCTTTGATCAATTCAGAACTCCGCGGTCCAGGGGAAGTCAAGCTGATACCTCACAAATGTCACCGGAGGAGTTGGAGCAGCATTTTCTCATGAGGACTCGGTTGTGGAGCATGATCGAAAAATAGGCTTGTTTTATTGTATTTTTATTTTTTTTAATTGTTGTATTTCATTTCAATTTAATAAAAAAAATCCAAAATTATCGTTACTTTTTTAATTAAAAATAAAATTAATTAAATAAATAAAATTGAACGAAAAATGAATTAAAAAAGCATATCAAAAATCGAAAATAAAATGAATTAAAAATAAAAGAGAGTCCGGGGGAGGGGCTTGCGGCTGGAGATGAAATCTGGAGAGAGCCCCTCCCCACCAGAATAGTGCCGAGAGCCCCCCCTAAAAGGGGCTCTCGGCTGGAGATGCTCTAACCATATTTCAATAAAATAAAATTCAAATAATTTGACTTCATTCATTATTATATATAGAAACAAGACAAAAGCCGTTGCCCACTGACATAATTTAAAGAATTACGAAGTGAGAAAAAAAAAAATGTAACCACTGAAATTTACCAATATTATTGTCGTGATCGATTATTCTCACTCTCTGATTGAGCAATTTGTACCTTCTGACAAACTATATGATAAATTTCCTAACAAAGATAAATTTATTAAAGTAGCCACCGATTGGCAGTGTCTGTGGCAACTTAGTAGGTGGCAAAATAGGTCCGGTTCGATAGTAGGTCCATTATTGGGCCTAATTGGGCCACATATACTTAGGCGGTTAGGCGCGATCAAATTTTGGACCGGATTAAACTGTCCAAAAATAACAAAAGGGGATTTTAAACATAGCCCCCCGTTTCTCTCACTATCGCCCCCAAAATATAATAAATATAAAAGTAATTTTGAATATACTCTTATACCCTTATATAGCCCCCATTAAATTTTTAATAAATCAAATTATAACTGTATAGCCTCCTCTAACTTTATCTCTGAAAGAAAGCGTATCATCTTCTTTGATCGCGATTCAAGCTTTACAGCCCTAACATGACTGATTTTGTAGTATCAATTTATCTAAACCCTAGCGTTCCCCTCTGATTTACGATTACTCGCCGTAGTTCATAATTGTGGATTTTAATACAGTAAATTAGCAACAGAAAGAGATGTCGATATATTTGGTATTGAAGCCGTCGTGTGGTGTTTGCGGATCGACGGTGGAGAGCTACGGCAGCTAGTGCAAGCACCTGAATCTCTGCGTAACTTGTGGCAAATCTACGGCCGAGAAACGCTCCGAGTGCAGCGAGTGCGGCACCCTTATCACTCGCCTGTTTAGGGTTTGTTGCAACCGAAAATGATTACTGGAAATTTTCATCAATAATTTGAAGTAAACACGACGCACCGACATGTTTGTGTATCTGTACATGAATATCAATTGATGAAGCCTACTCCATTGCTGCACAAAACACTAAGTTTATGGGTGCAGTATTGATACAATTTCACTATAAACCTTGCATCGAATTTGGTTGAAGCACGCCAGGCAATTCAATAAAGAGTTACTGTAGCAATATTACTTATTTGTCTGAACTTTTATCTGTTGAAGAATGATATGTTTGCGGTTTTTATACACAGCCGCAGAGACTATAAAGTTATAATTTGAGGGGAGGCTATAAGGTTATAATTTGATTTATTAAAAATTTGATGGGGGCTATATAAGGATATAAGAGTAAATTTAAAATTACTATTATATTTATTATATTTTGGGGGGCTATGGTGAGGGAAACAAAGGCTATGTTTAAAATCCCCCAATAACCGCAATCAGGCCAGCCCAGCCCAGCCCAACCTAAATAATTTTCACTAAAAAGTTCTTTTATCGGGTTGATTTTAGGTGGTGCTTGGTATGATGGAATGAGGATTGGAATGTGATCGATCGTGGATTTAAGAGTGTTTATGTGATAGTAAGATTTGCAGAAAAGTAAGAACACAAGAGTTTACGTGGTTCGATCTTTGGTTAGATCTACGTCCACGGAGAAAAGAGTTTATATATTATTACTCTCGAGTTTACAGAATCTCTCTTCAATCTATCTTAGCATCACTATTTATAGGCGCCCAGCAGCAGTTACAGCCGAGGTCGTGGCAGTTACAGCCGAGGTCGTGGGGTGCCACATCAGCGGTCGTGGGTTAGAGATCGTGGGTTGGAGATCATGGGTCGGCCGAGCTTCTATACTCTTGGGCTGCGCTGCTGGATTGGGCCGAAGTGTCTTCTGGGCCTTTCAGTGGGCCGAGCTCAACTAGGCCGAGCTTGTTTGCCGAGGTCCAATTATATTGGGCCGGTGCTTGGGCCTAGTAGCTGGGCCATATCCTATCACATCCCCCCCCCCAAAAGTATAGAAGCGAGGATATGAGGGATTGTTAGGACGTAAGTTTAGATGAGATCGAACTTGAATTGCATTGCTCCGTCGAAATTTAGATTTCGACGAAGTTGAAATGCATACCGCCTCGTTTAGATGAGGTCGAACTTGAATAGCATTGCCCCGTCAAAATTTAGATTTCGACGAAGTCAAAATGCATACCGCCTCGTTTAGACGAGGTCGAGTTTGAATTGCATTGCCCCGTCGAAATTTAGATTTCGACGAAGTCAAAATGCATACCGCCTCGTTTAGACGAGGTCGAGCTTGAATTGCATTGCCCCGTCGAAATTTAGATTTCGATGAAGTCGAAATGCATACCGCCTCGTTTAGCGGGGGCTCGGCAAACCGATCTCTACCGGGATCACCGCTTCGGTTCCGTACACCAAGCTATATGGTGTTTCACCGTGTGATGTCCGGGGGGTGGTTCGATATGACCATAGGGCTTGGGGTAAATTCACTGCCCAATCACCTTTAGCCTTATCGAGTCGGGTTTTTAACCCTTTGACTATCGTTTGGTTCGTAACCTCGGTTTGACCATTCGCTTGGGGATGGGCTACCGAGGTGAACTTTTGTTGGATGTGGAGTTCGTCACACCATTTTCTGAACGTCCTGTCTGTGAACTGGGTTCCGTTATCTGAGACTAGGACGTGAGGTATGCCGAAGCGACAAACTATGTTCTTCCAAACGAAGTTTAGGGTGTTTTTACTTGTGATCCGCGCCAGTGGTTCGGCTTCGACCCACTTCGTGAAGTAGTCGATGGCTACAATGAAGAACTGTAGTTGGCCGGGAGCTTTTTCAAATGGGCCGACGATGTCTATTCCCCACTGCATGAATGGCCAAGGGCTTTGCATGCTGGCCAGTTCGGTTTGTGGCAACCTCGGAACTGTCGCATGGATTTGGCACTTCGGACATTGTTTGACAAGGTCGATGGCGTCTTGGAACATAGTGGGCCAATAGTATCCCCACCTCATGATCTTTTTGGACAATGCGCGGGCTCCGATGTGACTGCCACAGGATCCTTCATGGACTTCGCGCAGTGCATAGTTCGCTTGGTTGGGCCCCACACATCTTAGGAGAGGTTGGAGGTAGGATTTTCTATACAGCTCTCCCTGTTCCAGGACGTACTTGGTGGATTTAGCCAGGAGCTTCCTAGCCTCGATCTTATCAGTTGGGAGTTCGCCTTTTCCTAAGTAGTTGAGAAGTGGAGTCATCCAGTTCGGTCCATCTTCGGTTACTACATTAACTTTGGCTTCATCGATGCTTCGAAGCTGTACTTCTTCCACCGGAGAGGTCGTTGAAGACGACGCGAGCTTGCTTAGTACGTCAGCTTGGCCATTATCTCCTCTTGGGATTCGTACCAACTCAAAGTATGAGAAGCTTTGATGTAGGCATTTGGCCGTATGGAGGTATTTTTTCATTCGTTCACCCTTGGCCTCGTACTTGCCTAGCATATGGCTCACTACGACTTGAGAATCGCTGTGAACTTGAATGGCTTGTACTTGGAGAGCTTGGGCTAGACGAAGTCCAGCGATTATAGCTTCGTACTCCACTTCGTTATTTGTGGTCGGGAAGTTGAACCGGAGTGCATAGGTAGTCTCCTTTCCTTCCAGGCTGATGAGTAAGACCCC
This sequence comes from Mentha longifolia, assembly GCA_001642375.2. Classification (NCBI taxonomy): domain Eukaryota; kingdom Viridiplantae; phylum Streptophyta; class Magnoliopsida; order Lamiales; family Lamiaceae; genus Mentha; species Mentha longifolia. The sequence goes on along the minus strand of CM038119.1, from coordinate 16,843,375 downwards.
GGCTCCGCTTCCCTTATTGTCTGATGCCCCCATCCACGTAGATCTTCCAACAGTCTTGCGGCGGGGGCTTCGGTGCTTCGGCCTTTGATTTAACCTCAGTAGGTTCTGCGGACTGCTGCATGTCCGTGAACTTGGCTTCTACTAGGAAATCGGCCAAGGCTTGCCCTTTAATGGCTTGGCGAGGTACAAAGGAAATCGCGTGCTCGCCGAGTTCTACAGCCCATTTAGCGATCCGCCCGGACGCTTCTGGTTTTGTAAGCACTTGCCGAAGTGGGAGGTCGGTCAGCACTTGTATTGGATGTGCGTGGAAGTACGGTCAAAGTCTTCTCGCTGCATTCACCAATGCGAGTGCGACCTTTTCCAAAGGTTGAGACCTCGTCTCCGGCCCTTTTAGGGCTCGGCTTATGAAATAAACGGGTAGCTGACGATGTTTTTCCTCTCGCACCAGGACTGCACTGATTGCCTCGTCCGAAGCGGCGAGGTATAGGGAGAGGACCTCGCCCTCTTTTGGTACAGATAATGTAGGGAGGTTTGCGAGGTACTTCTTCAAGCCATCGAAAGCTTGTCTGTGTTCGTCATTCCATTCGAAGTTCGGCGCCTTCTTTAGTATCTTGAAGAACAAGAGTTGTTTTTCGGCGGCCTTAGATAGGAAACGACTTAGGGCGGCTAGACAGCCCGTCAGTTTGTGCACGTCATGGATTGACTTCGGCACTTGCATTTCTTGGATGGCTCGGACTTTTGATGGGTTAGCCTTTAGACCTTCGCGTGAAACCCAACACCCTAGAAATTTTCCAGATCGGACCATAAAAGTGCACTTTTCTGGGTTTAATTTTAGATTCACTTCACGAAGTAGGCTAAAAACAACTTTAAGGTCGTCTACACAAGTAGCGATTTCCTTGCTTTTTACGACTATATCGTCTACATACACTTCGACAATTCTACCGATGTGGTCTTCAAATATCTTGTCGACCATCCTTTGGTATGTAGCTCCAGCATTTTTCAGTCCGAATGACATCTTTTTATATGCATAGATGTCGAAGTCTGTGACGAAGGCGGTCTTCGGCGCATCCTCGGTGTTCATGAGGACTTGGTGGTATCACTTGTATAGGTCCAAGAAGCTGAACATCTTGTGGCCAACAAGAGCTTCGACCTTCTTGTCAATGTTAGGGAGGGGGTAGCAGTCTTTTGGGCAGTGCTTATTGAGATCGGTGTAATCAATACACATCCGCCACCCGCCTCCTTGCTTTTTCACCATCACGGGGTTGGCCAACCAGGTCGGATATTTCACTTCGAATAAAATATCAGTTTTTTGCAGTTGGTGAACCTCATCATGGATCACTTGATTTCTTTCGGCTGCGAAGGCTCACTGCTTCTGCCGAACTGGTTTCACCTCGGGATCGATGTTGAGGTGATGAGTGATGACGCTTGGTGCCACCCCGGTCATGTCTAGCGGCGACCAAGCGAAGACATCTCTATATTCCCGAAGTAGCCGGATAATCTGACTTCGGAGCCCGTTCTCTCCGACGAACCCTACTTTGACGACCTTGGCAGGGTCATCTTCGTATAATGCGACGTCTTCGACCGGCTCAACAGATGGAGGCGACGTCGGCCCCATCTCTTTGGGGTTCTGTAGTTGCTATGCTTGAGGGTGCTGATTCCCAGAACCTCGGAGTGCGACCTGTATGCACTCCTTGGCCTGCAGCTGGTTTCCCCGAAGCGTGATCACTCCGTTTTTAGACGGAATTTTGATCGTCAGGTGATAAGCCGAGCAGATCGCCTTCGTCGCTATTAGCCAATCTCTTCCTAAGATGATGTTATAGGGAGAGCTGGCTTTTACGACGATGAAGTGGATTATCTTCGTAGTGGATAACAGGCTTTTTCCAACTGTCATGGGCAGTGAAATGATGTCTTCCGTCGTCGTCTCTTGTTGTGTGAAGTTTTTTAGTGGCATGGGTGCTGGCCTTAGACGTGCTTCTTCGATATGGAGCTTATCGAAGCAGTCTTTGAAGAGCACACTCACAGAGGCCCCACTATCAATAAATATGCGGTGGACCAATTTGTTGGCTACCACGGCCTCAATTATTGTAGCATCTTGATGCGGTACGGCATGGGGGACTGGGTCATTATCAGAAAAGGTGACGACCTCGTCCTTCTTGAACCTTTTCTGGGCAGGTTCTTCCCGCTGTTGACTTCGGCCCTCGGCTTTCAACGATGATTTCGTCGCGCCTTCGGGCAGCCTGGTGATGGCAGTGATGACTGCATCATATTGAGGCTGGTCTTCATCCTCATCCTCGTCATCATACTTCGGCCTCTTGTCGTTATGGGGGGCACAGTTGTTGCCTCCCTTATTTTTCTTCCTTTTGTCCTTCCCTTGAGGTCGGGCCCCTTGCTGGTTGCGACTTTGGTATATTTTAAGAGTACCGCCGCGTACCATGTGCTCGATGTCCGAGGCGAGGTCCCTGCAGTCCTCGGTTTCATGACCGTAGTCATTATGGAACTTGCAGTATTTCTCCTTGGATCGGCGTTTCGATCCACCCGGGACAAGGGCGGTGGCTTCTCGAACAAGTTCGCATGAAGCTCGTATATTTCGGCCCTGGACTTTGTCAGTGGGGTGTACTGACTTCGGTTTTGGTTGGGCCGAGGTCCTAAGCGGGACTCGAGGGGTCCTCGCTGTAACCTTTCGAGGGCACTTCGGCGACCTTGCCCGTGGTCGGTGCGCTCCTCTTTCTTCCTTTTGTCATTATTTTCGGGCCGATCTGCTGCCCGTTTTTTTCGGTCGGCCTCTTCCGCTTCCGCGAATGTATCAGCAATCCTCCATAGCTGTCTGGAGGTCATCGGGCATGCCTTTACGAGCTCTCTAAAGAGAGTTCCGGACTGAATGGCGTTCTGGAACGCCGAGATAAGTACGTCGTCAGAGAGACGATCTACTTTAAGGCTCTCGTTGTAAAAACGGGCCAGGAAGTCGCTTATCATTTCTCCTCACCCCTGCCTTAAGGTTAGGAGCTAGGCTGGGCTGATCTTCGCCTCGGCTTTTTGGAAGAAGCGACGCTCAAAGGCGTCAAGTAGGTCGGCATACGACCCTATGCTGCCATTAGGCAGGCTATCAAACCAGCTTCTAGCGGTGTCCACTAGCAGCTCGGGGAAGACTTTACACATGTAAACGTCTTCGGCAAGTCCTTGGTTCATCATATTGTACTGGAACCGGGACAAAAAGTTGTTGGGGTCTTGTGACCCGTTGTAAGGCGGGATAGGAGGTACTCTATACGTCGACGGGAGGGGAGTATAGAGTATCCTATTAGTGAAGGGAGTCGAGATTCGACTGTAGACGGTGAATCTTCCCTGGTAAGGGTTTCCTTTGTCACGCCGAGGTGGAACGTCGTTTTGACGAGGTGATGTCGAACCACGCTGCGGTGAAGCGCGGCCGTTGTTCCCACGGCGATTGTTCTGTCGCCTTCGGGGAAGTTCGGCGATCCTATCTCCAACGATCTGGAGACTTGGGGATCGCCGTTGTGACGGTTCGACTCCGTCCTCTCCATGTTGACTCTGTTGTCGATGTTGATCGACAAACTTGCGGAAGTCTTGTTCGTGGAGGTCCAAGTACGCCTTCAGTGCATCTCCAAGCTCGGGTTGGAGTGCGGCGTTATCACTTCGGCGTCCACCCCGACTTGGCTCGCCGCTGCTATCTGAATCCCCAGACCGGCTCGATGTAACATCCTCTAGGTGGCCTTCAGGAGTTTAATCGGTTATAGGCTGCTTATCAGGTCGTCTTCTAGAGGCAGTTTGCTGAGCTTGACTTGTGTCGACCTCCTCCTCGTTGGCCGGTATGTGAGGTGGGTTAGCGGACTGGTCAGCCTGGTTCTGCTTCGCCTTGGCAGTAGTGGCGGCAGCAGCGGTGGTGGTGGAGCGGGTTTGTTTCACCATCGTATCTTCACTCAAAAATTCTGATCGGTTTCACGAAAATTTCGTTTCCCACAGACGGCGTCAGGGATCGATCATGGATTTAAGAGTGTTTATGCGATAGTAAGATTTGCAGAAAAGTAAGAACACAAGAGTTTACGTGGTTCGATCTTTGGTTAGATCTACGTCCACGGAGAAATGAGTTTATATATTATTACTCTCGAGTTTACAGAATCTCTCTTCAATCTATCTTAACATCACTATTTATAGGCGTCCAGCAACAGTTACAGCCGAGGTCGTGGCAGTTACAGCCGAGGTCGTGGGGTGCCACATCAGCGGTCGTGGGTTAGAGATCGTGGGTTGGAGATCATGGGTCGGCCGAGCTTCTATACTCTTGGGCTGCGCTGCTGGATTGGGCCGAAGTGTCTTCTGGGCCTTTCAGTGGGCCGAGCTCATCTAGGCCGAGCTTGTTTGCCGAGGTCCAATTATATTGGGCCGGTGCTTGAGCCTAATAGCTGGGTCATATCCTATCAGAATGGAATGGCATTACTACCTCCATTCCATTCTTATGTTTGGTAGGATTTTTCAATGGGAATCACGATTCCGAATGGAATGCCCCTTCCCAATAAATTGAGAATAGTCATTCCTTGAGTACACATGATATTAGTTATTTGATTCTATTTCTTTTTTATTCCACTTCCATTCTATTCCTACATTATTTCATTCTATTACATCAAGTACCCATTAAATTTTTTTAAGCTAGATAAGTTTTCGTGTTGTGCCAGACCAACCATCTTTAAATCAAAAGCCAACCCGGCGCAATAGTTTGACAGCTCTAGATGTTGCCCAATATTTAAGGATAGTAATAGGTAAAATTTAAAAATGTAAAGCATATTAAAAGATCTAAAAATCGAGGAGCACCTCGACCTCATCTCTATTAAAGGCGCCCTGCATATCTGCACGCCTTTATATGGAAAATTGCATACCTTATACTCACTTTTATAAATATTATAACTCCATTAATTTACTACCCACTCCTCACCTTTCCAATTCAATATTTTCCATATTCAAATACGATTAATGCCTTTTCTTATTTATTTTCCATTGATTCACATTACCGACCGCTCTTATTTCTAGGCCAACAAAAGCTGTAAAAATTTAACACTTTTTTTCTCTTTCCTCCTCTTCTTTCATTTTTTGGCATGGCCTTCGCCCCTCCATTACAGTATAAATTTATACGTCGTATTATTATATTTTCTTCCTAAATTTAAATTTAATTTCATGGGCTATTTCTCTTGCAATGAGAAGTCGGCCATTGCCATCTGCGATTCTTATAACTGGGAATTATTGTCCAAAGATCGTAGGAAGAAAATTCGCCGGCCGTTCAAAATCGCCGAGTTCGAGTTCTCCGATCTCCGCTCCGCCACCGACGGCTTCTCGGCCGCCAATTTCCTCGGGAAGGGCAGCCACGGCTGCGTGTACAAGGCTTACCTTGAGCAGCTTAAGACTGTGGGCGCAGTGAAAAAAAGCAAGGTGCATTCCGCCGCCGAAAACGAGGTGGAGATTCTATCGAGAATATACCACCCCCGCCTTGTGAACTTGATCGGCTTCGCCGTCGATCCGAATCACCACAAGCTGATCGTGGTCGAGTACATGCCAAACGGTTCGCTATACGATTTGTTGCACGGCCCGCGTAAACCGCCCGGCTGGGTCAAGAGAACCCGGTTCGCTCTACAGGTTGCCTGGGCGGTCCACTTTCTGCACTCGTCGCAACCGCCCATTATTCACCGCGACATTAAATCGTCCAACGTTTTGATCGACGCCGATTACAACTCCCGGGTTAGCGACTTCGGCCTGGCGCTGAGGGGACACGTGGAGGACGTTAGGGTCCGGTCCACGCCGCCGGCCGGGACGCTCGGGTACCTCGACCCGGGCTACCTTGCGCCGGGGGATCTCAGCACCAAGTCCGACGTCTTCAGCTTCGGAATCTTACTGCTCGAGATCATCAGCGGCCGGAACGCGATCGACGTCAACTACAGCCCGCCGTCGGTGGTGGACTGGGCGATGCCGGAGATCAAATCCGGCAACTTCGAGGCCATCTGCGACCCGAGGATCGGGCCGCCGGACGACTTGGAGGCGCTCCGGCAGATGGCGGTCCTGGCGGCGCGGTGCGTGAGGTCCAGGGCGGAGAAGCGGCCGGGGATGGCGGAAGTGATGGAGTGCCTGAAGGGCGTGTACAGGAGGATGAAGACGCAGCAGATGCTGGTGTGCGTGAACGTGGGGCGCGCGGCGAAGTATGAGGCGTTGGACGACGAGGGCGTGGAGGTGGAGGTGGCGAGGAATGGTCGGAGGAGGAACGGGAAAGTATCGAGTGCGACGAGTGTTGGAGTGCGGAGTGATGTGATTGGTGATCGTATCGGTCGGTCAAAGTCAATCGGTACGGCAAGCGAGATCAAATTTCTGCCGTTGGATCTTAGCGGTAGTGATCACGTTGGTATGAGGAGAGGGGGATTCGGTGTGAGGATGTCCACGGTGAGGCTGAGCAAGTCAAAGTCAATGGGGATTATGCGGAGTAAGAGAGTGATAAGCAATGCGATTGCAATTGGAAGCACAAAATGGGAGGAGTCAAAGTTACTGGTAGATTTGGCAGAAAATGTCGGAGGGGAAGACAAAGAATGTTGATATTTTACAACACAACAACAGATTCCCACTTTTTATTTAGATTTATTTTTGTAACACAGCTGTCAAAATTTATAGTTTCCAAAATCCCTTAAAACAAGGAGATAAATGTAGATCTATTTTTTTTTACAGAGAAAGTTGTTCATTAATCTTCAAATGATACTCTGAATAACTAAAATTTATTTTATGAAACTATGTACGATTGATTTGTTCACCTCGGCATTGAGACTGGCAAAATGCCTACCCCGATGCACAATTGGTTCGAGATTTACATTTTAACCCTCTTCAGTAAAGTAGAAATAGAATAGTAAAATTACACAAGACAAGACAGCAGTATAGAAAAAACTAGACTATATATTTGAATGGTCTCTCTATTTATCAACGATCTCGAATCAAACATTCATTTCTCAAATCCATCTCATTACAATGTTGTTACAAGGATTTTGTTACATTTGATGGGCTCCAAGAAGTGAATTGAGAAAAAAGAAATTAAATAAAAAAAGAGGCAAGAAAACTGTGTGACCAAAATTGAACTGCAGATAGCAGGTTGTGAGGTTTAGACATTTTCTTCATTTAATTTAATGAGATAATATTTCGACATTTGAACTCATCCACGCCGCGCGTTGGAGCTTTTACCCTGTGGAGATATGGAGTCATATGCCTCATCCTGTAACTTTCGACTTCTTTTTGGGCTTCCGTTTCTTCTGTTTTTCCTTAAGTCTCGTCACATCCTTGACATTCCTTTCCCATTGTCTTTTGTTTTTCTGGTAAAGCAGCATAGCAGCTCGAGCATCTTCTATCTGAAAAGTAATGCAAACGCCAGAAGTTTCAAAGCCAATACTAAAGGAAGCCCTAGGTTCTCTGTCTAGCTCATTGTTATGATGTTTGCTTCTTGAACGCATTAATAGCTATGATGTGATGTATAGGCATATATACACAAACTCATCTAAGACAATCTCACAAATTTAATTTTCATAACACAGATACTAAATATATCCAGAGCTTCTCAGGGCACACCTTCCATCTGGACCTTATTTCCTCCTACCTTCGCTTGCAGAGAGGTATTGACATATAGGAAATTGAATTCACAATCATTGAACACAGCTAAATTCAGAGCTATCATCTTTCGCTGTATTATAAATATAATTTTTGAGGAAGTCAATAGTTTTTATAACCATAATAAAAGAAAATGGGGTGAGATATACACTTCAAGAATTATAGTCCAAGTAATACCCCACAGGACATTTAATACTGCAATGAATACTATTAAATGAAAAAACCCATTACTAATTAGGTTATCATACAATCAAGATCCACCAACTTGAGAAAATGAAGGGGTAGGTTATCAGAGGGTTACAGCAGAGACTTTAAGAAGCAAAGAGTTGATAGTAATTACCACCGTTACAACAATAAAATATAAAAAGATCATTCAAATGTAAGCCAGTACATTGTAAACTACTGGTCATTTGGTCAATATATTCAGAAAAGGAAGAAAGGCTAACACAAAATGAAATACGTATCAAACCAACAAATTGGAGAGGAAATGGGAAAGACTAACCGGACAATGCTCGCCGTTTTGAATGTCAACACCAAGAAACTCGGCAGAAAGGTTCTTCAATGAGCGACTTCTTCCTTCCCTGTTTCATCAGTACTACATTAATAACATGAGTCATGTGGATTTCCACTCACTCATTAAACAAGATCTCATGCAGATGGTAAGAGACAGTACTTGAGAAATGGTGCGTATTGTGAGGTATCTCGTATATCCTTCTTTGGATGTGTCAACAGCAATGCCTAAGCAAAATATTGAGGCTTCAGCTTAATTTGCATTTCAAGAATCAAGATCAGTTATAGATGTAAAGTCCAAAGGAGCATATACTTACTTTAAGATCATTATGTAATGCATGACCTACAAGGATCCTGCCATCGATCATCTCCACTACTTTCTTTTGAACAGCATTGAAATTTTTAGCTGCAACCACAACAGTAAATGGGAATAAATATGCAGAAATATTAGTAGATAATCCTTACAGAGAATCACGATGAATTATGATAGTACACAGCCGGAGGTGAAGGTTTATGTTCGAAGGAAGAAGGCAGTAGCATCTGTGGCAGGTTGAGGAGTTCGGCTACTGGGCCGCCGATTGGGCTATTATTTATCTATTATTAAGTACTTATTATTTAGTATAGATATTGGTAGTATTATTAGTTGGTAATTGCTCTTTCTTGCAGAACAAGTATTAGTATTATTTAAAGTTGTAGTCATGAACTAGGGTTGATTATTATTGGATATTATTGGTTGCGGCATACTTGCTGTGGCAGAGCCGATCTCGGTTCTGAGTTTCCTGTGTTTTTCTTTCATCGTTATTGTCTTCGCAATCTTCACTCTACCAAATTAGCAGTTGCACGTATGTTAACTCAATGGTGTAAGGAAAAGGAATAAAAATAAGGCATGCTAAAGGCAACTCCAAATGAAAAAGGAGGACAACTAACCAAGAACAAATTCCTTTTTCTCTATTCTATTTTGGGAAAGCATAGGTTAGCTTCAAACTCCAAACCAGACTCTTAGTATATTCCCTTTATAGACTTTACGGCTGTAATTGAAACTGAGGGAAAAGAACAAGCAAGGTTCCCAGACCTCAAGTACAGAATGGAGTTGCACTACTGTGAAAGTAGCAATGGTTTGTCGTGAAAAACATATTTTAGAAACTCGACTATCAGGAACTATGTTTTCTTGCTAGTGAAGGTTTTATCAAAGATCTAGCTAAGAGGAAGTTAAGAAATCCAAGATATTGTTAGGAAGAAGAACTGCAGAAGCTCATAGTCAAGATGGCATATGTTGGCCCACTTCAACTTCACTGTTTTTAATTTCTGAGATCTAAATATTTCAGAGAATTTGAAAAGTATCCCATCCTTCACACCTACCTACAAAATTCCAATATAAAACTAATTCTTTGTTCATGACAATCACTTCATAAATGAAAGATAAGAGGATGCAGTAGCAAGTCAGGAGTAAACTATGGTAAGAATTTTCTTTTAATTCAAAAATAAACACAGATATAAATATTCCAGTAGCGCTCAAAACCTCAAAGAATGCAACTTTTGATACTAATTGCAAAATCTAAAAGAAACTTACCCTTTTTCAAGTCACGTGGCCGAATTCCACTTATTTCAGTACGGAAATCAACAACATGTTCCAGCGGACGTACATACTCGTCATATACAACATTTCCCCATTTGTTTACCTGCCACATACTTGAGTGATTTAATATCCAAACAAGTAAGTTGATGTTTCCATCGTTTCAACAATCATGCCAAATTACATACACCAAGTGGAAACACAAACACAAATACTAAACTGAAAGATAGCAAGCCATGAATTGACAGCATCAAACCATAACCCAGAGGATGACATTTCACAATACAACTCCATGCTTCTTGGGTAAAAGCTGTCATGTTGTTGATATGAGGTGTTCAAAATATTTATTGCATCATGGTACAAAACGTTAGAGGAGAAGAACAAGAAGAAGAGATAGAAAAGTACCATAGTTACTCTTCCAAGAGCACTCTTGTTCCCCAGTGAACTAACACCAACCATTTCACAATCCATAGCCACCTCATCTGTGAGACTGTCAGGTGTGTTACAAGTACGTTAAAAAAGCACCATGCAGAAAAATCACGAGGGAGCAAGAGAACAAGATTCCACTAACGAGCTACATTCTAAACAGAATTTGCAAATCCTAGGTGTTTCTATAACAAGACTTCTAGCTCATAAAAAAAATATTTCCAGACTTTAAGTAAAAAAAAAACAACGCTTAATACATACTTAGTCAGTTGCTGATCCCAATAGAGAATACTAACACCATCTCGTGTCTAATATTTGCTTATTGACAAACCTCTGGTATAATCTGACACAATACCAAGAAATTCTCCATAGATTGTCTATATTCATTATCAAACTCAGCAAAATATTTGTAGAACCCATTATCAGTAACCTCAATTCCATCCAAATTCTACCAAAACACAATCTTCATCGAAAATGAAAGTAACCTGCAGTCAGAGGAAACAGGAATCAATGGGTTCGGTTTTGAAGCTTGTAACTCCTCATCCGACCTCTCCTTCCGCTTCCCTAATCATCACGAAACAGGAAGAATAAGTAACTCAAACCTAAACCAAAATTATACGCACACACAAACAAGCACAACGATAAATAAAATTAACAAATTAAAACCCAAACACAAAAAAACAGTAGAATACCTAATATACTTGTCGGCGTTTCTGTATTTGATTTATTTGAATGCTTGGAAAATCGATTCTCGGAGCCATTGCTTTTCAGCTTCTGCAAAACAACATTAAATATATAATAATGCAAAATGATTCAAATTAAATTCAAGTAGGGCGTATGCGCAGGGAAATAGAAATCAAACAAAGTGCATCGACAGAGAAACATGTTACCTCCTGAAGCTGAGTCCAATTGGGGTTGAGATTTTTGCTAGGGTTTTTGAGTTTGCTACTCATTTCCCCTCTACAACGGCGCTTCTGTTTGAATTAACGGACCAGACCAAAAGTCGCTATTTACATCAACTTTTCCTAACATGTTAGACTACCATTATCAGCAACACCCCAAACACCCAACCACCATACTTTTTGGATATTTAATTAATTTCTCTCTCTTCCATTTACACCAACCCAACCATCCCTATTTTTGATAGTTTATCAATGACCACCCAAACACCCAAACACCATATTATTATATATTTTTATTTAATTATTTTTAAATACAAGAATAAGTAATTATAACAAAAATATAATTAAATAAATAGAAATTAGTGCAATTCATATCCATAAAAAAAACCGAATGTGATAAAAAAAAAATACGCTAAGAAATTACATTACACAATCGAAAGTAGATGAAATTCTTAAAACAAATTATGAAAATAACATTTTAAACACGATTGCCAAATTTCTGCCATATATGCTCGATCAAGTCATTTAGAAGAACTTTGTGATCCTCTCTATTTTGAAGTTGTGATTTGGTTTT